>CM060951.1:37259338-37576838 GCA_030765055.1 Mantis religiosa
GAGAGAGAGAACAGCGTAATTTAAAAACGAAGATTCGATCAGAAAACTTGATATTTAAGTTGAACATCTTATAACGTTGCAATACTAAAATTATTAGGAAAGTTAACCCAAACTACCTTTTTATGGAGAAAAGTTTTCGAAAAGTTTTATTTGTTCTAAACTGGCTCTAACCATTATGGTTAAAACTCTATATTTAGCCGTGGCCGAGACCACTCGGCTCTCACCAAGGTGGCTTGGCTTCGAATCCCAGGAGAACGCATAAGTGGTGAAACGTCTTCTGAGTGGATATTCTCCGGGCTCCCCGGTTTCCTGTAACATTCATTCCAAAAGCTGCTCCATAATCACGTTTCCCAGATCCACAGTTACTCTGCTCCTCACAGGTGTTTAAACACATTCACGCACTTTGCAAGTCCTTATACGAGAAAGTAATCAGAAATGAAAAGAAAAGCAACGTAATTTTAAAAGCAAATGTAAATACAGTAATAAACGTTGTTTGGTTACCAACACGCACCACATGGCAACCTTGGCGTTCGGGGTTACCTCGCCCCCCCACGTGATGACCGGACCAATTTCTCAGGTGAAGACACACAGAGGGCGGTACCCGTTACCTCCAATGATAGAGTGTTAGTGAAGATTACGGTGAGGCGAGAGGAGCTACAGCTTATATCGTGGACTCCAAACCACGTTGGGCATAGGGGACACTTCACATGTGCTACACAGAGGTGAAGGCGTGGGTAGGGCCGACTTAAAATCGCCAACCACAGACCTGAGAATGGAACTCGGGACCCTTTGCACGGGAGACGCGAACGAAACCACTGCGATACCCCACAATAATAAACGTATATTTGGAGTTTTCTGGTATTTTTGGGATTACTTTTGTATAACTGCTTAATTAAGAGTTAGACGAACGTTTACTACATAACATGAAGATGTCGTTAAAGCAAACGATATATGTCAAATAAACTTTGTCGTGCAGATGCTCCTTCCACGTACTACATGTTATGGTTCTCAATGATCAAATATTTATATGTTCTCGCACCAGGAAGTCATTATTTTTTTAATGTCAAGACCATCATATGACGATCAGACTTAAACATTTGAAAATCACTTAAACCAACGTATACCTGTTTACATTATACCATGAAACCACTTCTATAAATGTTGATTAGATTGAAAAACATAGAAGAATAATTTTTTAAAATATAGTTTATACAAGAGTTTGTAGAAAATAGTCACGGAGTGTAACATACAAGCTTTTAAAATTAAACCATAATACTCTGTGAATTAACCAATTGCAATATTTTATACTATCATATGTGAAGCCAACATGGTTATGACGGTGATCAGCTGTTAACTTTTGCGAACAGTTTTCCCTACTGTGCAACTCTCGCAAAAAGTCGCACTAGCAAATTCCTTTGCCATCTCTCTCGTGGCCAACTTGCTCAAAATAGCGTTTTCACTCAACTCGGCTACGGGATTGGAATGTGCATCATTTCGAGGGGGGAGGGGAAGAAAGGAGAAAAGCTTCTCGCCCATTATTCATCTTCTGAGATATTCTTTTCCCCTCCACGGCATTTTTATCACTCCCTTACGTCCTCCACAGTTCCAGTACATTCTACTCGTGCAGTTTACGTCTTTTCTGTAAGCGTTGTTCGTAAATGACATCTGTTGCATAAACCAATCATAATTACATTGGGTACCAAAATGAGGTAAGGATACGCCTTTAAACTTGCTTCACATTTTAATGAGAAGCATGTAGCTTATATATGTGTATATATGTGTATATATGTGTATATATATTGATAAACAACTTTTAAATTATTTAAAATGTACATTAAGGCAATGCACACGTGTAACGTGATAAAAACAGTGATCGTTTAAAATGATATATTGTTTATAATGAAATGGATGTAAATCTTGATGACGATGTGAAATTACGTGTTCGGTTAAAAATGTTTTGTTAAGTAACAATTACAATATACTTACATTGTATCTAACACCTGCTGTAAATATTTTGCAACTAACTAGTAATCAAATGCATCCTACTTTTGCCCTAACAAAGTGAATGTTTCACGGATTTCAACCCTACCAACTTTGATGTTTCAAAACAGGGGTTATTGAAGGGATAACACTCCACGTAGTTTACGGCCACTTCTCTTACGTATAGCTATAGCAACTGACAGATTAATGTGTTAATGCATTAAATTAGGAAAGGGAGTATAATCGGTGACATTCGCCGGTCGATCCCAGGCAACCGCATGCGAGATTTGTAGTAGACAACACGACGCAAGGGTGGGCTTTTTCTGGGGTCTTCGGTTCCCCAAGCTATCTTTCCACCAATTGCTCCATTAATGTTTTACCTTTCATTCATTTCACTCTAGTTCTGTCGTCTCTCTGTCGTCACTGTCACACCAATCGTCGGGCTGCTCACCCATTCTGGGTTCTCTATGTGATCTATGGTTTCTGCTCCTCAACCCGACGTCTAAAGGCATAAGGGATAGAGGAACAGGAATTCCCTAACATCACGGTAGTGATAAAACTAGGAAAGTTAAATAAGAAGAAATTTAGTGACATCTATACAACTGATCTTTTCCAAATAAGGTTTTTGTATATTACAAATACACCTTCCTTTGGTGGAAACGTAGAGTCAGAATGAAAAATTCAATGCCATAGCCGGGATTTGAACCACGGATCTTCTGGTTTCCGTCCAGCCGCTCTACCACTGAGCTACTATGGCCAACGTGCCAACATGACGTTAAATTCTCCAACTGACTCGTATTAATGTCATGTCGGCACGTTGGCCATTGTAGCTCAGTGGTAGAGCAGCTGGACGGAAACCAGAAGATCCGTGGTTCAAATCCCAGCTATGGCATTGAATTTTTCATTCTGACTCTACGTTTCCACCATTTAGCCTACACAAGGCCAGTGTGAAAGAACAATTAATTTCCATTAATTGACCTAATAATGGTTAACTATAAAGCCCGGGCCTTAAAGTACTTACATGTTGTAAGTCGCTATTAAGGTAGTTGTCTCATGTGTTTATGAGAACTGCTAAGTGGTTTACTGGGAAAATACGAGTCAGTTGGAGAATTTAATGTCATGTCGGCACGTTGGCCATAGTAGCTCAGTGGTAGAGCGGCTGGACGGAAACCAGAAGGTCCGTGGTTCAAATCCCGGCTATGGCATTGAATTTTTCATTCTGACTCTACGTTTCCACCATTTACCCTACACATGGCCAGTGTGAAAGAACAATTAATTTACACCTTCCTTTATTTAAAACCAAGATATAAGAAGGGGATATTAGAGGAAACCAGGGTTTTAAAAGGTGATTGTTATGATATGGCTTTGAATTTCTATGCACTTTGTGTCACTACGAGAAAACACGAATAAAGATTAACCACTTGAAGCATAGATATTTGAACACCCGAACGAAGAATGGACAGTGTTTTGGAAACTGTTAAGGTTTCAAATATAGTCGTTGGGCTTGAAAATGTTTTGTGTATTGGAATTTTGTCTACCTCTTTCAGTTTTCTCATTACGCAGAAATAATGCATGATGTAGAGGGCTCCACAAGCTAATGCCGGAAATGTTAAGATGTACATTTTCTTTATTATAAAAATATATTTGTTGGTATTTAAATCAGAACGTTGGAGGCCTTCTATAGAAAAATCTTTTCAAGAAAAATGTTCATCTAAAGGGTGGTTTGGGAGAGATTTTTGCAGAAATCTTCATGTCGCATTCCTGAAGGACGCTGATCTTAAATATCGAAGTTTATGAAGTTTATTTAAATAGGAAGTTACAAAGAACCTTTTTCTAAAACAGCTTTTTTGGATTCTGGGATCCTCACAACTTTTATTTACAATCAAATCTTGTTATTTTGGGTGGAATGAAATTTCTACTCTCTATGGTGGAGAAAGTTAAAATCGTTTAAAACCTGATAATCCTAACCCAAGTTATTAAGTTCAATTATTAATATGGGTGACTCGTATAGCGAGCGGTTCCTTCTAAAATCACGATCAATGTATCTTGTGTTTGGAAGTACCTGAAGTTGAATATCGCAGAGCATTGATATTTCCCTGGTGCTGCATTCTTTCTTGGAGGAAACGGCAGTCGACATATACCAGGCGGTATGAACAGTAACTGGGCGCAGAGATACATATCTTTATCGAGAATCAATATGAAAATTGTACAGTCAGTGTGCAGAAATTCTGAACTGCTCTCACCTACTGCTTTTGTTCTTGGGCTTGCATTTGATCCTTTACAAAAGTACAAATAAGAACTTTATAAAGCCATAAAGTCAACTTTATAAGAGATTATTTTAATAATTTACACTGTGTAAGCGTACAAGTGTGTGTGTGTGTGTGTGTGTGTGTGTGTGTGTGTGTGTGTGTGTGTCTGTGTGTGTGTAAACACCAAAAATCAAGAACGAACTGTTCTATAAACACCAAACCAAATATTAAATATGCAAGAAATATATACCAGACCCTATGAAAGGCCTCAATTCCTCAATAACTTACTGTTATTTTACTAAACAATTTTTTATAATTTACGTCCTCCAACGTTAAGTTATATCCACGATGAATTGAATGGGTGAAATTGTGCTAAAATGAGCCTAGGGTCCATAGAGCTTAGAGTTACCCGACATTCGTCTTTCAGGATAAGGGAAACCCCCGAAAAAGCTCTATCCTGGTAATTCACAATGACCGAGATTTGAACTCGTGAACTCTTGAACGTGAGGCAGACACGCTACCACCACGCTACCGAGGCGGGCACTAAACCTTTAAAAGAATACTAGTAGTCCTAATAAAATAATAAATTTAAAGACAAACGCAAATCTATTTAGGCTAAAAGCATCGACTGATCAATTGGTAACGTATTAATATTATACAGTAATATAAACAAATGAAACTAACAGAAAAATTCTAACGGTATATTTCTAAGTTAACACCAAACTTTACTGTAAATATTTTATTATTTATGAATTTCTGGAAACACTCTCTACAGCTATTTTGATTAAAGTACCCTATATTTAAGATACTTTTATGAAAAATAAAATGCATTCTTTGAGTTTTCAAATAATTGTTAAATCCTGTTAATTTGGAGGGTATTTTCTGTAAATAGTAAACACAGGATAAGCAATAACACGAAACGTACAGTTCCAATAATGCAGATGTTATTAAAATACACAATTTATTTGGTAACATCAGGCAGTATCATCTTCAACTGGTTTGAATTTTCAATCTTTTTCATTTTTCATTTCTATTGCGATGTCAGATAAAGAAGATGCAATCTAGACTATAACATATAGCGGTACACTTTGAAACGCTTGACAATTATTTGGGGTTCTATTACTGAAAAAATGTGTAATGAAACTATTTATACAAATGTTTCTACTAGTTAACTTAAAGTGGATAGTAAAACAAGCCTTTGCAAGAATATTTTGTAGATAATTTATAAAAATAAATGTCTATAGTAACAACAAATAATTTGAATGTAATTCATTTTTATGTATTTCAGTGAGTAAACATGATATTTCAAGTGCAAGTCTGAGAGTTTTGCAGTGTTGAACTTGGTTGCTTTAGTATGTTCCATATTCTGTCCAGAGATAACGGCCACATTATGTGTCCCATTTTGGCGTTCGAAAAACAAAGGAATGAAATCACAATACGTAAAAGAATGTACCTTCCCCAAAGTGTTGATTATTCTATGCTCAGCATTTATATCCCATCATGAATGAACGTATTACTATTTTTATTTTTCAGTAATTACTTACAGCAACTTTCTGTATTGGATCCATGCAGGATTTGGTGCACATTTTACTGAAAATGTATGTTTTTAAACTCCTTGAACAAAAAAGCTGAGTATTTAAAAAGAAAGGTCCCGTGTGCAGATAAGTGTTGTGTGTTCATGTTCTGTGTGAACAGTTTAACTAAAATGACCCAATTGAATACAGAACTAAAAAATAAAAAAATAAAAATAAAAACTTAAAAATAGTTTTTGAAAAATTACTCTAAACATTTTCATTAAATTACCATATGTTTAACCTTTAATAAAATGAAATGAGTATCTTGAAGGTTTTGGGGAATAGTCTATGGACCCTTATTTATTCCGGATGACTTATGAAACTGGTAAAATGTAAAGGCGAAAACAATTTAAGTCATTTTTGGAGCTAACCATTTCGAGACATACTTTTTCTGTGCTTGAATTTTCAAATATTTATATATTTTTAAAATAGGAATGGGATAGTCGTTATCCATTTGTGTGTGTGCTTTCTTTTTTCCATCCGATTATACAAAGAAAATTAAATTTTAAAGCCATCCTATTATATACATCTTCAAGGAAGTGTGTATATACTAACAGCACGTCAATAAATCTCTATCTCACATTTTATTTTCATTTATATATCTTATACCCATATTTTAATCAAAATCATTAAGAGATATATTTGGAAGTCAAAATTAAGGTGAAATGCTTCACGTGGAGGCTGATATAGAATAAGAATTTTCTTGAAAACCTTTATGGTATTACTTTGGAAGATGCTAAACTCTTTCTTGAGATGATATATTGTCTTCAGCCTTTTATCTTTTTCATAAAAGTGTTTCTTTTTTCTTTATTCAGCGCATTTGAAGAACGTATTTGCATGAGGTGCAATTAAAGTTGCAATTACTGGGTGAAAAGCAATAATTCCAGTACTTAGCAATGCAGTATAATATCCAGACTGGTCAAAATTATACATGAAATACAGCTACAAGCTTGCATGAACTGCGATTGAAAATGAAAGTGAAACACATACATTAATCTATTATACTTCTCCCAGAAACATCTGTTGCATTAATCCTTGACCATAATCCAGTGAACAAAGCTATTGTCCTGTAGAACTAGGCAACATCATACAAAAATCAAAATGCTTTTAGGGTTTCCCAGAAATAACTGATCACAAAGCAGGTAGGTACATACGGCATGCGGGGGAGATATCCCTGTGCAGGTCACGTCCGCATGCGGCAGCGAGTGGAAACCGATTCTAGATGACAGCAACAACAGTCGAGAATCGATACGTATCGGACGATTCTATCGAAGAGAGCCCATGCGCTCGGATTGAAACACAGGGTGTTTGTGGGAAGGGTCCCAGCCAATTACAACCGACCGACTGCATTAATGTTACATTCATGATTAACAACTGGCAATGTCAGAGTAAAGGGGTCGTCATATCAGTAAACAAGTGATTCCCATCCTAGGAATCATATTAATTTTCTGTGGTTATATCTTACGATTCTCACAAGTATCGAGGGTGGTTCTGGACGTCATGCATGACATTGATTTATTCCATCACAGTGCTCTACTGGAGCACATGCACAATGTAATTTTGAGGAGAGTTCAAGGTTATTATCCTGCACGTAATTGAAAATCGGATGTGTTGCTTTTACAGATTTTCTTCAGATACTGTTCCAGCTAGGGGCTAAAGGGGGTTGTAGCCCCTCCCTTAAAAATATGCCATTCATATACTGGTGTTGCTTTAATTTGTTAAAGTGCTAAGAAGTTTATTTTTTTAAAGAAGAACTGTCAAGTTGTTAAAAGTGAGATATGATTTATATAAATATGAGTAGCTGGCATGCTTAATTTGTAAGTTTACTCACTCAGACTGTTCGGAGTTCACCATTTCCTCCAAAAGACCGAAAAGCGCTTTTGGAGGAAATGGTGAACATCGAACAGTCTGAGTGAGTAAACTTACAAATTAAGAATGCCAACAACTCATATTTATATAAGTTTATTTTTATCATATTTACTTAAAATGTGATGAGTATTTTTTTCAGAGTTAGCCAGTGAATTTACCTTAGCGGTTGACTTTGGGAATAAAACAACCAGAGAAACGGAAAAAAAATATTGACAGTACATACATTTTAATAAGAAATAACAGAACAGGAATGCAACAATAAAACTAAGCAATCAAAACATTTAATATTAAATTTAATAGGCGTGCTTGCTTAATTGTTTTTCTATTTTTCTTAAAAATTAACTAACGTTTCTATTCAAAGAATGATACACGTGTTTATTTTTTACTATATTTTAAAATCTAGACAAGTGAATGCTCCATTTCACTGTATTGTACTCACTGCTAATGTGTTAAGCTGTCTCCTAAATGAATTTTGAATCCACCTCTGAACAAATACTCTCTCTAGATTTTGAGGACGGAATATTCATCTTATATGTGATGTGTGTAAATAATTACATTGATTCCTATAATGTCGTTTTCGCAAAATTGTGTCAAATTATTAGGTATTTTCAATTTAAGGGGCTTAGAAATATTCTGAAGGTTGCTCAGAAAACAAAATAAAATTCTCTTGGAAAATTAGCTAAACAAATTTTGACGTAGTCAATTAACAAAGCAAATCCATTTAATGGTAACACACTTCTCGTGGATTACTAGAGGTGGGAAATAAAATGAGGGGAATAATAATAATAGAGAGAATAATGAAATTCCGTTATAAGTGTATTAAAGGGCAGAAAGGCGAATTATTGAATCTGTGCATGAAGCAAAGGAACAGCATTAAGAACACAAATAGTTGGTGGTCGGAACAGTAAAGAACGGTATCGAAGAGAGGCATGGGAGATCTATGGAGAGCAGAGGAGTCAAACCATAGCGGTTTTTGGAAGGAAGTGAGAACTAGAGTACAAGACATAAATAAGCAGGAGATATGGCAAAGTATAGAAGAAAAGAAATCTTTGAAACTCTATAAGAAATTAAAGATTAAATGGGGTACGGACAAAAATGGAAGAGAAGGTATAGCATGGATGAGAGCAGGAATGGTATATCTAAAAGGGTTGAAAAGTACTGAGATAGGGATATGTGAATTTTGTGGAGATGAAGAAAGCACCGTTCATTACCTGGTAGAATTTAAGGAGTTAACAAATTGCAGGAGAAACATATGGGAAAAGAAATGGGACAGTGTGAGCAAAGACGTAGTGGCGTTACGCATGATAGGGATGGATGAAAAGAAAAATAGATGTGTAGGAGAATTCTTATAAAGGTTAAGAGGAAAGCGGATTTGGGTAAAAGAAACTAAGATCAAGAAGAAATCACACGTAGCTGCTTAAAACACCAAAGGCTTATGGTCAGGGAACCTGAGTGAGCGAGTAAATCTTGAGTCAACAATTTCAAGTATTTGTACAAGATGTATAATAGTGCATGTTCGATGTTAAATTCACTATAGTGAAACTATAATGGAAGCTGTACAAACAAATATCAAACATCAGACACACTTCTCAAGTAGATCTTTAATTTAATACGAGATATTCTTTCTAAAGAAACAGTGGACGCTGTAAGATTGATTAAATTATTGGGAAGATTAATGAAAACAAAACCGTTCATAAACTTGAAGCTTTTAATGTATTCAGATTATATTAAGAACGGTTCTTTTTATCAAATATAACGCTTCTCCTTTGAACCAGCCCTAGGCATGGCCTAGTGACCGGACTTATGGGCGACACAGTGCTATGAACTCCTTTTCGGTAGGCAAACCAATGCACATAACAGGGGGAGGGCGTATGTTTAAAACCGGAATGTCATTGAAGAGCTTCTGTCTCATTATTGGCTATACAATGTTTGTAACTTGTGACGAAATTAAAAAGTAACTTAATAGCTCGCTAATCTGAAACAATGCTTTTATGCCTAAATTAAAAGGTTTGCTCCCTTTGTTAAAGTGGCACGTGTGTGAGCAAACTCAGCCTCATGGCCCCCTTCGCCGCCAGAGTTTCAATTTCATTTCTGTCCTCTTACTAGGAAATGAGTCATGAAATCTGCTTTTGACAGGTGTTTTGCCCGAACATCCCTGCGAAAGCCACTACTCCACTGCACCTCCCTTACTGTGGCATATAACGTTATATTTTGGTAGTAGGTTTTTAATTCGTGCATGGAGGATTCTCTTTAATGAAGACCAAGGTTTATTTTTTGGGTTAAAACAGAGGAAAGATGGGCTAGAAATATAGAATAAGAAAGGAAGAAGAGGAGTTAAATTAAAGACACAATCTACTGTTTCAGTTAAGGTCTATATTCGGAAGATCCAGTTTTCGATTCCCGTTGGATCATTCATCTTGAACTTTGTTTTTTTTTTATGTTTATCTCACTATGGTAGGTGAATTTAGACTGGATGTATATTGCTACTGATTTTCGTATCACTATTTCGACCATCTTTCTTATGTATAGCATGGTACATGGGCAGTGGATATGATTTGAAATGGAACCGCATTTCCTGGTAAGCAACTTTCTGCCAAAACAGACAGTTGCAAATAGGGTGGCTTCCGGGAATAATGAATACGTAAACGTTAGGGTTCTCACAGCACTATCATCCTTCTTTCGAAAGTGTAGTAGACACATTAGCCTTAAGGTAGTTTGAGGCACTGAAAATCATAAAACTTATATGTGCATACCCAGAGAAAGATATATTCGATTGTATTTTCTAGTGTTTTTGCATAAATTAGACCGCAAAATCACACACTATTCATTTTATTATAGGTATATATTTTGTTAATTGCATTTAACGGACTCAACTACTGAAGTCACCCTTATAACATAAGCGTGCAAAATATAACAGCTAGGAATGTGTCAATTTTATAACAATTATTTTATAAATATATTTATATCACAGTACTGTTTTTTGTTTTATATATATTAAATTTATGTAACACGAAAATTAAACAAACCTTCTAAAGTTATGTTAATGCTTTATATTCTTTTAGATTCTTGAAACCACTGAGTTCCAACGTAAGTTGGTTAAAATGCTGTAATGCTATTTTGGCTGGCTGAAGGAATTTCAGAGTCTATTATAATCTAACCATATGTTCATCGATAGAGTTTAATGTAAGTTATATATTATACACTGACAGGAGCAGGTTACAACATTTGCCTTGAGGTGATTTTAATATCCACATATAACTTATATTAAAGTTCACTTGGATTTCTTTATACACTAACGAGTACAATTTAAATGACTGTATCATTTTTATTTAGCAAATCACAAAAGTGGGTAATTTATACAGAAGTTCTACTAAGGAAGTAGTCACTTCGTTATTCTAGAAGCAATGCCAAAATGTTTAACTAAAAGTTACTCTTTTAGTTAAGTATTTACGGAATTAGGATTCAATACACTCGGAATACTTTTGTGGTTTACTTGCAGTGATCATGTATAAAATTATCTGCGATAGTAAAGGTGGAAACGTTAGCGAAAGAGGGATATGTATAGAATAGATAATAAAAATTCATGTGAGGAATACTGTACTGCTGATCGATCAATAAAAAATTATAAAAAAAGTGAAAGTGCACAAAAGAAAGCGAAAATATTCCATCTACCTCAAATGGCATGGTTGCGGTTTTCTGCGGCACTTATGATGTGCTCATATTGATATTCATATTTACAGTTTCTATTACCATTTCATTGCATCGAACATGCACTATTATACCCCCTGTACAAATATATGAAATTACTGCGGATTTACTCGCTGACTCAGATCCCATGCCCATAAGCCTTTGGTTTTCCTGAGCAGCTTGGTGTCATTTCCTCTTGACCTTCGCTTCTTTTACCCTAATCCACTTTTCTCTTAACCTATACAAGAATTCTCCTATACATATATTTTTCTTTTCACCCATTCCCGTTAACAAGCGTAACGCCATTACCTCTTTCTCACATTTCTTTCCCATATTTTTCTCCTACAATTTGTTAACTTTTTACATTCTGTTAGATAATGAACGGTGCTCTCCTCATCTCTACAAAATTCACATATCCCTATATTGTCACCCGAACGTCGGAATTACCGATAGAACCGGCCGGCAGTAGGGCCAGACGGGAAGCATTTAGCCCACGCCTACCCATTTATCTCGTGTCACCAACTGAAGGGATGATTAGGAGAGCGGCACAAGCCCTGTAACGTCTCTTTCCCCCTCCCACCTGACGTCTGGAAACCTCGGGATAATTGTCCGCGCCGCGAACCTTCCAGAAACGGCGATCTTCCCTATATAAGGCCTACAGTTGGCGATTCAGCTCAGTTCCTGGCGAACAGCCGTGAGGAGCGCCGAGTGAGCGGACGGACAGGAAGACGGTGTACGTAAATCAGAGGAGTTGTACGTAACTGTGAGCGTGCAATGTACCTGTGACAGACGAAATGGTGAATTGTAATTGTGTGCGCCAAGTAATTCTATGTAATCGGTAAGTGTTCCAACTGTAATTCGGTGGAAATAAAGAACACTTTGAGTTTGTGCAATTGGACTTTAAATTTCACGAACCCACAAAGTCACAATACTAAGATGTTGGATAAAAACCGAAGTGAATGGAAAGTCATAAAACATATAATTTTAATACTTCAAGCGACGGAAAACCCTCTGTAAAATCCCTGTAGCTTAAAATTTCTTGGAAATATCTCAAGGGCCCCAAAAAATAAACATTTTATAAACTGGCTGCTGTTGACAAACTACTTATTTGGAAAACATTTCGAAAATAAGTAGTGCACCAAACATCTGTAGGAACTGATTTATTATAAATACCTGAATATAACCGTGTTATCAATTATAATGATAATTTCCAGAGGTAATAGAATATTTGGACTATATTATGGCAATGTTAATACGGAAATTAAGTACCTGTACTGCTTGGCTTCCATAGAATTGTGACTATAGTGTTTTGCCCACCTAAGTAATTCACGAACAGTGGACGGGGAAAAAAACACCTTTCTCCCACATATTGTACGACAGGGCATAACAGATAAGACCTGAAGCTTTCCTGGGAACAAACTTGGACACTAAAGCGTATGTCTCTAGCGTTCCGCCGCGTAGAGGGTCGCGGGTTCCAGTCCCGCCTTGGGCATGGGTGTTTATGTGTATAGTGAATATTTTTGAATCTAGGAAAACAGATACGATAATAAAAGGAAATAATGAAAAATCGGTTAAATAAGAATATATATATACATATATACATAGATATATATTTTAGATAAAAAAAAAGAAAAGAAAAACACATGCTCAAGTTGTTCTCCGGAAGCAAATCTCCCAACATCATGATATTTATTAAATTAAATGTACTAAATGAAACACTGGATACAAAACAAATATAAACTAAGACAGAACACTATCAAAATTCGCATTACTGAAAACAGTCTTTTGTTCAATAATGAGAATTTTGATAGTGTTTTGTCTTTGTTTATATTTGTGTTATATCCAGTGAAACATTTGTGGTTATAAAATTTAATGAATACTCTGATTATGGGAGAGATGTACACTTCCGAAACGTCGATTTCTAATCGTCTTTTCACCTGGCTTGCTTCCCAAGAACAACTTGATCAGGGCATAACAGCCTAATAGTTAAACGAGTTATTTCATCTGGTTCGCGAAAGGAAATCCTAAACATGTAGCTCTATTTACTTACCTAGCAAATAGTCCATGACTTATCCTAACTGTAAATTGGTTCCCATCGACCTAATTGTAGCCTTTATATATTTACTTTGGGAAATTAATTAAAGTTGTTCTCAAATAGATGCAATACTTTCTCTTTATTTACCATGAAGACGTGGTTTAGGTAACGCGGGCTTTCTCAGCGTCAGAGATGCATATTATTTCCCTGCTCAAATATACCGTGTTTATTTCTATCACTGGTAGAGCGTTTTGCAACAAAGCATGCAATTACCGCGACTTAATGAAGCTGGTCGCACATGCTTCTATTTTAAACCAGAAAGCATTTCACAATTACCCATCAACGAACAAGTTTAACGGAGTTACGATGGCTGAGTGGATTCAGCGAATAACCTGTTGGTCTTCAAGAGAAAGACTTCTTTATTTCGCCAAGGATAAGGGAGGGGGAGAGACTGCTGTTGCTATGGCAGCATCCCATCAATGTGAGATGGCGATACAATACGCCCTCCAATCCAACAACCCTACTCCCTGGGTCCACTATTTATGACGGGGAAGGGTCACATTTGCGCTCTCTCTCTCTACCAAAACTAATTATCTCCCATTGTATCACTCTCCCTGGAGGATTGCTTCGTGCCACTGTTGTAAAGTTGGACACACTGATGGAGGGGAAACACCTGAAATGATGTCTCACAGTGGACACGTGGCCCCGAACATCATTACGTCGTCATGCAGTGTGCTCAGGACAACGCGCACGCGCCCCAAGCTTTAGAATAAGAATAAAAATTACCCTAATTTCACCAGTCACTGCCAGGAAGTTTAGAGCTCACCAGGGAACGTCAAACTTGAGGACAAGTACTGCATAATTAGTTGGAAGTAGTGAACAACCGCTCATGTCTATAGCTGCAAGAATTTGTTTTATTGTTATATTATTATTACTATTACTGTTAGTGCATATATACGATATCGTTGAATATTAATCTATAAGTGGAGAAGAATAAAGGGAAAATAATGATTTTATTACAAGAATTCATAATTACTGTAATGAAAGCATTATTGGCATTAGCAACTTGTATCTTCTATTTTTCAGTAGACTTAAACTTGTGTTTTTGTAACATCCAAAGTCAATAACGTTAATGAATTTAATAGTTTCACTACCGATGAAGAGGGAAGAATTGCAACTCTACGAGTAACATGTAAATATAAGATCAATATACGAGTGTTTATACTAATCTTTTCATAACAAATAGCAGTTTGTAGTTGATTTCTGCACTTCGTTTTGGACAAATGCCTGCATTTAATACAAATTAATAAATATGTTAACTTCGGCAGTTGAATAAGATTTAACAAGCAATTTACTTTTAAATTATTCAATTAAATATTAAAGCTTTATGAAATGAATGGTTTACGGCCTTCAAACCTGGAAGCGTTTAATATTGAGACTGCGAGGGTTATGTAGATACGGAAATCCGGCTTACAGAAATTAAAAAAAAAAAAAAAAAAAAATATTTGCTGCAGTAAAAAGACCTGCCCGCCTCGGTAGCGTAAATGGTAGCATGTCTGCCTCACGTTCAAGAGGTCCCGAGTTCGAATCTCGGTCAGGGCGAGTTACCTGGATAAGGTTTTTCCGGGGTTTTCCCTTATCCTAAAAGACGAATGTCGGGTAACTAAGCTCCATGGACCCTGGGCCCATTTGAGCGTCATTTCACCCATTCCATTCATCGTCCGATATGACTTATAAAGTTAAAGGACGTAGATTAAAAAAAAAGACGTGAAATTGACGATCAGCTCTCTTCAAGGCTACTCGGTGTTTTGCTGCATGAAAACAAATGAATGATATCCCTGCGGTACACTTCAATCGTCGACTGTCGCGATAATCAACCAACGACTGCCGCTTCTAACACATTGCGGGGTATTTATACCTCCCCAGACATTGTTTCTAAAATGCCGCAGACCTTCCGAAAAATTTCTCGGCAACAACAATGGACCGAACGCTCTGAAGGCTCTCTCAATCTCTTTCTCTGCTGCCCACGCGGCCGGCTCCGGCTTGTGGCAGCCACACAACAATGCCACACAGTGACAATATTCTACTAGTTTGAAATGATTGATATGTAATTATGTTTTAAAACCGTTTAAGTGTTGTTTATATTTATTACACCTGTAAGTAATTGTTGTATAAATATAGGAAGAAAGGCTATATACTTATAAATATATATATATAAACTTTGAGTCAAGAAAAAATAGAATTTTTCGTTGGTCACACTGATTTTATATACTTTAGTTAAGAAATTCGGTGTTCAAATGAAATGAATACTTCAAAGCGAATTACTACTATTCAGAAGAGTATTAAACACAATTTTCAGAAAATTCTTTTAAATAATCTTGATTTTGGAAGAAGAAAGCTTTGCTGTTCTTTCAAGGAAGATTTTTAAACATTGTTGTCACTTTAGTTACATCTGTCTCGATAGGAGCTTTTCACTGACGGAAGCTGTAAAAGAAATGTCATACACAACGGTATTCAGCCTTACGTATTCCATAATCACAGAGAAGAGATAGGGGAAGCATCATCGTACTTTAGATCAAGTTATTATTGTAGAGTTATTTGAATAAATTAATCCACACATTAAAAATGAACTAAACGAACTGCCGTCATATTTAATGATAATGTTTCCCCTTTGTGACACTTTTGATATTTTCTCTTCAATGAAGTAATTGCAAATTTATTTAAAGTTTATCCCATGACCATTTTTAGTTATTATTTCCTTCTGTATTATCTCGAAGTCTAAGGCTGTTTGGAAGTTAAATGTTAGATGTTTATTCTGCGAGGTGTGCCTCCTGTTTTGCATAAATGTTTGATTTTCAGGGGAGGAATAATGATTCACCAAGGAATATTAATCCAGTAGTTTTGCTGGTATAATAGAAACATTATATTAAAATACCTATTGACATCCATATAAGGCATTGATGTGATGAAACTTAAATCATTTTACGTAAAATTGTACTGGATAAAGCTTATAGCTGTATAAGAAGCGATTAATGAATAGTAACTATGAAACGTGGGATAAGCAAAGTACTTGACATATCATATAAATGCAGAATTAAAGAGCCATTGTCATTTTAGTAATTTTGGTTTTCAGGCAGAACCTGATGTAATTTAGTATAATGACTAGCCATGGCCAACAGAATGTCATGTGCCTATACTTTGAGAGAGTATATTATATACATATTTGATAATTTACATCAGTGATACATTCCCAGTTTCAGGCTAACAATCAGAAAACGTCGCTAAAATGTTGTTTATAAGTCCTGCAAGTGACTTACTAGGTTACTTGCTCTTAAGTTAATTTCAAAATATCCATATGGATGTCAAATTAAAGCACCAGAGAGCTTAAATTAATGTTTTTATCCGTCACTGAGGAAGATTCAGATGACATATAGTCCCGCTGCCATTGCTTTATCTATGGTAATAGACAAAGCACTGATTACTCCACGTGGAGTGAACATGACTTTGTCATTTGTGATTCCTGTGAATTCCATTGGCTAAAGTGATGCGTTCATTGGTACTTAGCACAGGACCGGGAGGCGCGTCCATACCCCTCTCACTCTTACAAGGATAATCAGTGCGTTATCCGAGAGGTTTCTGTTAACAAAGATAAAACCATGGCAACCGTTCGGGCAGCGCGACTATACCAATGGATATGGGAAACAAGGATTTCGATTCTGTAAGAGGTGCTATGTAATGGAGAAATTTACCTATAAAGCAGCTACGTATCCATGTAATATAACTCCACAATATGCTTAAATCCCTTTAATTCTTATTTATCTGCCATAACTGTAACCTGAAACCTTACAAACAAACAAAGACCCAAATCCAAGAAGATATGAATGTTAATGATGTTAATTATGCTTAACTGACGTATTACCAAACCAATATTAGGAAACATTTGACTACTTACAAAAACAATCTGGTTAGTGCAATAAGTGTTAGTATAGCAGCAGATTTCCTTATTTCCATTTTTCTGAAAAGGGCATTTCTAGTGGAATGAGGCCCCTTTTCACTGCCTCCCTCAGTGGTGTTCCTGTTCTGTATTTCTGCTTGAAATAAGTTAAATGAACACAACCTTACTAGAAGGAACAACTGAGCAATAGAATAAAAACAAAATGGTAATAAGAATGTATAAAAATAGAGACCAGCTGGAGGAATGTTTCTGCATGTCCCTGGGCACGTAGTAAATGTGGAAATATTGAACGATCGAGAATACAAATAAAAGAGATTCTGAAATACGTACGCGTTCTTTCTGTTTCATCATCAAAGCAAACTACAAAAATCATGGAGAGCGGAAAGTTTACTTGGGGGCAACAGTTTGCTCCACGTTTCGCAAACAAGGGTGCGCCGCCTTCACACATTCTGCGTGCGTGTTCATGGCGCACTTGATGAAGATTAGCCACAACAGGTTTAATGTGGCAATAAATCTCCTTTTATAGCGCCCTGAACATGTTTTATTGATGTAGCTTATAAAATCATGCATGACCACGGGCTACTTTTTTTTTCAAAGGTTCAACTCTTTACCACAGGAAAAAATTGAAATCGCATTAATATTGATTTAAACAAAGAACCTTAATAATACTTCTGCTTTTAGGTGACTATCTGGTTTCAATTTAGTATCAAAAACCACATTTCGTTAGAAAAGTTTGGTAATGGTATCTTAAATGTCATCCTTATTTAATATAGGGTGATAGTATTCGGGCAGGATATGAATTGTGTTCTGCAGACAGAGGGACAAAGGTGTGGGGTCAGGAAAAGAACACATTCAGAGTTCCAAGGTGTATTTATTGATGAGTTGAGGCCTACAAATGTAGGAGATTTTTCATTCTATAACTGTACAACCTCCTGGCTCCTAATTCCCTTCTGATCGCTAGTCCTGACAATGTCAACTAAAGATGAAGTACTTGAAGATTGTCAACTAAATAGAGACTCCCTCCTCCTATTATTGCATTCATTGTGGCCTGCTAATATAGGAAGAACACATACCCTGCAGCCTACATTAATTGTTATGGCCAAGAAGGGGCCAAGGGATGGCCAAGAGGAAGGGATGAAGTGAAGGATACAATAGGCTACAGACCACGACAGAGATGCCAGAGACACGCTTGGAAGTGCCAAAAAATTACAAATTAGGAGAACTGTACCACTGGTGCAGTTGTCTAGAAAGAATAATGAATAAATTTGTAAGAGTTGTTTCGATTTATATTTAAAAATATAAATTTGAAAAATGTATAAATTTATAAAAGAAAAACAGACAAAATTGTGCATAAATATATGTAATTTTGTGATTGACCGTAGTAATAATTGTATTACGTAATGTAGTGACGTAGTAGTAAATCGGCCAATAATATAAAAGTAAATATATGGGTAGCGATAATAACGAAGGATAGAATAATCTCGGTTTAGAAACCGAAAGAAAATTCTTCCTCCTTTCTGGAACGCCGAAGAGGTCGGACGCTTTCTAAACTGCTCGAAAATATTTAAGTGTTAGTTCAACTTGAAGTATTAGATTGAATTAGATCACAGTATAAAGGTTTGTGATAAGAATTGTATGGGCTTTGGTGTTAAAAGGAATAAAAGATTGATTTCTTATAGAAATGCAAATTAAAAATCTTAATGTTTCTTTCACTCATTACTACCCTTGTAACTTAGAGTTTTCATTGCTCGTAAGAATATAACAGAAGAATATGAAAAGCTAGCCAAGGCATAATTAAGGATTTTCCTGAGAACTTCGCGGGACATCTTCTTCATCAACTCATAATATTTTGGATGAAGGTAAGATCAACGAAGTAAGACCAACGACGGGAAACGAGATACCAGCACGAATCTTACTATATGTGTTGCCACAACTTTGGGGCATCGAAACCCACAACGGAGGAATCTTGCTACAACTTGTTTACAAAACAGACTTCTGATGTACAGGACAGTACTATTTTCATTGAGCATGCACCCGTACCATCTACTGGCAACCCCTTCCGCCACGAAATTTGTAAAAAGCACCTTAAAGATATGGAAACGGAATGAAAAGTGCAATAATATAAAGGAAATTATGATAGATGAAAATCAACCCGAGAATTGTGCTACCGACCAGGGAAAACCAGGAGAAATCTAAGATCAGTGTGGACGGTGGATGAAATTAAAATCCGGCACGTGCCAGACGTGAGGCAGGGTATTCCCACAGTCTAAGCTAAGAGAGTCAGTTCCAGATAGCAAATGTGACGCTGCATTTGAAGTACTGTTGAAGAATATTGGTTTATATGTACCTTGTCCGACATTTGGATGCTCTTCATTGGGGGGTTCCTTTATTTGATGTTTGGCTTCACCTGTAAGGTTTTGAAGCCATTAGTATTTCTGTCCACTATTTCATGTTAAAGAGAAAAGTGTTGTTACACATGTCGTTCAAGGAAAAGGAGCCATGAGAAACCAAGTTGAGAACCAGATGTTTAAAAGCCAATAGCTTACACTGGCGTTTAATTTCAACAGTTACAAAAAACATAATAACCGCGACAAAAGGTACTGAAAACTTCCAACAATAAGGGTGTCTGAAACTGGGAATAATAAATTTTGTACTGATCATCAGTTATAAAGCAATTTAAACGTATACATTAAAGTTTTGATAAACAAAATGAATCAAAATAATATTTTCATACGTTTGCTATTGCTGTAAAAAATATTTGAAATAAGTTGGGCATTTTAACCATTGCTGTGCTAAGTTTAGTTTGTCTTAACATTTATGAGTTATAAAACATTCCCTAGAAATTAAAGGAGATGGAGTCAATGTGAAGAATTCAATGCCATGGCTGGGATTTGAACCACGGATCTCCTGGTTTCCGTCCATGGTCGCTGTGAGCTACTACGGCCAACTTGCGATCACGACATTAAATTCTCCATTTGACTCATATATTTCCCCGGTAGACCACTAGGGGCTCTCGCATTCGAGATTCACCGTTTGTGGCGACTTACTATCTTAAGTACTTGAGTCCCAGGCTTCATCATTTAACTCTTATTATTTTAATTAGTTGATGAAAATTAATCATTTCCGTGACTAAAATCCCGGCTGAGGTATTGAATTTTTCATGTTGAATCTATGTATCAAAGACCTTAGCCTATACACGGCTAGTGTGAAGAGATGATTAATTTCCAGCAATTAAATAAAATAATAAGAGTTAAATGATGAAGTCTGGGACTCAAGTACTTACGATAGTAAGTCACCACAAACGGTGTATCTCGGATGTGAGAGCCCCTAGTGGTCTACCGGGGAAAAATACGAGTCATGACGGCACATTGGCCATGGTAGCTCAATGGGTTAGAGCCTGGACGGAAACCAGGAGATCCGTGGTTCAAATCCCGGCCATGGCATTGAATCTTTCATGTTGATTCTCTATATCAAATACCTTAGCTATGTACGGCTAGTGTAAGAAATGATTAATATCCATCAATTAACTAAAATAATGAAAAGAGATTCCAGGCTCTTCACAGAAAATAAAACCTGCATGTATTATTTTTGAAGCAAATGTGCTAAATAAACGGCATTTAATCAAAATCATTAGAGCCAGTTACGAGAGAGTTAAAAGCAAATTTTGTTTCATTTTGTGCAATTATTTATGAAAGCCTTGGTTTTCTTTGGAAGATACTAAACTTAAATACTAAATTTGATATTTTATCGAGTTTTAGTTTTGTGTTACGTTGTCCATAGAAGCGCACACATATGTTTTTTTAATTTGTATTGGTTTATTTACAGATATTCAAATTTTGCTGAAATTTCGAAATATATTTTCTTAGTGGAAAATTTCTGTCTCCTAGAAGGTACGTACTAGAGAAGGTAAAAGTAATCTCTAAGATAAATACCAGGTGTTGTACACTCTAGGAAAGATTAGACTCCCTCAAGCAATATCATTACCACAAGAGAGCATCATTTGACCACAGTATCCAGCGATACACAGCGTAAATAATAAATGAAGTGCGTGGTCCAGCAGCGGAAGTTAATGCAGTAAACAAAAGGGATAATCTGCGCTGTAAAGTTGGCTGTAACGGTTGTAATAAACGTGACACAGCGTTAATACAGTGCGTCCCCTGTTAACTCAATTTCCAAAAGACCAGCAAACGTCCCCTTCTCAATCTACTGCCTCGCGATGTATTCACACGTCATTGGCTCTCGAAAATCACCTCCTCCTCCTCCCCCGTCCCTCTGGATGTGCATCATTTTCCGCTTGGACCACTCTGCACTGCTCCGAGATAGCACGGGTTTGATTCATAGCAGTCGACTAACTTGCACACGTACGTATCTGTCGTCCCATATGCCAACCTCTACACATGTTCCTACCGAACATGCTTCGCTGCATCGAACTTCCTTGTACTGTGGGACAACCACCTCACGCGATTTTTACTTTATTGTTCACATCCAATAAGCAATGACAAAGTCCATTAAAATTTGCTGACGAGCATCCACCGAGGTAAATCTCTGACCCCATAGAGAATTTTTAGGAAGAGGCGTGAGTGTGTGGCTGAAAATTTAAATTTATAATAAGGGTAACTCAAAAATTAAAATCGACAACTGCCAAACTTGTAATTTAATTTTAGCATGTTCCAAACTGCAACTTGAAAATTTTCAAGACAAATCTCCTACCACAAACTAATCCTTCTGTGGAACATAGTTTTTATTTTATCAATTGGCTCTAATTATTTTGACAAAAATACCATATATTCGTCATTATTTTACAGGACTTTGTTATTGTATTTTGCTGTTTTCATTGTTTAATGTTCTTTTGATTGTACTTGGTTTAATACTTCTATTTTTATCCACCTTTCCTTGATATTTAGTTTTTAAATTTACTCCAACATTAAGTCATATCAGACGCTTAATGAAAGGGGCGAAATGATGCTCAAATGAGCCCAGGTGCATAGAGCTTGGAGGTACCTGACATTCATATTTCAGGATAAGGGAAAGCTGCAGAAAAAAAAGTTAACGACATAACTCAACCTGACCAAGATTCCAGTTTGGGACCTCTTGAACGTGAGACAAACACGCTACCATCTAAGTTACTGAGGCGAAACTTTCCTTAATATGGAGACATAGAATGGATCTAAAAAATCCAATGCCATAGACGGGATTTGAACCACGGTTGCTTTAACCAAAGGGCTAAGACGGCAATATGCTAGCACGACATTAAATTATTCAACTGGCTCGTCACATTTTTTCTCGTAAACCACTTGGAGATCTCATAGCGACTTACAACATGCAAGTACTTTTAAGTCCAGGCTTATAGTTCCAAGCAGTGTTATTAGGTCAATTAACGGAAATTAATAGTTATTTCACACCAGTAGTGAGTGGAGGTTTGGATACATAGAGTAAAATATTAAATTCCATAATCGGGATTGAACCTCGACCTTGCGCGTTATAAGTCGCCGTTAAAGTATGTGTCTTATCTGCATATGGGATGTAGAAGTTTACCGGGAAAAATAGTGGTCATACTGGCATGTTGCTATGGTAGCTCAATGATTAAGAGCAATTGGAGGATGATTGAGAGATCCGTGGTTCAAATTCCGGCTAATGCATTGAGTGTTTCAGTCCAACCAGGTAACTATTACCTTGTGGTGCTAGTGTGGGACAGGATTAATTTCCTTTCCTTGATTTAATATTTTATATCCATGATACAATTCTAAATCTACATATTTTTTTATATGCGTAGGATTGTATTACACCATTGTTGTCTATTCAGTTGTTATACTCTCTTGCCTTTAGAATAACTGTCACGAAAGCAAGGGAAAACTAGTTTCCTTAATAAAGTATGCATGCACGTAGGAGTACAAAGGCAGATTTGTAAGTTTGGAGTCATGCCGAAGCGAAGAGTCATGCTGGAAAGGTACGCCATAACTTTTAATAGATACGTGTCACGAGAATGAAAGCGTGACATGATATTTTTAAAGAAAATTAAGGTTTCATGTTTGCTTAGCTTTATTTGAATTAAGTTATACAACATTTCAACATATTGATAGAAAATTTTAAATTTTATTTCATGTAATTTTACTATCGCTATCTTGTAAATAAAGTTATTTGCCTACATATAAAAGAAAGTTTTATGTTAATGAGATAACTGTCGCTAAAGTGGTAACAAGCGAGGTTGGAGAAAATATGAACAAAACTATACTCCATTTACTTTATATTAAAATCCTCTGTGATATCTACATTTTAAGCTGTAGCTGGGTAAAAGGCTACAAATGAGAGGACATGATTTATAGTAAAACACATTTTGTTGACAATTATTATATCGCAGTACACATTTCATCAAATGGGTCCCTTTAAAAGAATGTGGATAGACTGGTGTTCAGTTATTCTTAAAATTGGCCATAATTATTCAGGTACATGGAAGTAAAATTTGGAAACTTGTTGTTCAGTAGTTGAACTTAGAGACTTCTAATTTGCAGATATAATGTTTTGATATCCGTATGGTGCTCAAAAATTCTGGATACCGTAATAATTCTTTTGAAAACGTGTTCAATATTTGGGTGATATAATAGGGTATTACTATTACAAAGATACATTTTTCAAAATTAGTTTCGTTTGTAAAGTCCTGTAAAGGGAGTTAAAATAGTCAATTAAAAATGCTGTTACGTCTACTGATGAACGCTTTAAAAATTAAATTATAGGGTTTGCTTACGGAACTAATTTTTAAAAACGATATATTCAGCATTTCGGAATGCACTCCAATTTTATGCAGGATGGCCTTCAGAGTGTTAGAAAATAAATGATTTTATTTTTAAAGCTATGGTTTTTAGTGCAAGGAAATTTACTATAAATTAAAACCGAGAAAGGCTTTCTTTCTTTAAACTTTAATGTCTTAAACTGAGGTAGATTATATTGACGATGAATCAAATGAAGTTACGCTTAACTGAGCCTGGTTCATAGAACATACCCAACATTTACCTTTTTTAGAATAACGGAAAACTCAAAAAAGTCTGGCTCTGACCGAGATTTGAAGTTGGGATCTTTTGAGTGTAAGACAAACGTATATTCCACAGAGGTGTCGCAGTTTTCAGTGACAAAGACGTCCTGTGACCTACTATCTCCTTTCATCTTAGTCTCACTTGTCGTCTACCTACATTAATTTTGTTGGCTGTAACCTATGATATGCAACAGCAGAATAATTATGCACGGACGGACACGCCTCGTGTCAGGCATTGCTATTTTCAATCTTCCGAAAATTAACTGTGCACAACGATACCTGTAGCACCCTTGTTCACGTTTCAGATGACCTACTTGATTGCATACGTCAGTCTATGTTTGGACACAAATACTACTTACGGTCAATACTTCTAAGCAATGGAGTACTTGGCGTGTTAGGCTCTGCCTACTTTGACTCTACACCTTTAGAATGTGAAATTGGTGTATTTTCTTTAGCAGACGCTCATTGATGTGGGTGTTTTGGTGTTCTGCTGCATCGATGTTTTGTATCACTACTTATTCATCATTTCTCAGATAGAAGACATGAACTTAGTCGTCATTTGTCACGCCGCGGAGTGTAAGGAAGCAGGGGATGGAAGTGGTCATACGTAGGCCTTGGTCAACTATAACTGTCAGTACAGAGTTTTACGCAATGGTATACAGATAAACGGTAAACACATTCTGAAGTTTCCATTGCTGCAGTTTATTATTATACAAAAATAGCATTAGTAAGATTTTTAACGTTTTAAAAGTTTGTGCCAAATTGATAACACGTTTACAAAAATAATTGATATAAATCTACTAAACTATATAAGTAATCATTTTTAATCCATTTACTAAGTATAGTATACGAAATGTTCATAGATTCGACACATAAATCTGCCAAAAATCATTAACAACATTCACTTTTAAAGCTTTATTAAGGCGTTCAATATCCATACTACCTTCCCAAGCACTTAGAATTTATTTTTGGAATTTTAATTGCATTCAGAAGTAGCGAGGAACTGAACCAGCTGGAGGCGGATATTTACACAATACTGGCATTTAAAATGGTTATTGATCGCTTGTTAATAGAGCACAGGGACTCTGATTCTCCCTGTGAACATTTTCTTACGCTCCAACGTACTTCTAAAGAGTAAAACAGCTTTTGATCAAAAACATTGTTTGTGCACTTTGTTTCTTAATTTACAAAATATAATTACAATTAACAGGTGAGTAGAAGTACCGTGTTTGTAATGACACACTTACACATATTTAATGTTATTTGTCAATGTATCTCACACACGTAAGGGAATGCCACACTGAACTGCGATTGTATAATTTTGCTGAATATTCAGTTGAACTTTCAACGTTGTCTTATAGATACTACAGGGTTTTTAATTTCCCCGTAATGCCATATTTCATAGTCATTAAATGTTTAACCCAAATTTTACTATCCAATGTCAAATTCTTCATGCAATGCAATGTTAAAAACAACCGGATTTTAAAAATTAGTGACATTTCCCTGATTATAAAGCACAAATCTATCATACAGCATTCTTGGTCCAAAAGGAAATATACTTGTTTAAATTCAGTAATTAGAAATATGTGGTTTTTTGAAGTTTTAAACTTTGAAATTAATAACTCAAAAACCTATGAAAGAAAATACTTTAGATGGCAGAATGAATTGGTTGAATTTTAGAGAGGACATGACAAATTTCAACACAAATAGATCCAAACTGCATAATGTGCATTCCAATTTTGAAAAGGTGAATGTGTTGGATAAACTTTTAACCTAGATTATATACACAAATATAGGTGTTTAAAAGGTAAAATGTTAAAATACATTTTTAATTTATAACTCCTAGCATTTTAGTCACACAATACAAATATCATTTTTTTCTAAGTAGCGGCATCTTAAAATGTTAGTTCACATACAATTAGGCAATTTTGAAAATTTTGAATAAACATTCATAACGCTGCACTCTTGAAGGCATCTGAAGCATTCATCACCGACCCTTGCTGTAGGTCATTGTTTATTCATATGCTTTGTATAGTTAACCCTTTTCAATGTTCATTTGTACCATTTCCCCCTTCTCTCTCTTTACCTCTTATTCTCGTTGTGTAGCTATGCTGGAGTTTATATTTTTTCTTAATATCTTCATTGTTTGTGCATGCGCACTAGGCCACGTAGTCTTTTGGAATTTCAAAACCGTTTTCTCGGTTTTTGTCTTTTCTACATTTTACGTTTCCTTCAAATTTGTAGAGAAACACTAAAAACTGTAAGTGTTAAAACGTTAGCAGTGATTTATGTGTATCTGTTTAGAATGAATAAACATTTATTACTATATGTAATTTTGTTAAGTTAGTGAAAAGGAGTGCTTCTCATGCCTTTATAATTTTCTCTCTAAAAGATTAAAAATAAAAGAACTCTTTTTATCTGACATAATTTATTAAACATTTTTTACAGTAAAAATATATATTTGTGCAATTTGAATTTTTTGACATATTGGCAGTTTTTGTTTACATTAAAAATTATGCGCACAATAGCTTGAAAATCGCTTATGTTTTGATGAGTTCTTATGTATAAATTAAGGATATATATGTTGACAAATATAGAAATTACAATATTTACTTAGGTATATATTCTTAAGTTGCATATATAAAAACAGCACTGCTTATGTTTTTCACACTTGCACATTGTTATTTGTCAATGCATTTAGGACTCCTTCGTAAAAGGAAAGATCCAGAGATCACCAACTTCAACACAAATAGTAAATACACATATAACCACTATGCAATTACATTATTTGTACTTCAGTGACGCTGTGATATACTGTTTCCATTATGCCTCTGTGAAATTTAATTACAATTTTTAAGCAGCCCAGTGATTTGCCGTAAAACTGCTATCAAATTTGCATATAATTAATTAACCCTTTGCATCAAATTTGCATACAAATAATATAGATTCTAATATGTAGCTATCATTCCTTTAATGAAATAATCTAATGCAATGGAATGTTTCTTCCGATATTGTTCTTAATCTGTTATAACAGAGTTATTGTTATTTATGATTTTTGTAAAAGGCAATTGAAGGAAATTAATCATTTCTTCACATTAGACCGGGAAAATATTAGAGTCAATTGGAGAATTTAATGTCATGACGGCAAGTTGCCCATGGTAGCTCAAAGGGTAAGAGCGACTAGACGAAAACCAGTAGATCCGTGGTTCAAATCCCGGCCATGGCATTGAATTTTTCAAGTTGACTCTGTCTATCCAAAACCTTAGCCTATATACGGCTAGTGTGAAACTATGATTAATTTCCATCAATTAACTTAAATAATAAGAGTTAAATGATGAAGCCTGGGACTCAAGTACTTACGATAGTAAGTTGCCACAAACGGTGCATCTCGGTTGCGAGAGACCCTAGTGGTTTGCCGGGCAAATTTAAGAGTCAATTGGAGAATTTAATGTCATGAGGGCAAGTTGGCCATGGTAGCTCAAAGGGTAAGAGTGACTGGACGGAAACCAGGAGATCCCTGGCTCAAATCCCGGCCATGGCATTGCATTTTTCAGGTTAACTCTATTTGTAAAAGGCATTTGAATATAATAAATGTTTTAATAATGGTAGGTTTTAAGGAGAGCTAAATTTTTCTTTACAAGGTTTGGTATAGCTCATATACCTGCACACAAACAAAGCACATTATGAAATAGGATTATTTACAAGATGTAAGTAGATGTAGGTTTGATTCCTTGTGTCAATATTACAAATATACAATAATCTCCCCAAAACTATAATAACAATTTCTGAAAGTAAAATTGAATTTATCAAATAAACAAGTGGTTGTTGGGGTCAGAAGACTTAACTGAGGCTTTCCATCCTCAAAAAGTTAGGTGGACGGTGCATGCAGCCAAGTTTGTTTTTAAACTATATACCAATATGAACTTCTCTCCTTTTTGTGCTGCCTTATCCAAATGGTTAACGGGTCGATAAGATTTGTGTCCCCAACCCCCTATATAACGCACCCCCCACCGCTTCGAGTTTTTTTTTAAGAAAGTTTACTGATATTTGCAAACTGTCACATCTGACTAATGTAAGAACATTTACAAAGTGAAACAGAAAATGTTAGTATGGCCACAGAATATACTTTAAAATATCTAAAATACTATACATAAAACTATTTTAATTAATTATTTACTTGCTGACTTACAAAAACCAGAGGGAGAAAAATAAGTGTGTTTAATGTAAATTACAAATTGCTATAATATTCATAGACCCTCAATTGTTCTATTAAATAGTACATAAACTTAGTCTACACATTTTTATTTCCGTTTCTCATTTCAGTTCACACGTATCACTTACAGGGATAGGCATTATGTTGCATTATTCTCTTTCTGCTTGTCCAAAGTGCAACGTTAACAAAGCAGGTTTATGTGTATATGTGTGGGAATATGCAAACCAATGTGTTCGACTGTCATCCTCTCTTTCAGGGACATACACACAAAGGTACTATAACGTAAAAAATATATATTTTAATTCAGGGAGGCTCAATGCATGTATTTCTAATAGCAATGTTAGCGTGGCTGGTGGTTTAATGACGTTTAACGTCCATCATTATTACCACAGACGGTGGAAGCTGATGATAGATTCAATGAAAGGAGGTTTGGGAAGCGTGGAATCGTAGTGTTTTATGTTGGTAAAGAAATAATGTTAAACCACGCCCAATCACCCTACACTTTCCTGGTTCTAGGAATCCACTCAATATTTGTCTTACTCTCCCTCATTTCCTTCGCTTTTGGGTTTGTAACTGACCTATGTTCGCAGGACAGACTTTTAACATCAAACCAACTTGAATTCATTCGAGTACATATGTTTGTACTCTTTCCCCCTCGCCACTCATCTAGGACTGATCTTTGATCATAGGCTATTGTGTGTTAGTGGCTCACACAGGTGAGATATGAGTCGCAGATGATACGGAGCTTCTGCTAACATTAAACACTAAAGGACAGCAAAAACCTAGGCAGGTTTCTGAGGAAGGACGGTCCGTGCGGAATTCGAACCGCTGGAAGTTCAAGAGCCATACGTTATCCACTTGGGCTACTCGTGTTGGCTATGGAAAAGACGATGGGGATGAAATATCTGGGTATGTTTTAGGGCTCAGTGGGCCGTACCATATGCTCAAGTAACTACAATTTTTCTGACGGGGGAAAGATGAAAGGAGGGTGAACAAAAAAGGATTCGAGTTAATTTAGGTTGTTGAAGGCAAGTGATGACGCAGCACTACGCAGTCCAATTTAAGATCTTTTGCCTGTTCCCTCTAACTTTGATTGCTTGATGTATCATCTGTCACCAATAAACACTTCCTTCTTGCTTTCATCACTGCTGAGTGAACACTGCAACCCTACGTCCTAACGGATCAACTTTAAGCTTCATCTCACTATCTGCATCGCTCACGCTATATTTTTATTTTGACTGAGGTAGAGAAAGTAATGCGATGGTTGTAAAAAGTAAGACCAGTTTAATACCAAGATGGGAATTACGATTCGACAGGCTTAAGGTCAACGAAAATATATATGGCAAATTTATTTTACATGCATTATTACGAGGCCTATTCAATAAAGAATGATAATAATTTTTACGGTCATAATTATATTCTGTTATCCTAATGTGAAACAAGCACGCCGTATTCGTTTCATTGTTGGTACTTCTGGTTCCCGCCTGTGAGAACCAGCCAAGTTCAGACATATTCAGTATCGCCTGCCACTGCAATGGAGGTAACATGCAGTTAAAGTTGAAGTTATTGTAAGATCCGGAGTTTCTTTCAAACGTAATCACTGCTGATGAAACATGGCTACATCATTTTGATCCTTAGAGCAAATAGCAAAGCTCAGTGTGGAAATCTCCTTCATCACCAACACCCCAAAAAGCAAAAGTGGTTGCTTCTGCTGGGAAAGTTATGGTCATCTCATTCTTTGATATTCATGGAATGGTTTATCAGCATGTTGTACCTGCACGTGCAGCAGTAACTGGACAATACTACAGGGATGTCCTGAAAATATTGAAAGTCCACATCAGACGAAAAGACCACATGCTGGATGCTGCATCACGATAATGCACGACCACATATTGCCAATGTTGTTGCTGAATATCTTGCAAAAATCAACGTGAAGTGCATCCGTCACCCTCCCTATAGTCCGGATTTAGCCCCATGTGACGTTTTTCTATTCCCGAACTTGAAGAAACGCCTTCGTGGGAGGCATTATCCATCATCAGAAGCAGTGGTGATGTTTGCAGAGGCGATTTTGAAGGATCTCTCAAAAAATGGTTTCCAGCATGTCTTTGAAGACTGGCAGAAACGCTGGGACAAGTGCATCGCATTCAAGGGAGACTATTTTGAGAAGGACCATCAAAATTATGAGGATGAGTAAAGGTACGTTGTCAAAAAAATATTATGATCATTCTTTATTGAACAGCCCTCGTAGTATTAAATATTTGTATGTCGTTTTAAAATTATATTCTGCTGTGATTGGCAATATTCCAGAATCCTGAAGTTATAAAATGAAGCTGCTGTTTTCTAGAATGTTTCTAGTAGTGTAGTATTAGCGTATATTTGCAATACAAGTGAGGTAAGTGTCTTTTTTGGAGAATGACAATGGTTTCGAACGAAACAAAGTGAAGTGCTCTCAATATCTAAAAGCTTAGCCTTACACTTAGCACATATTATTTTTAAAGATAGTAAATACAACAAGTATTACTTTTCGGGAAATAGCAGCTGTTGAATATTGAAGTCAGTAGCCGAAATTTCGATCTGATTTTAGCAATTAACAACTAAAATGTCCCTGGATTAAATAAGTAAACATTAACAAATACATCTGATGTAAAGGTCTTGAAAGATTCGAATTCCAGAACTGAACTTTCAAATATATAAGTATCTTTAACTTTAATTACGGAAAAGTAGATGAGATTGAATAACGCAAAGCTATAGTTGGTTGTGAAACACTGAGTTACTATGACAACATGCCAGCCGGACATTCAATTGTTCAACTAATTGTAATGTTTACCAGTAAATCACAAGTAGACATCTGATGCCGAAATTAAGAATTGCAATGTATAAAGAATCATGATGGATTTCAGAGGAATGTTGATTCTTTGTTACAACGCGTGCAGGTGTATGAGTCCAATAGCAGTTTGGGTGAATAAGTTGTTTTAACAAAAGAAACGTAAGAAACAGTGTCCTTATCAGATTTCTAAAGGGTAGCACTTGACTTTGAATAGGGTATTCTTCGGACCATTCATAATGGCATGACAAAATAGTTACAAAGGGAATCTTTGGTTGAATAAAGAGCTTTGAGAAAGTGAAAGTCACTCATACACCCACGTGCAGCTGTGGTCATTCATTCAGTCCGAGGCGAGCAGCCGATTAAGGCAGTCCTCTTATTCTGTCTTGGTCAAATGAGACCAGTAGTGATGAGAGAAGATACTTGTCGGTTCATATGTATGTGAAGAATGAATTCATTTTTATCGAGTAATAAGCATTTCATAAACAGTAACTCTAAACGGTGATATTGGTATCCCTTGGTCGGCAACTTCAAGTTGGATGTTCTTATAAAAAGAAGCAATCATTAAGCCAGTTTGAAACGGGCATTCCAGGGTCATTAAACTATCCTTCTCATCCATACCCACGCATACCCTGAGATTAACCTCATTGCCTTACCCTGAGCTAAACACTATTTGTTTCAAACTGTCCCGTTAAAGTGGAACTATTTGCTCGCCAATATATTCGCTTCACATCTATTTCATATGAGATAACGTACCTTAATGGCGACTTACAATTCTGTGAACAGTGTAAAATCCAGACTTTATAGTTTAATCAAACTATCAGGTAGTGTTAACTCATATGAATTTGAGATCCCCTGTAATTTACGAGAAACACACCAGTCGGTAGGAGTATTTAAAGCTCTGCCAGCATGTTGCCATGATAGGTTATGGTTTGAACAACCCAACGGAGATCTGGCGATCCTTGGTTCAATACCGGCTATGGCGGTGAATTTGTAAATTTGATTCTACCTTTCCACAATCCTTATTCCTTAGTTTGATTTACACAGGACTAAAACATTCAACAATACAATTATTTTGTAACAATAAACATATGTGCATTCAGTACAGTCCATGAAGATAAGCACAGTAATTTAGATAAAAATACAGACAGTTCAGATTAGCAGATCTGAATGTACATCGTTCAACTTTCCAAAATGAGAAATGGATCTTGAACATTACCATCGAAAGCACTGTTACAAAATAAGTACAAGACGGACCTGGTAAAACTAACGCTGTAACATTATCTTTCCTCGGATGAGGGAAGGTAGGCTATCAATTTATCGAGATAGTAGTGCTGGAGCACTGGCAACAGTAAACAAGACGAGGGGTTACTATGTTGTGCGCATGCTCTGCGGTTTTGGATCTCAATGACGGGGACTTCAATCACACGACCCACCGCATCTCATGAACAGGGACCCCTCAACTACTGTTCTGACAGAAAACATGCTCCCAAACTTCTCCTTCCATCATCAGAGAAGGAACCCACGTCTGTTATAGTACTTTTTGTTCGTGTTTTCCCATGTACTAAAATTGTTAAAATTAGAGTATGTAGCCGCCTACTACTGGAGACAATGTGTAGTAAATTAAATCCGTTGTATGGACCACACCAAATTCCTTTGAGACTTGCGAGATAAGCCGATGCTTATTAGCAAGTGAAGAAATTTTACGCCAGAGGAGTTAGCACCGAGGGCATAAATTTCAAAAGCATGACAAACATCAAACTTCGCTAGACCCATATGTAAGTATATCTGTTACCTAGTACAAATCACCTTGAATTATACAAATATTAAAAACTGTTTTACAATGTATTTAGAATATATGCTTTTATAGCGACCGCGCTTAAAGCATCCCCAGGCGGTTGCCTTTGTACGGAAAAACAGTACTCACCTCTAGACACAATATCATAAACATCTTAGGTTACACTTACCGGGGCGGAGGGGTGAAGAATGTTAGGCTCGTGTTTATACCTGAAAATACCCAGGCTCGCCGTTGTTTAAAATAACATTTTGAAGGAAAAAAGCTTCAAGCTGATTTCATTGTACAATCTAGTCATTTGGTTTACTTATTGAATAAATATTAATAAAATATTAAATAATTAATGTATCCTATAATACATAATGTTAGAACGGTTTATAACATAACTGAAAAGAGATATACTACCTATGCTATTATGGTATAGTACTTATATTACCTACTATAACTAATTGCGTATTATTAACATAATATCCAAGGAAAGCTTAGTAAAACGTCACTACAATTTTAAAAGGGTTAAATTGCATCAGTGTGCATGAATTTGCGAGGGATATTTACTTGCAAATTAAAGAAGCACTGGATATTGTGTTAGTTAATAATTTATAAGAAAAGATTGCCCGTTAGAGCTTTGTTTATTGCAATGGTGAGCCGATTTATCCTAAAATATTTTCCTATATTCTGTGACAGCTACAGGTGGTGAATTTCAGTTGATTTAACAAAACAGTAAATGCTTCAAAGGTTTAAAAAAAAACTAAGGAACTAAAGAAAAACTAGTAAGGAAACTCTATTACTCTTTTTAAATGCTGGAAGGACAAGGATGTCTGCTAATTTTACAAATTTGAATAAAGTTAAGCAATGTAATTTTTGGGAGCACATTACGCATAATAATTAAATGTCATAATTTTAGAACTCGAGAAAGGTTAGAAATATTGTTAGGTATATATTACAAGTATGAATGGAAGTCCAAGTTAGCATAGCCATGTTAGGTTCGATTCCCACGGTCGCCACATCTTAATTAAATTACGCAAATGCTAAACGCCAATAACTATTAAACACTAATAAATTTATAAAATTACACTAATTAAAATAGTATGTAAGTATAAGAAGCTTAATTAACACACATAAGAAACACGTTTGCACAGTCTAAGCTAATAGAAGTTACCGCAGTTCTGAGGACACAAAAAAATAATGCAACAGCGGTTTAACTTGGTGAACGTATTAAGAAGGACCACCCCATATTTTTAAGGCTGGAAGACCCTTATAATTGCTTACATGTGAAAGTGTGTAGTCAGAAGGGAAAGCTTTGATGTAGCATGGGATGGAATGAACGCGGCTACTATACTAGGTGGGCACAGCATGGCTGAATGATTAGACCGCTTGGCTCTCACCAGGCGGCCCAGGTTTGATCTCAGGCGACCGCAAATTGAGATTTGTGGTGGACAAAATGTCACTGGGACGGGTTTTCTCCAGCTCTTCCGGTTTACCCCGTCAGCATTCCACCAATTGCTCAATTATCATCTGTCCTATCATTCATTTTGCCCCCGTATTATGTCATCCACTTTCTCCATTTTCACACCTGATGTATTTGCCGATAATTCTGCTGATTCTGTCGGATATATTGCCGGTAAACCTGATGCAGGCTGTAGCGGTAGGCTTATCTGACGCTTGCTGTAATATCATGACCATCCACAAGGTACCTCCGAAGATTAAACATCTGTTAAGACCAGTGAAAGACAAACTGGACTTCCAAGTTCCTGGAGTGTACCGCATTCCATTTGAATGTGGGACACCGTATATAGGACAAACCGGAAGGAAAAAAAAAAACATTGCTATGATACCGAAATTATGGTTTGCCAGAAGCAAAGAATCATGATAGATGTCAAAGGAATGTTGGTTCTTTGTTACGACAAGGGGCAAGGCCAGTTGATTTGGGGAAAGCGTATAACAAAGCCATGTAAGAAGCAGTATCCTTAGAAGATTTCTAAAGGAATTGTCACTTGACGTGTATGAATAGGGATTCTTTGGATCATTTACAATGGCGAACAAAACAGCCACAAAGGGATTTTGTTTGAAAAGGAATTTTGAGAGTGAAAGTTAGAGATATACACACGCGCAGCTGTGGTTAGAGGGCACTCTTCGGCGTGTAGCCGATGGGGACAGTTCGCGGCTAGGAAGCCATTATAATCAGTCTTCGGCGTGAAGCCGATCAGAAGGGTCTTCGGCGTGCAGCCGCTGAGACAAGAGAGGAGTCTGAGACGTGAAGCCTATTAGAGCGGTCAACTTGTTCTGTCTTGAATATTTGTCGGGTCATCAAAATTTATCGAGTAATAAACAATTAGCATTCAGTAACTCTAAACCGAGATTGGTAACCCTCGGTCGGCAACTTCCATTTCGATGTTTGAAAAGAAGAAGCAGAGAATAAATAATTTGGAGACGGGCATTCTAGTGTTGTGAAAATCTCCTTCTCACACCCATCCACGCATACCCTGAGAGAAACCTCATTGCTCGCCAATCGTATATCAGCTAGTAGAATAATCGAACATGAACGGAGCATTCATTTAATGCAACCTGAGAAGTCTGGACTGCCAGAGCATTGTTTTGATAACGACCATAGAGCCAATTTCGGGAGACGACCATCTTGGCAAAATGCAACAGTTATTGGGAGCGGAGAATTAAGGAGGCTCTGACCATTTCCTCTGAAAGGAGAAGGCTTAATCCTGATGCTGGATTTCAGTTCAGCTGCTCTTGGAAACCGGCTTTAAAATGGAAATCCGTCAAATTAAGAAGCAAAGATCAATACAGCTTAATAATCAAGTTAAGTAGTTACGTTTCTTTGACACAATTAATGTTCTATTCTCAGGCCATATCCTGACCTGGCATTTAATTTACTGAAAACAGTAGTTTGTTCAGTAATGCGAATTTTGATAGTGTTTTGTTTCTGTTTATAGTTATGTTATATCCAGTGTTTCATTTGTGGTTATAACATTTTATAAATATCCTGATTATGGGAGAGATGCACACTCCCGAAACGTTAAAATCTAATCATCTTTTCACCTGGCTGGCTGCCCAAGAAGAAAGTGAACGTATTCGTCGCCAGGAAAGCTTCAGGTCTTATTTTTAACATATGTATGTATTCCAACCTGTATGATATAAGCAGAATATTAATCTAGGAAGTAAATTACATATACTAGATAAAATAAGTTTTTACATTAATTCAAACCAGTTACAGATCTCATTTGTGGCGCATTTTGTAAATTCTATTTTATTCTATGACCCACCCAGAAATTTTAGCTATTCCGATAACATAAAAACGGACTGATAACACTAGAAGGTTTACCGACGCGCGTAGCTGAGATCAGAGAAGAATTATAATAAAAAACTAATTGTAAGAGCATGTAGAAGAGTGGGTTGCGAAAGTCATGCGAATGTGAAGCAATATTTTTACTAACTTATTCTCGTGTATTCATATTTTAGAGAGAACAAATCAAAATGTGTTTACGAAACGCTCATCGCACGAAAACCATTAGTTAAATGAAGTGGAAATTTAGTGTTTGGATATCTTAAGCGCAGCATTTGCTTTAACGGTAATATGACGCAGCAGGTCACGATATTTTACGTCCAACTTTGTTGTTTAAAGTCTAGACAAGCAGAATTAGTTAGCCTTGCTATTCACAGCTGTCCAGCCTCTCCGAACTGACAGTAAATGACACGAGTTCGCTGGTCGACATTTCCAACGTCACATCATCCAAACTTTTATGGTGGCGTAACGTATGTTTAAAACACGCAAACTTGATTATTTTTATGTTTGCGATTTAGACAGAGTTCATGCACTCCTTTGTTAAACCCAAACCCCCACCGATAGAAAAACTCTCGTGTATAATGTATGTGCAAAGCGAGCTTCGAAATTAACTCTCCCCTGCAGGTGTTTTTAATAATTAGCATGTCCGCTTCTGATATGGACGAGCAGGTTCAACACAATACTTGTTTTTTTAAAGTAAAATAGAATACAATTTACTTCATATTATACTTAGAATACTTGGATAAGGAATATAAAGTAATCTGACATACTGCTAACCTATGACTTTCTCTAATCAGGCTTGTAGATGCAAACTAATTTCACAAAGCTTCATTAATTCTTAATGAGTAAGTATATAAATAAAGCCATGCTTCTTCCGTAAGTAGATATTCCATGAAGATCTAAATACTACAGAAACATTAACATTATGCAATTCCAAATTCCAAATTGGGTCTAAATCATCAATTTTGTTGGTTGCAATTTCTCAATTTCTTAACTGTTAGAACCAAAGTTTACGGAATTTTTGATTCTGTAGTAGCTCATCTAAAAATGTTTTTAAATTAGTTTTAACTTTACTTATGAAGCATTTCCTCACTAAGAACACGGCGATTTCCTTTCCGTTTCTTATCAATAAGGGATCCTTTTTTCTAAATCCAAATGAACCTCTATAAAGACAGGGAATCCATTTATAAATTGCTACGTCACTCCTTTACAAGAGTTGTCACATAGGAAGTGTACATAAATATTTTGGATGCTAAATTTAGTCAATTATTTGGCATTATATACGCCATAACATAAAGAGCTTGACGCTTCGATGCAAGATGAAGCGTAGAGGAAATAGAGATCACAACCGTTTAGAAACAGTGCTGAGCAGGGCAAACAATTCCCCATAGTACGGCCATGAGGAAACAGTGAATTATATTTCACTGAAATGTAAAGCCACAGAAAGTAACAGGTAACAAGTTTTTGTATCCTAAACGCAACTAAAAACAGGTGCTAATATAGTGGGATAGATAAGCTTAATAAATTTATATGAAAATATAGAAAATAATTTATCTTTATCCATTACCAAAACATGGTATCTTGAATGTGTTTAGGAGATCTAACCTGCCCACTGAAAGCATTTTGAAGGGCCACAGTAATTCTTTTAGGTTCTGATATAAATTCATTTACTTTTTATTGATTAACTGAAAATGTGGTTATTGGTATCTAGGTAGAGCAAGAAGCATTTTTAGGCTTCAGGATGTACTTCAGGAAAACTTGCTTCAGAAGCCAGTCCTAGTTCTAGTCATAGACTAATATTAAAATGGTGTAATGATCCCTAAAAATTATTGTAACTATGGCATTAGTAGTTTATATATATATATATATATATATATATATATATATATATATATATATATATATATATATTCAATTTAGGTTCTCCAACTTTGTCATATAGGACAATGAGTGAAATTATGTTTAAATGAGCCCTGGGTCCGCACAGCCTAGAGTTATCCGACATTCATGTTTCAGGATGAGGGAAAACCCATAAAATCTTATCCAGATAACTCAACTTGACCGAGATTCGAACCTCGGAATCTCTTGAACGTGATCCAGACACGGCACGACATACGCTACAAAGGCGTGTGTGTGCGTGCGTATGTGTGTGTGTGTGTGTGTGTGTGTGTGTGTGTGTTTGTGTCTGTGTGTGTGTTTTACTGTGATTCATTCTGCTGAAGGAGCTAGTTCAGTGCTAGATGAAACCTTAGATAAATTAACTTCGTTACAACAGCACACGGCAAAGGACAGAATCACATCGAAGCTCGATCAACAGTTCTCGGAGAGACATAAAGCAAATGGGACGCCTAGCATGTAATAGACTTGTGTGGTGCTTTTAGATTGGACTGCGACCACACGATAGACGCTGCTATCACAGAGTGTTTTTAATTAACGTTCCCGCTTTTACTTGCACCATTTCCTGTCTGTTATATATATATGTTGTGATGTTTGTGTTTTTAGCGCGCACGTTTGTTCCTCCAACAAATTCAGAAAACAGCTTTTCTTTATGGCACTCCGGAGCGCAATTCCCATAAACTTGGCACAACCATAACACCTACTCGGGTACAAACCTGTATTTATGTATACACTCTGAATTTCCATTCCCTTTTAGTAGTGACAATTACATCCAAACACACCTACACTTTCTATGCGTTCTCTGCATGGAGTAAAATGACCCATGCCATTTACACAACTTTTGAAGTATTCTCTTTTAATAATTACAGTAATGGTAAGTTGAAAAATATTCCCGTTTGCGGCTACGGTAAAACTTAAAACCTTCGTAAAATCTCTTTTATTGCTATACATTATGAGGCAATGGCCTCCAACATCAGAGAATATTTAAATAACTTTTACTACATTCATTTGTTGAGTGTATTATTAACCTCTTCTATGCTAGATTGTACACTCAAAGACCACGTTTATTTTGAGTTTTTCTGTACATCCAAATTAAGGATTAAAATAAAATGGCAGTAACGTTTTACCCTAATGTTTTCTTCTTAGGCGTACATCCAAGTGTACATCGGATAACAAGAAATTGGCGGAAGAATGAGCTTTTGTAGCAATATTTTGTGCAACAGTAAATAGAGAAGGCCACGTGAATGGAACATATAATTTTTGTTTGGTATAATGAAGCGCAAGTATACAAATGGTCGAAAATGTGTACCAATGGTACAATGGTTATGGTTACGGTTATGTAATTAAGAAAATTGCCGAGCTGGCAACCCGTGTTTGACACATAATTAAAGTGGAACCGATGGCTAAGAGGACTGCTTACCAGAAAATTGTTCACAAAACCAAATTCGGGTATTTGATAAACAACTAAGAGCCATGGGAGAATATACACCTTTATATGGTAAAGTTCTTCTCGAGAAGCAAGTCAGGCGAAAAGACGACTACATCTCTCCCATCATCAGGATGTTTATTAAATGTTATAACCACATTCGTTTAATGCAACTTAAGAAGTCTCGATAACGACCATAGTGTCAACTTTCGGAAGACGACCATCTTGGCAAAATGCAACAATTACTGGGAGCGGAGAGTTAAGGAGGCTTTGCCCATTTCCTCCGAGAGGAGCACGCTTAATCGTGATGCTGTATTTCAATTCAGCTCCACTTGGTGGAAACCGCCCTTTTTTCAATTTATGCCAGAGGATCTACTCCCATTAGTCCTGGACCCGTAGGACCAAGGATCCGGGCCTCCTTCTACCAGGAAGTTACCGAGCTATCCCAAAAATGGCGCCCGGCGCCTCCGAGGCTCTTTCCTAGGGCAAGCCCTAGAGACTTACAAGCCCCCCCCCATCTGGTCCTGTGGACTCAAGACGGGATGGAAGTGGATACGCCACTTACGCGCACCAACACCAAAATGGGAAGGCTACCGATATGACCCCGGTGGCGGCGCCTGGCGATCTAGTACACCTTCTACTAGCTATTCTGGCTTAGTACGCGGGAATATTAATGACTTCCCTCAACCCCGTCCGGAGACGTACCCGATCTCCCGAGGGTATCGGGAACCACTGTCCCCTCGAGTCCAGCCCAATCCGAACAACTCCCTATCAGGGAGGCACTCGAATGTTCGGCCCGAGGTTCCTCTAGTAACGTGAGGGGTACCACGAGTGCTAGTGTTCCGCAGCGCCCGCACCACTGCAGCTGAAGGGGAGGATCCCCTCCCTTATGGGAAAAACCGGTATTAAAATGGAAATCCGTAGACTGAAGGGGTACAGATCTATACAGCTTGATGATCAAGTTAATGATCAATTAATTTTCTACACTCACGCCATCTCCTGACCTGGCATTTAATTTACTGGAAACAGTATTTTGTTCAGTAATGCGAATATTGATAGTGTTTTGTCTTTGTCTACATTTGTCTTATATCCAGTGATTCATTTGTAGCTATAACATTTAATAGATATCCCGATAATGGGAGAAATGTACGCTCGCGAAACGTCGATTTGTAATCATCTTTTCATCTGGCTTGCTTCCCGATAAGAACTTGAACATATTCATCGCCAGGAAAGCTTCAGGTCTTATCTTCATATGGTGTTTGAACATGTTAAGTGTGTATACATTGTTATTAGATGAGTTCACAGAAATAACATAACAACAAAACAGTACATAACTACTTAGTGTCTTAAACAATTCCCGTAGTGTCGCGAAATAAGTCTTTCATATAATGTAGACACTTACATAAAACCCGAACACTTTAACAACTTAGTTAAATTATAAAAGTGTTTTAATTTGAGGAAAGCTTTAGAAAAAGAAAGTAATAGAATGAAATATTGCCTAATGGCTGAGGAATGATTAGGTCGGAGTAAAACAATTAGTGAACAGCCAAAAAATATAAATCAAGCCTATAATTTCTGGAAAGGTAACCTTAATTTCAAAACATTGCTAAGTAAAAAATGGCAGGAAGCAAATCCAGATGAAGAAGGCCGTCAGAAAATCCCATTCCAAATTTTAAATATTTGGCCTAATAAGTTATTTGAGAAACTCGCCATATTCAGGAATTCTCCATAAAAGTTGTTGTTGTTGTTGTTGTTTTCAAATGCTAGGCTTTGGCAATGAAGCCATTAGCTCTCTTGCTCTCCAATATTCCTGTGTAGTGGGTCCGGCTGATAGGGCTTCACAGGTTAGAAGATGTTCTTCGGTCATTTCCTCTTCCTTGTTGCACAGAGGACAATTTAGACTTATATAAATTCCTATTCTGTGTAAGTGTTTTGCCAAATAATCATGTTCCGTAAGTAATCTAAAATTTGCCACTGCAGCTTTACGTGGGATTTCTGGAAAAATTTCTGGATTTTTAATTAAAATGTTACATTTTTTATCTTTTGCTTTGTTAGATATTGATTGGTTTTGTTTGTTTTTATATTTTCTTTTGATTAATCTTTTTATAGATGTAAAGGATAAGTTTTTACTTTTGTTCTGAATTAAATTTGCACCTTTTTGGCAAGAAAATCAGCTGATTCATTTCCAGTAATTCCACAATGTGCAGGTATCCACTGTAATATAATTCTTTTCTGTAGTTTTTGAAGTTGTTGGATTATTTTGTGACATTCTTTAATTTGGATTGACCTCTTTTTATATGAACTTATTGCACATAATACTGCGTTAGAATCAGAAGGTATGACAGCATTTTTGAATTTTTCTATTCTGTATAGAAGGTGTTGGAGTGAAAATGTTGTGGAGCAGAACTTCCCTAGCTGAGTCAAATTCGCCCGAAATCAATAAAAGAAAACGACAGGCCAAATAACAGCTGCAAAATTGTTTATTATAGGAATGGCAAGAAAAGTGAGATAATGCACACGTAGGAAGGAGAGTACATGATTTATATCCGGACATTAAAGATAGGCTAAAATTGTAACATATAAACCAAGAAAAGGACTTTTTTCACTTTGTTACAGGACGTGGCTCATATAATATATATTTAAGAACAATAGGAAGGAAGAACTCAGATTAATGCGAGCAATGCAACTGTTTAGATTCGCCTGAACATGTTATTTTTGAGTGCAATAAATATAGTGAACTAGCAGAAAACAGTCGAAGGAAACTTCAAGGAAAATGTTTATGAAACATCTTAGAGATGCAGAAGATTATGCACATTTAGAAAATGTCTCAGACAAAATCCGCTAAGGCGTTAAAGGAATATATGACTCGCGACAAAAGACTCCAAGAAAGAAGTGTAGAAGCACTACAATATACGAGAAAAGAATATTACTTAAGAGGTCTTCGGAGGGAAATAGAACCAAAGAGAAACTGAAGATATAGATTACCAGACTTGAACATCTAATTTAAGGCGCACAACCGATAAGTAGAAGACGCCATTTATGGATATGGAAAAGAGCAGAAACTATAGAAAGAAGGAGAAACCCAAGAGAGCCAGAGGAGATATACGGAGAGTATCAGAGCGGACAGACACAACTGATTATGCAGAAGAGGAAATATGGTAACTCGGATGTCTGTAACTGACGAACCAGCTCCATCTACTAATGCCAGTTACTATAGGAGATGGATACCAATAGGAGGAAGCTTTGGATACCAGCTGCAGAAGAGGAAATTTTAAAATTTAAACATTTTAAGAAACGATCTTTTGATTTATCGATGATTTATATCGTTGATGTAGAAATAAAGTAGCAGAAAGACTATTTTAGATAAATTAGATGAGAAGATTTATAAGGTTACTGGAATCCAGTAATCTGTAGGTTTAGTTAGTTCGTTAAGATAGCAAGTATATTATATCTGCAAAATTTATAAACTGTTTTGTGTAATTCGATTTAAACATTAATAAAGTTAAAAATGAAGTTCGCATAATAAGGCCTAGTACACATTCCAGAAATAGGGCCATTAGGGGAAAAGGCCAAATAAGTTCAGTGATATAAATATAATCGATAAACAACACCACTGAACGGTAACTATATAAATTCTTTGGAATTTAATAACCAAACTGACTTAAAAGAATGAAAATAACGTTAGATCTCTGTAAAGAAAGCACTTTTAGGATCCTTAGATGGAATGGTTCATTATTATTCCTGAAATGTTTCTTCCTTTATAAGTCTGAACAAATACCAACCGGATGTAGCAATGTGGAGATCGTAACCTGGATAAGGAGAACCTTGCTTCAAAGGATTCTTATCTCCAGCGGCTACGAGGGGAAGTAAACCAAACCTTCCTTTCTTCCTTCGCCTTGAACGAATTGGTCATTTCACTTTTTAGCTCAAAGAGTAGAGATGGGATAGCGGGAAACTGACGTACTTTGTATCTCAGAAAAGAGGACGTAGAGTGAATTAATGTTGGAGACCGAGGGTAAGCTTATTTTCAACAGAACCCACATTCTTTCATCCGGTACCAACGTTGAGATGTCAACCTTTCTGATTTAACCTTGTGCTATTTTGAAATTTGTTAGCCGCTTTGCATATGTTTCTAGATTTACATTTTAAAGTCATCTCAGACTACATTAAATTTGATATGTTGTTTTGTGATTTCATCGTTTGTTACGTTTATTCCCTCGTACGACGATGACCCAAAAGAAACCGGATTGTTCTCATAAAAACTTTATTAATGACTTTTTACAAAATTAATTCAGTCACCTTCAAAATACTCTCCATTAGATGCGATGCATGTGTCAAGTCTCTTTTCCCACTGTTGGAAGCATGTTCGGAACTCTTCAAGTTTGATATTGTCCAGTGCCCTTTGCGAAGCTGATTTTATCGCCTCCACATCATCATAACGCTCCGCTTTTAGCTTTTTTTCATTCGTGGAAATAGGAAACTGTTGCACGGGGCTAGGTACGGTGAATACGGAGCGTGGGGAACGACAGACCACCTCTGAGATGTCAAATAGTGGGTCACTCGTAAGGCCGTGTATGCTGGAGCGTTGTGATGCAGAAACCAGTCACCTGATCGCCAAAGTTCCGCGCGTTTCTTCCTCATATCCTCTCGCAGACACCTTAAAACATCCAAGTAAAAGTGCTGGTTACCAGTCTGGCCAGGGTGTGCGAATTCCCGATGCAAAATTCCACGAAAATCAAAAAAAGACAATGATCATCGTCTTCTCATTTGACCTCACTTGCCTTGGTTTTTTGGTCTGGGAGAGTTGGGAGTCTTCCATTGGCTTGACGCTTGCTTGGTTTCTGGGTCATACCCGTAACACCAACTCTCATCCACTGTAATGACTTTGTTCAAGAAGTTTGGATCACGTGCAATCTCTGTTTTCAAGTCCTGACACACATTCATGCGGATGGTTTTGTGCTCGTGTGTGAGAAGGCGCGGAACAAATTTAGTAGCAACACGACTCATGTGCAAATCCTCCCTCAAAATCCGCTGGCACGAGCTCCAACTGATTCCTGTCGCTGCTGAAATTTGGTCGATCATTTGGCGACGATCCTCGTTGATCTTTTGGCGGACCTTTTCAATGTGCTCCTCATTTCACGATGTTGAAGGGCGTCCAGAACGAGCTTGGTCTTCAACACACATCTCACCACGTTTAAAGCGCCCAAACCACTCGAAAACCTGTGTGGGGCTCATAGCGTCCTCCTGAGAAGCTTCCTGAAGCATTTGGCGTGTCTCCGTTGCAGTTTTTTAAAGCAGGAAACAAAACTTCACACACACACACAGACACACACACACACCCACCCACCCACCCACACACCCACAAACCCACACACCCACCCACCCACCCACCCACCCACACACACACACACACACACACACACACACACACACACACACACACACACTCTTTGTTCTTTTAAAGTTGCCATAACGACTTCGCAGAGGTAACCCGCCAGCAGTCAGAGAAACACAATACCACACTTGCACGTTCAGCTCTACACTCACGCCGTCTGCACAGCTAGTAACACCATCTAGCGTGAGAATCCTGCACTGCGTCTACGAGTGGCAGCTTCCTCGGAGTCCGGTTTCTTTTGGGTCCACCCTCGTATTAAATTTCGATTTTGGGCTATAGAGTGCTTTATAAATTTAAAAAGTTCAATTCTCCATATTTCTCTTTACCTGTTTGTCTCCTTTAGAGCTGTTCAACTTCTACGTTTGCTGTGTAACATTATGATGTAGCCACCATGGCCAATATCTCGACCACCGAAAACAAATAATCAGCTTGCTCGCCTGCGTAAACTTAGTGTAACATTAGGCACTATCGCCAGAATCTTCTGGATGTTTCAACATCTCGAATGTTCTGGAAAGTTTCTTCGGAATGCTGTGGTTAGCATGTGCGAGTGTTTTGGAATCAATTTGTGACGACTGTAGTTACGTTCGGTGAATACTCTTATAGTTAAAAGAATTTTAGAAGTTGTGTTAGAAACCGCATTACGTCGCAGAACAAAGTGAAGTAGCAGTGAAAATTGAACTAGTTCACAGTAAAGAAGTTGTAAAGTAAACTTTTGGTCAAAGTTGAAGTAGATTATTATATCACAAAGATAACATAAATACAGATAAAATCTGTATACGATGCTCTAGTCCCTAATTGCTTATACAGGGGCAGCTCCCCCTGGTGTTATTATTTATTGCCGAGTGTTAATTTAGTATAATGCAAAAAAAAAAAAAACATTGTATAAATAGTAACCCAGAACTAATAAAAATAACAGTCAAATAATGATAATTTAGAGAGTGAAAAATTAGTGAAGCAACAGTTTGAAAATCTGGCCGAAATCAAAATGCAATGCAAATATCACCGCGAACAGCCCGCTATGTTGTCGAATCATTCCATGCAGTGTCTCTGTCTTTACACCAAGTCTGGCTGGGCTACTGTGTGGCTGTTGGAGAAAAACAATCATTTTAATATGGCATTAAAAACGACAGCTTAACTTCTTTACAATCGTAGCATTATAACTATCCTCACAGAGCAGACCTTAAACTGACACCAGTTTTCACTGTTATCTAACCAAGTTCTCTCTGTACTTCATTAATATAATCTAGATCAACTTTTCACAGTAGATTTACTTTCAGTATGGAGAACCGTGTAACGTAGCCTTTTCTTCCGATCAGTTTACCAGCTGGGGAGTCAAACCCAATACCTCTCTTGCAGTGGCAGTCACCACTAACAACAGTCGTCATTGGCTCATACCAGAACAGGACATTTAGTCTATTATAAACTTACTCACTATCTCATTAATTTAACCCAATCGCAAAACACTCCCTTATATAAGCGCTAGAAGTTCCCACGTACCATTCTAGATTGTTCTGGAGGCGGGGAGGGGAAAGTTACAGCATATTCTGTTTACTGATAAATTCTCTACTGCCCATAGCCAAGGCATTAAACATCTTGGCAATCTAGTTATCTATATTCTCAAAGAGAAAACTACGTTCACATAATTCCCTGGCAAGGTCTTCTACAAACTATTTCCTTAATGGCTATAATTATACTTCGTTCATTTCATATTGGCACACTTCACTTTGAATGAAGAAGGGTAGAATAGGGTAAAGTGAAAATCAGTAAATATACTGTCTGGCCGGGTTTGAACCCACTATCTTGGGATCAGTGTACAAGAACTTTACCAACAGAGCCACCCATAATGTAGGCAAGTAGCAAAGAGGAAGTCAGTGCATAAGACGGTTGCTACAGTTACATTTGAGGCAGGTAAAGGTGAGAGTTGGTAATTACAGGGCCGCAGTCGATGTTTGCGGGACGGCGTGTACGAAACAAGTGAATATCGCGCTGCTGGGGGTTTAGTTAATTAATGTGGTGTAGCCTATCTGCATGATGGGGAGGTTGAGGGGGAGGCAAAACTGCAACAACTCGTCCAGAGGTCAAGCGCACACCTGCACCCGCTTACGTCGCACTGCGCAGCATTTTGTCGCGTCCGATCTCGACTGAACAACTCCAGGTGTGATCCGCCTCAACTTACTGGAAGTCTCAGATTTTATGTCCCAGCACTGCGAGCAAAATTCCCTGACATGTCTGTACATGGGTTACTACGAAAATTATACACTGCAATAGCGTGCGTGGTGTAATTTATTACTATAATAAATACGAAAAAGTAATTTTCAAAGGATTATTCATCATTTATATACTGCCATAACATGTCACTTATAGAACACAGTAATTTATTTAATACAAACCTCCATTAGAAAAATTTATAGTAAATTTAATAAGTACGTGTATAGATATTTTTCTTTCTTTACGTTAAGCAAAAGTAGTATTTGAAAGAAAGATTTTAAGAGGACAGTCTAAGAATGAGATTACCTTAACACGTCTTCCAACGTTAAGTTATTTATTTCATATGAATGAAATGGGTGAAACGAAGCTCAAATAAGTGCAGGGTCATCAAAGGTTAGAGTTACCTGACATTCGTCTTTCAAAATAAGAGAAAATCCCCTGAGAAAACCTTATACAGGTAACCCACCCTGACCGAGCATGAGGTAGTCACGCTATCTCTACGCTACAGAGGCTGCTAGAAATGAGAATGGCATATGCAGAATAAGATAAAATAAGGAAGTATATATTTAGATTAAGGGACCCGAACGATTCACAACTCACAATTTAGAAAAGGAAAAAATATTACAAAGAGAAAGACCAGTACATAGAATGGACAAAGGGTACCGAGGGCAACGGCTCAGGCAGTTTTGCCTGTGGCCCGCATACGGAAGGTTCGGGTTTTATTACCGTGGCTGACCCATGACATTTTCGGGGAATTTCCTGGGTCGCCAGGCGAATGCTTGCGTAGGTTAATTAAACCCCCAAATTTCCTGTCACTCCATTTCATTTCCATTATTTCACATATATCATCTGGTGCTCTCTTTCAAGGTAGAAGTGTCCGCGGGAGTCTCGGCGGTGCATGGATGGATGGTTCTGAGTAAACAACTTCCTCCTCCGGTAGGTTAGTTGCGGTCTCCGAAGCGGCTGCTGGGAGCGCTTCCGAACCACAGTAAGGGGAAAAATGTCTGTTGTCCTGACCTACCGGGAGAGATTTACATCTAAGTAAAATGTAGGGACTCTGCCATCTGCACCGTCGTGGTGCCTTGATGGGGCGGTCTCCTCTCGCCTCATCCTTCCTCCCGTGGATGCCTCACTTGGAGCACAGGTACAATAGATCAAGTCTGAAGCCAGTGCCGAATCTCCTCCTGCCCGCAACGGTAGCGTAGATGGTAGCGTGTCAGCCTCACGTTCAAGAGGTCCCGAGTTGAATCTCGGTCAGGGTGAGTTACCTGGATAAGGGTTTTCCGGGGTTTTCCCTTATCCTGAAAGAAAAATCTCGGTTAACTCAGAGCTCCATGGACCCCGGACACATCTGAGCATCATTTCACCCATTTCATTCATCGTGCGATATGACTTAACGTTGGAGGACATAAATTAAAAAAGTAATAAAGAATCCTCTCCCTAGAAGTTTATTAATGGACAATGGAAGAAATGTATGGACGATATTTGATAAAAGATCTTTAGGTAAATCTAGGAATGGATGGATGGACTCACTGAAGGAAAATTATTGCAACCAGATCTGAAAATGGGGAAACAGGAAACGGAAATCATGAAAAGAGCCGCTTGGAGGGCTAAGATCAAGAACATTTGGTCCAAACGTTGGGCTGTAGTCAACCGGAAGAACAAGAAGTACCATAGAGTAATAACTGAACATGTTTTAGCTTCAAGCAGTGTCACTGGATTTGAAAGCGACACATGAGCCAACAAGTTGCAGTGGGAAAGAGAGAAAGAGAAAGGAAAGAGGAGGGAGAAAGGAATGTATATATTGTAGAGGTTTAAGCTATTATGACATTTAGTAAAATGGTCGGGTTTGTAATGCATCACGAAATTGAGTTTTCACAACGAAAATGCAGACATTTGCTGCAGTTTTAAATACGAATTTCCTTTACTCATACTATGATTCGAGCACGTATTTACACGGCACCTATGTGATAATTCGAGACAGGTTCCATTAGAATTTCAACGTTGCTTTGCTTATTATTCCGTGGCAAAGGGCGAGTCAACTCTACTGCAGTACCTGGTACATTAGAGTGAATAGCGATTTGACTGCATTACTTCATATCATCACACACCGCAAAGCTAATTGAAAAAGTAATAAAGTAAATTAAACTCGTAGAAACGCAATGTGTGTAACGCATATGTGTCTAATTATCTTCGGGAATTTATGGCACCATGAGAGATTTATTCCAATGTACATATACGTTAGGAATAACTATGCTAGGGGTCAAATTAGGTGTATGAAGTAGACTCATAATTATCATCATATCAGAACAGATACACCGTTTAAGGAGTACATAGGAATTTCTAAATTATTCCAGATGTGTGTAAAGTTCTGCTTTCTATGCCCTTTGACACGCGAGACGAAGTCGAATAGCATCTTAATTTCCGTTAGTGTATGTAAATCTTGCGTCACTATACGATGTCTTATCCAACACATAGTCCAGTCATTACAACGGCTTTCTAATTTTTAATTATATTATAGTAAAGCACGAACATTATTTGTCATTTTATTTTCTAAATATTCTATTTAGAACAAAGCCGGCACAAACATCGGTGTGTAATATCTAATGAGAAAATCTATGTTGGCTAGTCGTTTCTAGGAAACAACGTTAATTGTTCATATAGTTTGAATAACAACCTACGATAATTGATTCAGGGACAGAATCATAATAATTAAGAAAAACAATGTCGACTATAACTTTATTAAAAGAACAGGAGGTATCTACACCAGACAAAGTTTTGGAATAAAAGTTGTAATTTTAGTAACGTATTTGCATTTTATTACTACGAGGGCTGTTTAATAAAGAAAGATTACAATGTTTATTTGACAGCGTGCCTTTACTCATTCTCATTATTTTTGTGTTCCTTCTCAAAATAGTCTCCCCTGAATGCGATGCACTTGTGCTAGCGTTTCTGCCGGTCTTCAAAGACATGCAGGAAACCATTTTTTGAGAGATCCTTCAAAATCGCCTCTGCAGCATTCACCACTGCTTCTGATTATGGATAATGCCTCCCATGAAGGCGTTTCTTCAAGTTCGGGAATAGAAAAAAGTCACATGGGGCTAAATCCGGACTCGAGGGAAGGTGAGCGATGCACTTCACGTTGATTTTTGCAAGATATTCAACAACATTGGCAATATGCGGCCGCACATTATCGTGGTGCAGCATCCAGCCTACTTCATGGAAATGTGATCTTTTGGGCCTGATATGGATTTGCAATGTTTCTAGAACATCCCTGTAGTATTGTCCAGTTACTGATGTGTGTGCAGGTACATGGTGATAAACCATTCCATGAATATCAAAGAATGAGGTGATCACTACTTTCCCAGAAGAAGCAACCATTTTTGCTTTTTTGGGGGGTTGGTGATTAAGAACATTTCCACACTGAGATTTGCTGCTTGCTCTTAGAATCAAAATAATATAGCCAAGTTTCATCAGCAGTGATTACGTTTGAAAAAAAACTTCGGGTCTTCCTCTAACATCAACTTTAACTGCACGTTACCTCCATTGCAGCGGTAGGCGACACTGAACATGTCTCAACTTGCCTGGTTCTCACAGGCGGGAACCAGGAGTGCCAACAATGAAACTACTACGGCGTGTTTTTTTTCACATTAAGCTAACAGAATATAATAAGACTGAATTTTAGTGTGAAGAATTAAGACCATAAAAAACTTATGATCATTCTTTATTAAACAGCCCTCGTAAATTTCAAACCACCTGAAATATAGGCCTAGTATTGTATTTTACTCTTGCAATGGTTAAAGTGCAATTTTACCCTTCTTTTATATAAAACTATCATTTTATTAATTTAGTTTTTATTATTAAGATACAACTTTACAAGTAAGTGTTAGATAAAATAAGTGAAGTCATAATTACGTCACCAAGTATAAACCGTAAATTCTCTCATTAAATTGGTAATCTGATTTGACTTTAAAACTGAAGTCTGTTTTCATACTGCTGTTATTTCTGAACTCTAATCTTGAACTACACTTTTAAGTAATAGCTGGTAGGTACTATTGTTTTAGTAATTTCACTAAGGTAATGACAAACTCGTGTATGAGTACTCACTCCATTAAATGACCTAAAAATTATAATGAGATTTGGTAAGATAAATCAGTGAGAATAATATTTACTTTTAAATTTTAGTATAAAATAAGTACAATACGTAATGTTAGCACTGAAATGTGTAAAATGCAAAAGTGATGAAGTATTTTGCAGTTTTTGTATTATTTCTGAAGTGACTTTCCTCTCCTATCTTTCTGAAAATGTGCACACATTTTATTAGCTTTTTTATCATTCCCTGACCTGAATTAAACAAAAAATAAATGAACGGTATATGTTTTAATTATAACCTGTTTTAACGTGGCAGAAAGATGATGAAAAAAAGCAGAAGTTAGAGAATGCAGTATTGCTTGTGTTCCAAGAAAAGATAAAAAAAAAATATATTTAATTGAGAGATTAAAGACAATCTCGTTATTTCATTTGCCAGTAAATTCTGAAAACTGAATACGTAGAACCCTCCAGTTCCTTTTGTGTTGTTTATCACTTTCTAGGTACAAAGTACTGCATAAGCTTCATACATACTTTGTCAATTTAAAACTTAAATAAAAATGTGTAATTATGCTTCACTCACTCTTTACAAAATATTCTTACAAATGCTTATTCTTCAATTTCTTGTTAATTGAAATATATGTTTGTAAAGCTAACCTTATTCCGTATTTACTTTATAAAGGAAATATGGTAGGCTCAAGCTGTTGGCTTTGAAATTACATTCTGTTTTAAATTAATTGTTCTTTCACACTGGCCGTGTGTAGGATAAATTGTGGAAACGTAGAGTCAGACTGAAAAATTCAATGCTATAGTCGGGATCTGAACCACGGATTTCCATTAAAGTAGTTGTCTCATGTGTTTATGAGAACTCCTAAGTGTTTTACCGGAAAAATACGAGTCTGTTGGAGAATTTAATGTCATATCGGCACGTTGGCCATAGTTGCTCAATGGTTAGGGCGGCTGGACGGAGACCAGAAGATCCGTGGTTCAAATCCCGGCTATAGCATTGAATTTTTCAGTCTGACTCTACGTTTCGACATTCTGTTTGTTTGGCTAGGACGTAAAATGGCACCTGCTTCCGATTTGAGAAAAGTACAGGTATATGAAGATATAAACCATAAGAAAAAACTCTCTTGAAAATGGTTATTCCCCATAGAAAGCTTTACATTAGTTTTGAGCTTTAATAAGATGGACAAAATCTTATTCTAAAATTATGTATACCTCTTGCAGTTTAGAAGTTATGCAAAAGCAATTTAAAATGTGTAGGACTACAGGTTATTCCAAGAAAATTAAATATCTATATTTTATCATGAGTATGGCTCAAAATATATTTTATTTTAATCAAAATACTTATAGCCATTTTCGAGAATATAAGTATTTTCTAACATTTTCCCAACATTATGGGTAGTTTGGAGTTTGTCGTCTCCTTAGTGTGGACAGAACATGCTAGCTTATATTCACGAGTTCGTGGGTTCAAATCCCACTGAGGTTGATGCATTTTGTCTGGCGTAAGAATCCTTAGCATGACTTCCTTCTGTAGGAAAGTAAAGGTGGTGGTCCTATGTCGTAGGTTTACGGCACGTAAAAGAACTTCAAGGCTGATGAAGAGGCTTATTAATAAAAATTAAAGATCAGTCATGCCAAATGTAGGATGGAACCACAGGAGATAAAGAGCGCCCATAAATAACAAAATAAAAAATTTCCACACCCACATGGATCTTTACGTATAATGACTTTTGGTTCAGGGGCTCTCAAACCGTATATTTAGGTGAACTATTTTTATCCAATTTTTGGGTGGCGTATCTATCATATATGTGGTATAAAATAAAAAGTAAGTTCTGGTATTAATATTTGAGCAGAATACTCTAAAGCTGTAATTATCTATTTTGAATAAGGGACCAGTAAGAACACACGTTGGCTGAACAGTGCTCTCATATAAAACTACTTAATATCAACTGAATCAGCAGAAAACTGCCAGCACTGTTTGGGATGTACAGTAGTATAGTGACCGTGTTTAATTATTATTAGTAGTTAGCGCTAAATTTATCCATTAGAAATATGGAAATGGAATATGAAACTAACCCCTATAGCTCGTCGAATTATGTATACTTGATTTAGCTACCAGTAACTAATTAATTCTAATTAATTAAAAGTATAAATTGGAGTTGTAAAAGGTTAGGAGAGGACGCCCACATAAATATTTCCCATCCATATACTCGGCAAAGTTCATTATCGCCATAATTCGTGCCGATGAACCACTCATACAGCACTCCTATTGTTGTATTCAATAATGAACACAGCGTTTTCCAAGCTTATAGATATTTTAAATACTTTTTTTCAATTTTATTTCAATTAAAATATACCGCAATTACTTTTGATGCTGAAATTAATTGGATGTTAATAATAAGGATTTTATTTGATGTCATCAGCATAACGATACATTTAAGTATTACTCAACAGAGCGTTGACCAGCGCTGTGATCGTCTCTTATCGGGTCTTATCTGGTCGATTAGAAGACGTAGAGTAAGTTACGAAACACAAATAGAGCGATTGAGGGCTGCTTGTGTGTATATGATATGACTTCTCGTGCCTGCTGATGTATGACACATTGCTGTCCAGAAGACATGATTACATCTTGTGGCGTTTTTCCTCCACTCGCAGCAGATAGGAAGCACGCCAACTGTTTGGAAGATCCAGGTTGAGATTTGATTAAATAAGAGTCATGAGATCTGTTCTCAGGTGTAGATTTTTGGTGACACAAATAAAATTTTAATCAGTCACTGTAAATTACCTTCAACACATTGATAAATCCTTATTTTTAAGTTAATATTTGTGGCGATATAACAGGTCGTCTCGTTTATCGATGACTAATCAGCCTCAAAGTTGGGAGCCATTTTTGTGACCGTCCATCTTAATCATTGCATGTTAAATTGCACTTCTTGATGATTGAACTTGATTAACTATATAATTTGATTATATAATCTAACGTCCACTCGTCGCTATTACGAATACTGAATAACTCTTTTTGAAGGTTATTAACTTATATTCACCGCAACATTCTTCATCGTCATGAAACAACACTGAAGAACATATATCTATCTCAAGATTATTGATTTTCCGTAACTATCGTTACTCCTCTATTAATTTTGTGATTGGCCGGTGTACTGCTACGTCACCGCATTACGTAATACAATTATTACTACGGCCAATCACAAAATTACACATATATTTGTTTTTAATATTGTCATTGCATGGCCTACTAAGTCATATCAGAAAACAATATACATATAAAAAGTTCTAACTAAAACATATCGTTACAATCTGAACAGACTATACATATACTGGACTCGCCGAGTATGTGCGGAGGTAAACATCTCTGTATTGCGAATTTTTTGCGATACGTTTTCTCGCTTTGCCATGTAGTAATAAAATTGCAGAGGCAGATTAAAATAAACATTTACATTATAATTAATTAGAGAATAATAGAGATAAATAATAATAATATAAATAGTAAATAACAGTTAAAATCAGAAAGAAGTGAAACGATAAATAACAATTGATTGAAACAGCGTTTGACTAGCGGACAAAGTTTGAGCTAAAGTATTCATCCGTTGGTAGCGTCACTTCACTTCACTTCGCGTCGGGCTGGCAGCGAGAATAGATCTGTGCATCGTTCTGTCTCTCATATTTTTTTAAGAAATCAATCATCTATGAATATACTCATTTAAGAACACGTTAATTTGTATTACCGAGGTGATCGGCATATTTTAAATATTACATATCAAGTTTTGAAAAAAAATAAAAGTTGAATAGAGACAAAACTTAAACTTTTTGTTGTTTCTTATAGTACCTACAGAGACCCTGAGGATTACATCCCATCGCTCTACAGAAAGCCTGGGATCGATGCGGATGCAGGTGAGATCTTCTAGACATTTAATATCGACGGTTAATATTTCCCGTTGCATCGCTTTTATTAACAAAAAATAGATACCTATGCTATTTTTTCTTGAAAATATATTAATTTTTAAAAACATAATTGTTAAAATAAATTAGATTGTAACTTTTTTTAGAAAGAACGGACATCGAGTTTGAAGATGTAGATATCAAATTAGAATTTCGCAATTTATTTAGCAGTTCCGTATGATGCCGTTGATTAATCTACGGATAAGTCTTAAGCGTAGAGGTATTAATATTTCCTCTGAAATTCATTAATTCGTGTTCTTGGATTTCTGCTTCTGGCATTTGCGATACCAGCGCCAATCGATTGTAAGGTCTACTAACTTGTTTTTCAGCAATTTATGGGAATACAGTTGGCGACACTGACTAAATAAAAGAATGTCCAAATGATAAATGGTACAAAACAAGATAATCATCAGATAGTAAATCGTATAAATAAGTGAACTTCTCTTGGTATTAAATTGTGATTATATTTTGAAAAAGGTAAACCTATTGCTTCAAATCTCAAGAATACCAAACTTACTAACAGTACCAAGTAACAAAGAAAAACTTTCCCTTTATCATGGTGTAACGTTTCCTATGTGTGTAGTAATTATGATTTTTCCCTTCGACTGGTGCAGAATTCACAGTTTATAATGTTGTACGATTACCATTTTCAAGTAATTTTGGAAGTTTTTGGATCTAAAATAAAATATATATTAAATTATAAAGGAGATAAGGCTACACAGTACCGCATTTTTTGACTTTCGTCACTTAATTTTACTTTATCATAAAAATGCGATTAACCTTTAAGATATTAGAAAATGTTCTATTGCGCATGCAATTTTTTTACATTCTTTGATAGCGGTTTAGTCATCGACAAGAACTGAACTCTTCTGTTTGGCATTTAACCTATGCACTGATATTCATCCATCGCAATTCACTTTGGGATCAAATGTCAATCAGATCACCATTCGGATCGACTACTTTGATCCCTAAGGGACTGCTGGACGTCACGTACCCAAAACCATCACATTCACAGTGTTCTACAGAAAGAATATCTTCATGTACAGCACGTCCTGGTATTGTAGATAAGTAGTGGAAAAATCATCTCGTATACGGTGCACTGTAATTATACTTTTATATGTTTTAAGTAATTAAAGCAGTAAAATAATACTGAATTAAGTTTCTAATTACCCTTAAAGATACTGTTCTGTAAGTTATAAAATACGAAAAGGCTGATAGCAACTTTAGAAATACACGATTTTTATTAGCCTAAATCCTAACATTATTCTCCACTAATGTTTCTACTTAAAGTTACCAAATGTTAAAGATGAAACAGAGTTTTACTCTTCGGTGATTCAGTACCAAGAACTTAAATTTCCTTTATTTATTTTCAAAGCTGGACGATGTGCAGTTCAACACGTACTGCTTTTTGAACATGACTAATTTCAGGTTTTAAGATAATGGTTTTCTTGTCGACATGATTTCACTGGAAATTTCATAGAAATCCTTGTGCTTTAAACGCATTTATCAGAAAAGTAGAACAAAAATGATCAACCATTGCAGTTATCTCCTTTCAGTAGATACTTCATACCTGCACAAGTTGAAAATGCCATATTACGTTCTCCTAAGAATAAAGCTCCAGGGTATGATCTAATACAACAGCCTTAACTACAGAATTTACCGAAAAAGGCCACTGTATAGCTAACATATAAGGTAATTATTCAACTCAGCTATTTTCCAACTAAGTGGAAGCATGCAATACTTATAGTGATTCATAAACCAGGTAAATTTAAAAGTAATCCCAAGAACTACAAGTCAAAAAGTCTGTTGTCCTGTTTTCCAAAATATTTCAACGCTTATTGTTGCCTCGGATGTAAAAACAACCTGAAGGAATGTTCCTGCTTTCACATTTTTGTTTCAGATCTTTATATTTACTTACTCAACAGCTTCATCGCATAGCCGACGTAATACTCGATATTTATGAAGAAAAAAGCGCATGTCTCGATTTATTTCTCGAGACTGAGAAAGCTTTAAATAAAGTGTGATACGCTGGTCTTCTGTATAAAATTAAAAGTCGTCTTCCAGACACACATTACAATATCATTAAATCATACTTAAGTCATCGGACCTCTTCTATAAAATATGAAGAAACTGTGTCGGATACTTACACTATAGCTTCTGGGGTACCACAAGGCAGTCTATTAGGAACACTTCTGTGCGTAGCAATTACCGCCGACTTCCCAGTACAAGAACAACTAACAATAGCTCAGTTTACAGACGCCAAGCAGTAATAACAAGGTAACAATGATGAAGCAGCAGACTTACTAATCAACTACTATGATGTGGTGCAGAAATGCAGAGTCCTGATGTACCCTTTAAAATCAGAAGTGGATGTATACACTCTCAAGAGAGATGGCGTTTTTCAACTGATAACAATGGATGGAGTTGCAATTCCTTTAGAGCAGCCAGTTAGATATCTTGATTTAACACCTATATGAAATTACCAAGAGCTACAAACATCGCATTAGACAAAACATCTCATTTCACAAAAATCAGTTTATCTATGCAATATCAGAGAATGATCTACACGTCATTTATTAGACCTATGTGGCAGTATGTTCTATTGGAGGGTTCTGCTGCATATTCTATAATATGAAGAATACAGGTTATACAAAACAGATATCTCAGACTGATGGCTGGTGCTCCTTGATACGTGCGAAACAGCGTGCTGCATTACGACATGAGAATTCCGAAGGTCAAGGAAGTCTTCCGCAAGAGCTACAGTAGACTACAGAGCACCCTCAGTAAACATCCGAATCCTCGAATTCAACAAATTCCAGTAAATTACTCTCCAAATCCTTCAATGAGACAACTGAAAAGAAAAAGAAATCCCGAATTAAGACTTTGAACATCAGTATTTCAACGCAACTTCAGACCATCGCTGGATGGCCTGCTGAGTATGTGAATCAAATTATTGTCAGTGAGCTTTGTATTTTAAAAACTGCGATGTATTTAATACACAACAAAGTTTACTTGAATTTAAAAACTTATTTCACTGGAAACCTAAATGCCTTAGCTATACAGTTGTATCTTTTTCGAATGTCAAAATCTTAATTCACGCTTTCTATCACGTATTTAGAAGTTATTGACCCTTTCCTGAACATTTCGAAAACACTTATCTATTTTATAAGGGATAACTGCAAATAGTCTAATTCGACAGCCATAGTAAGTAGATGGAAAGCTGCCTGTGTGTAATTGATGTGAATTATTTGTACAATTTTCTGTAGTTTCCTGAATAGAAGGCAGGATCAAGTGTTATGGAATGTGGCAGGTTTAGTGCTGCGACTGGCATCTTGATTTTTCTTAGAAATCTGAATGAATTTTACAAGGACATAGCTTGGCGGAATTTTAAAATTCACAAATTTATTCAAATTATTGTAAATAAACATTTCATAGTGTATACCCATTTGATAAGATCGTTAAATAGCTTTTAACCATTTATTTTCTCTGCCCATTCACGATGTTAAGTCCAAAAAGTGATTGGCTCTGCAGATTTTGTAATCTGTTTTAATTTTATATTTCCTTGGTGCTTACCCAGAGTAATTTTTAAGTTCCATTTTGTTCTGACAATATAAGTTATATGACGATCTTACCAATCTATTTGATAAACTCACGATTTTTAACATTTTTCGTAGGTTTATTTAATGGAACATTTACTATATATTTTTTTAAATTAAACATATTTTAGGATGCCAGCTGGATACTATACTGGTTAAAGCTCTTCTTAAGCTTCCAAAATAACGATGGATGATAAGTAAATTGTTGTAAACTGTAGTTTTCTTAGTATTTATATGCTGTAATACATTTTAAATTGTTACAAGTATATTAGAACTATGTATGTATTTATTTATTAAGTATATGGCAGTATAAACTGACCATCAATTTTAATATCGCTTATATTACACACCTATCAGTTAACTCGTTCTACTTACATTATGTATACATTTAAACGCATGGAAACTATGTCTTGCAATTACTTTGTATCTCCGTATAAATCCCTCATAAAATTATGAATATTAATGGTCAATAATTTTGCTATCGTGTTATACAAAAAACTGAACGACTGAAGACTCAAGAATGATGGAATATTTAAGAGAGAAGATCATGGGAAATGAATAACTTTGTGGAGGTCCCACCGAGAGCAGTGTTATGCTGTAGTTTCTGTTTCCAGATGGAAAATCCCCATTTTCTCCATGTATGGAGAGCAGTCGAAACTTCAGCAAGTTTTGATTGAAAGCGGTACCAAATCCCTGTTATGTTGTCAGTTTTTGTAACTCAGTAGTTCCACTGAACACCTCCGAAACACATGAAGGGCGACAGGTAATGCAGTTCTGCCAAGTTTCGGAGCAGGAATATGTAGATTCACTAACAGTAACAGGTGACAGCATGGGGGCGAAACTACATGGGAAAGAATTTTCCGAACTTTAGGGTTCCCTTTCGTATAGAATTTTCTGAACACAAAAAAAAAAAAAAAAAAAAAAAAACCGCGGGAAAAATGGTAATACAGAAAATTACAGAAAAACTAAAGGACTTTAACAATCACATGCATTTTTCCGCTACTTATTACCATTTCTCACACTGAGTACATTCACTGCTTGAGCATACCATAGAGTAGAAAACACATGTCCCATTTCAGAAAGGTAAAACAAAACTTAGTTACATTGTATAGCAAGGTGGCCATGTTGAACGATTTCAGAAAATAAAGCTAAGAGTTTAAAAAGCGGCAGTCGATCCTACATTCTGCTGTTTATTTATCAAATACTATATAAGTGGATGCCATAAAGCAGTGTCAAAAGCTTTGAATAACACTTATTGTAATTCTATAGACGTATAAACTGAACTTTCTGGATAGAAATAACTGCTGATAACCCCCAAGTAAAATGTTTTCTTTTATTTCCTTTGTGTTTTTGTTGTGATCAAGTTCAATGGAGGTAGATTCTTATAAATATTTGACTATGTACTACAAAGAAATACGTAAACGCATTTCTGCAAAGATTTTTGTTGATTAGCAGGAAATAAACAAAATATGCTTTTGTAAAATAGGTTGTTGATCAATGGTTAGAGAAGTTTATAAAAAATGAGTATAAGATCTTTAGAGGTAAATAAACTGAAATGTTATTAAATGAACATTTGACTAAAGAAATACATTCAGAGTCCCATTCCTTTGTGTAGAGTTAACCTAAAATATTTTGATAGCTTTCTTTACCAGGTAAACATCTAAGTTAAACTTTACTTCAAATTATTCTTACGATTCTTCTAATGAAATTAGTCTCGGTACGACTGTGAATAAATCAGGGCTTTTATAGCATTTTTCCTGCGGAAATTTATTAATTTTCATATTTAGAATAGTGCAACTACATCTGCAAAGCGCACAACTAAAACTGATTTACGATATTCCATTATATAGAATGAACTGTAATTCATATGCTTGCCCTCACATAAGTAAACTTAGAAGAATAATGTACTTTGAGAGTGATTTTCTTCTTCACTTTAAGTGAACGCAAATGCCTATGTTCTGAACCATAGATTGTTGAATCTGTTTCACCTAAAATGACATATCACGCCCCCAAATGCACTTTGAAGTGAATCTATTGTATCATTTCATCGTTTCTAATGCTCCCCCTATGACCTATGACCTATTACTTCTGAGGATAACTTCTTTTCTGAGGTGAAGCACTGGGAGGGTAGAGTCAGTTATCTTCGACGTATGGTGATGATGATGGTGATGATGGCAGTGGAATGCGAGGACCTATAGCTTTTACCATAAATCCAAACGACGCTGGAACTATAGGATGCTTCATGTGACATAGTCAGTGGTGTGAGCTTGGAGAGGGCGCAGTTTTAATTTCGACTCTGGAACTGGGAATCAAACCAAGGAAACCACGACACGAGAGCCGCAAGCAAAACCTTCAATTCTTATAAAAACATTATTACATTCTTTGGAGTTTACAACGAGAATATAAGAGAATTAAAAAGAAAGAATACTGCAATATTGCTTTTATTGTTTTAAGGTGACCATTGAACGACTTTCTATGACAATGTTAAAAATAAAAGGGCCTTAGGAAGGTTCGTCTTAAAATGTAAACAGATGCCTCGTGTTTCCTTTCCCTTTTATAATTCACATAAAACTTTTTTATTATTTTTTATTCTAAAGCAGGGGAAAATCTTCAAAGGAAGCCGATCTTGGCAAGTTCTATTCTTTCCAACTAAAACGCCCCTGCTAGCCAAAAGAGACATCTTCCTGGAACCACCAATAGGTTTTCTTCATGAAGAAAGGCGAAAGATCGTCGACGTACAAATGTACCAATGGAAGGTATTGGAAGGTTATGCTGCGGTAGAAGTGTAAGCAACGACTGGTTTACTCTCCTCGTTCATCTTGCTCCTTCGCCTTGAGGATTGAAGTAATCATTGCAGATATAACATGCCAGTTCTCTCCTAACTCCAGCTAAGTGGAAGAATATTGTTCAAAGTAACAACCTGACCAAGTTGGGCGTAACAGCGATGACGGATGTCAAGCCATTGAGGACAATCTAAAATGGTATGCTCCGGGGTGTCTTTTTGTACACTGTAGGAGCAGAGGTCGACGTCAGTGAGCCCATGCGGTTCAAGTGAGGTTTGAATCGGCTATGGCCGATCAGGAATTGGGTGACATAATATCCAACTTCTCCATGCATTCACGTACAAGTACTAGTAGGTATAGGACTTGCAGTTAATTTCTAATCTTTGATCAAAAAGTTCAATTCGTCATGAACTATTTTAAATTACCTTAGAAAAACTCCTCTTTTTTACACTAAGCTTTGCTTGCTATATATCTTTAGTACTTAAAACAGCGAATAGTCTTTACTTTAAGAATAACTGATCACCTACATCTACGATTTGCATGTAATAAATTTTCTGTAAGAAGACATTTAGAAAATATAGATGTTGGCTATTAGAAGAGTAAAGCTGCGAGACAAGAGAAGTATCCATGGACAATGGTGATGACGATGGTCATAACGCAACTAAATCATGATTTCTTGCTTATAAATATTATAAATTATAGTCTGAACGAATTTTGAATTTCTCTTGAAACATTTATAAAAGGAGTAGTAGTTTTCCTTGGAAGTACAAATGATAAGTATAGCAATAACAGCAAAACTTCAAACACCGACCAGGATGGCTCAGACAGTAGCGTCGTTCTCTGTGGTCTAGGAGTAACGTGCTAGTTTCTGGTTTCCGAAGTCAAGGAGGGCGATGGACTTTTTGGGGCGCAGGGTAGTAAAGCCGATAGTTCGTGTCGTAAGTATGTGAATTGATAAAGTGGTACCCGAGACAAATTAATTGGTCTTTTGCCCTCACTATAGAATGAGACACTGAGGACCAGAATTTCCATAAATATAACCTAATTTAAAATTCAGTTTCAGGGAGTAGAGCCCATGACCCGCATCAAGGAGATCGTGGGTTCGATTCTCATGGATACTTGCCTAAACCGGGGGTATTTACGGGGGTTTCCCTTGATCGCTAGGAAAATGCTGGCAATAATGATTGTATCAATCGATATTCCGTTCGCTCCATTGTACTTCATTTCTGATTTCGCAGCACCCTGTCTTCAACAGGCGTTCCTACTCAGGTCCAACTATCCTTTGTCTTCTTCTTCTACCTCCATGGATTAGGCTATAGCCTGTTCCGGTCTCACATCGATCCATCGTTTCCTAGGTCGTCCTAGTGATCTTCGTCCTTTCGGTTTATATTCCATTATTTGTTTAGGGATTCTCTCTGGAGTCATTCTTCCGAAATGTTGGAGACAATTTTCTCTATATTCCATTAATTTTAATAAAACAGAATTGACGTTTAATTCATTTCTTATCTCTTCATTTCTAAGTTTATCTTCCCTCTTACATCCCTTAACAGATCTTGGGAAACGCATTTCTGCTGCTTGTATTTTACTAAACTCTTTGTTTCTTAATGTCCATGTCTCGCTTCCATATAGCAAGACAGGGAGTGCCATGACAGAATAAAATACTATCCTTTGTATCCCGTTATATTTCCCCAGACTTTGGAGGCGCAAATGATCCAGTTCGACGTACCCTAAGTCCCCTCTCAGAACCATGTCATAGACTAAAAACAATGTATTTTATCTTTAATCCATCTATAGCAGTGAAGACAAGAACAACAATATATCTTACCTGTGACCGCATGAGCTATCGTATGAATATAAATCTACTAAAAGCGAAAGGCAGGAGATGATGATAAAAAAGGCGAGGAGAGGCAGAGACGCTTAGGAAACAAGGAAAAATTTCCCCCCCTCGAAACGAAATTGAAGACATCCGTAGGCACAGGAGAGGCCAAATCTAATGAAATGAAATGAAAAGCAGTGGGTGAATAAGGGTTAGCGACCCTGCCATTGTATGCCTGGTGACCGTGCGCTTTAAGGAACACACATTGCCTCACAAAAATGACATAGGGGATGAAGAGAGAGTCATTTTGAAAATTTCCTACGAGGTAGGGTAGGTTTTTTTCTATCTAATAGCGGGACTATATGGCAGGGTTGGAATCCGAGGTATGAGGGGCGAATTCCAGACTAAGGGCGAGGGGCGCTGGTGTGGCCGCTTGCCCCAGACACCTCTCCGCCCAATATCGCTCCTAAACACCCCCATATAACGGCCGATTGCATTCCTACAGCGGAACTCTTATCCCAACCGTTTATTTTACCCCTGGGCGACCTCCGTATAGGCAATAGGCAAAGCAAACGCTACTCAGAGAATTCCCACTTTTGGTTCATCTCGAATCTCTTTGCCTAAACAGAACCCAATTAGACTGCAAATGACAGTGTTTGTCCAAACCGAGCAGATAAGCTAACTACGAGTACTTGAACACCAGACTGCTCAGCAGTGTGTATAGGGGGAGACGGTACCTACTGCATTCCATCCAATAATGAGGCAGATAGAAAATGGCTTACTTAATATTAAATTTCGTAGCCACTAAATAAACAATTGCCGATAGAGAAAGTCATTTGAATCTAACACATCAGAACTGCTAGAGTAAAAATATTTGTAATTGTGTAAGAAATGAATTACTGAGTATTTTATTCCTTCGCAATTAGAATAAAATGATCAAATATTCTTTAGTTTATACTAATCTAAAGTTCTGGTTTTGACATTTTTAATAGCTTTCTTTCACTCCATATACTTAAGCTGTTCTTGAATATGAAGCACTTATACAGTAACGCGTAACAACGTGTCAGAAATCAACAAAGTTCGCATTTTAAATCCCTTTAAAAATTGGCCTTTCACGTAAATTAAATTGTATAAGCTCTGAGATTCTTCGAATTTTTAACTTTTAAAATTAACTTTAAATGTTATTTTGAGTCCAAGTACTAAAATATATAACTGTTCATATATATGTGTTACCTTGCATTCATTAAAGCAGTTGTGGTTAAATAAATATACTTGCGCCATAAAATATAGATTTCTAGTTTTGTATACATACATGTGGAGCTTTATCATATAGGTATTTGAATACATTCACAGTACTTTGCAAGTATATGAAGAATGAGAGAGTAAAGTTGGATTTAGGATAGGGGAATATTTTAAAAACTAGTAACTATGCAATGTTTTTGAAATTCCGTTCATTTGGGAAAGTCAAGGATAAAAAATAACACCTTCGCATTTGAGAAATTTGAAAATTCAGACAAATAACAAGGATTATCTAAAAAATAGTCAGCTTATTTGAAATATATTGTGTTTTTGAAAAAGGTACATATCCTTTATGATACAAGATTTAGTCTACATCCTACGGTTTATCCGTCATGGAAACTGATTCGGAATTAAGAGGACTTCAGAGAAAATTCAAGATTTCATTTAACATTTTATATAAATATCTTAAATATATTGTCTGTTTTAAGATAAAATGGTTCAAATATTAGGTTGTCTCTAAGTAATATCGGTTTAAATGCAAAATTTACTGGTTTGTTTTGGCAATGCTATTTACAGGATACCATGGCTACTGTTGGTACATTGCGGACATTATCACTCTTCAGCTGTTAATCAAAAATGACAAAATGGAGATAAAGTTTGAACTTAGAGTAATTCTAAAACACTACTGCTACATTATAAAGTGACTGCCGCAGCTCAAAGAATACGTGAAGTGGTAGGAGATGATGTCGTTGAGCGTGTGACACAACGATGGTTACAGCGTTTCAACAATGGAGACGAAAGCACTTAAGATTTATCACATTCTGGAAGACAAAATATGAAATTTTGGGGACATACGCCAAGTTTTGCGAGAAAACCCGCAAAAGAGTATCCATAGGCTTTCTGAAGAACTTGGTGCATCAAAAGATACACGGAGACACATTAAACACTTCGAAAGTCATACAGAAGCTGTAGACTGTACCTCATGAACTGATACCTCAACATCTGAACGTAGAGTGGGTATCTCTCGTCAGCTTATCCGTAATGCCGTGGATGATAGATTTGTCAGGAGAATTGCCACTTGTGATGAAAATGGGTGTATTACCGAAACTCTGATACCTAGAAACACTGTTTAGATCCCCGCCAACCTGTCGAAGTCATCGTTAAACAAATCATTTCGGTCCCAAAGTAATGTGTGTCTCATGGAATTTCGAAGGTGTGATTCACTGCGGCGGGAGGGGGGGCGACTGATGCAGATTTTTATTCTCAACAACTGGAAGAGTTCATGAAATTTTGATGCGGAAATATCCAGAATTTCCTAACAGAAATAGAGTTCTACTGCTACAGGACAGTGCAGCACCCCACACTGCATGAACTACGGAAAAAAATCCGGAATTGGGAGGAATCGAATACTACTGCACCCAGTATACAGCCCTGATCTTGCAATATCACATTATCACCTTTTCTTATTCATGGCCCATTTTCTACATAGAAGAAATTTTTACAACATTGGAGCAGTGCAAGTGTGTGTCACCGAATTCTTCGCATCAAAAAACCAGAGACTGGTACCATCGTGGAATAATGTACCTTGCTGAACGATGGCTCAAACATCACAGAATCTAGTTGTTTATACTTTGAAAATTAGTTAATTGATTGTCAGATCACATTCAAAATAACTGTTTTCTTAAACAGCCACATTACGTGTGAGATAGAATCTGTACAAACTTTTGTAAAACCGTGACAAAGGAAAGTTTGGATGGTTCTTATAGGATCAAGTATACCAAACTTGTTATTTAGTCAGTTATGTTGTTCACAAGCCAAACAAATGCACGCATACACGTGCAGATAAACGTGATGTTTTATAAAAACACTTTATTAATATTAAGAGAGTTTCAGAATTTTGTTTCCATTGAAATTCCAAAAACAACTTTCTATGTTAAATGTATATATCTTTACCTACCCTATTCGTGGCAGAGTGTGATAACTTAAAGATAAAGAATAGTTAAGAATGAAAATAAGAATTATAGATTAAAGTAAAGTTTAACTTAGGGAGATAAATACGGGTGTGTAAGGCAGGATCGGTGCTTACTTAACTCCTATATGTACTGTTACTAAAGACCAAAGATAAACATGCTTTCTTGGTTTTGATTATGGAGACTACGGCTCACTGATTTCAGCCTGGTGTGTAGGCAATACTTGCTGCAATAGTGTTGCGGGTAAGCTAAGATTAAGGGGTCTGCGATTTATAAGCGGATTCGCCATCCTGAAGCTTCTATTGCAAAATGATATGCTCTTTTCTGCCAAAATAGCATCAATAAGATCACGGTTCCAAATAAAGCACGCTTTAGTCACGCATTTATTTGTAAACAAACTAAATGTATAACACATACTGGGGGATATATTTTATAGATTATCATCCCATAAGAAAGGTCGTTTTTTTTAAGAAAAACCAATGACCTTAAATCCGTTCTGACAAGCAATTCACTAATATTAAAATTAATGACCATTAAATTCTATGGTCTTCATCTATTGTTTAACGAGGTTCATTGTCACATGATGGACCAGTCTCTGATTTTTATGTGAAGAATTTGGCGACTGTCACTTGTACTGCTTCAAAGTTGTCAAATTTTCTTAAACATAGAAAATCGGTCATGCGTCGAAGAAGATCATAATATAATGGTGTAGGATCAGGGCTGTATGCTGGTTGTGGTATCAGTTCGATTCCTACCAATTCCTGAATGTTTCCCATGGTTGCTCTGTTGCGATAAAACGCTATTTGGTTAACAAATGTTGCATGTCACCGTCTCAAAATTTAATGAACTCATTCCAGTTGGTAAGAATAAATATCAGCATCAATCGTCTACCCTTTTGAAATAAATTTCCAGTTGGATCGAACGGATTTTTTTAAAGATGACTTAGGCAGATTGGCGGAGTTCAAGTCACCGTTTCGAGGCAACAACTTCGCTAATATACCCATTTTTCATCACAAGTGACAATTCTCCGGACAAATCTATCATCCATGGGAAAACGGATAAGCTGAAGATAGATGTCCACCCTACGTTCAGCCTGTTGAGGTGTCAGTTCATGAGGTACACATCTACAGCTTCCGTATGATTTTTAAAGTATCTTATTGTGGTGATGTATGGTACCTTTTGATGCAAAAGGTTCTTCTGAAAGCCTACGGGTACTTTTTACATATCTTCTGGCAAAATTTGGTCTGCCAGAGCGTCGTAAATCTTTGCTGAAATGTTACAACCATTCTTGTACCACACACTCACTAACGATACCTTCTACTTCCACTTCACATATTCTTCGAGATGCCGAGTGACTTTATCATCTTGTTTCCAGTAGTGTACTAGAAGTACGCAAAGTTCAAACTTTGTCATCTCCATTTTGTGATAGTTTATTAACAACTGAAAACTGATAAATTATCTCAATGTACGTAACACTAGTCATGTCTTCCTATATATAGGACTGCCAAACCAAAGAAGCCCAATTAATTTCCCAAAACATCAAAACTACAAACCAATATTGCGTATGAGACAACCTAATATAACTAGTTAAGTAAAGTAGTCGTTTGTATTTTCTATCAGATACGTATACAAGATAGAATTATGTACGAAAGTTTCATGTAACATTTTCTCATTAAGAGTCAGGTACTCTTTATACACACCACACGAAGATATGTAGAAAAGTCGCAGTTTTAAATCACACTTTATAGTACATTAGCTGAGTGACTAATGTTAATAATATATATTTAAGACAGTCCACCTCGGTAGCGTGGTCATAGCGAGTCTGCCTGACGTTCAAGAGGTCCCAAGCTCGAATCTCGGTAAGGGCGAGTTACCTGGATAAGGGTTTCTCGGGGTTTTCCCTTATCCTGAAAGACAAATGTCGGGTAACTCTAAGCTCTATGGACCCTGGGCTCATTTGAGCATCATCTCACCCATTCCGTTCATCGTCCGATATGACTTAACGTTGGAGGACGTAAATTAAAAGAAATAAAAATACTTTACTTACTAATATAATATGTATCTTGTTTTTGCCATATACGTTCAAGAGGTCCCGAGATCGAATCTCGGTCAGAGTGACTTACCTGGATAAGGTTTTTTTCCGTTTTTTTCTTCATTATCCTGAAAGACAAATGTCAAGTAACTCTAAGCTCTATGGACCCCAGGCTCATTTGAACTTCATTTCACCCATTAAATTCATCGTCCGATATGACTTAACGTTGGAGGATTTAAAATTAGAAAACACGTGCTCTTTTCTTTGTAATGCTTTTGTTTGTTGAAAATAAAACGTGTATGTATTCTGTAAAAATTTGCGTGTATACTTTTATATTTGGTTATAACAGCATTTATTATCACTTCAGGATTCTTTTCGCACATTTTAAGCCTATCTTGAACTTACACAAATATTTCAAAATCAGAATTAGGCAAATCACTTCAGCTGTTCTCTGGTTTTTCTGAGACTAACAAGCGTCAATTCATTCATATATTTTTTCTTATATATTTGTATTTATAGCGGTGAATTTTTAATTATCTTATACATTTCCTATAATATACACACGTCATTTTTGTTCTGGTATAAAAGTGAATGGAATTCCAATGTGATTACATAGCAACCAGTTCTTAAATGTTCAGACGTTTATACATGTACCTACAAAATAAGTGTGATAATTATTTCTTAAATGTGTAGTTTGTTTAACATGAAGTAGATAGAATAGTAACTGTTTGTAACAAAGAGCAGAGCAAATTGCATGACAGCAACAAACACGATTCTTAACTGTATTAACTTTTAACTATATAATGTAATGTGTTATAAAAATTTTAAAGGTATTTCAGGAGTAAGATAAGAACAGCATTGTTTATCAACTTAAAGGTATGTTGATAGTTTCTGTACAGAACAACTATAATTTACATTTTAATGTTGATTTAATATTAATAACAGAATGATTCAGAAAATTAAAAGCAAAGTATTATTTCAGAAGAAACAAAAGAAATGAATTAAAGCAGTAACCATATAGTACTTCTAATGCAGAAAAAAGCAGTTGTACAAGTTCCCAAGCGCGCCACATCAAGAATACCATGGAGAAATTGACATGCCACTAAAATAAAACTCGAGAGAAAATGTCTTGCATCCTCTTCCCCTAGCTGTTAAAAGGAAGCACGCTTGTATCAATTTTAAAAAACCTCTCCTCCATTATGTTAGACGAGAAAGGTGGCTTAGGGCTCTTCCCCGCTTTTTTTCATTTAAATTGTGTTATGGAAAGTAAGTGATGACAAGGGCTGCGGTCTTGGGGAGGGGCAAACAATTTGCGTTATGGCAGCAAGATCCTGCAGGCTTCCAGCCCGCAACTGTCTTAAAAGCAAGGCACGTTATATCACACTTTCTGGGAGTTCTGTTAATTAAAACTCTAGAACTGAGCACAGTATTTGTCTCTTCCAATTTTTCTGACAGTGCTACAAATTGCAGGTTTACTTTCTCAAAGTCCGCTTTAAAACGTGCAACTTGTGCGCTGCACTTACAGCATACCAGGTATGCATCAAGTAATGCACACCAAAAATTGTAATTTTGTCACGTTGAGAACCGTCTCAATTTGGAAAGTCTGTTTGTTATTGCCTATGAATTGCAAGAGGAAACAAGACTGTCCATTACTCACTTAAATTGAATACATTTGACATCGAGGGTACTTCTGGATTACTTGGAGTATTAATTACGATATTCTAGTTTACTGAAAAAGCTGTTTTTCCACCCTAAGTTTGTTTTCAAATAGTTTAATAAAATGAAACAAAGCATTACTATGTGCAATTATTTGCAGTAATAAAAACTAAAGTGCATTCATGTAAAAAATATAAAAGAAAGAGCAAAACGTACATCCTATATTTAATATATACTTGTTATGGGAAATTAGTAAAGCAGTAACAGTAAGAAGTACGAAGCTTCACGTGTAAATTCAACTAATCCTGTTTGACAGTTACAACTATCAAAACGTTTTAATAACAAATACAAAATGAAAACATTAATCTATTTCGGTTGGCCACTAAAATACAGTATTTTTCTAGATTTACTGAAGCTGAAAAGCAAGTAGGAGATATCCCATTTTGTTGGTCCAAAGTCTTAAAATTATTTGAAAATAAAACTAATTCTTCTTTTCCATCTTCCCTAGTGGTACCACTATCGTGATATTAGGGGATACTTCTTCCTCTATCCCTTTAAGGCGGGCCTGAGGAACCGAAGCTCTGGACCTTTGACAGAAAACCGGGATGGGTGATCAGCACGATGCTTGGTGCGAGGGTGAAGGAAGTGGATGATTGTCTGAGGGCGAGATGAGTGATAAGACAGATGGCAAAATTGGTGGAATACTGGCGGGGGAAACCGAAGGACCAATTGCACTACGAGTTCTACCCGAAAATCCGAAGACCCCGCTCTACCAATACGGGAGCGATGGAAAGCTCCGGAGCTATTTCCTTGGGGAAATGCATTAAGTCTAAAAAGCCCTTCCATTCAAGGTGGGTTGAAGTGGATACGCCACTTACGCGCATCAACCCCACGGGGAAGACTACCGAAAACCTCGGTGGGACCACCTGGTGATCTAGCACACCTACTAGCTCTGCAGGCTAGTACCCGGGACTTCTTAGGCAACCCTATACCTCCTCCGGGCGGCCGAGCCCTGGCCGCAGGTACCCGATCTCCTACTGGTATCGGAAACACACTGCCCCCTCGAGTCCAACCCAATCCAAACAACTCCCGTTCAGGGAGGAGTTCAAGTGTTCGGCCCGAAATTCCTCTAGTAACGTTAGAGGTACCACTAGTGCTAGCGCCCGCACCACGGCAGCTGAAGGGGACGGATCTCCTCCCTGGAGAAAACCCGCCCCGGCACCATATTGTCCACAAATCTCACTTTGCGGTCACCTGGGATCAAACCCGAGCTTCCTCAGTGAGAGCCAATTAGTCTAACCAAACACGTATTAATAACACTGGGACATAATATTGCTGAAAACAAGCTCTTTAGATAAAGAACTATTTGAACAGTACTATTAATGGGTTGTTTATCACAGCTTTTTATGTACTTTAAGAACCTTCTGCACCTATCTTCAAACCACTGTTTAAAACCAATTTCAAGAAATGCCTATAACATCAAAATGCTTCATCCGTTGATACATAGAAATGCTCAAATTCTTTTAAACGGGTAACTGCCAACAGTTACTTCTAGTATCAGCGTCGTGTCCTCAAATTGACACTTTTATTTGTATCTAGTTTTACTATTGCTACCATGTACCTAGTATGAAGAGAAAGTCTTGTATACAAATCAAAATTCAATATTTAGGTTTTACCGGAAGTTCATGTACTGAGTTCTCCTGATTCCAGTAAAAGAAGGAAAATGATAATTTAATATGGTGCCTGTAAATGAAATAACTCAAAAACCAAACTTTGGAACGCTTTTTGATGCTTTTTTATTTCATCAAAATTATTTCTAACGATTTGACTAAAACATCATATTTTTAAAATATCTATATGACAAATGAAATGCATTTCTTGGATGTTTTGAGAATAGTGCGTGAAGTCCGTTTCATTTAGAAGGAAGGACACTTAGTATTTACCCACTTGATTTTAATTTTTCGATACATTTGTCATTTATTTATTTAATTATTTATTTTAGAAGTGCTACTCCTAATCACTATTTTCTCCAGATGTTTTAGAAGTTTATTAATTTCTAAGTATTTGGTTACAAACCAAGACAGTTACAGACATCACCTCCAAAACTGGCATTTCCGTGGTATTTGAGCACACGATCCTGCATGAAAATCTGAAAATGCTTAATCGGCGATCCTCCAAAACAACGTTCTCCACTCGCTGGATCATGTCGTGAGACTGGTGCGAGGCTGTGACTGTCTTGGTTTGTTTTCACACGATATTCTACCTTCATTGAACTGTCGCACCCAGGAACACACATTAGACACATCCATGGTACCATCACCATATGCCTCACTCAACTGGTGATGAATTTCAATAGGTGTCACACCACGAAAGTGGAGAAAACGAATGATTACTCGCTGTTCTTGCAATGAAAACGTCGCCATTTTAAGTGTCAAAAACAGTCCTAACTCTCGTGCTGACACTAGAGTTCTATACACTGCGCAGTGCTGCCATCTGTCACTCATTCACTAAGAGTCCACGTGTATTAAACAAAACAGAACTTGCTATATGGTCCCAGTCGTGATAAAAATGGGGTTGTAATTTGAACGAACTTCGTACAACTCGTGCGCAGCAAACTCATTTATCTATGGTGGCTAACACCCCTCAAAAAGAAAGAACGTAGTGAAGAAGTCAGAGCAGTCTGTAAACCACAGCGACAGTGCATCCCATTTTTGGAACTGCCTAAAGAGGGAGATGTTCAACACATGTAACTATCTTTGAACAAACATCTGCGGCATTTGTTCAGAAACACCTTATTCCACGAAAAGTAGATGTATAGGTATAAATGAAAGGAAATGATTGATAGATGAGAAGTGAAGCCGAGACGTCTCACTCATTATATCACTCTCTTAGTAAGGACTTAAGCTGAACATAAAACATTACATTTAGAAAATAATAACCACTTTGTATAAACACACCATTCGTATAGGGAAACAAAGACACAACACAGCTAAAAGTTCTCATAAATGAATATTTATTGTTTGTTCGTAAATATCAAGGCTTTTCATCTTAAACCAGCCCTAAATAAAAGGGCAGAACGGAAAGTAAAAGAGCACTCTGAGATAAAGAGGGAAAAGGTCCAAAATAAACACGGTAATCAGGTTTATATCAAGAGGGGCCACTTTGCATCTCAATAAATAACCGGGTGTGGCACTGCATGCGAAATGCACACCCGATACGAAACATATTTCATGCGACGCCATCTTTATCCGCGCACTGACAGTTGACTGCTACACAATAAAGAAACCTCTCGCCCGGCTACATTAATTTCCCATTATCAAGACGGCTGAATATAAAATGTGTAGGGGGCCCGTGACGGCGAAGGTTCAGGTGTCGGAGTTCCCTTTTGCTTGTCTTCGGCTTCCTGCGTCTAAAGAAGATATGGAACGCAATTCCTTTACTCATGAATAATTACATCATCAAAGACAAAACCCTTATTCTTGACTTACGGCACTTTTCGATGATAAATTTACCAGACAGGAGAACAAATATTAAATCTTTAAGTAAGAAACACTTGAAGTTCCAAGTATTTAATGCTCAATATGTCACTCTACAACGTTAAATATTTTAGAGCAACCTAGCATGTTTAACAGTTCCAAATAGAATTAAGGAAAAAGATACTAATTTTACTACCATGATAGATCGGTAAACTGAATATGTATTATCCAGTTCTTTGGTATATTTAAAGAGTGTTGCCACTTAGTTGTTTCTCACAATGTCATGAAACATCTAAAATTTCAAGGCAGGATATAATGACCGATTTAAGTGTCTAGTGAAAATGCATAATGCAATCAATTACGAAAGTGTTTGTTTTAGAACCTAAAAATATATAAAAATAAATACTTCTACTATGAATATATTTAAAAAAAGATTCAAAACTAAATGACAGTGGTTAGAGAAATGTCACATGAATAAGATATTTCTAGCTTAAGGTATTGATGAAACATAGGCAACATCGACAAGATCAGCTGGACATGACCAACCCTAAATCATACGTCACTGAACATAAGGTTTTAGGAGGATTTGAATATTTTTATAGGTTAGCAAGAGGATTACTGCACTTAGCCAAGAGGTCATCTCTGCATTTCACTGAACAGCCCCTTTGGGATCATCTGACATGAGAAAGATCATTTAGAATATTTGTGAATGAGAGTGAATGAACAGAATAACTCGAAAATAAAGTATCCAATAAATATCTCGTTCGAAATTTAATCCAGTTTCTTTCCGGGATACAAGAAAAAGCTTTTACAAAATCAACCTAAATAAACCATATAAAAGGCAAATGTTTTTGCTTTTCTTAAAACAGGCTAACAACTTTCATTTGACCATCTGACAAGAGTCTGAAAATTCTTTTCATTTAGGTTTTTGATTCATGATGAATCATAACGAATGGATTGAAAAGAATTGAAGAAAAAGTCAATTAAAATAAATAGTTGGTTCATACCATAGCCATTTTCGAAGTATACTTGTCTTAGTGGATTTAAACCAGTGACACAACAAAAAAAAAAACTAACAGAAAAAAACTCGGAATCCAACAGGATATCTCCACACTGCTGAACAGCTTCAAATTACACCGTTAGATTTTATTTACCTATAAGATATTGGTATTTGGAAATTAATATAAATATATATAAATTATACTCTAATCAATTGTAATCCATAATCAACACAATGGTCTAAAAGTAATGATGAAACTTTCCTTTCAAAATACTGTTATTAAAATATGAGTATGTCCTTGTCTTTGTTTTCAGTTATCAGTATTTAATGTAAATTGGTTTTTCTCTAATTAATGTAATTAATGTTTAATTAATTGATTGTAAACCTGCGTATTTAACGCAAATTTTTATAAATGTTACTAATGGTAGTTCATTGTTAAGAAGTTCGCGATATGACCTAGAAAGTTGAAGCGACTTTACTAAAAAAATAAACAAAGCTATCTAATCTCTGTTTCATATAACCTTGCCCCGCTTACATATATCACTTTGCGTGTAACTACCTTCCCTCTCATCCTAATTGGCTAATGTTTTCGCGCCATAGGCCATAGTTTGTACCTTCCCGTCACATTGAAACCTGCAGTAAACGTCCTAATAATTGCCAGGAAGTTAGATAAAATCATAAAAATAAGAATATGAAGGCATGTAAAAATAATGAATTTTATAATGAAACCGAGCAAGTTGAAACTGAATAAATGAGCAATGAAACTGGAAAAAGTTTATAATGAAAGGCCTTCGGCCTTTTCCACTGGGATTTTTAAACCAGCACACATACCTTGCAAAAATACTTGTCTTTCAATCATAAAAGTCGTGGAACGCCATACTTGTGTGCCCTTCATTCACCCTAGTCACGTCAAGATTTTGCGACTTGTATCTCGGTACAGTCTGATTGTCCTTAAATAACGTCTTCGCCACACAGCAATATCGCCCCAGGAGTGGGAAGTTTTTCTGTTGTTTCAATTTCATGTCGCGATGTTACTACGAATCTAACACTCACACCTGTAAGTTCAGAGTACAGTTGTTCGACTTCTCTTACTGACAAAGAAGAATTCTTCTCTGTGAGTGCATTAAACACATGCACCACAATTCTTTTTTTGCCGCTTTGTGAAGGTTTTCCCTTGCGATGCTGCAGCGAAAAACTGGCGCTAGACTCTGCCATTATACACATAATAAGTACACGCGCAATAAACGATCAATAAAATAATTTATCTCTCGCACTCGGCATAGCACACCGTCGAATGGCGATATATGACTAATCCAGTTCAAAACAAGGTCAGTGATAAAAGTCATATAAACAAATATGTCATCACTACCGCTAAATCACGTGCCATGCACCTGAGAGCAAAGGAACCTCCTCTTCACTTCGTTTAAGAATTAACATGCATTTCAGATAAATCAACTCTATTGCGTAATATATTTCATTGAAACAGTTACGAAAATATAAATTTGCTAATTCTCTTCCAACATATAAGGATATATCACCATGTTAAATAACGAACTAATTTTTACCGCACAACAGTCTATACTACAATAGCATCCAATGAGAGGTGATAAGGTTACGTGACCGTTATGAGATACGGGACAAGCTCATGTGAAACAAGGATTACACACAAACAATTGACGAGTCAAATGCGTATCATGTATGCAAACAAGAAGAAATGCATACAGATGAATCCACTTAGCCTAATGAAATAATTTCTAAGCAAGCCTATTATCGTGATCCCATCAATAACTTATATTGGAGTAGCACAAGGAATGCCTGTGAAGAATAAATGGGTTGAGTTCTTGAGTAAAGTAACACTATACACTTTTAATATTTGTCTGTTTGTTTTACTTTGACAGCAGAATTAAGTGAATAAATACATATTCAACCACAACCGTAGTTGTATTTATGTGTGTTTTCTCTCTTAATCTCTCCCCAAATGTTCTAACTGTGGACTGGTCGTTAAATCCTCTTTTAATTTCTTAAAGAAATTAAGAATACACAGGTAAGACTAAACTAATGAGTCAGTTTATTTCCCAGATTTTAAATCTTATTTGGGCTCTAATGAGAACATTTCTTCATCACCCAAGCTATTTCATTGGAAAAAATTGACGCGTACAAGTTAAAGGATATTTTAAACTTTCCACTTATGTTTTACGTATTATAACATTGAATAAACGTTATACAGCGTTTTAAGTTTGGTTCAAAAATCACTGAGAGAACTCGTCATTTTATTGATATCTTATTCTTTATCTTCAAGCGTTGTAACAGACTTTCTAACATGCCCTACATATTCAGAATCATTTAATACTTATTTAAATTTTGTATAAATATTTTGTATTCGTGATTTATATAGTTATTATCTGACATAAGTTTCGCAAACCCAAAACGACACCGAACGAACATACAGTTGCTCAGCTTCTGTGTGACATATATACCAGGCATGTTTTTTTATGTCAGTACCGTTTTGCAATTCCGCCACCGCAGCGCTACGGTCGGCGTTCCGCGCATGCACGCTGGTTACCTACATCTCTTGTCTACACACTGATGCCATTACAGTCTGATTCTTCATTGTATACGTTGGTTACTGAGTGTTTAAGATGCCCCCGACAATCGTGAGCCCGCCGATTGTGAAGTACGGGCTGTTATACGATTTCTTAGTGCTAAAGGCGTAAAACCAATCGATATTCATCGTGGGATCTGTGAAGTTTACGGACAAAACATTATGAGTGATGGAATGGTAATGAAATGGGTGAGAGCATTTAAAGATGGCCGCACAAATGTGCATGATGAAGAATGAAGTGGACGTCCTTCGGTTGTTATTGAAGATTTGGTGCAGAAAGTGGGCGAAAAGGTGAGAGAAAACAGACGCTTTACCATTTCATCATCGTGCGACTATTTTCCTCAATATTCTCGTAGTGTTTTGTATCGCATTGTGACCGAGAACTTGAAGTACCGGAAATTGTGTTCACGTTGGGTTCCGAAAATGTTGACGGATTTGCACAAAACCCAACGTTTAGGCAGTGCATTGACTTTCCTTGAGCGTTACCACAATGAAGGTGAAGACTTTTTAGACCAAATTGTCACTGGTGATGAAACCTGGGTGGCCTACGTCACACCAGAATCGAAACAACAATCCATGGAATGACGACTTTCATCATCACTCACAAAAGCAAAGTATAAGCAAACAATTTCTGCCCGAAAAATCGTGTGCACAGTTTTTTGGGACAGAAAAGGAGTATTGCTAGTGGAGTTTCTGCTTCGTAATGAGACAATCAATGCGGCGTCTTATTGTGAGACATTGAACAATCTGTGCCGTGCAATCCAGAACAAAAGACGTGGCAAGTTGAGTAAGGGTATCGTTTTGCTGCATGACAATGCCCGTCCACAAGTGGCTAATCGGACCAAAGATCACATCAGATCTTTTCAATGGGAAACTCTAAATCATCCTCCATACAGCCCTGATCTGGCGTACAGCGACTATCATTTGTTCCCGCACTTGAAGAAACATCTGGGCAGTCAGCGTCTTAAAGACGATAACGAAGTCAAAACAGTTGTGATACAGTGGTTAACACGTCAGGCGGCAGAATTTTATGAGGAGGGTATTAAAAAACTGGTGCCACGTTATGACAAGTGCCTCTATATTCACGGAAATTATGTAGAAAAGTAGATTTAGATACAGGCGTTCATGTAAAAATAAAATTATTGCGGTATCTATGCATGTCTTTTTTAATTCCAAAACGGTACTGACTTAAAAAACATGCCTCATAGATGGTTTTTACCGCTAATAGAGCCACATAAAAATGCTCCAGAATGAGCGTGGATTAGGCAGTTACAGGAACAACGACACGTGCCTCATGCTGTCGGAGTTACTAGGTATAGGTCACACGCCATCAACATACCGGCATACTCCACAATAGCTTGCTCCTATTAAGCATTTCGTTGACTTATGTAACCGCAATAAAGACGCTATGGGTTAATTATTGCTTATGAGGGCTTAACGTAGTCCAAAATTCCGTTATAGCAGTCCATGATGCCAAATAAGCTGCTGGACATGTGCAACTTATACCTTTTAGAGGGAAGTTAATGTTAGTGAGGTTGTTGATGATATATATATATATATATATATATATATATATATATATATATATATAAGGGCGCTCAACTACGGCGGTCATCAGCGACCTTTAAAAAACTAGTCATGGCAAAAGCCAGATATAAAACTTTCTAAAAACTATACAAGTGTAACAAAACCTATTAAAAATACACGTACATAAAAAACATCAATCAAAACCTACTAAAAATTTCGTTCACTAAATCCTAAACTCTAAATTAGACAAGGATCTAAAAACCTTCTCCACGGGTCTCCACGCACGGCCTACACGTGGGTGGGCCTGTTGACCGTCTCCCTCAACCACGAAGAAGAGCCCACACGAGAGAGATTGTTGGCTCGGGACCCCGGGTGCGCCAAACCCGTAGCTACCGAAGTAGGCCCCTGGGGAGGGGGGGGGTTAGTGAGGTTTAGGATGGAATAATTAAATGATAAACAGAACAGAAGAAAACATCAAAGATAAATTAACCAAAACTAAATGGCTTTTACAATGAGACGAGCATTTTATTTCACGTGTTTGATAATACTAAATAAAGCATTTGTAACTTAAAAGGAATCTGTTGATATATGCAGTAAGTGGTTAAAAGTATTGTACAATTAAGATCATAACAAAATGCTCTGAAGTTAAACAAATAAATATTATCATTGATGTAAATATCTTTACAATTCTTATTTTTAATGAACCTAAATTAGTTGTGCGTTCGTTGAACTCATTTCAGCTCTTCCATCCATCAAAACCATATCCGTCATTTTGGCTTTCGTATAGCGCTCCATATTGCTTAGATTTGCAATGTAAGTACGCGCAAAATCCTTCCTGTTAGGACGGAATGTATAGTTTTACACTGACAGCAACCTTCAACTGTCGGAGTTATTAGTCGACTTTTCCACAAATAACTGCTCTTTGCCCCATTACCTGAAAGGTAGGCTAGGGTCTCTGATAAAGAGCAAAGAGTAATGTTTTTGTTTTCGTGGCCAGTGTATCCCAATAACAACTTTAGAGGTTCGCACACCAGTGGTTCCTGCGCTGCCTAATCACAACATCATGTAATATTTAATACTACATAAAATTATACCTAACAGAACTTCGAAGCTGTGACACAGAAACTAGGACTAGTTAATTAATAAACCACGAAGCGACTATGATCGTTCGGTGTTGTTTTGAAACAATCTGTATATAGACAACGTAAATGAATTAAATGAATTGATTACGTAATAAAATAAAGCTAGCTGCAGTGAAGCAATGAATATTATACAAATATAACAATTTGTAACAAAAGCTTCACTTACCTTAAGAAAATGGTGTTAATTCTTCTTTCTAATCGATATTATTCTTTCTAATTGATATCTATTTCACTATTGTCCGCATCTTCAGTCAAAGAAAACCACAGGAGAAATCAAATTCGTTAAGGAAGTTACTATGTTCTTATGTTTTTTAGTATTACCATATTTTTATATTTTTATCAGTATTTCAAAATCTGAAAACGAGATTTAGAGAAATGTAGAAAACTTTTAATACTATATTTGTTTTAAGGAACCAAAGTTATACCAAACTCTTTAAAAAACATTTTGAAATTGTTTTAAACCAAGGATAAAATAAAAATTCAAATACCAAAAAACTTTTAATGATATTTCTACCCTTAAAAATAAAAGACGATTATTATTATAAAACATTTACTTACCATCCTTGGTTTAATAGGCAATTTCAGAAAGTTTTTAAAGAGTTTGGTATAACCTTGGTTCCTCAAAACAAATATAGTATTAAAAATTTACTACATTTCTCTGAAAAAATAAAATTCCTAATAATAAAAAATCTGGTATTTATCAATTTGATTGTTCAGATTGTGATCAAGTTTACATTGGTAAGACGAAACGTAAGTTGGAAATCAGAACGAAAGAACATTTTCGTAGCATTAAGTATAAACAAAATGATAAATCGGTAGTAGCATTTTTGGTCATTTAAACATAGTATAAATCCTGAAGTTAAGTTATTAAAACAATTAAATATCCCGATAGATTTAATGGTTTGGGAAAATATATTTATTTAAAAAATAAGCATCGCGTAATGTATTTGGAAATATCAGCAGTTGATTCTGTTCTTAAGTTTGTTTCGTTTTCAGATTTTGGTAATACTGAAGAAACATAAGAACATAGTAACTTCCTTAACAACGAATTTGTTTTCTCTTGTGGTTTTCTTTGACTAAAGATGCGGGCAAGAGTTCGTGAAATAGTTATCAATTAGAAAGGAGAACATCAATTAGCAAGAAGAATATCAATTAGAAGAAAGAATTAACACCATTTTCTTAAGTTAAGTGAAGCTTTCGTTACAAATTGTTATATTTTTTGAATAAATTAATTGATATTTAAGTGTAACTTGCAACAGGAGTGTTTTATTGTAGGCTGCACATATCTCCCAATAAACTAGAAACGATGAATAATTTTGGCCATATTATTTGCACCGCTTTAAAGATTATGGTCGAAAATGTCTAGTAGAATACATAATTCCAGCGCGTGCTTCTCTATGACTTTTTTCCGTGGCGGTATACCGCAAAAGGTAAATCTAAAGTCTAACCAGAGATAGCTATGTAAGCATCTTCGTGTAAGCCTATTATGGTCAGTGGCAAGATATATACGCGTATAACAGCATATGGCATCCAGGACCTGCCGCCTCTCAACTGGTCCCAAAGGATACCTAGAGGTTGACTGTACCGCCCATTCAGGCGCGTATTTCGGGCTTCCTCGATTCATAGGAAGTGTGAACCCCCTGCTGCCGCAGGGATAACCAGACAGTCTCTATATGGTTTCCAGCTATTTGCAAAAAATAATGACAGTATTCGAACGTTTCAAAAGTTACAATTCCTTCTTACTTTGACCTACGCATATTTTACAGAGACTCTTTGCCCTTTACCACCCAGGAGTATCAGTACTGCACATGTTCATATCATAAAGCTTGATGTCTTAAGCTAGGTTCCTTTGAGTCTAACACGCAAGTGTGTTTAAACATTTACTCAGCACGAGCGGTGACTCAACCCGATAGATACCGTTAACCAAGGTCACTGTCTACTTCTATTATTCACAGATTTTATCACGAGCACAATCAAGTTAAAAGATGTCTCCAGAGGGAGTTAGGGTGGTGTGAATTGCCAGGGGAGGAGGGGGTTGTGTGATAGCAAACACTCATCATTCCCTCCCTATGTTGAGGATCTTCCCTCGGGAGACATGAATCTGGGCTTGGCTTCGAAATTCCGTGCATTATATAAATGGAATAATAAAGTGTCAGAAAATCTGGTAAGTGCATTGTGAAAAGAAAATGGATATAATGGGAGAACTGTTGTCAAGATTTCATTTGCATTGGCATAGTGCCCGTTAAGCCACTCAACAGAAAACAGGGGATTGTTACTGCTTGCCACGCACTTGTCGTGTTGTAATAATTATACACTTCAGTTTTGTTGTCGTCGTCACAAACATCCTCCCTTAGCGTTGTTTGCAAGATTTCTCAACACCGGGTGGATGCATTTACTTTACAAGCCTTTATCTCGATTAAGAAAGTTTTGTGCGGTGTTCCTGATTTATAAATTATCACACTATCTGTTTCAGTAAATATTTAACACTAGAAGGACCGGCAAGTACGGTCTACCGAGAAGGACCAACCCGTCATTTTGACGGGTGAAGTTTTATTTATCCTTTTTAAAATAGTAAACAAATTTGAATGCATGCCAGTTTATTTAATATTATTTATATAGTTTACCGGTGTATAATTTCACATTTGGTAAAATGTAAAATGAACATGGTAAAATGAACATTTTAAGCCTAAAAATTAATAAAAATATATACGTTAACCAAATCTAAAATGGACAACTTCCCTTAGCAAGCACATGTGTTTAAACATAACATTTTGAATACCACAGTATATAGTAGAAGAAACACTTATAAACCTGATTTCGCTCATTCAAAGCAACCTGCAGCATCGCAGCACCTAACACATGTGTATTGCGTGCCTAAACATGGTTCACAAACATACTTGCTGCATTTGTTACATAAATGCTTGCTGCTATTCTACCCTCTAAATCCGCCAATTTGGCAAGTCTTCCAAATGATGTACTTGGTGTTATTGTAGTACGCCACTGATTCTGGTAGCTTTTTAGTATGTTGTTTATTTATAGTAACTGTGTCATGCATTGAACTCAAAAGAAGCACAATGTCAGAGTTATGTCACCTGACTTATGTGCAAAGCAGCTGTTGTAGAGTTTGCTGATTGAGGGATTTCCTTTCTACATTTCTTTACTGTGCCCACAATGTTTGTACTTTAACGCTTCAAACTTTCTGCAAGGCATTTGGTTGTTAAAAATTGCCACATGTAATATTTATTCCTGCAAACACAAAGGGCTGTACAAGACGCATTACAACATTACACCTGTGGGTCGCTGCTCGTCTTTGCTCAGTGAGGAAAACCATTCAACAGATACTTTGAATTTTCATCAACTGCAAGCCAAAACTTTAATCCAAGGAGTAGCAGCTACAAAGCGATCTGTACTTAGTTTTTGAGAAAGTGTGTCCTTGCCATCAAATCGCTTAAACCACAAAATTTCAGCGAATTTGTTTCTGCTCATTGTGTTCCTGAAAAATGGTGGTCCCCAGGTATTCGACCATAACAACTTCAACGGATTTTTTTTTGCTCCAAAACCTAGTAAATTCATAAGTGGTAGCACGAATTGCACCACTTGGGCAATAAAACTTTCTTACTCATCGACAAAGGGTCTGCAGAGTTCCATAAATGAATCAGGAAGGAAAACAACATATGTGGACAGATCCGAAGGCTATTGTTCACAATTCCGTACCCGTCAAAATGACAGATGGCGGTATTTCTAGTGTTAACATTCATTTATTCATTATGTTTAGAATGTTCACAAGACTTGGAAATAAGATTATGGGGGATACTGAATTTTAACGGATGTTTTCCCTTTCTTACTTAATTTATTTTGATTGAAACATACTTGGTAACTCCGTCTCCAGATTACTGCGTTCTACTGGACTGAGGTGTAATTTTAATGCATCACAATTCAGTTACACTAGTTATAATGAAAAAAAAATGTTTATTTCCTAAAGTTTATCAAAATTAGTAATGTAGTTAAGTAGTAATGCTTAAGAGCTCTGTATTTTCTTAAGGTGGCTTCATATTGTCGCCGAGGCATTGCTATGCGGCGAGCCGCGGCCGGCGCATGGGTGCGGAGCTAAACGCTTGCCGGGAGAGAGGGAAAAAGAGAGAGAAGGATACAGAGATAATCTGGAATTTCCCGCTGCCATCGTGATTGTTATCGAAACGTCGGCGGCTTTCTAGAACGATGAGTGGCGGTATAAAAGCGCCGCAGCTGACGGAGCAGAGTCAGTTGCTAGTGAGCTGTTAATTGTGTATGTGCAGCTATTTGAAGTTTACCGAAAGTGATTTCTTTGAGAAGCAATCTTAAATATCTTGAGACCTTGAATGGTGCGTTTGTGTATGTCACGTCATTCTGCTGCTGTCGGGGTTATATAAAGCGTATTTTTACTTGTAATAAAGAGTATTTTAAATTTATGTAAAAAAGACTTAATTCTACGAACCCACAAAGTCACAATATCTTACGAAATTCATCAGCGATTACTAACATTCTTATATAGCAAATATCATTATATATACAAGATCTCATAAACTTTGTTATGCAAAATATTCTTCTTTTTCACTTCATGACATAGGCAATCAAGTGCCTGCTCCACCTTAAACGTCTTCCAGCCATCGTTTCTTTCTTTAGGAAAGTATTGCATTATTTGTTTAGGAAATCTTATTCGGCATTCTTTCAACATATTCTTTCCAATTTTGTTTGAAATATTTTAACATTTCATTTATATTAAAACTATCTTACCCTTCTTAAATTCTTTTCTTTGTTATTAGGTCTCTCTTTGTCCATCCCTTCACACTTAAGAATTTAATTTTTGAAGCCTATATTTTAATCCGTTGCTTTTTACTTAGTGTCTAAGTCTCACTTTCGCATGCTTCTATAGCTACAGTCATAACAACGTAAAGATTTAACTTTGTTTCTTTATATATTTTGTTTCCAAATTTCCTATTCACCCTCTTTAAAATTTACATATTTTATTGTCACATCACTTTCCTTACCATAGCCAACGTCACTTATCAAGTCGTTAAAACAGCTCACATGCAACGGATATTTTCAAGTATTTTTGTCCGAATAATTTTTCTTCATGAATGTCATTACATTTGTTGTCATACAAGAAGTTTTCATGTTATATTGTTCACAAATTTCATTAAGTTTAAGAATAGGTTTTTGTAGGCAGATTCGCTATTTTGAATAACAACCAAATGTGACAAAAATAATGTATTTAAAATGTTGACCTTTGAATCTCTAAAACCTGTATTTATTAGTTGCTTCCATTTCCTCACTAGATCGTCAGTATGAATACTAAAAAGTGTAGATGAAAAGTTAAGTGTACACCTAAATTAATAATAATTCTTGCGGAAGTTTTACCGTTGTTCCTCACATTTATATTTTTTTGAAAGTAGAAGCATTGTTTCATTGTTATAAGTTGTTATGAGTGTCCTCTCCTCCAATATTTGCCACTTATATCAGTTGTCACGTAAAATAATATTAGAAACTGTGTTGCACTCTCATTACTTTTTATACTCTTGCACAGAATATTCATAAAAATGCTTACCCCTCTAGCTACTTCGTGATAATCGAATTAAACATTTGCAGATATGTTCCTACTGCTAATTCTATAGTACACAGAGGCTAGAGAAATATGAGAATAGAGTGGAAATTAAATCTTTTAAGGACTGGTCTCTATTTGGTATCTTCGAAACCTCGTTCTATTTGCATATCGAGAGCATTAAAAGCGAACAACTTCATATTTTAAGAAAAACATAAATATTTGAAAACACAAAAACAACAAAGAATATCTCGGGTATGGCTTGCTACACAAAATATTAACAAGTAACCCAGGATGCGACAGCTTATATAGGGCCAGGACCTGCCAAACCGACTGCCGGCTTCACGCAAGGTAGAGGTAACTGATCATCCAACCGTTACGGGGAGGAGATGTGGTCAGCATCTCGTCACCACCAGCGGTAAAATTGGCTTTCTTGACCACGGCCTCTTACCTATCGTACCTGACCTATACCCGTGACTTAAAATCCGCACCCTGAGGGGTGGGATCGAACCCGGGCCTCTTTCCGAGGCAGGAAGCCAAGGCACGATGCCTTAGCCCACATCGCCAAGGCGCACGACACACAAAAGGTCATTGGACAAAAAATTATGCACTTTAATAAGATGTACACTTTTAAGGAGTAACACGTCCTTTATATCTGCGGTTTACCAGTTATGCAAAGGTAATCCAGAATGGAGAGAACTTACGAGGTTATTTCAAGAAAATTGGGAGATATACTTTCATTTGTCATTAAAATATCTTAAACCATCACTAAAATATCGAACTGTTACATAACGTTCCATGTGTAACGTAATTTGCAATGGGGAATTTTCTTGAAAATATTTTTGTCACATTCTTGGATGTATTGAAATTAAATAGCCAAACTTGGCTTTTAACCGATTTTGGTTCTTGAGTTAATACAGATGTATTCAAGAGCTTTTTCTTAAAATTCACTGTTTGTTATCAGTGTTCTTCAAAACCGGTAACTCCGACAGTGTACTTCTGGGTGTAATTCTGGGAGATTAAAAACGTACAGGTAAGCGAGTACAATCCATTAGAACTATACGTTTTGGGAAAATAATTAAGATGATATATAGACATTTTTTAAGTTGGACCTATGTCATATACAAATGTCACAACAAGCGGTTTTGCTGTTCATACACGAAGAATACACATACACACCTTTATCTACGACTACTTTCTCTTGTGTATATGTGATCTTCAAGTCAGAAAAACAATAATGGAAACAGACGCCAACATGTAGATGTATTCCAATGCAACTTCTGATCTGTGCATCAGGGACTAAAGATGCTTGCGAAACGTGGTATTTTGAATAGGTATGTTATTATTACCTATGGAACACTATTCTCTTACTAAACTATACTACCTATATTACTATTCTAATCTATCAGCAGTAGATAGAATATCCCTTGACTTCCAAACCAGAAACCGCGCTATGCATGTACGTATATAATTTCTACATAGCACAAAGTTTGGTGACGTGAAACCAGTGAGCTAGTACAAAAGTGGTATATTTTACAGATTAAAGTTTTCAATTCATCAGCTTAAGAACGGACTGCATAAGTCTTCCATTTGTAATACAGCTTTGTGCTCACTTTATCAATTGCCGAGTCTTTAACTCCCTATTTTCATCCTAAAGCCTGCAGATAGATGGATATTCTAATTGTGACAAATGCGCGCTTATTGAGAGTGAAATTTGTTCAGAAATTAAGCATTTTTCCAAACAATTGATGTTATGATTTTCGGACAATTGGCTGTTGAGCGGTGCTGTATCAACATGCGCCAAGCTACGCAATAATAGCAGCAATTGTTGACGTTTCGATGCTCCCCATTCCTGCTATGTATTTTGATTTCCACGAATCGCGGAAGCGTGCACATCTGCATGTGGGCATAGATCGATAGCGGAGCTGTCATGGGCACCTCAAGTCTGGTTCCAGTGCTACAAGAGGAAATACAATTCCGGGTTCATCGACACACATTTAGATATGCAGCACGACAAACTTTTTGCATATATGCTGATTCTTGCCCTAGTATATGATATTACTGTACAATGTAAAATGACAAACCACAAGCAATAATACCCCTTTTATTTATTTCCCTGAGTTAAGGCCATTAAGTCCTATCTTGATTTGCATTTAGCTGTCTATTTATTTATCTTTGAAAGCAATTACCCTATTAATTACACATAAAATGGGTAAACATCCATGGTGCAAGAATATTAAAAAGGTGAAAAGAAGAAACACAACAAAATATAATAAAATTATAAATGCAAGTTGTTAGCAAATTTAGTAATAGAAATACTCATTAACATTACCAAATATTTATCAATATAATATAGCACCAGATTACATTGAACTATAAATGTTGAGCTGTATAATTTTCTGGCAAGGAGTTCCAAAAACCAGCTAATGGTGTAATAAATGACAATGAATAGAATGTTGCTTGTAGGAAGAATGAAGGAGTTTTGTGAGCTAGACTCTCGACTGCAAGTGGCAACATTTGGAATTATAAATGTTGAAATATGTCTTCAGAGATTTAAGGCTGGATGTGTGTGTATGTGTGTGTGTGTGTGTGTGTGTGTGTGTCTGCGTGTGTGTCCGTGAGTGTGTGTGTGTGTGTGTGTGTGTGTGTGTGTGTGTGTGTGTGCGCGTGTTATTTTGTGAATACTGTGACTTTGGGGGTTTGTGGAATTAAGAGTCCAAGTTGCAGAAATACAAATAGTTCTTTATTTCCACCGGATTACAGTTGGTACTTTTACAAATCACAGTAAGATCACGTACCACACACAATTACGTAACACTGACAATTACGCAACACTCACAATTACGTAAAACTCGCTACTCGGCAACTTGCCGTATGACTCTCTCTAGAGCTGACTAAGAACTGAGAACTGCCTGAGTCACCCAACACGTCGCTTATTTAGGCAGATCGCTGCATCTCGAAACTTCTTGGCTCGGAACAATCATCCCGATTGTTGCAGACGTCAGGGGGAGGGGAAAGAGACGGTACAGTGGCTCGTGACACTTTTCTAACCATCCTCTCAGTGAGCGCCACAAGATAAATGGGTAGGCGTGAACTATATGCCTCCTGTACCCCACCCAGCTGCCAGTTGGATGTGCCTTCCGATAAATGGGTGACGATACAATATATAAAAAGCGTTAAGGACGCTATTACGTGTTAATTCTGTACATACATATGCAGAGAATATACGCTTTTCTTGCTTCCTTTCTCGTCAATGCTCACGTTAGGAGGCGCTTGGGTTCCCTCACAGCGAAGGAGCCGAAGCATCTGACCTGAGATGAAATCAGGGTTGAGGGGTCGGTCCAACGCCTGAGATGAATGATTGATGGAGAAATTGGTGGAATGATGGTAGAGGAAACTGGAGGACCCGAAGGAAACCCACCCCAGCACCTAGTTGTCCACAAAAAATCCCACTTTGTGGTCGCCTGGGATCGAACCCGGGCCACCTAGGTGAGAGCCAAGCGGTCTAACCACTCAGCCATGGCGCGGCCCTGATAAATCTTATCCAGGTAATTCACCCTGACCGAGATTCGAACTAGGGACCTCTTGAACGTGAGGCAGACACGCTACCACCACGCTACAGAGGCGGGAGAATATACAATTCAAATTTTATTTCCTTTACAACGCACTTTTATATAACACATGAGTACTTTACTTTTCCCACATTACCTGTGCTCCTCAAAGCGCGGTATGTGATTGTTCGCACTCATCCCTGATTATAAGGACCTATTTTAGCTCTTTGTCATTACATGTAAACTTTTCAATCCTTTTTGCTTTAATTGATCATTATCTTTTTATCCTCGAAGCTACTTACAAATAAAATGGTTGGACGAACAATCTCTCAACGATTACTAAACTGCATACTATGCGTTTAATTGATTTGATTCTTATTTTCATGCGTTTATAAATCATGAATCTGATCTGCGTAAGCTTCTACCTAATTCAGTTTAGAGATAAACGGCACAGTAACAATAAACCTGTTTTCATTGGAATGAATGATCATTTAGAGCACAATGCATCATCAAGCCAAGCTTTTCAGTGTAGCTATGGTGCAAGGTTCATTCAACCTGGCAGTTATGCTTCGTAGCCGGAAGAAAGTACGAGTTGGTATCGATGGGTTCTACCAAATGCAAGTAAATATATTTATATAATTTCTAACAGGATTTTACGTACAAAATATGCAATGATGGTAGACGACGACGGTTTTCTAAAAGTGCCACATTGTGGCGATCATTTTGTAACAGGATTGTCAACTGGGATGATGGGAGAAGCTAATGAATTTGTCACCTTTGTTCACGATCCAGAAGATTCTAGAAGTTTCCCCTGCAACTCTTGGTGTGGTTGGGCGCATCAGTAATTCTGGAGCGATAAGTTCTTTTTCCAGGGTCGTTGTAACGGGGCTGAGAAAGTTAGTATTACTATTGCTGAAGAATGGACAAATAATTCTTTTCTTGTTCAAACACGAAGATTTAACTCTTCCGAAACTTCTTCAAATTTCAATACAAATTTAAATAATATAAATGTTGTTCTTTAACAAACGTTGACTGGTGTATTGATTAACTACTACTTTCTTACACACACGCTGTTGGTGCATCTTACATGCATACTCAAAAATAATTCTGCAAAACCTCGGAGAGGCACATATGTACGTCTTTCTCTTACGATGTTCTTAAGCAGAAGAACAAAATCTTTTAACCATTTTACAACTTCTCATATCAGGTTGTCATGGTTACACCATTACCTACCTTACATTTTATCCAATTCATTAAACGTTACACAATTTAATTTCTTGAACTACTCCTTTTCTAAAATACAAGAAATATCTAAATTAACTGCTTCAAATTATACAAAAGGATAAGAAAATAAACCTTTAGGTTTATTCATTTCTCTCGCCTCATTCCAAATGCGATTTGCTTTCTTAACAGTTTTAAGGGTGCAGTTCATATGTGATGGCTTATTTTAGGCCCAACTCTATATGTGACTGAATACTTAGCCGTGTGGTATCAGTAACAAAATGTTACCCAAATAACAGTGCTGAATCCTGATTGTGCATGTAATTAAGGACAGTTTCTCTTATGCTTTTCCCTTCAATAATTCGGCAAACAGCAAGCCCATATGCAGTTGTTTACAAATGCAGTATCGCCAATCGTTCGTCGTTTGATTTACAATGAATAACAGCTTTTCCCACGATTTCCTTTCCTTAGGGGCAGAAAAATTGAATCATTAAGCTAGATCACAATAGTTTTCTTCCATAATCAAAACGTTTCCACCCAGCCCTTGTCACGTCTTTATATGACTGCCTAGAAATATACAAATCGCAAGAAAAGTACATACTAAATAAACGAGTGAACATTATACTCGGTTTAAAGCGGAAGAGTCAAAATGAATTCAAATTTGATTCGTGTAAGCAAATATATGCAACATGAGCAACAAAAAGAGCATTTATGCAGGAAATATGTGCACATTCCTTGTTTTTGGAGTGGTATAAACGCTAAGGGTAAAATAACATTACGAGGTTAATGATTCCAAGAGATATTATTCTATACATTTACAGTTATTTTTTGTGCATAAGCAAAGCAGAACAACATTATTGTTAGAAAGCTGTGGACTACATACTGAGTGTAACTAAAAGTTTTGAGTGGTATTTTCCCTGAGTACAGGCAGTAACTGAGGATTTCATCAAAAATGGAAGTAATACTCTACCCAACTTAGCTCAGTGAGTAAAGATAGCTATTTACTTTAATTATATAACTTGTTAAACGCAATTTTATTGATTCATAATTACGGCATAACTAAGAAAAGTTACGCATCGCTGATATTTTAGCATCAACTGTTTCCGGCGCAGTATGACTAAGTTTGAAAAATCAGGTCTGCCTTCCAACTTCTGAAAACCAAAACAATATGAACAAAAGCAACACTACTACCGTACGCAGGTATTCTTAAATTGCTCAATCTAGGCCAAATAAAGAATAAGCTTTAATTATTGACGCGAATGACAGTTTATCACTCGAAGATTAGTTAATTTCACAAGTATTAGGTTCGTATCACGAATTTCTAATAACAGAGTTTGTATCTACTTGACAAATAAAACCTTGGTGGAAGACATAACCTCAAGATTTTCAAAGATAAAAATTAATGACATGTCCTTGGAAATCAGACCTCTCCTACTAAAAATAAAAGGGTTATAATATCTAATGTGCGCCCGGTGATACCACATTATGTGATTGAGGAAAATCTTTTGAATAAAGGTACTGAAACAGCTTCTCAAATTTCCTACATCAGAGCAAGGATATCCATACCAGGGTATACCCATATAATGAGCTTCGCCGACAAGTTTATGTAAAACCTGATGTTTTTTGTAAATTTCCTGAAAACATGCCCATAGAATTTGAAGGCATCACATCCTGGATTTACTTTTCATCAGATGCCCTGAGGTGCTTCCTTTGCAAAATGGAAGGACATTTTGCGAAGCAATGCAAATCATCCTTGGAATCCTCTACTGATCAAGAAATTCCGGAAAACACAAGGAATGTAATTCCTAAAACAAATTTGAGTGATATCCAAACAAAGAATGTTACAACGCAATAACCAGTCATTCAAGATTTTAATGGTCATTTAACTGAATAAAATAAAAAAAAACGCTCTATGACTGAATGCATAAAAATGACAGAATTGGAAATCTCAAAAAATTCAACCCCAAAGGAGGCAGCCCAGATTAATGCAATAAAGAAAAAGAAGTACTAGGATATTCATCTTAAAATATCTATTTGTACTTCAAGCCAGTACTCAGAAAGTGAGCAACAATATCTCTCAGACTCATCGGTAAAAAGGAACGAAGATCCGTCAAGCAATATAAAACCAAAGAATACCAACATATAAATAATAAAACTAAAACATAATCTACAGCAACGCTAGACAGTCAGCTCTATCTCGTTAGAATGTTAATGGAAGAAAGCCCAGAAAATTACAATTTGGACTTCCAACAGCATACCAATGTTACATTTAGTGTTATATATTAAGACAATGTTATACTCATATATTTTTGAACATTGTATCAGGTTGTATTATTCTGTTAACATAGATATTATCTAATTACTTTGTGTAAAGTCGCAATATGACCATGTAGTTAGCGACTATAAAACAAGGTTGAAATAACAAAAACATTATTGTTATTTATTGCTGTTATATTGCAAGACAACCACAGTCAAGGCGCTGTCTGGCAACGGCTTTGTCGTCTTATAGGTTATAGGTCACAGACACCTCGCGCAAGGGAGCTATGAAACCTACGACACTGAAGATGGGAAGGTATTTTCTTAAAAACTCAGAATTAAAACTAGTATTAAAATATAAAGTTGAGGGTGACCAAAAATTAAATTATTGGGTCACTTGATACTAATACTGTATTGTACCTTTCGTACTTAAATATAACTTCTTTTCTCGATTATATAAGACACATGTACAGAGTATTTTATGAACAATGTTCAGTAATCTGTGATCAATCATTGTTTATACCTATTATAAGCAGTGGAAATGCTTGAACAAATTAAGGTACTAATCAAAGTAAGCAGCAGTGAATAGAAATCTGATTTGACAGAAATAAAAGTGCTGGAGCAATCCCGTCCAAACTGAAGGCGCATGATGAAGATTGCTAATGCACTGCTGCCACATGAATATCGTCCAACTTGCTGATTGATACCGAAATTAAGGTTTGCCAGAAGTAAAGAATCATGATGGATGTCAAAGGAATGTTGGTTCTTTGTTACGACAAGGGCAAGGCCAGTTGAGTTGGGGGGAAAGTTGTTATAACAAAAGCAATATAAGAAACAGCGTCCTTAGCAGTTTTCTAAAGGGGCTCACTTGACTTATATGAATAGAGTATTCTTTGGATAATTCAGAATGGCATGACAAAACAGCCACAAAGAGATTTTTGGTTGAATGAAGAGGTCTTTCTGGAAGTGAAAGTGATACACCCACGCGCAGCTGTGGACAAGGGTCTTCGGCGTGGAGCCGAGGAGAGCTCTCCGTGGCTTGCAAACCATTAGAACAGTCTTCGGCGTGAGGCGGATTAGAACAGTCTTCAGCGTGAGGCCGATTAGAGCGGTCCGAGGCGTGAAGCCTATTAGGGCAGTCCTCTGGTTCTGTCTTGTATATTTGTCGGTTCATATATATATATATATATGAGGAACGAATAAAGTTTATCGAGCAATAAACATTCTTCCGTCAGTAACTCTAAACAGAGATTGGTAACCCTTGGTTGGCAACTTTCATTTCGAGGTTTTAAAAGAAGAAGCAGTAAATAAATAAGTGGGAAACGGGCATTCCAGTGTTATTAAAATCTCCTTCTCGCACACATCCACGCATATCCTGAGAGAAACCTCATTGCTCGCCAAATTATTTGTTCGCCATTATTATAGTATCAAGATGTAATCTGATTTAAAATGGTAGAAAAAAAAGTAAAATAAAATCCTTAAAGTTTTAATATTGCAAATCTTTGCGCCATTCTTCTGTAACTGTCACCAACGTTTTCAATTTCCAAATGGAGACAACACACCGCAGAGAAGAGTAACGCTGACATAATATCAGTTTACACTGGCCGCCCCCCTTGCGACATGCGCCAACGTTCTATCATATGTTTGCTGATCAGTGAGGGTAGAAAGACTACTAAAAACCATCGGCGAATGAAGTTAATCACTGCAGTAAGTATATGAGTGGAGAAGAACGTTTAGAAACGATAGCTCAAGCATAACGAGTTGTAACCCTATAGTCCATCGTAGCATTTGAAGCCAATGTGATGGAAAATCGCGTGTGACGGTGGGCGAAATAGACGCAAATTCAACATTAGTCATGGCTCAGCTCATCACATTATTCATGACGTGCTTAAGTTTCGTAAAGTGGGTGCCGCAGTAGCTCATTCCAGAACTTGCACGTCCCCCATATTCACCGGACGGTGTACGATTGGCTGCGCACATGACCTACGTACCGGAAGAAGTGTGGAGACCTTGTCGTAAGGATATCTACTTGTTCGATAAATTAATTTAAAAAAGGTATTTAAGGCGTTCATTGGCCTTCCCTTATAAAGGAATAAATAAAACACAAAAATGTGCTCAATCTCATTTTTTGAACAGAGCGTGCATTTGAGCACCATTACCTCTGACGTTTCAGTATTCAGTTCCAAAGAGACTGCTGAACGGGGACCGATATGAACGCACCGAAACTCTCGGTAACGCGTGGATGCTTCTCGCTTGTTTTTGCGTGTAATCCGCGAACGGTCCGACAAACATATTTTAATTAAAACGAGCTGCAGTTTATTTCCTCTTTGTTGAGCTAGCAGCCAACTAATGGAATGCATAATCACATTAGCTGCAAACAACAAATGCCTGGAATTTCCCTTTAGCGGATATAGAACGCAATGCACCCTCCTCCTGCTGCATTATGCGCGCTTTTCTGCTAGAAGAAACTTCGGAAAAAACATTATGTTATTAATTCATTTGTTCTCTGGGGTGTGAAACTGTAGTAAAATACGGTTTGCACTTTTTTCCCTGTGAAAGTATTACTTTACTCATGTTTAAAAGCTCTTAAAAAGGTGCAAATCCGTTTTATTACTATTACCGCCATCCATGGTTTGAGCCGTCTGGAAATCTGTTTAAATGTTTAACAAAAAAAGGAATCTCATTGTATTACATTTCACAACGCGGATGTTTTGTGTCTCTATCACTTATGTATAATAAGCAAGAGGAAGTATTATACTCGACCCAAAAATTCGATGCCGAAACATCAAAGGCCCTAAGGCTAAAAGAATTACGTCCTAAGAATTGGAAAATATATTGTTACAAATAGATCCGGTGATGTGTGTATGTGTGTCAATGTACGTGTGAGCAAAATAACTGACAAATAAATACATAGAGGAGAATTGTAATCCTAATATTTAATTTTAACTGATTTGAAATAACTTAAGAACATACCTCCACATTCTGAGGTACCCTTACCTGGAGCCCCTTCTGAAATGCTTTATTTTCTTGAAAATTGATCTTAGGATTTTCATTGAAATATAACTATAACATTTTTGCAGCAAATAAAATGCATATCTTCATTCTTTTCGAAATGGCATGTAATATCCTTTTCATTCTGAACAATTTTTAGATAAATAATAAAGTTGAAGAGATGGACAAGATATTTAAAAATACCACAAAAATGCCACGCTAAACACACAATTGGGTCAAACATATTTCTTTTTCTGTAGACTTTACCATTTCATAATTATTCCTCTTATTGCATTGAATTTTTCAGTACTTAAAATTTTCTGTAACGGAAGTCGTTATCTGTTTTTCCCTTATAATATAAAGGAGACAAATATAAATCACAGCAAATAGCTCTTACAGTAAGACCTGAAGCTTTCGTGGCGACAAATATGCTTACTTTACTTTCGGGCAGCAAGCCAGGTGAAAAGATGATTAGATATCAACGTTTCATGAGTATACATCTCTCCCATCATCAGGATATTTATAAAATGTTATAAACACAAACGAAATACTGGATATAACACCAATATAAACAAAGACAAAACACTATCAAAATTCGCATTACTGAACAAAAGACTGTAAATTAAATGCCAGGTCAGGAGATGGCGTGAGTATAGAAAATAATTGGGTCAAAGAAACGTAACTACTTAACTTAATTATCAAGCTGTATTGATCTGTGCTTCTTAAATCGACGGATTTCCATTTTAAGACCGGTTTCCAAGAAGAGCTAATCGTCTTTTCACCTGGCTTGCTGCCCGAGAAGAAATTGAGCTCTTACAAGTTTCTGCTATTTTTTAAGCCTACTGCATCCATAATACGTAATTATAAAATGTCGTATATAAACGAGGTTCTACAAATTTCTTTTTATATTAATATAAAGAATAAAAAAGTTACTAAAATTGATAATTGGTAGATAAAAGTTGTGTGAGTGGAGCATATGAGATTGTTTACCTACTGTCTATTGCTTTAAGGCTTTCATATTTTCATGAGATACTCAACTTAAACTACAGACGCTTACCCTAGAAGTTAAATACGAAGGTATCAAATAAAATGTTGTAAGTAAAAAGCTTTATAAATTTATAATATTTCATAATATTTCAACAATAAGAGCGAAGTATACGTCATATCACACAACAATCTCTAATAATTCTGTCAAGTAATTTCATTTCCATATTAACTGGGGTCTCGTGCATGAGTGATCCTAGATATTCCCATAGGAAATAATCGAGAGGTTTCCATTAGGATGACCTGCCTCTATAACCAGTAAATGTATCTCATCCATGCTGACAAGAGAATGAGGTTCCGTCACAAAGTGGTATGAGTAACTTCTCTTTCATACATCCTTTGTCAGGTTTATACTCTGTAGCCAGTACAATATTTGATGGATTGAAAACTGAGTACAAATATAGATAATTTGATTATAACTATAATGAAGTTTTACATATGGAAAACCGAAGGAAAGTGTATTTTAGACCAATTATTATCGATTTATGAGTTAAAGAGCACAAAACAAAATAAGAACAAAAATGGATGATTTTGAGCTCGAAGTTTAGCAACTAATTTTACAACCAACCTGCAGTTTTTAACGATGTATAACTTACCATTTATCTAAGTTTATTTCATGAATGTAAATATTATGAATAAAAAACTACTAGAAACTCCATTGAAGCAACAGGAGACAGAGAGAAAGGAGAGAGAGACATGACTAAACACAATCCTGGACAGAAATAATACTAATAACAAATGAACGATCATAGAATAACACCGTTATGGAAAAGTTAACACATTTTAATTTTTTCGAAACTCTCAAGCTTTTGAAGGCATGATATGACATGTTCCCATTGTATATTCAGGCTTTCTAAGCGCCTACAATCACTGATTGTTATATTCGTACTATTTTACACCCAGAATATTACAAACAAATAAATTATAATAATATTCACTATTATATGGCTGATAAAATATGTAACGGTAATATGCTGAAATTATTTTCAAATCATTACAGTAATTTGAGCACCGAATGGAGAGTTTTGACTATTATGGTAATCTGTTTAAAATTTTGCTATTGCGATGCCTTAATTATCCAGGTTTTAATACAAATCCTAGTTATGAACCGCCGTGCAGTTGGCCATTGAAAAGCTCTGAGCGGAACAAGAGTTGCGATGTGGTTATTCTAAGCACCCTTTCAAAACATCCAGCTTATGATTCAAAATACGGGTGAAAATCCTTAGAAAATTTAATTCGTGCCAGATTCCTTTAATCGAAGCTGATAAAATAAAATTTCAGTACCAGTATGAAAAGGAACATATCTTCCGAGGAATATTTCATAAATAATGCAAGATTGGTATCACTTTGGACAGGTTGATGCAATAAATATGAAAATCAGATGCAGTTGGGAACCTGGGGGAAAAGCACGTTTGTTTGTTTTTTCGCTGTGTGCTCTAAACATAAAATTGAGATAAAAGTGCACCCTGCAGGGTTCTCGGGTAGTGTGACTGCTGAAGGCCAGAGGTAGTACATCAAAATCGAACATTTATGCGGCACAAATCCACAGTGTGCTATGTAAAGTTTGTGATGAGCTTGCTGTGAATCTGTTTTATTTCTCTTTTGTTAGTTTAATCTTTCAGATTGTCTATATCCACAAAAGTTTGACGGGTTCAATGAAATGATTCTTCCTTATGATCACCAAGTAATCAAATAGGGTCCCATGTGGAAGAAGCGCCACAGCAGTCAGTATATTGAGGTATCTTCATGAAAGAGCTGCGCAAAACATGCATAAAACTCGACCTCATTTGCTCGAGACTGGGCCAGTCATTCTCCATGAAAATGCTCACCCGTATATTGGCAATGTTGTATCCCTAAAGCTGTGTGAATATGACTGAAAGGTATTGTAACATCCTTCCTATAGTGCGAAGTTGAAAGAACCTAAAAACGTTGCTATCCTTCTGCAGAAGAGTTTTGTACCACCAAGTCATTCAACAGATGAGCAGAAGTGATGTTCTGGACGGTGAGAGCTTCGAGATGTTTGGATTGAGTCATAGAGGGACAAGGAGATTATATTGCAGGACTGAAAAATATATTGGAAAACAAAAGACGTATAGGTTAAAAAAATTGTGTGCATTATTTATGAAATGTCCCTCGTGTTTAAAGATCAATGCAAGGTAAATAGTGTTTCTCTTGTTAATGAGCAGTAGATATATTTGTTCGAAAAAAATCAAGGATTTTGAAAGTTACGTGGTTTTCAATAGAAAAAATACTCGTAACGGTTATAATATCATAAGAAACAAAGGTAACTCATTTCTATAGTTTTATGACCAGGTATTTTGTTCAAAGTCCAGAATTTTGTATAAGTATTTAATGCCATCTGAATTTTATTTGTTGCATGCTAAAGGTTTATCAAGCCGCTAAGACTATCTTTTTTCGGCGAGTTAATAGCAATACTAAATCATACTTCTATCCGAAGATGTACCTTGTACATCCCAATGTTTAGTATTGATATAGCCTTGTAACAGTTGTTTTAATTTGGCCGCGAAGAATCAATACTATTTATTTGATAATGCTATTTAGAACTTAAAAATATTTAAAGAATGTTTGAAGATGCTGTTATATTTACAATCAGTATATGAAAATGAAATTATAAAAACAAATGGACAAGATGTGTATATGGGAATGTTTAATGAGTATATGAAAACGTATGGTTGCTATAGAAACAGAGAAAAGCCAATAAAGTTCAGAGACAGACGCTATCAGATGTTTGATGGTGAGAAAAGACAGTCGCATGTACCAAGACGAGAGTAAACTGATAAAGTGAATATATTAGCAGGATTATAATGTAACTTGTGTTGCATTATTTTGTGTCAAATGGTTTATGGTTAAATTAGGGCATCATATTTTGCATAGGTGCCTAATTTCGGATGGTAGATTTTCTGCTCCGTGAGCAGAATGCATTCTATCAGAAATCATATGAACAAGTAGGAGGAAGTACAGGTGAACATAGTGAATCTCTAGCCATTACGCAGTTAGTTGCGGTGAAGTAGAATTCGTAAGTTGTTCTGTTCACGATCAGAGTGTTTGAAGAGCACTTTTCAGAAAGATTTCTTGAGCTTAATGTAAGATCCTAAATCACGTAATTGCTGTCTGTAATATGTTAGTATATGATAGTTTACCTATATGCATTAACATTTGAAATTACTTATATCTTGTTTAATCAAAGCTGTTATTTATCCAGTATGGTGGAATTCTTAATTTCGGATACCACAGGTTATCGTAATTTCGGATATCCGAAATTAGGAATGAACAACATTTTACCAATTTAAACTACTTTTTGTTCATCAGATGGCCCCAGAGCGAAGGAGGTGGTGGTCAGAAGAAGCAATGAGAGAAGCAGTTAAGGTCGTCAAGAAGGAAATGGGATTTTTAAAAGCTTCCAGATGGTAAGGCGTACCTCGCTCTACACCAGAGAATTATGCAAACCACAAACAGAAAGATATTGACAGTTTATTGACTACAAAAATCGGAAAAGAGTGCGCACTTGGTGAGAAGCTGGAAATCTAACTTCTTGTATATTGTACGATTATGAATGATCACTATTTTGGACTTAGAAAGAAAGACATTAGACAAATGGCATTCTAGCTAGCTTTGACCAACAATGTAAGGAATCTATTTGATTCGAGTCGTGGTACGGCTGGAAAAAATGTCCCAGGGATTTTATGAAAAGACACTCTCAACTGGTTTATCGCACTCTCCAAAATTATCCGAAATTAGTCACCAATTTGGTAACCTAAACCAAGTGATATTTAATGGTTTTAATTATGCCTTATGTTAAATTACTTTACAAGGCATTTTTGACTAAGGGACTGTAAGCTAATATGAATAAAGAACGTTGTCACAGAATTTCGTGTCTATAGATGTACTATAACATGTAGAAAACCCAAAAATAAAAATGCTATCTGAAATATGGTGCCCTTATCCTATAGAAAAAACGAAATGTGTTATCTCTATCTTCAAGTCTATAGTTCAAGATAAATTCATCATATTTCTGTAAATCCTTGTATCAAATCTACACGCACCTTCTTCAAATTAACATTACAAGAAGCAATACAGCATAAAATATTCTCTTACAAAGAGTAGTGTCATTTATCTTTCAAGTCGCTTTCGCAAATTGTCATAGAACATAAAATCTTACTACAGCCTTATAAAGCATCTTTCTGAAAAATATAAGTTAATCCCATTTGATGCAAGCCTCTGCTTAAACGTTAACGTTCAAGTCTTTTTCCTTAATTAGCTGTGAATGTCTCAAAAGGTATTGTGATAGGAAGCTTACATTTTATCTGTGGTTTAAAACTGCATCTAAATGTAAACCGTTATTCGAAAATTGGTTAAGTACGAAGGCTGTTCAATAAAAAATGATCATAATCTTTTACGGTCACAATTTTTCGCACTAAAATTCAATGTTATTATATTCTGTTAGCTTAATGTGAAACAAACACGCCGTAGTAGTTTCATTGTTGGTATTCCTGTTTCCCGCCTGTGAGAACCAAGTAAGTTCAGACATATTCACTATCGCCTGTCGCTACAATAGAGGTAACACGTGAGGAACAATATGGGGCTTTGAAATTCTGCTTTCGTCTCAACAAATCTTCAGTTGAGGCCTATACTATGTTATAGCAGGCCTATGGAGAGCCTTTTTTTCTCTACAGCACAGCTCGAAGGTGGTTTAAAATGTTTAAAGAGGGGAGACAATTTCAAAGGAAGGTGGAACCGGTACTCCAGTTACTGCTCTTACGGAAGAGAACATCAACACTGCTGCTATCATTGTGAGAGAGGATCGACGAATTAACTTAAGATCACTTTCTGGAATACTGAACATTTCATTGGGAGCACCCACACGTTGATGACAGAAACATTACACATGAGACGTGCTTGTGCGCGATGAGTTCCAAGACTGTTGATTCCCGAACAAAAGGACATTCGCATACAGCTCTGCATGCAGTTAAAGTTGATATTAAAGGAAGATACGGAGTTTCTTTCAAACGTAATCACTGCTGATGACACTTGGCTACATCATTTTGATCCTGAGAGCAAACAGCAAAGCTCAGTGTGGAAATCTCCATCATCAGCTCCCAAAAAAGCAGAAGTGGTTGCTTCTGCTGGGAAAGTTATGGTCATCTCATTCTTTGATATTCGTGGTATGGTTTATCAGCATGTTATACCTGTATACACATCAGTAACTGGACAATACTACAGGGATGTCCTGAAAAAAATTGGAAGTCCATATCAGGCGCAAAAGACCACATTTCCGTGAAGCAGGCTGAATGCTGCACCACGATAATGTGCGACCATATATTGCCAATTGTTGCTAAATATCTTGCAAAAATCAACGTGAAGTGCATCCCTTACCCTCTCTATAGTCCGGATTATGCCCCATGTGACTTTTAACTTGAAGAAACGCCTTTGTGGGAGGCATTATCCATCATCAGAAGCAGTGGTGAAGACTGCGGAGGCGCTTTTGAAGATTCTCTTAAAAAGTGGTTTCCAGCATGTCTTTGAACACTGGCAGAAACGCTGGGACAAGTGGATCGCATTCAGGGAAGACTATTTTGAGAAGGAGCATCAAAGTAAGTAAAAGAATGTGGTCAAAATTCTTTTTATCATTCTTTATTGAACAGCCCTCGTATTAGAATATTTTGTTTCATAAATTGTTGGTTTTATCTCAAAAACATTAGTATAAAACATTTTAGGTATTAAAGTACCTTTAGGTTACTATCATAACAGAATCATTGAAATTATGGTTTACTTGACTCCGGTATTGAAGTGTTAGTGCCTTAAAATATTACATTTAATTTTCCATTATCCGTTCTTATTATTCAGGTTCTAAATAACCATATTATTATTGAGTTAGCCAGTTTCCCATTATAGAATACAGCTCTTTTTCACTTTATGAATAATGTTCAGTAATGTTTTGGAAACATGCATTAGTTATTTATGTGGTTAGGGCCTGGGATGAGCTTGATACGTAATATTTCGCAAATGTTCAACGGAAGCGAGGTAAACAAATTACCATTTTCTTCCTTTCCTTGATACTGCACAATAGCTGAAAGTGCTGCTTTGTGTAACCATATTAAATATGCGTGTTTGTTTATTCATTCAAGCAATGAATATAAAAGCAGAAAGGAAAACAAAAACAAGGAGAGGGAAGACATTTCGTCTTTTATTCGAGGAAGGCCATTGAGAAAACGATATGAGGAAACTCGTGTCTCGTTGGTAATAACACGGCTCCAGTTCCCTAGCAACCAGAAACAGGTAGGCATTTTGTCGACTTCTTGAATCCATCTTGCTTCATTTGTCAGGATAAAGGGGAAGTTGTTGCAGGAATCCATAAAAGTTGTACTTGTTTCCTTAAGAAAAATGGAATATACTTATTTTTATTTCTTAGGTAGTGTAGGACAGGAAATGTATTACAGCAAGAAGTCGACATTCAGATTTCCACAGAAATAAAGGTTTTATGATCCTGTAATACATTTTTAGGTTTGTATGTAAGTACGTATCCGTTACATTCTCATGAAGTCTATACGTATCTTTCAGTGAACAGTTTTTACAAAAACTTATTCTTCTATGCACATTATCTTAATCAAGGTAAATATTTTCAGAAACTGTTTTATTTAATATTTCTTTGTAGGTGCAATACTGATAAGAAATACAGCAGTTTTAAACAATAGTCAAATCTTTTAAAAGTTGGTTTGTCATGCGATAGCTTTTAAATACTGTTCTCTAAATATGATTGGTTCATTACAAACCTGACTACCTTAAGTAGTTGTGGTTTTGTGACCTTATAAGCTCTTTACCATATTGTTGCAAACCATGATTGTAAGGGTGGTGAAAGACAAATCTGATCAACAACTGGAAGTGTAGCTAATGAAAGGATAAGGGAGCAGATGGTAGAGCTAAACAGGTGAAATCGTAGGGACATGATTAGGGTTAAATTAAAGTGATGGGTTCTCCATAACATTGACAAATATATTCTGAAGATTGGAGAAGTCAAATCAAATAAAGCTCTCCTTTATCTTGAACATATAAAGGCTGCAATCAAGACAAACATTGAATCAATTAATACACAATAAATAAATATTACATTTTATGCAGAGTAGCGTAGAGTTCTGAACAAGAGGTGGCTGGTCCACTTTGATGAGTTAAGTTTTGTAGAAGTATTAACAAGTTCTATGATAAGACTAGAGTAGCAGCATCCCACCTTTGAATGATCTGACTAACCAACCAACATACTAACTGATGATTGACTAACAAACCTTTCCTTACTGATTGCAATCGTTTAAATAGAACTGGCTCCCAAAATGCCTGCTATCATAGGACTCAGCTGTTCGCCACAGAGGGTTTACATCCTATATATCTTGTGTAACCCAAGAATGACTCTTCTTAATTATTCTGCCGATTTAACAGAAAACATGAGCTGCAGGTCAATACCACTGCTTACTCTGATCACGAGTCATTCACCCTCAACTTGTTACTTCCTGCTAAAGCCTGGAGCTTACCACGAAATGAAATGTGAACCTCCAATAATTAAAATATTTCCCAAATCTGGTTCAGACCTTATACGCAACAGTATTATATATTTAGACACTGATATTTCAAAGAATAAAGGGACAACTTTAAACTCTGTTTATTCATCCAGATTTCTGTAATTTCAGTTGATAATATTTCCTTTAATCAAATATAATTAGTGGCATTTATGTGGATTGACAATATTAGAAACTTTAAGGAAGGAAAAAAAAAAACAATTTTATTACAGAAAATATTTTCTTTTAAATACTTAAAGTAACTTGCCACGTCTGAGCATATTTTCCAAAGTAATATTCAGGACGACGTGCTATTATTGTCGTTTTAGGAGTTTTACAGCTTAAATATTTTAAATATGAATATTTTATGAAGTGTACTAAGGTTGTATATCTCTTAAGGTTCACAAATTATCCAAAACTCATTCAGAACGAAGAGAAAGCAAAGAATTACGCCTTATTTATCATACAAATGCCTTAAATATATTGTACTTAAACAAACTTGTTAAGAGTATTTTTTATCATAATCAAAAAGAATAAAATGGGGTAGATTGGGGTGCCAAATAGTCTTGAGAATCTCCATGTCAAACCTTTATAAGATGTTGAAATTTAATACAAATTTAGCACTTGACAGATCTTTCATCCGAAAACTGTGCTGGCCGCAATCAGACAGACGAAAAGTCTGAACGTTTCTAAAATGCCGTTAAATTGAGTTCACGGAGCCTTAAAACGTATTCCTGAAATGTAATAAAGTATATGATTAAAATAGCATGATACCGGTGCACGGATTTTCTCCCCTTGGAGGTCTCTACATCCTCCAACGTTGTCATACCGGACGATGAATGAAATGGGCGGCACTATGCTCAAATGAGCCCAGAGACCATATAACTTACAGTTATCCGACATTCATATTTCAGGATAGGGAATAACGTCGGAAAAAGACCATAACCAAATAACTCATCCTGATGAAGATTCGAACACTGGACCTCTTGAAGGTGAGGCAGATGCGAGACCCTTAGGCAAAACTTTAGATGTTCTTAAGGTAGACAATTTATTTAAGTATACTTTTTATTTTGGACATATATTTTTCAATACTTATACTTTGGAAAATCGTTATTAGCTGTTCCTCCATCCATGCAAAAAGAACTCACATTCAAAGTTATCATATAGCGAGTAGCTCTTAAAATATTTGACTATTCCTGTCACCTTTCCCCATTCTTTTGTATCTGCAAGGAAATATACAATAAAAGTATTTCTAAAATGTGAATCTTGATTAACATGAAGTAAGTAGAAGAAACGGATCTTAGAGAAGATTGCTTTTACAAGAGTAAGTAGTGAAAGTCACGTGAGTACAATAAATATTTTACTAATATAAAACAAATTGTATATTTATTAGTTACAATTGTGATGCTTTTATTGCTCATTACACTACAATTGTTTACTTAGCTCCCCAACATTCTATCTCACTCTTTTCCGCTTATACATATATTTTTCTTACCTCGATTTAGTATAGAAAACCTCAATTCCTGTATGTTTAAAGTACCATCAGCTTCAAAGCACATGCTCTTCCATATTTCCAAATACACTGACTTTCCGATCTGATATTTTGAATAGGAGTTTAGGTACCTCCACCTCCTTAGGTAGGATAGTCTCCGCCCTCGGGGCCATTCCAGGAACCGGTGAATGGGATAACGGTTGTCCTGTACACTTCCCTCTGTATTGTCATGACTCCTTGGGTCGGCCGATCTGTCTCATTTCACCTCATCGTTTCTCCTGAAGATACCCCACTTCGGGCATAGGTATAACAGTTCAAGATTGGTACTTTCAACGTAGCTATGGCTGCAGTCATCATTTGGTGGAAGGAGGCTATCCATGAAGGCCTTATTCATATGGAGAGTACTAAAAACGTATTAAACACCATACCGATGAATTTTGTAAATCATTTTTCTCCACAAATTTCGAGGCGTGTCGTAAAATAAGGTCTACAAGGCGCTGGAGTGAGGAACGCTATTATGCCAGATCCAGCAACACTGGCGTGTAGCTTGGTTTCACCCCTTCAAATCCCCACCACAGGCATTAGTCTGGGCTGGGCAGCCATTTGCGATGGAGCTTCCTATCACTTCCGCCGCTAAGTGCGAGTTGCATGCAGTGATCCGTTTTTTGAGTGCCAAGGTTATGCGAAGTCTGTGAACCACAGTGTATGGACGTCAAAAACGTGCGAAATTGGGTCACACAGTTCAAAGACGGACGTACACACGTCCATGACGAACAGCGGCCTTCGGTTTCAGCCGGAACAACTGCAAAAGTGGACCAAGAATCCTTAAATATCGGCGTGTGACAGTTCGCGAGCTGTACGAATTTATCTCTGAAGTCAGAAGGCTACGATTGACAAGATTTTGACTGAACATTTGCATTATCGCAAGGTGTGTGCGAGGTGGGTTCCCAAAATGCTCACCGAAGACCATAAACGGCATCCTGTTGAAGCGGCCCAACGATTCCTGGAGCGCTATGTAGAACAGGGCGAGGAATTGTTGCATTCAATTGTCACTGGCGATGAAACCTGGGTGCACTACACAACACCAGAAACTAAAGAACATTCTCGTCAGTGGCGGTATTCGAATTCGCCGAAGCCGCGAAAGTTCAAACAGACACTTTCTGTCCGCAAAGTGATGGCCAGTGTGTTCTGGGACAGAACAGGTGCATTGTTGTGCGAGTTTATGCCTACCGGCACAACAATAAACTCCGCTAGCTACTGTGAGACTTTGAAAAAATTGAAGGAGGGAAATGCTGACGAAGGGAGTGATTTTTCATCACAACGCTCGTCCCCATACTGCGCAGGCAACGGGTGACTCCTGGCCCAGTCCGGATGGGACATCCTCACCCCTCCCGGCTAAAGTCCAGACGTAGCACCTCATCTGTTTCCTGAGTTGAAGTCACACCTGGGTGGAATACATTTCCAGACCGACGATGATTTCAAAAACGAGGTTGAGCGCTATCTGCGCGACTTGGCGGATGAGTGCTATGACAAGGGTATACAAAAACTCCCACAGTGCATGCAAAAGTGCCTTTATCGCAATGGTGATTACGTTGAGAAATAGCTGTAAGTTCCACCTTTCAATCAATGTAACATTCATTGACAATAAACATGTTTTCTATATTAAATAAAATTAGAGACTTTATTTTTACGGACACGAATCGTAATATCTCAATTTAAATTTCTACAATGAAGACATCGGCTCTAAACTCAGTTCGGTTTTCAAAAATATCATTCCCTTCTAAATTGATTATGCTGAAAGACCTGAGGTATTTGGAAGCTTTGCCGAAAGAGGGCAGAAGCTGAGTAAACAGTTTTATGATCCTATCATGAAAGTTGTTCCCTTTAGGTAAGAGCAGAACATGCAGTTAAAGTTTCGGAAGAAAATTGTTCGAAGATAACCAGCATCATGGCTCGAGGTAAGCGGATTAAGGACAAGACATGGAACTTGGATAAATATGTTTCCCAAGTATGCAGAAACTTGTGTTCATGTCCAAGGTGCAGTGCAGTCTTTGAAACTATTTGTTGTATAAGCCAGAAGCCCTTCCTGGTTGTTGCTTCCAGGGTTCCTTGTTACAAATCCAGGTTACCCGCAAGCATTATCTTTTGTATTAACTTGTTCCATTCCACCGGCAGGCTTTTACTTCCTCTACATGCATTACATCCAAAACTTCGAAACCGACAACACGTGTTTCGAGCTTCATTGAACCCCAAAATAATAAAAAAAATGATCTACGCGTTCATGAACAGCTTAACTCAAAACAGAAATGTTGGATATGCTTCAGTTGCATATATATAATAATGAGACAAAAGACGAATAGTGTCAACTTTCAAACTTATTTACTTGACAACAAAATCGTGAGCTCAATACTAACAATGCATCCTTTCTTTTACACAAATGCGACACTTTCAAATGTCTCTACAATGTTTAAATTTCTGTAGCACGCCCCTTTTGTGCTGCTATACACCAATTCACAGGTCCATCTTTAACAAGGAGCTATACAGCGATTCTGAACAACTAGATATAATCACACGCAAACTGCTTCGTTGCACAGCTCGACGATCCCACACCAGGAACCAACTTACTGACATGTGAACCGCTTCCTATCCTTTTTTTATTTTATTATCTATCGATCAGCAAGTAAGCTTTACCGATGTTTGTTATTGAGACACTTGGTAACAGTACACATAACAATTAAGGTAGCCGTGAACGACTCCTCTAGCTAAATATGGCAGGATCACTTTAACACAAATTGAGGACTTAAAGTCTGATAGTTATCATTCGTCTGGGTCATCTGTACTGGAGATCTTGTGGCAGTCTGCGCTAGAGGTGAGATGGTTGGCGAGTGTAAGCGCCGATATTGTACATAACAGCTCCAGAGACCTCCTGGAGATCGTAAAATAAAGGTCGTGCCAGCCAGCGGATATACGAGACGTGTCTGTGTAAGGTATCCAAGGCGCTGGAGTCATGAGGAGCTCTGTTACGCCAGATCCGGCAACACTGGCGTGTAGCTTGGTTTCACACCTTCAAATCCCCACCCGTTGCAACCATTAGTCTTGGCTGGGCAGCAGTTTGCGATGGAGCTTCCTATCACTTCCGCCCCCAAGTGCGATTTGCGTGCAGTGATCCGTATTTTTGAGTGCCAAGTCTATGGGCCACAGTGTATGGACGTCAAAAACGTGCGAAAGTGTGTCAGAGAATTCAAAGACGGACGTACACACGTCCATGACGAACAACGTTCTGGTCGGCCTTCGGTTTCAGCCGAAACAATTGCAAAAGTGTAGCAAGAAATGCTTAAAGATCGGCGTGTGACACTTCGCGAGCTGTGCGAACTTATCCCTGAAGTCAGTAAGACTACGACTGACAAGATTTTGACCGAACATTTGCATTAACGCTAGGTGTGTGTGAGGTGGATCCCCAAAATGCTCACCGAAGACCATAAAAGGCTGATCTCCTGGCCCAGTTCGGATGGGACATCTTCACCCATCCCCTCTACAGTCCAGACTTAGCAGCTAGTGATTGTCATCTGTTTCCTGAGTTGAAGTCACATATTTCCAGACCGACGATGATTTGAAAACTGAGGTTGAGCACTACCTGCGCAACTTGGCGGGAGAGTGCTATGACAAGGGTATACAAAAACTGCCACAGCGCATGCAAAAGTGCATCGATCGTAATGATAATTACGTTGCAAAATAGCTCTAAGTTTCACCTTTCCATCAACGTAACATTCATTAACAATAAATATGTTTTGTATATTAAATAAAATTGGAGACCTTATTTTATGGACACGCGTCGTACTGGTGAATTGGTAGAAGACCAAACTCGTGCCCGCCTCGGTAGCGTAGATGATAGCATATCTGCCTCACGTTCAAGAGGTCCCGAGTTCGAATCTCGGTTAGGTGGAGTTACCTGTATAAGGTTTTTGCCATTATCCTTAAAGACGAATGTCAGGTAGCTCTAAGCTCCTTGGACCCTGGACACATTTGAGCATCATTTCACCCATTTCATTCATCGTCCGATATCACTTAACGTTGGAGGGCGTAAAATTAAAAAAAAAAAACGAATTAAACTCGTGAAGTTCTTGGTTTTGTGAACCATGGAGCATTTGTAGCTGTACAGAGCACCTGTTTTGTAGTACCTGCAGTCGGTGGAGATAGTCTTGCTGATGCCACCCCAGACTGGAGCTGCATAGGTATCAATAGGACGGACTAGAGATGTGTAAAGAGGGGAGGATTCAGAACCAAGTGAGGTGCGCCTATTAAGTAAAGCGTACAGTTTTGAGAGCCAGGTAGACGCAAGTGTAGCAGACCAACAGCTATGGGCGTTCCAAATAATCGAGTGTCCAGTGGCACCCCAAATGCTTCCTGTCCGTGAACTGTTTCAGCCAGTGACCTCCCCTTGAGGGTGTTTACTTTCTCACTGCAGGTATTAGAGATATAAATGCAGATATTCTAAAAATTGGTAGCTTAGTACATATAAAGTTCAGTCAGCCAGCTCTTTTTCTCTTGCTGGAACAGTGTTCTCAAGAACGCATTCCTAATTTAGTATTGACGTTTTGTGCACGGTCGTAACTGAGCTGTAAAATGAACAACGGCTGTCAGTATAGACAGCTTTTGTTTCAGTGATACATTAACTGGATTAGGTAGCCTGGTTGTACCAGAAGGTGTTCGAAAGAAGTCTGATCTTTTAATCCTTTTATCATGTTTTAACTTGAAGACTTGGGACATGAAGAAATAATTCATTAACGGAGTGGCCAATATCGTAAAGATGTACTTCTTCCTGTATTCTTCCTGCTTGGAAGAAATACTGAAGTTCTATGATCCGTGGCCACAAAATGTCCTAGTGAAAGGCTGTTTTTCACCACCGCTGTACATAGACCTCTTTTAGAATTCAGAAACGCACGTAGTCCGAGGTTGAAATCCACACCTCCCCTTTCGATATGTTCGCTGAACTAATAATGACGTCATTCATTTTATCTAATTTACAGTAAAGGCCAAAACAATCAGAAGATCCGTTATAAGAGTGTTCGGCGAATGTTTGCCCTCCAGTTCTTTTATAGCTATTCAGAGGTAATGATGCAACGTACTTGGTGTCCATATAGTCTCGATAAGATTATTTGTAAGTGAAGTTGTATTCAATGATATTTAAACAATTTCATCGCTGCAGTTAGGTTATAAACACAAAGTTATTAATGAGGTAGCAAGATGAAACAGGTTGTTTATTAAGGTGGTTGATTAACACCAGCCGCATACACTTGTTGAAAGCGGACTTCCATCAGTAACAAGGTTGCAAGCGTTGTCAGCGCCAGTGGTAACCATTTCAAACACTAGGTGGTCTCTCGCCACCCGCTGTTGTGACGTCACTAATCGGCCATTTGTCTCTTATGGGGATGTGCCCCCGACTGCGGTGCATTATGTTGTCCAATTTTCCTTAATTTCATCAGAGGACAAGCGTTCGGCGACCGCTCACTTTGGTTGCACCACTGTGCAGGTATGTCGGGCCACTTTGACGCGCAAAGCCCTTTGAAATTATCGCTGCAGCTGTTCTCCGCTTCACTGCACGACATTACAGGCCGCAGACGCTCTCAAAGGGACAAAACCTGCTAAATGGATGCACTTAGGTCAATCCTTTGTCTGTTTTCCTCATCTGCTTAAAAATAACATACTTTTATATAAGTCAAGTGTCTTCGTTTGAATTTTATTCGTCAACTTGATTAAATTTCAACATGTTCAATTGAATAAATTCCGAAAATTCCAGAATAATATATGCCAGGGTAAGTAACAATGTAGTATCCTAATCAGCAGAACGAAACCAGAACTATATTTCTGAATTATATTTAATTTTGAAGTTAGTTGGTTAGTAAATCTTTGCAAATGTTTTTAAAGCAGGTGATTACTGCATAACATCATCATACAAGTTAACAAACACATCTACGACAATAACTATGTCTGCTTAATTGTTGTTTATAAACCTCTCAGATTAAAATAAGCTTATAATATATATCGTTAAACAAAAGTGTTAGTACCCACTATTATTAAAAACGTTTCCAAAGTTCAGTAGATAAATTAATGCTGAGCGGTTCATAGCCTTCAGGTGGACCACAGAGGTTAAAAAAAAAAAAAAAAAAAAAAAAAAAACAGAAGGTTTATATAATAAGCACCAAAACTATATCGAATTTTAATTTTACGTTCATATATCTCAACAAATATTCTTAAAATAAACAATATAGCAGCGTTATAAATATTATTTCTCTAACGCTACAAAATAGGTACCGAAGTAAAAATCGGAAACGTGCATTTGGATATCAGCTGAATCCAAGGAAATAGCTAGAAGTTAACAGTTTTTATGCATGTGTGTGAACAGATATCACAAATGTTTGATAAATATCAAAGTTGTTATCTAAGTTGTGGAGTTTCCAAATATGCAACACAATTTTGTTTTAGAAATATTCAGACTTCATAAGTAAGGATAATGAGTTTCTCCATACCGCTTCTACCTACATCAAAATGTGAAATGAAATTATTTCTTGGAAGGTTTATCTGAATTAATATGAAGCAGATAGAGAAACAAGTGCTCCTAAAAGAGTTTGTAAAAGAACAAGTAACACAAGATAAGTACCGTTTGTCACACGCAGTTTTTCAGAATTGCTGAATAGGAGGTCGAAATCTGGAATACCAGGTTACGAAAAAGAACTCCCAAGGGACTTGGACCTATTTGACAGACACAAAAAGGTGAAACAAAGAAACAAAACATCGGAACCTTTCGCTGACGCTACGTTCACAGTATATACTTTGGAAAGGTAGAGTGACACTGAAATTTTCATTTTGGCCTGTGTTTATCACATCTTAGGGATCCTTGGCTGCATAGCTATGCTGCCTGAAGGCACTATGTGCTAGCACAACAAATTCTAGATTGGTACGAGAGTGCCAAGAGACCTTGAATATTCTCTGTTCTCGACGACCAGTACAGCTCTGTTGGGTTCCTGGACACGCTGGAATCAGAGGAAATGAACTAACTGATAGGCTAGCCAGTGAGGTCTCGGCCAACGCGTTTATTGGTCCGGAACCAGTCCTTATTATTACCCCAAGAACGGCCAGATGTGAGATCCTATGATTTTCTAGGTACATAACCAAGAACACTTAGACGAATATTAAAAAAAAGATAGATCCCAATCGAATGTTTAGAACATGCAAATCTCTTACCAAAATTACAGTCATTTATGGATCTCAAAACAATTATGAATACTAAAAACTATATGTGAAAAACGTCAATAGTAAAAAATGAGGCTTTCAGCACGACACACAAAAATAGATAAAAATATAAATATAAGAATATGTGAACAACTTAAACAGCCTAATAGAAACGTACACACAGTGATATTTCATAATAATTAAAATCTTAGGAACTTTTGGAGGAAAGCCATCAAGATCTTTCTTTAAGTGGGTCTTAGATATATCATAACATGTTTCTTTGAGAAGAAAAAAAATACTCATATCCAATTTAGTGTTGTTTCCAAAACAGAAGAATGGGAAACTATGATTATGTTATATTATGAATGTTATAGATACGTTTAAGATGAAAGTGTTACACTTAAAAATGCACTACATGGAACATGAGGTGGTTATACATTGAAGGTATATTCAAAATTAGATTTTAACCATTAAGGGTCGACTAGAAGCTGCAAATAGTCCGTCGTTTTGCACTGTGATAGGAAGCTTTGCCCAGCCTCATGACATTAAAGCGGACCTTGCACTATTTGTTTGTGGTTTAGGTGAGAACGTTTTCTGGTTCAACATTTCCCTTTGAAATTCCAGCAGCGTTGGTAATTGCGCATAGAAACGTAAATGTCTGTATTTCTAGGTGGCTAGACGAAACGGCTTAATGTCCCCAATGCAGCCATTCCAAGCTTTCAGCTCCAGTTGCAAATTCGATCATGATAATTGCGTATAGTTGCACTAATTATTTTTCGGGTTGCCACCAGATCCAACCAGTCGTGCTTTGTCTACATTATTCAGTCCAATAGCTGCCAATAGCCCGTAAATTTCCCTATCACTTCGCCAGAACGGAACGTTTAGTGGTTTCGCAAAACAAGACAAATAGGACCACTATGGCCTTTCAGAAGTAGTTAGCAGTTACCAAAGAACGCCGAGGCCACTTTGATAGGGAAAATTGCAGCAGAAGTAACTCTCAGTTTAGGCTTTTGGATATAACTTTTGCCATTTACATCACCTGAATATTGCAACCACTTATATGCGCTCTGTATATCTTAACATTTTTCTAATATTCGTAATTTTGCAAAAATTCTAGGCAGATATTGAATAAATAAATGCTAATAAGTTTATTCTTTAAGTTCAAGAAAACATTTAAAAATAACTTTATCAATATAATATCACAGGTAATATAACACGAATTAAATTTTAAAAAATAGAAAATGTAATTTAAAGTTCTCTATTTATATAAATTGTAGTAAATAATTTATCAATGTTTTGACAAGAACCATAATGCAACTGGAAAGGATTGTCAATCTATGAAGTATACTAGATAACAAACGACAATCTGCAGAGATTATACGTATAAAGGCATAAGCATACTAAGAATGTCGAAAGATAAACAAAAGAACTTAAAACAAACCTCAGTTTAAAATCATTCACTGTAACAATAGCCCTTTTTTAATGTTTATGTGGATCACATTCTTCACGAATAGAAAATATAAGTACACAACAAAGTAGGACAAAACAATTTGGTTTTGCAAATCACGTCGCCTTCATTATTCACAATGAGAGCCATTAGAAATCGCCGTTCACAAACTTAACATCATTTGCAAAAGGAATAATATGACAATTTCTAAAACCAAAACAAAGACATGTGGTTAAGAAGTAGACACCTAAAAATAACAAAAATGTCGATAATGAAAGTCTAAGAGAACAAACAAAATACTTCAAATATGTCAGCTTTAATGTGACACATAAAGATAGAAGTATGGATAAGAATCTGAAGAAATTTCAAGTAATTTACTCAATACCAAGAAGATTTAAAACTAAAACTAAAATGGGGGCAAAATTTAGTGTTTCCAATAGCATCTACTCTATGGAAGCAAAAACGGTCCTCTCAAAAAGATTCATAGTTTCAATTCTTGTTCATTTGTTACTTATTTTTGGATTGAATATCACTGCTATAAATTGTTATAGGTGTTAGACGATCGCATTGGCAATGAAGAAATACGAGAAGAGCTGGGAGTAATGAATGATTGACAGAAGTTTAAACAAGTTTTAAACTTAGCCTAGAGGACAAAGATTGGTTGGAAAGCCAAACAAACATTGGAAAGAGCAGTTGTGTAACCGAATCCAAGTGGGAAGAAAAATAAGAAATGTTGATAGAAGAACTTCTGGATGAAGCGGGAAATTTGTTATAAAGACTAATGACATTCTTATACAGGTAATATTATACAAGTGAAAAGCTTATGAACAGTCATTTTAATTAATTAAATAAATAAATGCCTGCAATTATCAGCATGTAGCCATTCAAAGTAAATATTTCTTAAAGTAGAGGACAACTTCTAATATACGAAGAGCAAATGTAGCCACAGAATGTTGGTGCATAAAAATTTAATCAATGGCTTCCATAATTATAATTTCTTTTAAATCAAAATTCGTTCTCTTGGTTTTGATATGAATAGAAGATCATTGGTATGAAATAGTTCTCTAAATTATTATTGAAAAACTGAAAATAAAACTAAAATGGCTTCTTTATAATATATTATCTTTCCGCTTTGATATTATTAACGCTCTATTTTTAACATGCCCAATAGGTTGGTGTCGCAATGCCTAATTATTAGAACTGCATTATCAGCATACATGACAGACGAATTCGGTAAATTATATTATAACAAGGCGTCAATCATAATTAGGAAAAGAAACGTGGCCAATACCGAACTCGTGAAACCCCATAGTTAATAGTTATTTTCTGTACTTTTAAATGATAAAACTTAGTCTGAGATCCAGAAACTCGTGCACTACACAACCAACATGTTCTCTGAAACTACATAAAAGCATTAATATTATTAGAACCTTGAATTCGCTCTAAGTTTATTCTAAACACCATCTGACGGGGACAATAAAAGCACATAGATAACGAGGTTAGGTTGGATTAGGTTAGAGTTAGATTAGTGTTTAGAGTTAATCTATGGACATGATAAGCCTTCATGAAAAACCGCGGTAGAAAATCACACGTTTTCATGACCTGCCTGGATCTTAGCGAAATGGCAAATTTCAACAAAATCCTATGAAAAGCTATTAACGTTGCTTTTATTACAAGTTTAAGTTTGCTTGTGACAACTTACAGTAAAGCAGTGATTTTCTGTGTCATGATCTCGGAAGAAAACGTCGACATATGTGCTTTAATATTAAACTCATTTAAAAATTCCTCTTACATTAAAAAAATATAAATAAATATTTATTAATAGTTCTAAAACAGAATACACATGTGTTTCAAAGTGCCTTAGATCTTCAGGGAATTATCATCATCCTCATATTACTTATATCAAGTTGAAAACATTCCTAGAAGGACAATACACAAAAAGTTTATTTGAATGAATAGCGAATGATTGAATGAAATTTTGTCTTTAATTTTACAAAATATATTCCTCTCTGTTGGAGCTGTTTGATTGTAAAATTTTAATTATTTCCATTGTATTTAATATTCTTTTGAATTTAAAAATTAGAGCTCAGAAATATCTTATAAATCTGATGTGTTGCATTCACTGGTTTGGTATATGTATGAGAAAAAATGCAGTAAGTTAAAGCGATAGTAAAGTATTTTCAAACCCGATCGCTGCTTGAAGCCCTGTACAAATTCTTTGCACAATATAAAACACATTTGCAGCGAAGACAAGTATAGAAAATTTTAATCTATAAGTGTATAACGAACAAGTAATTAACATAAATCGTATAAATCAAGACATTTCCACTTTTTGTGTAGAAATATTTTATTTTTCTATCTCATACGGCTTGTAATTAATACAGAAATGGTTTATAATAAAGAGGAATTTGGAAGCTAATCTTAGAAAAATCATCATCCACATTTTGTAATGAAAATATCTTAAACATATGGGATTTTAAATCAAAATTGTCACATCAGTTTTTGAGAAAGTAAAAAAAATCACCTTTGACATGCTTGGATTCAATAAGTTTATTGAAAATCTTCCAGCAAAATCTTAGAAGATCCTAAACTTACGTTACCAAACTTTGTTGTTCAACCAAGTTTCTGTTTATAGGTTATGCTGTCACAGACATGCAGACACATACATGTACACAAACAGGCGTTTTTGCATTTGGGGGTTTTAAGTCGTGTATTCGTGTACAATTTCGTAAACTTTTGCGTGCAATGCAATACTTGCCCTGTTTGATATGCTCGAATAGTAAGTATAAGTTCCTGCAGGAATTCAAACTAGTAATAAATACCACCTCGGAAATAGTACATATCACACAATTATTTTAAATTAACCTGTTTGTTAACGACACTTTCAATTACTAGGACCATATCGTGCCGCCGGTATGCCAGTATATAGTCCCTCAAGAGTTATTTTACATACGAGTATAAGTTAATCTACTCAATGGGGTTGTGGCGATATATCGTCTAGGGGTTTCATGGAGGGTCTCGGCAAACTGCTAATATCCATAGTTCCTTGTCATCGGATTCTGGAAGACACCCCCAGTTTTCAAAGCTATTGTCCAATTCAGAATTGCACTCTGCTAAATTTATGATGAAATTGTACAATTAATTCTTCTTTTCCTCAGTAAATTTCTTCTACTCCCTTCACACAATCACAGGCAGCCTTCCAATATTCTGAAGTAACTATTAGTGCTGCATTACGAAAGATCTAACTTACATCTTATTCTCTGAATGTCGCACAGTGTTTAGTCACATCTACTTTGATGTCACAATGATACTGAGTTAAGGTGTGTCCATTTAATTCAGCTATGGAGTCTGTGCATACTGTCTGAGTAAATTTGTTTCTCTTAATTACGTCTTACATTATTTTTGATGCCATATATCCATTATTACCGTATTGCACTGTCACTATGAAGCATTGTTTATAATGAACAAGCTCTGCACTGGAGCACTAGCTAACTGACGAAGACTAGGCAGACTTGGGTAACTGTGGCAATGTGTTTACGAACTTTGTCACCCCTCCTTTGTCACAGGGAGGGGCAGCGCTAAGTAGCTCATGTTTCAAGTTAAAGCAATCGAACCTAAAACAACATTGTTTTGGGTTGTGTTTGAACATGCAAGGATAGATTACAATGCCACAAATATTTATTTTTCTTTCATTAAAATTGCGTGGTTTAACGAATTCTGCATTTTCGGGAAGTAAGAAGTAACGATTTATATGTTCTGCACAAACAACTTCCTTTACTTGATATGGGTAGGTAGTGATAGCGATATAAAAAGCTCGACGAAGACCCAATAGATTTTTCCTTCAGGTTACCTGACTGTGGTTTGTTGGGACTTCTCTTGTTTCTGGATATCTCCCGAAAGCTTGCAGTTGACAGTTGATAAGATCAATTCTAAGAGCTTGCTGTCAGAAAAACATCACGAGATTTCTGTTGAAATCCTTACTTGAACGTGGGGAAGAAGGGAAAAAAACAAAACATTCATTTCCATATTCCACAGCGAGAGAGGTAATCTAAAGCTCTGATAATTAATCATTGTCTTGTTTAGCCAGTGAAAGTGACGGGCTCAGAGTCTAATCTTCCAGCTCCATCTCAAGAAGCAAGATCAGGCCCGTGATGAATCTACTGTCGGATAGGATATGAAATCTTCTTCCATTAACTACACAGTACAGCTTCCCGTTCTGTGATGATACCCAGCTATTTGAATATGAGCAGAGTTTCTTTGTAAGTTGTCTAAAGTCACACATGTGGTCAAAGCTTACACATTCAATGTAAACTCAGTTATTGATAGTACATTTTCTCCGAATTTAATTTCTGAGAAAAATTCCAATCTTCAGAGAAAATTAACTACGTGATGATACACTGATGATTTTTGTTTTGTTTTAATCTTGCAGTTTTTATCCTAATTTATTCTGATTTCATGACAATGCTCAGCCTCAATTATAAGGGTGATTTAAATTTCATGTTATCTAGCATTTTGAGAAATTCACAAAGCCGCAAATAACCAATTAAAAACATTCTGCATAGAGATATCACGTTAAGTGCCAAATTTCTACTTACAAGACGCCACAGAAATACATAATTTGCCTCTGTGAACTCATGGTTTGCATACTAAGCTTGAAATCCAAACGCCCCGGTTTCGATTCCTGGCAGAGTATGAGAATGTTTCTTTAGTCAGCATTATTTCCCGCCTACCTAGGGTCTGAATGAACGAATATTTTAATTGAATATAACCCAAATATCAACGCCGCTTGAAGCGATAAAAAGGATGGGCAGCATAGGGTATGAGCAAGGAGAGGTACTCTCAGGGTATGCGCATCACGCTAGAAACTAGAAACATCATTGACTTTGAGAAATTATTGCAAAAGTAAAAAGCGGCCAAAGTGGTTTTATGGGTTATAGGCGGCATAAAATGATACATTTGTATAAATAAGTATACTATGTAATTACTTCGGCACCTTCAAGTACCTTCGCCCGCTTCGGTAGCGTAGATGGTAGCGTGTTAGCCTCACGTTCAAGAGGTCCCGAGTTCGAATCTCGGTCAGGGTGAGTTACCTGGATAAGGGGTTTTCCATTATCCTTAAAGACGAATGTCGGGTAGCTCTAAGCTGCATGGACCCTGGACACATTTGAGCACCATTTCACCCATTTCATTCACCGTCCGATATGATTTAATTTGGAGGACGTAAAATTACAAAAACGTACTTCGGTACCCAAGATATCAGAATATCTGTCTATGTTTATGTATCTACGCTGATTAAGGGACAAACTATTTATACACAAGAGCAACATGTTTACCTGTACTAACTGTAATTCATATGTGGATTAAATATGAAAGGGAAAATTGGAAGATAATTTACGTAATGACTAACATGCTTTGATCACCTTTACTACTCAAATATTTCATGGAGTAATTCTGCTTAGAGTTAAATTAATGATACTGAACTTATGCAAAATAGTGTCATGAAAATGTTTTATAAACTATTCTATACCGAGAGGACTTGCAGAAAAACATAAGCAATAATCTGCCTTATGAAATATATCTCCACAAATGAACAATAACCGTAATTTCTTAAAGAATAATTTAGTACTTCAAACTTCCAAGGATGCTCAGATTACAAAAAGAATAAACAGTAAATAACGCAAACATACTTATAGCCTAAACAGCTAAATCTCATATGCAATTGAGTTAGACGAGACATAATAGCATTCAAAACTTGCAAATATTGGCACAAGTGACTGTTTTGATTAATACACATAGTGACTCAGTTGACTATGGTGGCACGTGGGACGTCACGTCACGTGACCCCTCCTGCCTCTAAGAAGCATGTAAGAAGCTTCCTCTCTCTCTCTCTCTCTCTCTCTCTCTCTCTCTCTCTCTCTCTCTCTTGTGTGCCAGTTTTGGTCAAAGACGGACCTAGGTCCGCTCACTATAAGCTAACAGCCACGTTGCCAATAGTGTATTTCCTATTATTTTAGTAAACCTTTCATTTCTAAATTGTAGTCTCAGTATTTTTAACCTCTTGAGTATGCCTACATTTTAACTATTAGCCCCTGAGGTACGACCTGGCCACGTGGCATCCTAATCCTTAACCATCCATGGCCAGGTCTTCACAATATATAACAAGTTTAAAATGTTATTAAAATCTTAATATCTTTGATAGACAGCAATTAGCATTAATAGCAATCTTCATGCAGGATTTTTGACCAGTGCGAGTTTTCCATTTGAGACTATAGCCACTTGTTGAGGCTTCCCTTCGCTCATTCTGTCACTTCACTAACGCGAATTAGTCAACTGTTCACTATCACTTCAGTTTGACATTCTCTTTCTTCCCGAAACGAAATACGCCTGACAGTTTACTCGCTAGGAAGTTGAACCAATGAGCGACTGGATGAAAACCAGAAGATCCGTGGTTCAGATCTCGGCTGTGGCATTGAATTTTTCATGTTGACTCTATCTATCAAAAACCTTAGCCTATATACGGCTAGTATGAATAAATGGTTAATTTCCATTAATTTTACTAACTAAAAAAATAAGAGTTAAATGATGAAGCCTGGGACTTACGATAGTTAGTCGCCACAAACGGGAAAATATGAGTGATATGGAGAATTTAATGTCATGATGGCAAGCTGGCCATGGTAGCTCAATGGGTAAGAGCGACTGGATGGAAATCAGGGGATCCGTGAAATCCCGGCCATGGCATTGAATTTTACATGTTAACTCTTATCTATCAAAAAGCTTAGCCTATATACAGCTAGAGTGAAGAAATGATTAGTTTCCATCAATTAACTAAAACCAAACGTCTTCTTCAACCCTCTTGCTGCCGCATCTTTTAAGAGAGTTTATGCCCTAAAACGCCGACCGTCGAATAATCGAGTATGCTCTACCGAGGGATGACTGCCAGAATCGATCTAATCGACGCAATGTTTCTGAGGCCCGAAAACCTATTTTTGAAACATCGTATAGAGATGTCTTTTATGACAATGGAAAGGGCAAATCTTCTTCATTCTAACCATGTGTTTCTTGATTTCATTAAAATATATCTTTCGTTATTTGAAGGACGGTATTTTCGATCCTCACTAATATTGTTTGACCATATACTATTCCGTTCTGTTTATAACATGGCAATTATTCTCGCCATGTTTTTGTATTTTTTTTTGTTTTTTTATTTTTTTGTTTTCTTCCTCCTTTTTATTCTATATTACTTTTTTTTATTTTTTTTTATTTTATTTTTTTTATTTTTTTTATTTGTATTCAGAGAGAGATTATAACAAATTCATTTCATATTAAAACGAGTGTGATTTCGATACAAATACTTTTGACAGTGAGAAAAGTGGCTAGAAATGCTTAACTTTGCAAAGTAAAGGAAATTAATTATTCTTTCACACTGGCCGTGTGTAGGCTAAATTGTGGAAACGTAGAGTCAGACTGAAAAATTCAATGCCATAGCCGGGATTTGAACCACGGATCTTCTGGTTTCCGTCCAGCCGCACTACCATTGTGCTAGTGTGACCAATGTGCCGATATGACATTAAATTCTCCAACCGACTCATATTTTCCCGGTAAACCACTTAGGAGTTCTCATAAACACATGAGACAACTACCTTAATGGTGACTTACTGCATGTAAGTACTTTAAGGCCCGGGCTTTATAGTTAACCACTATTAGGTCAATTAATGGAAATTAATTATTCTTTCACACTGGCCGTGTGTAGGCTAAATTGTGGAAACGTAGAGTCAGACTGAAAAATTCAATGCCATAGCCGGGATTTGAAACCACGGATCTTCCAGAAGATCCGTGGTTCAAATCCCGGCTATGGCATTGAGTTTTTCAGTCTGACTCTACGTTTCCACAATTTTGCAAAGTAAAGTTTATACTTTAATTTCTGAACCCCTATATAATTATTATGATTATTATAATAATTATTATGTTCATATATAAAACAGAGAATTATTATATTCCAGGTATACTGTTATAATTAGTTTGTAAAACAGTGATTAAAGAAGAAAACTATGCATATTCTTGATGCAAACTACCCTAAAATCTTCGATACTGGTGACTTAAATTTTGCATGTCTTTTGTGTAGCACAACACACTTATTAAGATGTGTTTAGAACTATTTTATTTGTAATTGAGATCATTTTGTAGCGCTAAATATTATTCGCGTTGTTTCAAAAGAGATATGTAACATTTTACTTCAAATTACAATAATGTTATTAAAATTAAACATGCGCTGGATACGTTTGCTATCTGATGATTCTGTTAGTTAATAAAGTATCCAACAGAAATGAACTATCAAAATTCACTTTTTAAATTTGTAGTTTTGCTTTAAAGTTTCATTTGTTATTATTTTTTTTTTCTAATAGCTAACATTACCACAGTAGGAAGCTGGCTTTTCTTACCACTGGCAACATATTTTATGTTGGCTTTTGAACACCGAGTAGGCACTGTCGATGTAATCACAGCAAGGGGGTTAAACTAACCTCACTGGCTGCACATCATCAGAATTTTCACAACTCACTCGAGGATCAGAGACGTACTCGCCTATTTCTCCAAATTGCTCACTTATATAATCGTTGAAAACCCACACGTACCAGAATGTTTAAGAAGGTGAAACTTTTAGAAGATTCATGTAACACCGCGTATGTCTACGGTGTACCGCGTTTATCTGTTTACAGTTATGAAAGACAGGCCTCCACATATTTTGGGACATTTGTTTCTGTGTCACAATAATATTACATTCATATTAGTGCACAATCCTCTGATTTCTCTCCTTTCGTGACATTGTATTATATAAAAATTGGCTGTTCATGTATTTTTTCATGTGACTGTTTATGAATGTTAATACTTCGTATTACATTATCGAGCTCTAATTCAAGGAACCTTTTAAAATCAATAAAAATAAAAGGTATAAATTTTCTCACTAACACTTCGTTGACACTAGACAATGCAAGAAAGGAGCAAAGGACCCGACTTGCTCTACATTTATCAACTAGATGTGACCTGTCCCAGAGTTCTTGTGTTAAGTTTTCCCTGGAGAGTGTCACCAGCAGAATACAGAGGCAGCTCAAGGGAAAAGCATGTACGTGAATGCTAAAGGTCCTTGTGCCAACACCCGCCAGGGATTGATTCGTTTTTTATCCCTATTCCCTTCAGTTTCTGTCGTTGCAGGTTCAGGCGCAATCTTTTCTGCGAAATGTTATTACGACTGCAGTGTAAAACATAGAGTGTTTTACATTTAGAGGACTTTATCTAGGTTATATGTTTATTTTCATATAGTGTCCATAAATATCTTAGAACTTAGGAAACGTATTTTTCTATTTCGTATTAATCAAGATAAATCCTTCCAACAATAGTTCAATTACAGCTTGATGATAGGTTAAATATAACTTATGTATGCATATTTATAGAGAAAACCGAATCGACAGTCGCTTGTTTAACAGCTTAAGTATAAACGTGGGCCTTTAAGGTCAAGACTTTCCAAGTCAACAATACTTTAAGATAATACAAAGGACGAAAAGGGTAAAATCAACAATAATTAAAGTATTAATATGGTAGATACCACAAAAGTTTAAAAATATTGTATTTTAGGGGAATTTACATTACTTTTTAGTAAATTCTGTTGTATCTCTTCTAATTTACGGATAGTACAAAACCATATCAAATAGCTTAGCAATAAAGAAGACTTCATAGAACATTAAGGGGGGCCACAAGCTAAAGACATATTGGTATTTAAATTTAAATTCCCTGTTTAAACCATGTGTACAGTTTATTTGCATTAAAATAGTTGTATAAAATAAGACAAGTTCATAAATTTTGGAGAAAATAGATACAATTAAAAAAAAAGAAAACTAATCTACACAAACCCTTTTGTAAAGTTACGGAATTTAAATTGCATGTAATTTTCTATTTATTGGACTTTTAGTATTGATATTATACCGTCCATAAACAAACACACACACTGATTATCTAAAAATGTGCTTTTTTAGTTCAGGATACGTGAACAGATTCTCTCAGTATTAACATTTGGACGAAAAGTAATACTTTCCCTAACATAAATAGGCAGTAAGAATACAAATTTTAGAGAAAGTTTTGTAGCAAGCCCATCTTAACATTCGTAAGTAATTTAAGTAAATGTAATGCCAATTTTACTGCCAAACTATCTTTCCGTAGCTTCAAACTGTAGTGAAAACACATTACCTATAATTTAGATGGATTAATGTTATATTTTCAAAAAAATAGGGGAACTATTTTGCTATGTTTCAAAACACTTTGCACCTAACCACAAAAAATAGTCGTTGCACATATATGCGTCCATTTGTCCAAATTATACACCTCAGAAAATATCACGTTCTGTGTAATTTGTTTCACATTTGTTAAGCGGATTATATGTGCGCTAGCGAAATGTGTCCCCAGTGTGGAATGCCAATGTTCAGCACTGCATGAAGAACAGTTAAAGCTTTTCGGAAATGTGGGTATCTCCTAGATCAGACTATTTGTCAGGTTTGGGCGAGACCTGCTGTCATAGCTAAGCGGCTGAGTAAAGTTCAATATAACTATTTTAAGATAGTGTTTTATATGGTGCAGATTATACTGAATTACGTTTGTATGTTCTTTCACTGAGGTAGACAGTTTTTTTATTTAATTTTACGTCCTCCAAAGTTAAATCATATCGGACGATGAATGGAATGGGTGAAATGACGCACAAATGAGCCCAGGGTCCAAAGAGCTTACAGTTACCCGACATTCGTCTTTCGGGATAAGGGAAAACCCTGGAAAAAACCTTATCCAGGTAACTCACCCTGACCGAGATTCGAACTCGGGACCTATTGAACGTGAGGCAGACTCGCTACCACCACGCTACCGAGTCGGCAGGTAGACAGTAGATTAGAGAAATAGATTGGTCAGGTAGGTTAGATAAGTGTGTTTGTGTGTGTTTGTGTGTGTTTGTGTGTGTGTCTGTGTGTGTGTCTGTTTACAGAATCGTGCTAGAATATACGAAATAACCCATTTTTCCTAAATGTCTAACGAAATTATTGGGAAATGCAACTGTTAATAACGTACAGCAATGTTCTAGTATTAGGTGTCGACTGAGTAGCTTAGGCGTTGGTCCACCGATTCCAAAGTAGCAGGTTCAAATCCGGCCCAAACCAATGGTTTAACAGCCTTATATCAGTAGACGTGATTCCTGCGGGACAACATCCTGGAACAATGGCGGTGATAATATAATGCTGGCAGTCGAAAATTGTCGTTAACACACGCAGAGACACAGACACATACAATTACCACTGAGGACAACAATGTATTTTGTATGTGTATACCAAACAGCAAACGAGAAGCGGCGGGGTGGAGAAAAAGAATGCCCATACCTGATTCAAGCAGATAGTGCCGTGTTTCGTTTACTGTATTTATTTTTCCATGTGTCAGATCTGTTCAACGAATGTATTGGGGGATTTAAGTGTTCCAGTTCAATGTTAAATCTATTCATCACTCGCTATTTTACTAACTCAGATTAAAAATGTATGTGATGTAGGTGCATGCTTTGTCTTCGGAGGAAGACAGAATTATTTTCTTAATAGTGTAACCTTTTGATTATGATTGATTTGTTTAAAGAAATTAACCCCCATGTTATTAGCTTCAGAACACCAGCGTAACTGCATTAAGAGGTTGCTTTTATCGTCCTAAAATTTGATTTAGCTAATATATATCTGAATTTTATATGAGCGTAAGCGAGATAGTAAATATTTCAGATATTTCGCAGTTATAACTTGAACATAAGTATACGAAATGTTATAGACGCTATAGTCACAAAATGAAAAGAGGAGTAATCACATGGATCTTCGTAGGCAAAACTCACTCCATAAGTTAATGTTTGTATCATAAATTCCTTTCTGCAAACATTAACTGATAGCTTAAATATAAGTAGAGAAAATGTTAGAAGCTATGTCTCACAAAATGAAAAGAGGAGTAAGCACATGGATCTTCGTAGGCAAAACTCGCTCCATAAGTTAATGTTTGGATCATAAATAACTTTCTGCAAACATTAATTGTTAGCAGAACTATTGCAAACTTGAGCCGCACTTGCAGTTGTATATACTCGTATGTGCGGCTTTATACAAGCATTACACAGTAGGTATGTTTGAACTACTGCTTTGGAGATGTAAACAACGTTACTGCGGTTTGGGATATACGGACGTAGTATCTGGGGTTCTTAGTAGAAAGTAGTTTTAATTGATTTTGAAAATACCTATTAGGTTGTATCATAAGAAAAGTCGGTTTTTTATTTTGGTGTTTTGGAAAATATATTGGGTCTCTCTGGTTTTGCAATGCTATTTACAGGATGTCATGGTTGGTGTTACGTACATACATTGCGAGCATGTATCAGTCTTCGGTTGTTAATAAACAATCACAAAATGGAGATACCCAAGTTTGAACTTAGAGTCCTAAAACATTACTGGAATCAAGATCATAAAGCGGCTGCCGCAGCTCGAAGAATATGTGAAGTGGAAGAAGAAGATGTTAGTGCGCGTGTGGCAAAACGATGGTTCCAAAGTTTCAACAATGGATACAAAAACACTAAAGATTTACCACGTTCTGGAATACCTAAAGTATGGAATATTAAGGATACACGCCAAGTTTTGCGACAAAATCCGCTAAAAAATACCCACAGGTTTTCAGAAGAACTTGGTGTGTGGTATCTTTTGATACCACACATCGCCACATAAGGCGGCAGCAAGCCAGGTCAAAAGACGATTGCATCGACGTGTCGGGAGTGTGCATCTCTCCCATTATCAGGATATTTATTAAACGTTATAACCACAAATGAAACATTGGATATAACACAAATATAAACAAAGACAAAACACTATCAAAATTATCATTACTGAACAAAAGACTGTTTCCAGTGAATTAAATGCCGGGTCAGGAGATGACGTGAGAATAGAACATTAATTGGGTCAAAGAAACGTAACTACTTGATGATCAAGCTGTAGATCTGTGCTTTTTAATTCGACGGATCTCCATTTTTAACGCCGGTTTCTAAGAGGAGCTGAACTGAATTCCAGCATCACGATTAAGCGTGCTCCTTTCGGGGGAAACGGCCAAAGCCTCCTTAAACCTCCGCTCTCAGTAACCGTTGCACATTGCCAAGATGGTCGTCTCCCTAAAATTGGCTCTATGGTCGTTATCAAAACAATGCTCTGCCAGCCCAGACATCTCAGGTTGCATTAAATGAATGCTCCGTTTATGTTCATTTATTCTGGTAGCGATGGTCTTTCCGGTACACTCTCGGAACTTGTAAGTCCAGTTTGTCTTTCACTGGTCTCAACAGAAGTTTAATCTTCGGAGGTAGTTTGTGGATAGTCCTGATGATGTATTTGGCTAGAATTCTGCTGATACTGCTGATACGGCAGGCTGTAGCGGTAGAGTAATCTGACGCTTGCTGCATTACAGGTTTCCCTTTTCTAGTTTTGGTGATCGAAGCTTCAACGTCATATTCGGAGTAGCCGTTTTGACGGAAAGTGAGTCTCAGGTGCTGTAATTCTTGTTTTAAGTGGCTGGGATCAGAGATAGACAAAGATCTGTTGGCCAGTGTACTGAGAACTCCCAGTCGTTGAGACTTATGATGAAAACTATAAGCGTTCAGATAGAGATCGGTGTGCATAGCATGCCCCAGTGTACCGTTGCTGTTTTTGAAACAAGAATGTCCAGGAATGGAAGAGTTCCATCCTTCTCCACTTCCATGGTAAACTGTATTTGAGGTCGAAGGCTGTTGCAATGCGCAAAAAAGCTAGGCAATGTGTTTGATCCATGTGGCCAAATTACAAAAGTGACGTCCACGTATCTAATAAATTGTCTTTTCACCTCATTTGCTGCCCGAGAAGGTACCTCATGTAAAAGGTAAGGTTATGTAAAATAAACTTTAGCCTAGTAGAATAGAATGTTGAGAACCATAGGCTTCGAAAACTCCACATTTTTCCCATGGTACAGAATAATATCAGCAGGACTTTAAAAGAATGTAGGCGTATTGAAAAATTGAAACCAATATTGTCGGACCCACTAAAGTGTGTTGAAAATAAATCGTGCTTTAAAGAGATGTACACTTTAGTGCAGTACGTTTTTGTCCACATCTTAATATGTATCTGTTACGTTCATACACGGTTTCTTCCGAATGCAGGTGAAATCGCAGGCTAGTCCTATAAAGTTCAAGAATATATTTCATTTGTCTTGTCAATATGTTGAATATATGGTATTTTAATAAAAGACATTTGTGAAACTTTTTATTAAAGTAGAATTTTCAAACATTTTCATGCAAAGGGTTGTTTGGCTAGGAGAGATTTTGTCTAGTATCTTAGAGTCAGTCCTTAGAACATGAGGAACATAAGTTTTTATCAAAAATATAGTTTGAGTTCAGGTATCATCAAAACGTGAATTTCCAATAAAATTTCGATGTAAAGTGTTTGGTGTTAAAAGAGAATACTTTCCCTACGTACTACAGGAAAATAGAAAAGATGCTAATAATTGAGAGGCAATATCTCATTACTTCCCTTTCCAGCCCAACGGGTCCAAATGGACCCACAAATTTTATTTAACATTTAGACAATATTCACGTAATCTCAGTGGTTCCACGTGGTACTACTGCGTTTCTGAGTCTTTTTCTCGGAGACAGATGTCTGCATCAACCAGAGTATGCGAGTATAAGGCTTCCTGTAGCTTCATATCTACTTGGAACTGTAATGCATAGCTGTCAACTGTTTTGTTCTTGAGATTTGCAGTAATTTTAAGGTAGGTTTCTAATATTTACATTTCAAAAATATACTGTTATAGTAGGTGTACAAGGGATAATAAATAACTATCTTGCAATGATAAAATGATATGCATTATTGTGTTTTGAGCTAAAAACGTGGTTGGTCTATATGGCTCCAGTGAGAGGAAGTAATGGTAGTTCGTAAGTCTACCAAATGAGGTTATGTGCAAACATCTACATGCCAATTACTTACAGTTCGGCCGCTCTATCTCCGGCTCTGACGTTTAGTGGCTGCAGGAGGTGGAGGGGGAAGGTTAATAGTACCAACATATAATAATGGGTAATTGAAAACATGTCGTCAGAATTATCTTTGTAATGAGAGTATAGGACTATATTAGCTTCAAAACACTGAAATCCAACTTGTAATTTCATTATCAGCAAGATATTCTTTACAACATCACTCTATTCGAATATTTCGTTGACACCTTTCACGCACAACAACTGCTTTTGTTGGTGGTACTGGGAGTCTGTACATCCGGTGTCGTGGTCAGGAAGTTAAAACTGCCTGCTAGCGCCAATCAGCGTTGTCGCTGCTAGGCATGGCTTGCAAATCCAGCACCGTGTTGCCGCTGCAATTTTGTGTGGACCACGTGGCTTTTAGTTGCTTTTGGATCCCGCGCTGGTGGTTTGTTTAATTTTTTGTATGTGCGTGAATTCCGATTTGTAGCGTCTGTAAGTCTTATTATTATCATCGCTATTATAGTAATATGGCTACTGAATCGTCAGAATTCAAGAAAAAAATCGGCTCTTATAAGAGCCAAAGCCATGAATTTATATTCAGGCTACGTGAATACTTCGAGAAGGAGCGGGAGAGTGGTGGATCTCTACTACCTGTTACCAAGGTGCTGGACAGAGTTTGTGATGCCTTGAAGGTGGGAAGAATGTGACCAAGGAAAAGTGCCAGCTGATTTAAGTTCGCCGTCTGCAGTTCTGCGTACACCGGGAAAGCAAGGGCAACGAGGCAGCCTTAAAGCTTCACTTGATGCTTTTCAAAAGGATGCTATAAGGCGACATGTATATCAATATGATATGACAAAGTAATTTCCCACTCGTGCGAAGTAGCTTTTTGTTATTTCTTTTGCAGTAAATGGTATATTGTCTCCATATGCAACTATTCTGGGATCATGTATATACACGTTGTCCACGTACATTTACGAAGTTACGATCTGAAAATGCGTGAAATATTTAAAATACACATGTTCCTCTGCTTGAAATTCCCGAAAAAGAACTGGCAACAACGCACTTTCCCCTCTCGAGAACTGTCAGAGCCGGAGATAGAGCGGCCGGACTGTAATTCCTTTGCTAGAACACATGCTAAATGGAGAGCTGTCTGATAAAGTATTTTGGGAATTTTCAGATGAAGAAACTGAAAACATTGAGAGAAATCAGGAAATGCAATATAATGAGCAATGACTGCTTGTTGCACTCTACAGAACAAATCTGAGGGCAAAATATATTATCTACGAATTATCTTTCATCTTACTGACATATGTGTTGTCATTGCTTGGCTACTTTACAAACGACATTGCTAACAGCAGAAAGAAAATGCAATGCCTTTGACCTCTTTTCCACTGGAAACAGCCAATGTAGTACTTCAGAGTGGGAAGGTTGTGAAGATTAAACGTGGTCGAACATCCACCGAGTCAGAAAATGTTGTACATCCTCCAAAGAAATGTACTGGTTATCGAGTTACGTTAGATTTGATCAAATTGGTCACTGCCCACTACATAACAAAAATAAGCAGAGGTGCAAGTTATGTGTGAATGCCAGGTCCCGAATTAGGTGCTCAAAATGTGAAGTGGCAGTATGACTCCATGAAAACAAACTTTTTCTTATTGTACTATAATAAATAATAATCTTGGTCATGCCATTATTAAGGGTCCGAAGAATACCTATTCAAACGGAGTCAAGTGCTACTCACTGAGAATTTCTACTAAGAATCCGCTTTCTGCCGTCCCTTTTTTGTTAAAACTATTCAACTCAACTGAACGTACACGCGTTTCATAAAGATACAAGATTCCTTTGAACTCCATTACAATTCTTTACTCATTGCAGTCCTTTAATTTCGGTATCAACTTGAAGCGTGTGTCAGGATGCTGCTCAATAACATTCCTACATCATTTACATTTAAATATTAACAAACATGTTACATTATAATCACAAAACAAAAAAGAACACTTTATTATACATACAAAACACACGATATTAAATGAGCAGATCGTTGAGTCGTTTTACTTTTAGTCTTCTATTATGCGGTTGTGGAGGAGGGTGTAGGAAAGTGTCCTGTAGCAGTGGATTTGGATGTTTGGCAAAAGTTTTGTGTAGTCTGGTGCAGCTTGTCCAGATGACAAGCATCACTTCTGGTATGTTCAGGTCTCTGTGAAATGTGGCGTTGCTAACATACCATGGGGCACCTGTGGTCAATCTTAGGTATCTGTTCTGGATTACTTGGATTCTCTTTACCTGTGACGCTGTATATGGAGCAACCATATTGCCAAAATGGTTTGATAAGTGAGTTGTATATAATGCGTTTATATGGCATTGCAAAAGGCGATTTTGACTGTATTGTGTGTTTGATTCGTTGAATTCGTTGTCTTAGTCCTGAGAGACAATATGTGATTTGGAGATTCCAAGTTAGGTTACTGTCCAATATGAGGCCAAGGTCTCAAACATTATTGTCCCCAATTTTAACATTTTGTATTACCAACTACTGTGGGTGAACCGTTAATAATAATACGAAACAAAAACAGTTGTATCCTACAAATATTACTGGCAAAAATAAAAGCAATTAAAAACCTACATTGCTTATGACATTGCTTATTCTAATATTTGTGTTTATTTTAATGTGATTTACATGTGTCACTGTTGCATCCAATATACCCATTTCTATGTGGTTAGGTGTTGATAGAGGACCAAATGTGCCTTAACTTTGCCACATCAGTAAAAAATAATAATAATAAACAAAGCTATTTCTAAATACTTGTATCTGAGTGCATTCAATTAACATATTTTGGGCACAACTTTTCCATCAGATGACATATTTGTAAATTCAGCAGTCCAACCATTTTTAAACTTCATGAGATCTTAAGACTAACATTAATGAGAGTTCTTCTTCAACGTGCACAAACAAATTTCTGAAATATTTGACATGTCACATTGCAGTGGCGGAGTCTGGTAAATACGCCACTGCAACTTGTCGATAGCTCGCCGCTGTGCCCGTTGTGTGTGGTCAGGGGGGCGGGAGAGGGTCAGGGGATGCAGCGCGTGTCACAGCACCGTGAAAATGGCTGAAGTTTCCCATCTCTTTCCCACCACACCACGTCGATAGCTGGAGATGCCCTCCCAATAAAAACACTGCACCGACCGCCATTACGTTAAACTGTCCCACCTGGCTGTTGCATTCCCCTCAGGTAATCCTGATTTTAACGCTATCAGCATTAAAAATACATATTTTTACTGCATTAAACACGTTGATGGCTTAGATTACAGAGATGTGCGCGCTTTCACATTTTATTAATTTTAATACATCTCACGTCTACGATTAGTGAAGTTTAAAAAGCTTCTACCTGTAGCTGTAATGGCACTCAAAACAAAAAGAATTATTATGTGTTTCAAATGGGATGATGTTTGTCCTTGAGCGCTACTAGGTGAGCAACCAATCGGAGTCCTGCGGTGTTGTTGTACTGCATTCCCGCTAAGTGGTGTGTGAGGAGATCTGTATGAAATAATATTCACGCTAAGACAAAAATTCAGATTTTGCCGAAACTGATCCATGTGTGAGGTAGAGAGTAATGTATCTAACATAACCATGAAAACCCCATATTTTTAGCTCAAATAATTTTTCTAATACAAATAAATGACTATTACCTGTATTATAACAACAAATCGCGACGTAAGAACTGTATGGATATCATTATTGGTTGGAATGTATGCGTGTACGTATATCTATATTTACTCAGAACTGAAACGTAAATGTTTGACATGACGTGATAAAATAATTACTTTGAATAATCCAATTCGAGCGAGAGGAAAAAAATTTCCTGCTGCCCTGGCAGAACGTGTCTGGTCACATTATATCATTGTATGTATGTGTACATATACTTTTCATTACTCAGAACTCAAATTTAAACTACTGATATGACGTGATAAAAGAATTACTGTGAATAAGTCAAGGTGTTAAATTCGAGAAAGAGCAAACACTTCATTTCCTGTTAGCCTGTGGAGTGCTGTATGCTTGTGTTTATGAATGAAGGCTGGATAAGAAGTGTTTATTTTATCTAGAGAGTTCAGATCAATATCATTCAGTTGTTCTTTACACAACAGTAGCGTAAGAGTTAAATAGTGCAATGGGTGAATATAGTGGCGAGTCAAAAAGGCAGGTGTTGCGAAGTCGCGCTCGAAGTATTATTTTTAAGGTGTACACGTTCTTCAAACATTTTCCGGAAACAGTAACTAAAAATGAGTTATTGCAAAGAGCACTTCCGTTTAAAAATACGGAAAAAGTGTATCAGCTGGATCAACTTGTAATTGAAACGGGACACGAGGTAATACGCCTCCCACCTTACCACTGCCAATATAATCCAACTGAGTTGGTGTGGGCTCAAATAAAAACAGGGATTTGCAAACAGAAATAATACTTTCAAACTGACGGACGTTAAACGACCTGTTCACGAAGAAATTGACAAGGTAACACAACAGGATTGGGAAAACTGCGTGAGGCATGCAAATTTTAAGAAAGAAATAGCACGTGAGGAGATTTTGGAACCTATAATCATAAATTTGCATTTTGCAAACTAGCCTAAAGTAGTTACTGAAACTCTCCGATTCTGGGTATGATGTTTTTGGGATTGACATACCTAACAATTGCTTTCTGTCCCATACATCGTTTATGCACCGTGTTATTTAGCCTTCCTCCATAAACTGTTCTGTAAATCCTGCTTTATAAGGCATTAAAAAAGCGTAGGTCACATATATCGCTTAGCAGTTTGCAAAAATTCAAATATAGTCCATCTGATATACATTTCCTTTATCATGCAAACATCTTAAACATATGGTATTTTAATTCAAGTCATTAGAGCCATTATTCAGAAAGTAAAAATAAATCTAGTTCAAGATAGAGGTATTTCCTTCAAAATCTTCGTATCGCATCTCAAATATTCTTGAGATTGAATTACACACACACACACACACACACACACACACACACACACACACACACACACACACACACACACACACACACACACTGTCATCCTCGATCTAGATGGACATGCTGCCTATTCTTACCGAAATCTCGGGTTCAAAGTCATGCAGGTCCTAAAACTTGAGGCAACTTGAAGCTATCTAAAAGGCAAGCATACACCTTTTGATAATTTTTTTTTATTCATAAAACCTCAAGGTGTGTTTTAGCGAGATACCAGTAGTGCATTTTTTGATGGAATACTACAATACTTTATCTATTTACAAAGAGTTTTAATACAGAAATATTCTGCGTTCATAGGCTAATAATGGTTAGAGCACGTTTCATCATGGTTCCATACAAGGCTTTCCCAATTCAGTTTTTGCAAACTGGAGGGCATCTATTTTTTCGGCCCTGGAGTTTGTTTTCATCCCGTTTCTTAGCAACAGGACAGAAAGAAAATAAAAGCGGAAACGAGTTTCATCTAGGGTGGAAGAAACGCTTCGCATTATTTAATAAAACCGACGGAGAGCTAAAAAGTCCCCCTGTTGACGATGAGGAGGCAAAAGGCATCTTCCTACATCGGGAACGGCAACCAGAACAATCGCCAGCCAAGCGTAAAACTGCTGCCAACTTGCTAACAATTGATTAACGGCCGCGATGCGCATTTCCTTCTTTTTTCCTCCCATCCCACAATACCACAGCCCGTTGCTTACAAATTGAAGCTGTTATTAATAATTTTAACAATGGGTTGAACTGGTTGCGCGCACCAATAAACATGCTTCCACCTGGCCGTGGTTTACATCCCAGGAGTGAAACAAAAGAACCCTTCTCCGCCATTGTTATCAACTGCGATTATCGCGTAATAATTGGAAAGGGGAGAGATAGTTCAACAATGGAAACTGGTGGCGCCTCTAGTGGCGGATAAATATAAAAGTACACGTGCGGACTGTTGCTAGTATTGGGAAATAGGTCGCTTTGTTGCAGTACCTTTAACTGCATAATATTGACTGCATTGGTTGTGTGGGGGTAATGAAATATAACTTCCTTCCTAATGAGCGATCAGCACATCTTTGTAACTTTGTTTCAGCTAAGTGCAAGGCTTGACACTAACTTCATTGAACATTTATGATATTGATCCTATCACTTCAGACTACAAACAGCAATGTGCATCAAAGTTCCTTGGTTAAAGTGCAATAAGAGTAAACAAATTAAAGCTGGATGTCAACAGTATTTTAGATCGCTAGAAAATATGTAAATATTGAACCACAACGGAATGATATTAAAAAGCTGCTAAAAGGCCCTAGTACTAAGAAAATTTATAAAAATTAAAATCTGAGCCTGTAAATTAATAAAACAGATCAAGCTATACTAAATATAAAAGGTTTCAAGAAATGAGTAACAATGTGTAACGGTTCCACTTGGACACAAACATAAAGTCTCTTAATATATTGTCGCGGCGCTGGGCATAAACGTTTCGGCACAAATCGATAATAGACGGCAGATGTTTCACGAGCTTGCATGAGCAGTTAACGATAACGCGGCGCGTGATCACAGAGGCGACAAACAATGTTATCTCAGATAAAGGACTCGCCGCCACAGGTAGGGTTTCATGTTTCGAAATTTCTAGAGATATCTCGATTGACGGAGATGGTTGTTTTCTTATTACACAACACATGGATCCGTGATTCTGATAACAGAAACACTCTCTCTCGGTCAGGGCGTAGTGAACATCACATGAGTCTGCAAACAGCAACTTTCCAGGTGGCGAGTGAGGTACAGATGTGTTATTTTATCTTGACAGGAATCCTGCGCGGTAGGGATGAGTAGCAACTTTGGAGGGGATAGTGCACCTATCGCCACAATGCGTCACACGCGTAAGATTACGAGAGGGGAGGGCGGTGCATAAGGTGTCTAAAAACAAATTTCATTCTCGAAGCCAGTTTTGCAGCTCTTAGAAACTAATTTATAATGCTTACTATGGTATTAATCTCCACGCTTTTGTTGGATCTTAAATAGTACATAGGCATTTGGAACAAAACCCTGTTCTCCTCCAGCAGGCATGATAAACAACTGTCGGCCTTTCAATATCGCTGCAGAGTCCCTGTAACCTATTTCACTCCAAGCATATGGTCCAGTATGTGCTGTATTTATATAAGTTTCATCCATATATACTATATAAACTTCACTTCGATATCTCCGAATATTTCGTAAGTACTTAAGCCTTTTTGCACGTATGGTGTGATGTTTGATTAAAATTTGTCTGTCACGCTTAGTGTTTTTTTTTCAAATAATACTATCTTCAAAATAACTCTTCTTAATGTTCAGACACTTACTTGGAAGCCAGTAGAATTTTTAGCTTTATAAACACTTTCTTCAAAGTTGTTCTTTGTTTTTCTGTGCTTTAAAAATTATTCATATTTCGCCTAACTACTTCTGAATTAAAACATCCAAATTAGATTTTGTGCATGTTCTTAATCTTTGCTTACTGGGCATCGAGAAGAACGTTTTTGCACTAGCACCAATGGATTTTCTTTCCTTAATAACTCTAAACTGCTTTCAGACACAACTGTTGCCTCAGATACACTTCCCCAGATTTTTATAGCTGACCCAGACCATTGTTCCTTTTTTATAAATCTATGGACATTGGTTATTACTTCTCGTCTTTTTAAATGTAGCACTTTATTTCCTAATGTGCTGCTAGGAGGCGTCATTTATAAATGCCCCCTTGGAACCAGGAGACAAGTACATTTTGAAACAAGCTGTAGTGTTACCGAGTAGCTCTGCACGTGTTTAGTTGCTCGCAACTGGTACGCAACTGACCTACCCTCCCCTCCAGTTGCAACCGTTCTGAGGTGGACTCGTCCAGATACCACTGCGCATCGCTCTGCACTTTTCAAGATAAAAAAATATATCTGTACCTGAACAGTCGAGGTGTTTTCTTCGCTAATCACAGCATACCCAGTCCGGATGTATCCCACACCCTGGAACAAAGAAGAGTCCCCATGCAGAGCGAACCCCGAGGAAAACCCTGACCTGTCCAGTGAACCTCCTACATCCGTAACCCTCACACGTCACCTTTCCTACTTTATGAGGAGTTGAGTGCTGGGAGGACTCAACCAGGTTCCAAACGGACAGAACGGCCTCAAATGAAAGCATAATCAGAAGCATTAAATAATAAATAAATGAATAAATAAATAAATCCACTGAGAGGCACTAGCTATATTAGGTGGAATTTTTAGTTCTTGGAGAGGAGTTGTCCCAATCCAATTCTTAACTTCAATCTTTTATTGGACGACTTCCAAACTGGGAGACAGCAAAGATATCGTGGCTATAGTAAACTGTGTCAGCTGTGTATCCACTTATGTTTGTAAATGAAAACATGTTGGTGCATACATATACTAGAATGCTTAAGCGTTTCAAAGGCCGCACTGAAGGAAATAAGGGTGAACTGTCGCTGGATTATAGGATATGTGTTAATGAAGCGAATTTGACTGCAAGTTCCTCGAGTGGAAGGAGTGGAAAAGAATCCCCGCGAGAGAGTAGCATTACTCGGGACATTTAGCAATGCGCATGGATTGGTGGCAATGTTATCTTGTTTACATACGTGCCCTGTTCACCGATTAAGCAGAGCAGGCGTAGTTCCTCTGTTGGCCGCAAATAAACAAACACATTGCTATCTATCCTTACTAATACTGAAACCGAGTGCAATTCCGCACACAGTTTAATGGCTTGCATTAGAGGACATTGCACAAATTTGAGGTATCTCTTCTGAAACTAATTTACTATCGAGTGTAATGTGTGTTGGGTTTTGGTAAAAAAGTGGAACTCACCGTATTTTGGTTCTTCTATTTTGAAATATGCGCAAAAGTCCATCAGAATCATTGTTCTGTCAAAATCAAAGTAAGATTAGATATTATTTATTTTCCGGCTATACATATTCCATCATGTTTATTTAACCTCTATGAGGTTATCATTTAGATATGTAATACTAAAAATGCTTTACTTACACGACACTGCAAATTTATATATGTATCTTATTCTCAGATGGATGTTAGTAGGAAAGTGAGTGAATGTATGCCAGGAATGACAGGATGCTCTTACTATGATGCATACTTAAAGCTATCGGTCTTGACAAGATTTGAACCCGTGACTTTAGGACCGGTAGGCTAGTGCCTAACCATTCAGTCCAGACTGAAAAATTGAACAGAAGTAAAAGGTAACGTGCAAATTTCTGTGTCAAACGTGCCATAAAATAATGACCACTACAACAAAGTGAAAATACAGTTCTATAATCTGTCCTAAATTTGAATTATTCTGTTATAAGTACATAGGACTAAGATAAAATAAGATTGAGCGGGATGGCACAGGCGGTTTTGGGAGGTGCGGGTTCGATTTCCGTGGCCAAATCAGCCTGACCGATGGGTGTTTTCGAAGGTTTTCCAGGTGACCAGGCAAATGTTATGTACGTTAATTACATACATACCCCGAATATCCGGTCCCTCCATTTGACCTACATTGTCATTTCACATTATCTTTCATCTGGTGGTCTCTTTCAGGGTAGCAGCTCAACGGGTGTCATGGCGCTGCATGGCAGGATGATATTCAGGTATGATATGATATGCAGTCCTCCACCAGTAGGACTGTCTTCGGTCTCCGGGCCGACCTAACGGGCTCTTTTAGGAACATGGTTGTTGGGAGTTGAACGGAACATGCCCTCTGCACCGTCGTGACTCCTTGCCTTGCCAGCCCTCTTGCTTCTCGCATAATCTTTCCTCCCGGGAATGCACCATTTGGGGGCATAGCTACAATATATTAAGATTGCTCTCAGTGCCGAATTCCCTCAGTACGATTCTATTCTATCCTGTCCTATGATAAGGTAAAAGAGAAGTTAGGATTAGGATTACTACGGAGGGGATTCAGCACCAAAACCTGCGGTTTATGCCCCAAGTGGAGCATTCCCGGGAGGAAGGATGAGACAGAGGGCGGCCGACCCAAGGTGCCGAGACACCCGCCGACACCTCTACGCTGAACAATGAAATGAAATGTGTAGTGTTTAACGCCCGCTTTTACTACATACGGCACCGCAGGCGACGACACTGATGGTACATGAGATGAAGATGAAGCACCGGTGGAATGAGATGGCGGGGGAAACCGAAGGTGTCAGAGAAAACACGCCCCAGCGCCATGTTGTCCACCACTAATCTCACTTTGCGGTCGCCTGGGATCGAACCCGCGCCGCCTTGGTGAGAGCCAGGCGTTCTAACCACTAAGCCACGGCGCGGCCACTACGCTGAACAAGACCACCAGATGAGGAATGATGTGAAACGATGGTGGAGATGAAATGGAGGGACAAGAAATTCGGGGGATGTAACTATCCTGCCCAGCATTCGCCTGTCAATCCTGGAAAACCCACGAAAACACACATGGGTTAGGTAGGTCGACCTTGGAAATCGAACCCGGGTCTCTCGAATGCGGGCCACAGAGAAACCGGCTGAGCCATCCCGCCTTTAACAAGATGCTCTTAGGTGTTACGCATGAAATGTCCTTCAATCAACACCTCAAGAGCGAAGGTAAAAATTACCCCACATACATTTCTTAAAAATAAACTTTCAGATAGCAGTTAAGAATGCAAAATAGACCTTAGAATTTTAAATTCTTAAACACAAACTACATAAGCATAAATTAGATGACGAATTTAGTTATGCTAGTTATGCTATTCTGATAATTTATACTATTTGTGAATTGTTGAGGGTTAACAAAAATAACAAAACTACTTTGATACCTTGCGTTTATTGCTGCATTGCTGAAAGTAAAAAAAAAAAAAATGCCCAAGCTGCAGTGTCACCATTTTTCACCTCATTCAACATGTGCAAACAAGCGTTGCTATCTGGCCAAGTCCATTTTCAATAAAATCGTGTACCTTTAGCGAATGTCCCCCTCTAAGCTGCGGTAATTCCTGTACGCCCATCAGGATGTCGGGAGCGATATTACACACTGGAATGGGGGAAGGTAAGCCACAGTAATTAGCTAGAAATGCTAGGTAGGGAGGGAGCTGTTGCAACAACAACAATGGGGACCCCTCCTCACTGTTGCACTGTGCTGCATAAGGTGCACATACTCATTGTTTGTTACGTCCTAACAATGATCTTAATGTTTTGTTTAGCCATACACACGGGTATGGTTATTTCAATGTTAAATCTTTGTTGCAGAATCACTTACATATTTTGGGGAGAATTGTAACTGGGGTGTTCCCTGCGAGTAATCCATATATGTATGTATTTGTGGAACGTTAGTAGTACTACACAATACTAAGCTAAAATCATGTATAGTATTCGCATGAGTTTCTCTGTTCACTTTTCCCCACAAACCATTCTTGTAAAAGGTTGCTCTTCAATTTCCTTCTTAATCAACATCAACTCTCATTTTAGGCTACAGGAACATGCACGATAAGTGCACTGCATGTAATGGCTTTGAAATAGCGGCTTGCAGCTTGATTTGATAGAAGTAAGAAATATTATTTCGCAAGTGTGTCCCGACACAAAGGTCGTGGGTTCAACTCCGGCCCAGAGCGATAATTTTTAGATTTACTGACATGTAACATAACTCCTGTGGGAAGAAATTTCGGCACACTGGTGGCACTGATACGATACTGTCAATCGATAACATCGTTAACAAATAAAAATGGAACACTCTCCTGGAAGTGACGCTAACTTTAACCGAGTCCTCTTTATCAGTCTTGGAGTGCTTTTGTTTGTTCTAAATCTACAACACGGATGACCAGCTTTACTTCCTTTCCGAAAAGCAAATGCATTGCACTCCGTTGGTTTCGAAATCGCAAACTTCAAAATCAGAGGGCGCAAATTGTTTTAGGAGATCTTCATTTTTCGTAGCAATACTTTGATTAAATTCTCCCATTAGCGAGTCTGCCCTGCAACAATCTATTTTTAAACTTAGTGAACTTTGTAAGCAATATAATATGAAAATTTCTTTTATAAAATCAAAGGTAATGGCATTCACTGGGAAAGAGCCAATTAGAACAAAAATAGTTATAAATAATCGTTGCGTTGAACAGGTAAGCTATTTTAACTACTTGGGAAGTGATGTTAATTATGACACGGAATATGATGTCTACAATAAAATATGCAAATTTCAAAGAGTGTATGGAACAATAAATAGAACATTTAGAAACAAAATACGTAAAGAAACAAAATTAAAGTTCTACAAAGTTATGACTGTACCTATACTGACATACGGAAGTGAGACTTGGACGTTAACTAAAAAGCAACAGAGTAAAATACAGGTTTCAGAAATGAAATTCTTGAGAAGTGTGAAAGGATACACGAAGAGCGACTTAATAAGAAAGAAAATATGAGAGAAGAGCTGGACATTTTTAGTATGAATGATAGGTTAAAAGATCTCAAACAAAAATGGAAGGAACATGTTGAAAGTATGCCAGATAATAGACTTACAAAACAAATATTACAGTATCATCCTGAAGGTAGGAGATCGGTGGGCAGACCCAGGAAACGATGACTGGAGGACTTCGAAGGTGAAACAGGCACTTGATTGCCTATGCCATGAAGTGAAGAAGAAGATATTCTCCCATTGACAATGAGGTCTCCACATATTATTGCTAAAATATGTAAGATGTACAATCCCTTTCTAATGAAAAAACCTTAAAATACGTTCATCCGACTGGCATGGAAGCAGTGCTTCTCCATATAAGGAATATATTTCACCATTATAGCTGAATCTTTATTTTCCTTGCATGCACATTGGTCCATAAAATCTCCTCTCAATTTTCTTTTCGAAAAATACGATTTTTCTCCGCTATCTTTGAGGGGGATAACCAATGCCTAAGTCAAAAATACACATACTGACATTAACTCCTATTTAATCATAAAGTGATTCTTAAACTTGAATGTCAGATTAAAATTTTTGGGGCATGCACAACCATTACGGCCCACCTTTGTAGCATAGGTGGAAGTGTGTCTCTCAGAAAAAAAAAAAAAAAAAAACTCAGTTCAAGAGATCACGAGTTCGAGTTTCGGCCAGAATGACGTATCTGGATAAGTATGTTTCCGGGGTTATACCCTAATACTAAAGATGAGTGTCAGGTAACCCTAAGGTCTATGGACCCTGGGCTCTTTGGAGCATCATTTCACCCATTTAATTCAACCTTCTATATGACGTTGGGGGACATTAAAAAACATTACAGATCATTCTTTTTAGAAGACTTTAATAACGGTTCTTAACCACCGCATCACAGGCGGTGACTCGGATGATACGTACAGTGGAACAATATTTAGGAAGGAAGCTTTACAGTCCGAAATCAAGAGCAATTCCCCAGCGCCAGTTAGGAGTGACAAAAACTGCTTAGGGAGGACAGTGCTGATAGGATTAGAAGCGCGGACCTTCCGTTACCGGTCCTATTTCACTCAGTTGTGCTACTGAGGTAGAGGGTATTATATTTTACTTTCATTTAGAAAACTCGGAACCAATCCTTCTCTCTCGCCATGTTGAAAGTTTTTCTGTAGTTATACGTTATAAATTAAAATGTGTTAAATATAGGTAGTTTAGGTACATATTTGTGAAAGCCTCAGTCAAATAACATGATCCTGATCTATCTCAAGTGTAGCCTAGAGATTATTCCGGATTTTAGAATATATTTATTGGTCTTTGTTCTTATTTTTTATATTTTAAAGCAATTTTATTCATATTGTGATTTTCTTTTTGTAATTTACAGCCTCCAACGTTAAGTCATATCGGACGATGAATGGGTGAAATGATCATATGAGCCCATGGACCACAGAGCTTAGAGTTACATTACATTTGTCTTTCAGAATAAGGGAAAACTCCGGAAAAACCTTATCCAGGTAACTCGCCCTAACCGAGATTCGAACTAGGGACCACCTGAACGTGATCCAGACACACTACCATCTACGCTACCGAGGCGGGCTATTGTGATTTGGTTGACACATTACATCTCACCCTTCTCATTTAGTTCTTCCTTGTCTCTATTTCTTTGCAGACAAGCAGAGAGGCCTGATAAGACGGTCAGATAGAACAAGGATAGAAAGATAGGCAGACATCACAATATTCTGGCACTTACCACTTCATTGTGCACTTCATTTCTATTGCTTGAATACATCACTGGTATTTCTTTCTTAACACGCCGGAACCATTACAGGCCATTACATCTAAATTGCTGCTGAATTTGAATTGACCATGTGGTTGCAGAATGTGATATCCATTGTGCGACATAATACTTGCGTTAAGCTTACATCCCTGGAACTGCTTGAACTTCAATTTCTCTTTGAAGAAGTAGCAATAAAATCCCAATAGTTTGGTATCTATAACTTGTGAAGTCTATGTTTATGAATGTACCTACGTGTTGTTGCTTGATTTACAAAACTTAATGTTATAAACTTAATCCTTGAAAACATTGCAATAGTGAAAAAGACACATTTTGCTTTGTAGTGGCCTTGGACAGATCAAAAACAACATTTCATAGAATCACCACATCTATTTGCGTCTTCATTTGTGGTTCCGTTGACATTTTAAACTGCTGTATTCGAAAATGAAGTGAAAAATAATGGTTTATATTCCTGTTAAACAGCTAGTTTTAAGTTTCGGATGACAGAAACATTTTATTTCGTGCTTTAGGCAATCTCCAAAACCTATAAATAAATATCAACAAAGAACTCCTTAAAAGCAAATGAATACATCTAGACTGATTCTTTGCCAGAGCAGGCCGTGGCATGCACTGAATATTTCACAAGGCAGATGACGAATGGGATTTGTACGCGACTCTGTGTCGTGTACTTGATGGGAAATATCTATGTTGAGACTTTGGTTTAAGTATATATATTAAAATAAAGCAATTCCTACTTTGGACTTCGTTCTAAAGCTTTGGGTGTTCTAGTGAAGCTTTATATTAATAACCCATTGTTTTTATTAAATATGACTGTATTTAATTCACCGAATTACCTCTTTTTTAAACATTTGAAATAAAACTTCTATAAATTGTATTTTTTTTTTTTAATCAGATTCCTCTCCGTGATCCACCAGTTGGTCATATAGCTCACCTCTCTACAGATAATGATGTTATTTCAAGAGGGGAAGCCGATCGCAACACAAAGTGGAGCTTAAAATGACTGGCGAGGGGGTAAAAGATACCTGGTTCCCATGACTACGGACCCGTTTCTAAGTGGGCATTTTTCTGCAATAGAGAACCAGTATTTTTAACATAAGTTTGTGTAGATAGAGTCAACATGAAAAATTCAATGCCATGGCCGGGATTTGAACCACAAATCTCCTGGTTTCCATCCAGTCGCTTTTAACCTTTGAGCTACCATGGCCAACGTGCCGTCCCAACATTAAATTCTCCATTTGACTCATACATTTCCACGGTAGACCACTCGGGGCTCTCGCATCCGAGATACACCGTTAGATGAAGCATGGAACTTAAGTACTTACGATAGTAAGTAACCACAAACGGTGTATCTCGGATGCGAGAGCCCCGAGTGGTCTACCGGAGAAATATATGAGTCAAATGGAGAATTTAATGTCGGGACGGCACGTTGGCCATGGTAGCTCAATGTTTAAGAGCGACTGGATGGAAACCAGGAGATCCGTGGTTCAAATCCCGGCCATGGCATTGAATTTTTCATGTTGACTCTATCTATCAAAAACCTTAGCCTATTCACGGCTAGTGTGGAGAAATGATAAATTTCATCAATTAACTAAAATAATAAGTTTGTGTAATTATGTCCTCTAAAGTTAAGTCATATCGAACGCTGAATGGAATGGATGAAATGATACTCATGTGTCCAAGGACCACAGAGCTTAGGGTTATCAGACATTCTTCCTTCAGGGTATGGGAAACCCTGGAGAAAACATCATTCAGATAACTCATGCTGACTCAGAGTGGAACTTGGGAGCTCTTGGACCGTGAGGCAGGCACTGTACTATTCTCAACACAATTGCAATTAAGTTTTCATCTGACTGATTAAAATTATATAAGCAATGTACTGTAAGAATGCATCTGTATATGTAACCTCTTTTACTATAGGTAGTAAACATACTATTGTTTACATTGTGTGTGAAACTATTATATCTTTTTTTAAGTTTTATTGCTGTTTTACATACTTTTGCGAAGACAAAAATAGGAAACTCGTTTTGATATATAAATACTAAGGTGAGTATTATTTTAATGAATCAATAGCTGAAGTATTGACCACTAGCACTTCATCTTCTTTTTTAAATTGTGTCGCAGTAAATATGGTTCTCCTATGTACTTTTGTTCACAGTTCAACTGTCACTTAGCATCGATGCCATGCTAAACTTGTACTCGATCAATTTAACTGACGTCTATACCTAAAATTAGAAAAACGTCCGCGTGGGTGTGCATGTTTCTGTCTCTCTGTGGGCAGCATAAGTTAAAATGAAAAATGGGTTTAACATCAAATATTAAAGGATGCAATTCAAGAAGATAGCCACAACACAAATTAACCTTTATGTGGAAAAGGTTAGGTTCATTTGGCTTTTCCAAAAATGATTAAAATACCACAACTTTTAAGATATTTACATTACTACATCTTGAATTTTCTGGGAATGAGATGTGAAGTCATCTTCGTTCTGTGTGACACGTGTAATTGCTAAACAGCAAGAGATAGACAAAATTCTAGTATATAGAAGATGCAAATATATTTAAAGCATGAATTTTATGCCAAATATATTTAATGGTATTAACGATTTCCAAGATATTTTTATACCGATTTCAATTTTAAAATATTCATATATTTGTCAAGTTCTAATTCGCTATTGTTTTATCTCTGACTGTCGCTTTAGTACAGCTATTCTTCGGTAGGTGTGAATTTATGATAGTTGGTCCCTCTTACTAAATAAATAGAAGAACGAGTAGAGAAAGTGACGTGGATGCAGCAAACAATGGAGGTCTATTGTCCTGACAGAAATCAATTCATGTTTATAAGATCAATGAACCTTTAACCTTATTACTGTTGTTGTGGCAGGGGATGCCACTCAAAGCACCTTCCTGATTAATTAGGGACGTACAGCCACGCCTCCAGGAAGGACCACATTAGCCTATGAATAGTGATAGAGAGTTGGTACGAGGTAATTGTTGTTGTAATTGTCATCATTCTAGAAGAGACAGGGAGACGATCGCAAATTGAGGGAATGGAACGGGGACCTAGGGAAGGCCTTCCTGCTTTGATTTAGAATGACAATCAGTTTTACGTTATATCTGCATAATATTAATTAACATGTACACCGCTTTTAGCATTATGATTGTTACACTCTCTATCATGGATAATAGAGAAGAATAGAATAAAAAAGTTAATACTAAGTTTTCACTGGATAGATCGTACGTGTTTTATTTACAACACCATAAGTGAGAAGCGAAAGGTCAAACATATACTAAATTACGTATTCAAGTTCATTGTCTGCAACTCGAACATTTTGATGAATATTCACCCAATTGATTGGAAAATATTTCTTAAAAGCAGCTAAAGATTTTGATTAAAATACAATTTATAAGGAATTTACATTAGAACAGGATGTAGGTCTTGAATATTAAATTCGCGAATTTAGTGTTCTTAGTAAACCTAACGGGATAGAAAAAAACTTACTACAAAAATGTAGATCTATTTACAACACAATTTATTTCAAATAATTTGTTTGTGGCATCTCCAAGATATTGAAGGTTCATATTGGTTTGAATTTTTCAATATTATATATTACCTGTTGCCATTCACTTGTTTCTCGAAGTATCAATGGAAGATTACTCAGTGACAAACATTTAAATATCACTCGCTTTTCGATATTACCTTCGTGTCCACAGTAAAGTGTATGATGAATTTTTTCTGCAAATATTTATCTGGATTAGCACTTGATAGAAAAATAAGTGTTTTTAATAAAATATTGTAGAAGCTATTCAAACATAAACGATGGTTTGTCAGGAAGTGTGTTTGAATGTAACAAATAAAGGCTGTTTTCATTTTGTTTGGAAATAAAATGTTAAATTACCTAAATTGCAGTTCATTTGGCTTACGAATTTCAACAATGCTTACAAAACAGGAGATTAATAATTGGCAACGACAAATGAACATTACAGATGATTGTAATTAATACTAAAAGTCAACAGCCAGTTCATTAGTTAAACAATGTACTAAATTTGTGAGTGATAAATAGTTTGAAGAGAATGTTTCCCAAATACGATTCTATAATGTTGTAACTTTTGAAGAAATAGGTATTAAGCACCTTATGCCAAAAAGAATAAAAAACGTGCAAGAGTTGATATAAGAATCGCAAGAGAAACACTAATGTCTGAAGAATAGCAACTCTAACGATAAGTTGAAGACTGTCAGCACAGATGAACAGATATACGTCCTGTCAGCGTATTGTTTAAAAGTACCCAAAATGTAAACATATCTCTACGGGCCTTGAGCGACGAGGATTATGAAGCTGGTTGGAATTTTCGTTCATAGGAGCCAACGGATTGAAGAAGATAACAGCTTCATAAATATAAGCCTACTTACAGGCGACTTGTAACTGCATGAAAGAGAAATTAAAATACTTTACAAGCTTTATATGTAAAATCTCAAAGGTTTAATCCACACATGGTGTGGAGAGTAACTGCTGCAACAAATTAAAGACAGCATAAACATTTCGATGAATACAGCCGGACTGAAAAATTCAATGTCATAGCAGGGATTTGAACCGCGGTTCTCTCGGTCTCCATGCGGTTGCTCTAAACCACAGAGCTACTATAGCCAACTTGACAATTTTTTAGTCTGGCTCTACTCATTCAAACCTCAGCCTATATACGGCTAGTGGGAATAAATGATTATTTTCATCAATTTACCTAAAAACATAGTGGTATAACAATGAAACCTGGGACTTAAGTACTTACAGCATAGTAAGTCGCCACAAAAGGTGCGTGTCTCATAGCATATGAGAACCCCTTGTGTTCTGCCGGGAAATATATGAGTCAGTTGGAGAATTTGTCATATCGGCATGTTGGCCATAGTAGCTCAGTTGGTAGAGTCACCGCATAGAGAGCGCGAGATCCGCGGTTCAGAACGCTGCTATGGCATTGAATTTTTCAGTTTGGCTGTATTCATTCAAACCGTAGCATACACATGGCTAGTATGGAAAAATGATTATTTTCAGTATAAACATTGTTTTCCTTCATTAAGTATAAGAACTGAGTAACCTTTAAATATCGCTTGTTCCCCAAACTCCCCAGATGCACTCTGTCCTGGCTTCATATGGCAGCGCGTATCTACAAGAAACAGGAATACTAATAATCTCAAGCTTTCTAAAAATCTATTATATTAATACAATGGAAATGGACCGAATTTATCATTGTTACGAGTTGTACAGAATGCACAATGAAGTTCATGTAGTGTTCTGAGAAAGATTACATTTTTTACATGTTTCAACATGTAGTGCAATCCAACATTTTCTCTGAGATGTAGTGTAATATAATCTCCAAATTGTGTATTATATTCTCCCAATATATTCTCCCCTATATAAAGTTCAGTAGCAAATGTTTTAGAGTATTTTCATTTTATTCTTGCTCAAACGGCTCACCTTATTTACCCACAGTCGCTTACAATTGAATTACTGCATAAATATATAATGAAGTTGCATGATTGCAGATATAAAAAAGAAGAAAACTGCTTCGACTTATCACTGGTAGATAAATAACTGGTGAGATGCATTTATTAGCAAATTAGAGAAATTGCCGAAAAACTGTGTTGTTTCATTAATTTGCCCTTAGTAATAGCTGATCATTCATTATTTGCCAATTTATTTTTGAGCCAATTTGGCTAACGAATTCAAAATGATTTCACCTAGTTAGTTGCCTTTGAGAGGTAATTTTTTACCGATTATATTTCTATCAGCAACTGAATGTAGTATGTCAGTTGTTTTTGGGAGAGGGTGGTTTCTTGGGTGAACTTTGTCTGGCTCAAGGAGTGCCAGCTTGGATACTCACCTCTGTATTCGGTATGAGTTCGTACTTCCTAAGGCTTAGTAATCCTGTTTTTCTGACAGTCTTCTTCGTCTGGATTTGTGCACTGCAATCTTTCATCGAGTAGATATTTTGAAATTAAAATGCATAGCTATGTATTACGATTTTCTTCCGAGATAGTCATTTATTTCATTTAAGTATATGTGTGAAGTCATTGGACGATAGTTGATTGTGTCAATTCTACCGTGTCTTGTTAAGCTTTGTTCAAATTGTTGCTCTTTGGAGCTTATCTAAATTCTTAGTTTGTTCAGGGTTTATCGGTCTGTTTCGTAAGGATTCTGTCTCGTAACACACCTAGATTTATTCAATAGTGGTGTTAACCGGTTTAATAGATATACAGGTATGAGGAGAAGAGCTTTAGTGATCGAGTTAAATGTGGCAGAGATCTTATGAATTGCGCCTAAGGATAATTCGCTCTGTTATTCTCTCTAATTGTTTCTATCATTTATGAGTGCACAGGCAGTGTTTACAAGCACGATATATCAAATTTGGCTTCGTGAACCAATGCTACTCCTCGTACCTAGCATCTGTCTTGCCCTCACTCCCACTCAGGTCCTATTGCTTGTGATTTAATACTGTACCACTGTGAGAGTGCAGCCTACAGAAACATGTCTGCAAGAAATTAATATATTCCGGAGACAGTAATGATGCCATCCTTTATTCATGCAGTATGTGAACAACATCGCGGGCTGTTCTCTTTGTAGCGTGCTTGCTGGTGGGATGTGCAACAGAACATTTACACGTTTACAACAGGTAGCCACTTGAGGGCGAGCGTACTCAACCCCAGACAAAAGACGTGTGTGTGTTATCGCTCCCAGGGACGTTGCCCATCTCTCATATTGTCGCCCTGACCTCTCCACATCCACTTGCTCCAGCAAGGACTTTACTGGACTGGAGTGTCTATGCAACAGTCCCTCTACTCCACTCTCTCAACTCTACTCCAACATTCCGAGGACAGCATTGCGTTATTATTTTACTTTTTGTCTGGGGTTTGTTGCACTCTTTAGCTCCACATATACTCTCCTGTGCTTAAATTGGGTTCCGCTAACGCTGACGATGATTCCATGAACGTGATATCTTCCTGGTACATTGGCAACCTGCAAACGATGGCACCAATTGGGCGTAAGGCTTAAGTTTGCACCGAGGGAATTTGTGATCATTCCTCCAGGAATGTCTTCACCTCTGCTGCTCTGTAGTTTGGTCAGAGTGGACGAACTTGCTGTTAGAACAGAGGGAGAGAGCGACGGACAGGCACAGAGAACAGAGAGAGAAAGATTGCCATAAATATTTGAGTCAAGTACTGCCATCACTCAGAGTATGTGTACGTAAACATGAAACCAGATTCTATATACTAATGACTCCATTAGGAATTGTCCTGTTGATGCAATTTCTTACCTTGAACCAACTACATTGCAATGAATATTTTATTTGTGGGTTATATGTATTGCATTTTCATAATATTAATCATATATGTGTTAGCAAAGTAATCGTTGCTTTCATTTCAATATAAATGACTTTAAAGTGAAATGTTTTTATTCATATAAAGTCTCGTAATAAAATACATTTTGACAACTAATTTTTTCGAGACACAAAATGTGAATGAGGAAGAATCAATCGAAGAAATTTAAATATTTTTGAAAATGAACCTTATCATAAGCTATGCATAAGTATATCGAAACATGAGTCCGCCTCGGTAGTGTGGTGATAGCATGTCTGCCTCACGTTCAAGAGGTCCCGAGTTCGAATCTCGGTCAGGGTGAGTTACCTGGATAAGGTTTTTTCCGGGGTTTTCCCTTATCCTGAAAGACCAATGTCGGGTAACTCTGGGCTCCATGGACCCCGGGCTCATTTGAGCATCTTTTCACCCATTCCATTCATCGTCCGATATGACTTAACGTTGGAGGACGTAAACTAAAAAAAAAGAAGCAATCAATAAAATATCAAATTTAGAGCTACTTTGTTTATTCTGCCCATACTCATTTCAGGCAGTATTAAGACTTCAGTAGCTGAACGTCTTTTCGACTTTTATACCTTTCTAACCGCACTGACCATCGTATAATTTTGAAAAGGGCTTAGAGATGCACATGTCTTATGAAGAATTTTTTATAAAGGAGTCATTTGCACGTTGTCAGGTCTAATGTCTATTTCTGAGAATTCAATTGAAATTGAGGGAAACGACCTTGCCTACTTAGTCAATTTTAAGGGTTACCTAGGAGCCTTCTTAGCTACCATAAACAGAAGAAGACAGAAAAAAGCTGATACAATTGTTAAAAACGCTTATGCCTCTATCTCTTTCCTTAATCGGAGCACACATAGCAATTTCCTTATCGTTAATTTTAGAGACTTAAAGGGAATATGGGAATACGATAAGGCGAAAGGCAAATTTTTTGAGAGCTGATTGCTATGTGATGACTTTGAAATTTTATTCTCTGTAAGTCCCGAAAGGAAACGAATGACTTTGCATTTGAGAAACGTGTAAGTATTTTTACGTCCTCCAACATGAACGATAAATGAAATGGTGAAATAATTCTCAAATGTGCCCAGGGACAACAGAGCTTAAAGTTATCACAAATTTGTCTTTCAGGATAAGGGAAAACTTTAGTAAAACCGTATCTAAATACCTCCCCTTGACTGAGATCCGAACCCGGGACCTCTTGAACGTGAGGCGAACGTGCTACTGGCTTCGCCACAGAGGCGGGCGAGTATAAGTATTGCGAAATTCATACATATAACAATGCATATATCAGAAATGGTTCGCCCCAGGGCCAATTTACATAAATTATGAGTTTTAACGAGATTTATATATATATATATATATATTGTAGTAAGCCATTGTTTATATGATAGGTTTACTAGTAAAGATCGGAGGCTTGTGCGTTTCTCCATAGGTATACTGCCCCTGGACTCTACCGTTATCGTCGCGGAAGACAATAAGTGCATGACAACCGCCTCACTCCCAGAGGAAACAAAACATTCGCACCTTACTGCACCTTCACTTCGCGTCTACGTACACTTGTAAGGCAAAATGCTTCGCTAGTTCGCACAGTACTGCGTTACGTTTTTTGACCTTTGAACATTTGTTGGCCGTGCCGTCATTCATAATCTGTGTCCAGCTAACTTATATCGCATATGAGCACACATCTCTCCGGCCTTTACTTATGTTATTTAAATAACTAGTCATTTACTACTTATGAAAAAGCATCATAAATTAACAGCATTTTGGAGCTCATTTCATGAATATTCAAGTTATATACTTTTATTTGTCATAAAATATGTTAAAACATACGGCATGTTTATCAAAATAGTTTACATCATTTTTACGAAACAGTTTTATATAATGGCCAGATTCTCTTAAATATCTTCTTGTCGCAGCATTTACAGGTGCTGAACCTAAATGCCTAGTTTGGTATTCAATGTGTTTTCGTTTGTGAGTTATGCTGTTCACAGATACGTACACACAGAAAGGCAGTCTCATGGATCTTTTTATTTTTTGGATTCAAAAGATCCCAAAATACATATTTCTGCTAAAATCTACCTTGCTATTAAATTTTGTAGTAGAATACACTATACGTTAAAGAGAAAACAATAAAAGTTACACAAAAACAAAGTAATTAACGGAATACAAATAAAATATAACAAATAAAACTAGCAAAAGGCAAAATCGAGATTTGATACAGTACCACTTGGAAGCAAGGCATGCAGTTTAAAACAAAAGTTAAGTGAAAAATTCAGACACTACAAATAAAGTTCTTAGGCAAAGTAAAGGGATGTACAGTAAACATAAAATTTGGAATATGTAAATTATTCAATAATTTGCTATTAAAACATTTTATATAAAAATAAAAACATATTCACAAGGCAGATATAGGAGAAGAGCTAGGAGTTGGGAAATTGACAATATTTTACGAATGAATGACAGTAGAATTCCTAAATAAGTTTTGAATTCTAGGGCTGGCGGAAATAGACCGGAATAACTAACGATGCTTTGAACAAAGAAAATGTGAGACCGAAACGGCTGTAGCCCAATCCATGTGAGGAGGAGGAGAAGGTTTATAGTTTTTTTTTTTTTTTCATTTTTAGTAATTTATTTTTGGTTATGCAAGTTTAGGAGTAATTATGGCTATAATCAGACAGACAAACTGGATAATTATATTATCTAGTTGCATGTCAGTTCAGCTCTCTCTCTCTCTCTCTCTCTCTCTCTCTCTCTCTCTCTCTCTCTCTCTCTCTCTCTCTCTCTCTCTCTCTCTCTCTCTATCCGAGAGAGTTGCTGCCGCTGCTAGTACCTTTCATATTAATTATTTTTAGCATGACTTTTAGACTTTATTGCATTAAGTTTCACTATTATTAAACACTTCCAATACAGTGTGCATATTTATAATGATTATCATCACCAGCATTAGAAACGGTTTACTCATATTCCGATTTAAAAGAAGTATGAATGGAGTGTTCGTAGCATGTTTGTGTGTTTGTAGGTATTGATGGAAGTTTTTCTTTGGGAGGCCCATGGTCTTCTGTTCTTAAAAGGGAAACTTTAAAATAGAAAAAATAATCTATTATCTTGAAGTGCTGCGTATGTTTGAGTTGTCATCTTTATTACAACGAATAACAAGTATAGTAATTTTCATGCACGAGTCTTATCTCTCTTGGTGCGTTTCGAATTGAACCGGACCCATATAAGAGAGAAAATGGACTAAGTGTAAAATAAATTATATGAGGAATAACGTCCTATTTTTGTTTGGTTTGTTCTAATTACGTCCTCCTTTTAGTGATCGCCAATGCACCTTGGTTGGGTAGAAAATAAGTGTTTCTACGCTCCTTTCCTCTCCCCAATCTTGGGGTTTGTGCACAAGCAGGCGTGCGTGAACAAAGTATTTCAATAAACAATGCCAAGAATAAAGTCACACAAAAAATATCATTGCCTGTAGTTCGATATAAATTATACAAGTAGTGTCAAAAACAACCTCTCAGCAATGTCAAAATACAGCAGCTTGCCTCTACAAGTGAAATTACTTTTACTTTGGTCAGCCATTTTGCTTGTAGTTACTCCTGTGTATTATTCTCAAGGGAGTAATGACATAAGTGGCATTGGGAATTGTATTCCCTGGAAACCAACTACACCGTGCTGACAAGCAGTTGTTGTGTCCGTAGAGCATAGGACGTTCACGAGTTACGTCAGTTCTCCTCCTAATTGTAGAGAGTAGGTGTATCGCTTTGCGTTCCAAATCTCCGTCATAACGAAGAAGAAAAGTGGAATCTATTGCTGTTTGACTCTATTGGGCAGTGTAGTTGAATTGTTATGATTTAAGTTCTTAACTAGTTTATGTGAGTAAACAAAATAAAATGAGCTCATAATGATATGTCGAAGAGGTTACAATGAATACCTTGCTACATATTTGTTAATGTGTATCTACTAGAACACAGCTTCCCAAACTATTGTACGCAAATTTAATTGTCACTGGTGCGTAAACATTTTATCAGAAAAGAAGTTAATCGACTTGAGTAAAACAAATATTAATATGTTTTGCAATCAAGTGACTTTTTTGTTTTTCTTACAATCACTTATTCCTTGATGTACTGCGTGTTAATTAAGGTAACTTTTACAGAAATTATTTATCATATGATTATTTGTGCCTGCAAAGAGAATATGGGAATACAGTTGGCCTAAGCGACACCTAAATCTTTAAACAGCTGGTCGTCATGTGGGGTGTTTTGTATGAAAAGTCAAAAGACTCTTCAGTCAGATGCAAATGCCGTCTAATAGGAAGAGGACTTCAGAAGATTTTTCCATAAAATTCAATAAATATATTACATTTTATCTTAAAAGTATCTTAATGCCTTATCTTATTTCTTTACTTTCTTTGCTGCTTTTCTTCAGGACATGCAAAGGGAACATAATTTTAAAGCTATCACATAACGATCAACTGTAAACAGATTTGACTGTCACTTAAACTTACTGTATTCCCCAAGTCGAATCTTATTTACACGAAAATTAACTGCGAAACAATTACCACAAAGGTTCATCTCGATTAACATAGAGTAAAAGAACAAGGTTTAGTAAAAAATAGCTTGTGAAATAGTAGGTGAATAAAGTCATGTAGGTGCAACATCAGACTTTGTTAAAATGATACTACACAGCACAGTTTATACACTGAATAGTTTTTCTCCGGTAAATGTATATTTCTAAAATGATACAATAAATAAAGCCTTGTCTGGAACCCGTTATCTACGGCTTGTGTACACAAAGAGCTGGCAATTAAAGATAGCGGAGGTAACGAACTTGCCGCTTCTGGAAGGTTCGGATTTCGTCATTCGATGTCTTGCTATTCCAGAAACATCTAGTGATTGTCCGGAACAGTCGGCTTCTTGTTTGTCCCAGAAATCTCTCGAATTTATGAATGAGATATATAAGAGATTGTGTGACACGCCAGCGGACAGTTGTAAAACAAGAGTGAGTCGCGAGAGGTAAGCAGAGAACAGCTGTAGAATGTTGTTGTAACGAGAGTTGATGTAATCAAAACGCTGTTTGTTACTGTCATCGACCTTGGAAGATTCTGTTGTAAGTATATGTGATGTAATTGTTGTTACGTGAGAACTGAACAGTGTATTTCTACGGAAATAAAGATATTTAGAATTTCGGCAAACTGGACCTTCATTTCTACGAACATATAACAGGCACAGTAAAAAGAACATTAAAAATAAAGCAAGAAAGGACTCTATAGTAAAACTATACAAAACAATGGCAATACCAACTCTGATCAATGGATCAGAAACATGGACACTAACAAAAAGAAATTGTATGCGAATACAGTCATCAGAAATGAAATTCATAAGAGCTATAGCTGGATATACCAAAATAGATAAAAAACTTAGTCAGGATATTAGAACAGAATTAAAAGTAGAAGAAATAAACCATACTATTGAAAGGAATAGAAATCAATGGAAAGAACATGTTCAGAGGATGAATAATAACAGAATACCAAAAATATCCTTAAACTATAAACCTATAGGAAGAAGAAACCAGGGAAGACCGAAGAAAAGATAAGGAGATCAATTTGGAGCCGGAACGGGTTAAACAATCCAAAGCCGTGAGGTAGAAGAAGATGAAGAATTTCTACGAACCCACGAAGTCACAGTATTGATATAAATCCTGAGAAATGAATTTTGTCAATTGTATTACAAAATTGGGGATTAAAATATGCTCAGTGGTACATATAGCACCCTGTATTAGGTAACAAAAGAATATTCAAGCATACTCTGTCTTTAAAAATAGACATTGGACCTCGCCCTATATTAGCACGGCTCAAAGCTGGACCCTGCTGCGATCATTGTAGCGTTCTAACAGCCAAGCAAGTGACATACGTACGAGAAAGACAGCATGGAACAGCCTGACCCACCCTTAAGCCAGGACTTCCCAATATACAGAGAATTCAGTACAAATACTTTTTGATGAGACTAAAGAAAATCGATCAGTCATGGATCGGGGCAAGTGTCTCACCGAACACTTGTTATTCTTTTTAGTTAACAGGTCAGAATCGAATTACATTACGGATATCCACGAAATGAACAATTGATACAGCCCCTGACGCTGCTGGACTTACACATACATATGTACCAGCTTAGGTTACTTGATCAAGTATGTCTGCAAAATGAAAAATTAATTATGGAAGAACAGAAATTATTGTATTGCTATGAATTTAGGGGACTTGAAAAAAAAAACTTATCCTGTCAATATCTGTTACATTCAGAAACTATTTAACACAGCAGAGTGAACCTTTTACAGGAAGTAGATGTGTGTCTTCTACAGATTGTAAGCAATAACAGTTTATTACTGAGAAAACAGGCTGATATTCTGCATATTATGTTATTCAGTTATGTTAATGGTTATATTTTCAAACATAACTGGTACTTTTAGCACCAAAATAGAACAAAAAGAGATTCAAGAGATTATTTTTATAATTCCAACATGTGTACATTACAGTACTTTCTTAAATTCCGGCTAATTTATGTCCCAAAATTTTCAAGAAAAGCCATCCAAAGCAAAAATGTAGAAAACAGATATTTCCAAGAAAAGAAACCACATACCCTAAACATAATGAAGCAACAAAACAATTTGTAGAGAAAGAATGTTCCACAAATAAGTGTTGAGATTTACGCGTATACTATTAAGAGGGAATGAATTATGGTTGTTTTGCTTTCAAGTGATGCAGAAATCATAGACAAAATGACATACGTAGAAGCATTTAAAAGTATTAAATACTTATGAGTTGTGGTACAATAAAAAAATATACATGAATCTAAAACTGAAATTCGGGCAAAAAACACTGTACCAAAAGCTAACAGTTGCATTTCTCGGCAATTTTGACAACTTACACTTCCTTGAAGGATGAGAAATAAATAGTATTTTATATTCATATGACCCATTTGGGAATTTATGAATTTAAAGAATAAAGGTAGAAATAATATATCTCTTTTTTTAAGTTTACGTCCTCCAACGTTAAGTGATATCGGACCATGTATGGGTGAAATGACGCTCAAATGAGCACAGGGTCCATAGAGCTTAGAGTTTCCCAACAGGTAACAGTCTTTCAGGATAAGGGAAAATCACAAGTTAACTCACCCTGACCGAGATTCGAACTAGGGACCTCTTGAACGTGAGGCAGACATGCTACCATCTACACTAACGAGGCGGGAAATTTGTCTTATTAAACCCCTTATGTGATTAACTGAGCCACAAATGTATTTCTCTTAAAAATCATGCCGGTTAGCCATACAGCGTTCACATAAAGTGTTGAACTTAGTGTAGGATATTACACTATCACTATCACTACCACAGAACGTCGCCAAGCCGATCGTGGTCACAAGAAAAATTGTTACAACTTGTACATGAGAAGGAATGTCTCCGCAAGCCATGTATGGAATAAACTGAGACACCTGCAGACTCAGCTATAGGTCTTTATAGTAAAATAAACAGGTAGGATCATTGTGGTACCTTTACCTGGGGCTTTGATTGTCTACAACATTTACCCTTCCTTACAAATGTCCCCTTCCCCCAAGCGATCGCTGTGTTATATCCTCTATATATTTCCCAGATTATTACCTGCCTGTACCGAACCTGTCAGCAGTTTTTATACCTAGAGAAGCAGGATTATGATGTTACTTATTAAAATTATTATTTATTATTATTACTTTCGTAATTTGTCGCTTAATTAGGTTGTACATATTGTATGATGGCTAAGTGAAATGGGCTAAGTGCTGGGAGTTCAGGAATTCAGGAGCTTTAGAGTTTAAAATTACGAATAATTAATCATTTTAGAACACGATAAATCCTGTAGGAAAAAAAAAAATTACCGGGAAGCTCGCCTTAAATGAGATTTGAATTTAGGACCTTTTGTACGTGAACTATAAATACAGAAGTGCATACTGTCACCTTCCTACGGACAGGTTGAGAATAAGACCACATGCGGTATTTAAAAGAGCATAAATAGACGCTACACTTTGTGGACTCTCCAATAACAATGTTTGTCCACTTATTGTACTTTCTTCGCATTTGTTGATTATTATAGCCACTATACTCGTACGTAAGAAAAACAGAACGCATGTTGTATGTCAACAGATCCCTTCTATCTTTACACCTCCTGGGTATAAACAGCGGCAACTAGCTTGTCAACAATGAAGATAGTCCACGCCCACCAGAAGCCCTTCTCACAGACGCTCTATTTTTAATCGAGTTACGGTTGACTTCAAAGTCTATTCAGCATCGAAGATACCACCCTCAACATCTGCAGTCAAAAGACTCTACAAAAGGGTACGTGTCATGAGAAACCATTTTTCATCGCCACCTCCCATTCCCGCCTTCTACTCCACCTTTCTCTTCTCTTTGCTTTTGGGTTCTTATTCATACATTATTCCTCGTCCTGTGCCTCTCGTTTCATGCTAAGAGATTTTTTTAAGGTTTCTTTATCTCCCATTTCCTACTCGTGACACGACTTGTTCTTCTCCCTCACTTAAAAAGAAAAGACCTTGTATTTTGTGAAGACCTGAGGTGATTTCAACATGCGTAACATGTGTTGGGGAAATCTCTTAGAAAACACACCATGGTGCCATTCTCTTGTCCGAAGCCAATATCTAACATTTAATTATAACTCGTTATTATGAAGTAGAGCAAAGTATTGCTGGTGTATAACCGAGTTGTTTATTGGTTAGTCGGTGGCTCCACTGTAGTGGAGCTCCCGGGTTCAATCCCTACTCGTCTCTCGTGGTTTTTCGTAGGTTACAAAGTGAACGGTGGAAAGTCTTATACCACGTTATATGTCTCTCATTTCCTCTGATTTCGTTTGTCTCTTTTATGTTTCCCGTAGGGGAGGGCATCCGTCACCTTCAGCTGCTATGGTGCGAGCGCTGCGAGCGCTGGGTTGGACTCGTGAGAACAGTGTGTCCCCGTTACCTGCGGGAGATCGGGTACCTCTGGACAGGCCTCGGCCGCCCGGAGCGGTCAGATGGTTGCATGAAACGTCCCGTGTGCTAGCCTGCAGAGCTGATACTAGGTGTGCTAGATCACCAGGCGGCCCCACCGAGGTTATTCCGTAGCCTTTCTTGCAGGGTTCACGCGCGTAAGCGGCGTATCCACTTCCTCCCGTCTTGACGTTGTCGATGGGGGGGGGGGGGGGGCTTTTTAGACTCCAGGTATTGGCCTATGGAAAGAGCCCTGGAGTTTTCCATCGCTCCCGGGCTGATAGTGATGGTGGCCTTTGAACTTTCGGATAGACGTCGAGTCACCATTGTCTCTTTGATGCTACAGGATGACTCCCGGTGGGTAGATGGTATAGAACTTTGCGGGTGGAACTTCTCGTCTACGCCAGAGAGTAACATTTGAACCTCCTACTGGCAAGTCGGAGCATATGCAAAATATTTCCAGAGGCCCCTACTCTTAGGGAAGGCAACTGTTTTCTAAACGGAACCATGGTACACTTTTATATTCTTATTTCCCTCTTATACTGAGTAACTTTTATTGAACATTTTATTTTATAAAACGAATTTTTGAGTGTTTGCAGGAGGTTACCATTAGTTACTAAATAAATAATTAATCAGATGATTGAGTGGTTAAAATAGCATCATTTAGTGATTGAACACTTGTCAATTCGTAAATATTACTGGCTTACAGGGGCTAATTAAAGGGTTAGCTTCCATAATCTGTTTTTAATACTGTAAACATGACTTAATATTCATTGTATCCGCACTGAAAATAGTCCACAAGTGTTATGTCATAAGTCAAGGATGTCGAAACTATCTGTCATCAAATTTCTTGTTTAACAGTTGGCTATAGATATAGCAAAACGTGGTGCTGCACTATGTATTTTGCCGATACTTTGTGTATTTATCTTAGCATATTGAAGGACACTTTTTTCGAGACGAGAGACAATTAATAGTTCAGTATATTTCCCTCTGTATTAAAAACTTTCATATTTCTGTATTTTGAAGATCCAGAATAAATAATTTATATGACAAATTACATTTTATTTGGTGAGTTCAGGCGGCTTAGAAACTACAAATTTGATATTCTATTTCCTCTGTATTCACGAGGTGTGCTAACATCAAGAACAACATCCTATAACAGCTCTACAATTTATTTTAGAAGCATAATGATTTAATAAAGGATACTTAGTTTATTGACAAAAACCAGAATATAAAAGAAGTATCATGGTTATACAAAATTTTCGAAGTTGCCAACCCCTTTGTCGTCCATCAGGTACTATGTACATAATTTCTTCATATCAAAATTTGAGAGATATCTTGTTTCAATATATATGGGTTTGGTTTCACTCTATTCATTTAAAAGAATTTCATTTGTAAAACTTGGGTGGACCAGCCTGAATGTACCATTACATGATTGAGTAAAACAAGGAATTGAGAGCAAGAAATTCCCCGGCACTCATTAATGTGAAAAATAGGGACAGCATTAATATACTTATAGCTCGATAACTGCACAATAATATCCAGGAGAACAAAGAAATTAAACATATCAACAAAGCACAATGCAACAAATTCTTCATGTTCTAGTGCCTTGTTTAAGGAACTGGTGGTACTAGAATAACAAACAGAGTTCTTGAAAATATATTCAGGCATTTCATGTTGACAAAATAAGATTTAAAAGAAAATTTGTTTTATTTAACTTTTATGAAATGATTGTCTCCCATTTAGAAGTAATGCATATTTTTTTAGCAAATAGTACGAAATTCTCACAAATATGGGAAGTAGAGCTACAGGAACTGGTCCTTGGCTGATAGTACCTTATTTAAGTCTAGTTGTTAATTATTTTCTGCTTTTACACCATCATGAACCTAAGAAATGCTATTCACAACATTCCAAGAATGTTGACAATTTAAGCGTTCAAGATTGTGGCTAATTAATCGAAAGAATAGAAATTTGGTTCATAAAATATTTTTCCGTTCAGTTAATAAACATGGATATTACATTTGGGGAGTCTGCAAACCAATTAATAATGCTTCCACAGACCGTTCGTCATTTGCAACGCCCTGCCCTAGAGGCACGTTAAAGTGACAGCGCTACTAAGAAGGGATGCTCTACCGACTGCACACAATGACTCCGCCTGCGATCGAGGTAGGCAAAGTACACTTCTACGTATGTACACACATTAGTTATATTAAAGATGACGCACCTACAAGAGAATTAATCCTCGTGTTTTCTTTAAGAGCTTATACTTTATTTATTTGTCTGGCTGATAAATGAGTCTGCCTGGTGGCATAGAATAAATACAAATTAATCAGAACCATCTCCCAGTAAAGCAGAAGACATTCTCAAATTTAATTTGAGATAACATAACCCAATGACGACTTACACTTGGATAAGTAACTTTTAAGTCCCAGGCTTTATAATCAACCATTATTAGACCATCAACCGTAAGTCTGTTGGATAATTCAGTTCGTGCGAGCGTGTTGTAAATGTAGCTCAGTTGTTCAGAGCAATTGCAAGATAGACTTGGAATTGCTGGTTCAACTTACAGCTATGTCATTGTAGTTTTTGGGTTCATTCCCCTTTTCCAAAGCTTGTTTACTTTTCCTATATAGACCAATTTACTACTTGTCATCTTGATCCCTTCAACAGAACTGTAACCAATGATGCATTTTGTAGCCACGTCACAGAACATTAGTGGAGTAAACGTCACTCCAAGGGGCTATTGACAAAGGCATATAATGTTTTTATTAGAGTTAAGATGTTTGTATTACAGCACAGATTCATGCAGATAAGAGTTGCTGCTTTCCCACCAGACAAGGGTTACATTCTGTCTAATATTCCCACCAGTGTGTTCATGACCATCATCAACGTTATTGGCCAAATGATTGATAGTGCACTGACTCACGATGTTATTTTTGGGAAAAATTAGAGCTGCAGCTGCAACAGAGAAGGGTTGCCGGCAGCAACAGGGGGTGTCTCCAACCCCTAATGAGAATAATGATCATTCTTACCGCAGGGGTAGCTTCATATTCCTCTTTATCAACTTTATAGCTCTGTGGAGGGTCTTTTTTATTTTCCACTGTTATAAACCACTTGTGATAGAATGAGATGGTTTTATGATTTTCATTGTTCTGCGCTTAATTACTCAGACCCAGGCAAGTAACGGAAAGATCCAATACGGCCTACTATCCTTCATTGAAATATTAATCATTCAGTGCTACGATGTACACTCTGCATTCGTGAAATTGAAAGTTGCTCTGGAGGGACAGCTACGAAAAGTTAAAGAGATTAATTAGTGATAGAACTAAAGCACATTGCTATGCAATTCTATGTCCAGAATCCTATGAGAAATAAATAATTTAGAGCTATAGAGCTATAGAGCTTTTTCACAGAGGAAGCATATTAATTAATAGTTAATATGTAACTGGGGCATAAAATGAGATACTCTTGTTTTAACTTTCCAGCTCAAGGGCGATTACTTACTGTGGGATACTTCTCCAAATTATATCTTCATGTCTCTCTATATTATGACAGAGTGGCTAGACAGCTCACCTCTAATCAAGGCAGTTCAAGTTCGATTCCAGGAAACCGTCGTCTGAGCGAGTTTTTATCCAGGTTTTCCGGTTTAACCGGCCATTCATTCCCCCAATTTTTGTAAAAATAAGATATGGTTGTCTGCATCTATTAACAGATTTATATGTGTGTCTATTTTGAATCAACATATAAAGGCTACACAAAGAGAAAAGGGGATTTCCAGTTTTACCAAATTTTTTATCATAGTAAAAATTTGAAACTTATGGGTCTTAGACAATCAAAACCGAAATAAATGTGCATAGTTACTGCAGTATACTGTGAACAACTGAGATCTTGATATCTGACAGCAATAGTATGCCAGTTAAACTACGTGTTGACCTGCATTAAAATTGCTTATTTGTAGTACTGTCTAAATCAAAACTAAAGGTATGCGTACATACAGGGTATAAATGAGTAACAACGCAGGAGTTTTACTGATAATAACTCATACGCAATCAATTTAGGTTACGAAGTCTACGGTCTATGAATACAAATTACAAAATGTGTTAAAATTGCACGGAGATAGCATGACACTCATCACAATGATGAGAAAACAAGAGCGAAATTCATGGCCTCTGTGTTTAACGCAATGCCTATGTTTCCAGGACAGACAAGCTGCACATGCATTAACATTTCGATGTTGGAATTCCCATAACCACTGATTTGTTTCTTATTTACTTCTTTATTTGGAAGTTCTATGTATTGGATACATTTGTGTTTTGTTTTATTTTTCCTTTGACCAATGCTTGCTTTATGTTCCATCTATATAATTAATAGTTTTCCAAATTAATTTATTAACATTAATATTAATATTATGAGTAGTTATAAGGCTGTTTTAATTATTAATGAGTGCCATAACGTTAAGAACGTTGTTTTCAATATTTGTTGTAATTTATTCCTCCAACATTAACTCACATCGGACGATGAATGAAATGGGTAAAATGATGCTCAAATGAGTCCGGAGTCAATGGAGCTTAGATTTATCCGGCATTCGTCTATCAGGATAAAGGAGAACCACGGGAAAACCTTAACCAGGTAACTCACCCTAACCGAAATTCGAACTCGGAACCTTTGAACGTGAGGCAAATACACTACCATCTAGCTACCGAGGCGGGCTCTTCCATTTTGTGACATTCCTTTTTCTCTTGCCTATTTTTATGTCTCTAATCCGACATTGTTAATTAAGAAACAGTGAAAATTATTTTCTTCTTTTCTTTGACATAATGATTACCATGTTTATCACCATTTAAAATTCAAGGTGCTATTTTTCATTTGTCACCCAGTTATTGACTAAATTTTTATGGAATTTTAAACTCCTTCACCTGAAGGATTAAAACCCTTGACATTCCCCTTTTTCGTCCTAGGTCTTTATGTTCAAAATATCATAATATATTTCCAATTTTGTGTTCTTGAAGGTGAAGCGTGAAGAATAAAACATATGCTATGCTAAACCAAAGGACTCTGTTCTAAGAGGGCTACACTTGATATATTCTTAAATCTTATGCTGATATACTGTTAACAGTTTACATTAATAGCCACCTATAATTATGCACGTGGCTTTTAAATGAATCGTGTCATTAATGTTTTGATAGGACTTCAGTAATAAAACTTCATAACATATGAAACTGCGTTTTACAAACTAAAGGGAGTAGGAAATGGTAAAAAAAGTCCCTTTGAAGCATTTTATCGACAGTAATTTAAGTCTTAAAGGAAGATAAATGCTCACAATGGCACCATTCAGTAAAACAGAATAGCCGTCTTTTTGAATCTGTCAATAACGATTGTCGATAATCCAAAATGCCTCTGGCTTCAGATATATCAGCGCGAAAAAAGGAGCAAAAGACTACAAGCAGATCTAAGTGAGTCAACAAAAGAATTATCCGATGTGACGTGCACAGAATGTTCTGCTATATCAGAGTTAGAGAAATTTCAGAAGTGGAAGTATACGAATGAGCAACAATTTCAAAAATATATACTTAAAATAAATTAGAAAATAATTTACCCTCATTTACCTTGATTGCTTTTTTATTTTTGTTATTTTACATCCTCTAACGTTAAGCATATCAGATGATGAATTAAATGCGTGAAATAATACTCAAATAAGCCCAGGAATAATGAGTTTAGATTCACCCGACATTCCTGAATGTCAGGCAGACATGCTACCACCACACCACAGAAGGGAGAACTTTAACTGTGATTCAGCTTTTAATGATGACAAAGTGAATAAAAATATCTCGATATACATTGAAGTAAAAAGAGACTCATTTGAAATGTTATAAGACTCTGGATGTAACAAAATTCATGTATTGAGGCGAAACGTGAGGGAACAAATAATTTATTGAAACACAATATGATCTTTAGAAATGTGGCTCCTCAGATCTGTGATAGGAGAATTCCTAACACACTAAAAAGCACAATAACGAAATCAGACAACAGCTAGTTAAACTATTCTCGTAGAATGAAGGAATTTGCCAAAGTAAAGGGAATCTGGGAAAGCACATAGTTACCATCAAGGACAACATAACTCCTCGCTTGTCCTTAGATGTCCTCCTATTGCGAGGTTGAAAAAGTTTAAATTTAAACCGTTAAAGCTTAATCTTGAAAAGTATTTAAGTAATACAATTTCTGTTTTTATTTATTGAAATCCTAAGATTGCGATTTAATAAACCAAAACCAAAACTATATCAGGATATGTAAAATATTACATTTATTAAAACTGATGTTCTATATCATGAGGAAAGTGAAAAATAAATACAGTTGAGAAAAATTAGCTAATACAGAGGTGCGTTTTTAAAGTTCGAAATAAGAACAGCAAAGCAAATGACAAACAACACATTTAGGCCAAACTATTTATTTCTGACAAGAAGTAGAAATAAGTCAATAGGTATGAACAATGAAGTAGGTTTTACAAACACATTTAATCACGTTTATTATGGTGTTATACAGTGGTAAACTGTATGTAAACAGTTAAAGCATGATAAAAATCATGGTTTACCTACACTTTAAATTCATTTCTAAAGACTTTCATACTAATTTACAATATGTTCCACTATTCCACTATTTACGCTCATATTCCACTATGTAGAGGCTTATTTTTTCAACAGATTAAACACATAGCTATCTATGAAGAGAGTAAATGTCTGAGGCAGAGGTCTTGGACAGTGTAGAAACGAAAAAGCTGCTCAAAGCAAGTTATACTATATGTTCGGCAGGAATGGAAAATATCGTCACGCATCTGCAGTGGACATAGGTGGTAGCGTGAGTGCTTTATATTCAGGTGGTTTTGGTCATGGCGAGTTAAATGGATGAGCTTTTTCCTGGGTATTTCATTGTCCTAAAATATGAATGTAAGATTGTTCTAAGCTCTATAGACCCTGGTCTCATCTGATTTCACCCACTTCAGAGTACCTTATGACTTAACGTTGCAAACATAAATTAAAACAATAAACCTAGAATCATAATCATTATTAGATGCATTGTTTTGTCCAAATGCCGATATATATTGAATTTTCTGGGAGTGTCCTCTAAAGTCCTCTACTTTCTAAATGAGTTTCAAAAAAACGAAAACTGTAAGAGACAAAATGTCACTACTTAAAAAGACCAGATCTCGTTAAAGTATGTAATTTATGCCTAGAAGTTTAAGTGGTGTAAACTATTTCAGAGATGTTCCTTATTTGTCTGAATTTTCCAATACTAATTCTTTTCTCAAGTGGGAGGCGTTATTCATGTTCATATCTCTTGGTCATGCAAACAGAGGACTATCAATAGCGTCACATAGGGACCGGCGTTTTAAACAGTTGACTATCAATTAAAGCCTACTGCATTCCCATATTCTTCTAGGAACTTCAGTAAAATTATCAATAATTATCTTAATTAATATCGAGTTGATAGGGAAATCAGCATTTGTAAGAATAGTTTTAAAATAGTAAGGAAAGTCATTAAGTGTAGCACCTCAGATTTTTCGAACTGGTACACATGTGTTTTTATAGGCAACACTGATTTCTGAACTGAGATCTATTTAATTGAACTGTCAATCCTTTTGTTGAATGTGCTCAGATAAATGACCAATTACCTTAGCTATATTGACTTATAATTAATTTCTGTTCCTAAGCACGTAAATTCCTTGGGTAATGATATCTTAGATCCTGGCGAAATTTCAAATCGTCTATCTTAAATTATAACCTACTAAAACTATTTATTAAAGTTATGTGCCTCTCTTATTCTCACTTATTTATAGAATTATTAAAGTAATCAGACAACAATTCCTCTAACATTTTACGCAGCACTTGGGGGAACATGTACTGCTTTATCTCTACGTTAGCTGACGATAAACTGCTAAACAACGCTGAAGTTCTGGAGGCGAGCAGCCAAATTGCGGTATGTCTTTTGAAGTTACATGTGAAGTAGGATGTACAACTCGCCAAGCCAAGAGAACAGATCCTCAAAGTCAAGTGTCACCAGCACAGAGAGAGACATTTTCTGTACTTCCTCACACAACAAGAAGCTTGACAACAACACAAAGTACCCATTAGCCTTCTAGAGAAAGAGAGGGAGACAGCGCCATTGACCTCTAGACTCGTGCAACAATTACTTGAGTACTGCTACAGAAAGAGTAGCTTCTTCAACTGTCCATATTAAACTAACGCAATCTCCGACAAGGTAAAAGCCAGAAGGAGTTTAAGTCTTGCAGGGGGAGATGTGCTGGGAGTTTTCAATTATTTGACATAGATCAAGGTTATAAAAATGCGTTCTGCCCAATTACATTTCCCCAAATCCAATTCGCCAAAATGTTTGGTTTAAACGTACGCGGTTTTCACAATTATCTTCGGTATAGTTTACGAGAAAAATCATTAAATTTCTTTGGACTACATTATAGTATAGTAATTGAATTTCCAATCTCTTGTTTACGAAAGGAAAGTAGTTTAAATCCACTGTACAAAGCCAATTCTAGGCTTTCATCTCCGTGGTGTGAGGGTAGCATGTGTGCCTCACATTCAGTAGTTGCCTCTTACCCTGAAAGATGAACGTTGGCCAGCTACGTTCTATGCACCTTGGACTCATTTAGTTCATTTCATTCAATGACCGATATGACATACGTTGGCGGACGTTAAATAAAAGTGTTTTCTAAAGATGTTACTGTTTCTGCACATATTTTACAGTCTTTTTTCATTTTGCGCTTTAATGAAACATTGCATGCCAACAACAGTTTTGGGACGCTAGGTTCCACCTTGCTAGCGTATATTATGTAGACTGCATTAAGTTTGAATGTGAAAATATAATGTAGAAATGGGAGTTCAGAAAATTGATTTTTAAATATGAGGTAATTAAGGAAACTTTGCAAGTCATAGAATTTTAAAAATTTGAATTATATTCTAGTATTTCTCCAGCCAAAATAGTCAAGAAGCATACCTTGACCGAAAATGGCTAAAATTTCACATATAATAGCATCGAAGAGGCTAATATCTACGTTTGTTCGAATGTTCACATACATTAAATTACTTAACCTGTTTCTCTCTAATCGAACTCGGCAAACATTTCCAATCTGAGTATATAGTGGGTAATTGCGCTAATTGGATAAGTAGGAATGTGTGAAGCTCACATGCAAAAGGCCTCTGGTTCAATTCGCATAACTTCCTCTTCTTCTGATACTGGAATTTTCATAGTTTTGTTTCCTTATTTCCTTTTCCTTCCTTCTTATTCTGCAGACGTGCTTTTTGACTTAACCGTGGAAAGCTGTGCCACACAGATAGCGTAAATAGTATCCATGGATACCAGAGGCCTATCTAACATATGGATTGTTCTTGGCCCACTCTGAGCATATCCAGTATTGGGAGGTCTTAGAGCTGGAATTTCATAGTCATCTGCTTTATTCGTGTTGCCTATTTGCCTTCTGTCTTTGCTGTCATTGTTAAATTTGTAATTGTTTTGGACATTTTAACGAATTTCTCATTTTATCGCAGAAGAATTTGAAACATAAACACCAAAATTAGCATATTTTAAAAATGAATTACAAAATTGTATATTGAAGATATGAAGATAAACCACTGGATGTTATTTTCATCAAGGCCAGCTGCAAATCTGATCACATCTAGATTTGATATATTGTAAAGAACGTGTTATTTAATGATATATTCTGCTAGTGAGTGCAAAGTTTTTATGAAACTAATGTACTAGGTTGACATTTAAAACCAAACGTAGCCAGTTTAATACATTTTATGAGTTATCTGGTAAGGTTTACAACTTCATAAAATTCGGTGAGTAAAAAAAAAAAATGTCACCATAATTAAGAGTTTGAAGTCTTATAAATTATTTTTTATAATTTTCTGGTACAAAATAAAAGTAAGTAATATTTAATTATATACTTTCCTATCAAGCAATAACATCACTTCAAATGTAGCTTGCATCTTTATTAAATTTCCGTAAACAACTGAAGGTATTAATACCAAATTGTATTTTAGAGATAATGACATATTTGTATTGTATAATTTAAGTTAGTCCATTTTGTTAAAACTAACTACAATGTCGGCTATCAAAAACATATAGGTATAAAATTTTCCTCTTTTTGGTGAATTATGCGCGAAATTACAGTATTATTAACACCAACGTTTGAAAGTGAAACGCGAGTTGTTAAAAACTTATGAACTATAAAACAAGCAATACACTTACATATAAATACCGTGAAATAATACTGTAAACGTAAACAATAACCTCTCATTTCTAGACTAGAGATATTATATTCCAAAACTAACCATTTTAGATAATGTAAAAATCGGTTGTGGTAAGCAACATACCGAGCTAAGAATATGTCTTGTTTACATTAAGATACAAACTATTAGGTTGTCTCATAAATGAAGTCGGAGTTTTGATTTTGGCGTTTTGGAAAATGTATTGGGTTTCTTTGGTTTTGCAATGCCATAACTAGCGTTGCGTACATTGTGAACATGTATCAGTCTTCAGTTTTTTATAAACAATCACAAAATGGAGATAACCAAGTTTGAAAATTTAATGTTGAATATGGAAGATGAGGATTTGCTTTAATTCTTTAAGAGAATATTCAAGAAGTATTAACCAATTTAAAGGTATTATTTGAGGAATAAAGAAATGTTAGCTGTATCTAATAATTTTAGTATGACATACTGATGTTATAAATTAACTAATTAATTAACTAATTTCTAAAACACTACTGTAAACAAGATTAAAAAAAAACGCTGCTGCAGTTCAAAGAATATGTGAAGTGGAAGGAGAAGATGTCATTAGTGATTGTATGGCATAACAATGGTTCCAAACTTTCAACAGTGGAGACGAAAACACTAAACACTTACCAAGTTCTGGAAGAACTAAAGTATGGAATATTGAGGATACACGCGAAGTTCTGCGAGAAAATCTGCAAAAATGTGCCTGTAGGCTTTCAGAAGAATTTGGTGAAGCAAAAGATACCACACACCGCCACATTAAGGCACTTGGAAAATCATACCGAAACTTAGATCTGTACCTTATGAACTGGCACCTCAGTAGGCTGAACGTCGCCAGCTTATCCGTATTCCCATGGATGATAAATTTGTCAGGAGAATTGCTACTTGAGATGAAAAATGGGTATAATATCGAAACCCCCACCCCTCGAAACCGGGTTTGATCGCCGTCAAGCTGCCAAAGTTATCGTTCAAAAATTCAGCTCGATCCCAAAATAACGTGTGTCTGGTGGCATTTTGAAGATGCGATTCACTGGAAGTTTGCTCCAAACGGGGGGTGGCGATTGATGCGGATCTTATTTATTCTCAACTTGAACGAGATCATAAAATTTTGAGATGGAGACACCCGGCATTAGTTAACCTAAATAGACTTCTATTGCAGCAAGATATGCAACACCTCATACTACATGATCAACCATGGACAAAATTCAGGAATTGCGAGGAATCGAACTGCTACCACACCCACCGTACAACCCTGATCTGGCACCATCAGATTATCATATTTTTTGATCCATTGCCAATTTTCTACAGGGAAGAAGTTTTGACAACTTTGAAGCAGCCCAAGTGGGTGTTATCAAATTCTTCACATCAAAAACCAGAGACTGGTACCATCGTGGGATAATAAATCTCACTGAACGATGGCTCAAAGGCTATAGAATCTAATGACCTATACTTTAACAATTAGTTAATTGCTTGTCAGAACACATTTCAAATAACCTTCTTTTTCTTAAAGAACATTACTTATGAGACAGTATCTCTATGTCTCCTTCAGCGTAAGATTATTGACTATAAAAAAAAAAATTGTTTAGCTCAGTCAGCAAATTTGAACATATGAATAAGAATTTCAGGATAGGGTGGCGCGTTTTAATTACGATATTTCGCAAAACATTTTCAACAGAAACAACAAAAGAACGAGCAGGCATTGGAGTTAGCTATCTGTATGCATTTAAAGCTTTCACTTAAATAGAGCAAAGAACTACTCGTATACAAAAGCTGAATGAAAACATCTCGTTAGCTAATTGGATTATATTCTTGTCATTTTAATCCTTCTAGTTTTTATTTAAGTCATACTTATTGTTTCGTTATAAAGGATTTTTGTCATAGAAATATATATTCTTTTGAGGGTCAAAATTTTTTGTGGCTGCATTTCTGTATCATTGCTCTGTAAATCCTCATCAGTAGCACTATTGATTATAGAAATTTTTGGAGTGATGGCTGCACGTAATTCATCTGGTGTTTTGTGTGAATGTCGTATTTGAAGTATTACAATAATTAATCAAAATCATAATCATCATCATTTCTGGATATCTTGTTGAAGTTGAAATAATAAATACTCTTAACATTTCATAAGGCAAAGTAATGATCCAGTTGGCCCATAATACCATAGGTATCACTGTTAAAAATATGTATCATAAATATTATGCATATTGGAACGAAATTACATAAAAAAGTAAACGTTACCGTGTTAGATCAGTGGTCACGACATGGGTGGAAGTTTGGATATGTATTTTAATTCGGTTACATTGTCACGTCAACTCTCCCTCCCTCTTCTTGATAGTAAAGTTTGTGCAAGCAAGTTTATCGCTCTCTCTCTGTTAGTAACTGTCGTCCAGAACGGACGTGTGTATCCGCAGTGGGTGAGGGCAGGTAACCGAACGGTGCGACCAACTATGTATCTTTCTTTATACCTATAGTAAACCTTTTCTTGTCTAAAATTGTAGTTTTTGGTATGTTGTTATCTAATAACAAAGGATACAAAACTCCAACCTCCTCGCAAAGCATGTCAATCCTAGCTAATGAGTTATCCCCCCGTGTAAGATCTGGCCATGTGCTAATTATCCATTACCATCCTTGGTTAGATCTTTACAATATTGTCACCTAATTATCGGAAGGCACGGCCAGCTAGCAGCTTGGTGGGCGACAGGAGGCACGCCTACCCATTTATCTTGTGGCGTTCACTGAAGGGGAAGGTTAGGAAGTGTCACTGGTCGCTGGCCGCCTCTTTCCCCTCCCCCTGACGTCTGGAACAGTCGGGATATTTCATCTAATGCGGAACCTTCTAGATAGATCAGTTGGTCTTATATAAGCAACGCGCCGGGCTGGAAGAGAGTTCAGTTCTTGGCGAGCAGTCGTGAGGAGCGCCGTACTAGTGAACGGACTGGAAGACTGTGTACGTGTATCAGAGTAGTTGAACGTAATTGGGAGTGTGGAGTGAACCTGTGACAGATGAACTGGTGAATTGTAATTGTGCGCGCTACGCAATTCTATGTAATCGGCAAGTGTTCCAACTATAATTCGGTGGAAATAAAGAACATTTTGAGTTTGTGCAATTGGAATTTTAATTTCACGAACCCACAGTCACAATATTATCACAAAATATTGAATTAATAAAATTGTTACACACCTTTGCCCTAACGTTTGTAATAAACGCTTATCTATAATTTGCCGTTGTCACTTCCTTAATATTTTTGTCAAATTCTTTGTTCTGCTCAGTAAAATAAGATAAGAGATGCAATTATGAACTTATTTTGGGTGTTAAGTTGCTTATTTTCTCAATTATTTTCAGTGTTAACTGTTTTCTTATCTAAATTTAATACATTTAATGTAGTTTTAACTATAATGGCCACTTGGAGTAACCTTGACTTAATTAAATGTCCACCTCCCTCTCAAGAATTAAAATTCAGAACCCTTGGCACATCAGACACCGTTCTTCGATTGACCTACTAGACCACCTTTTTCTTTTGTTCTGTACACATCTTACTGTAAACATAAGAGATCTTGCTTATAAACTGAATTAACGAAGTAAATTTCTATTGAATCTTAGGCAGTCAGGTAGATTATATTAGACATATTTGTCTTAATATTCTGACTTTGTGGGTTCGTGAAATTAAAAGTTCGATTGCACCACTCAAAAATGTTCATTTCCACCGAATTACAATCGGAACACTTGCCGATTACACAGAATTACGTAATGCACACAATCACAATTCACCAGTTCGTCTGTCACAGGTCCACTGCACGCAGTTACGTACACGTACACAGTCCGTTCTCTCACTGCGCGCTCCTCACCGCTGCTCGACAAGAACTGATCTGAACTCCAGCCCGAAGCGTTGCTGGCCAATCTAGAAGGTTCCGGATTAGGTGAAATATCCTTTATGTTCGAGAACTCAGGGGAAGGGGAAAGAGACGGCACAGTAGCCCGCGATCCCTCTCCTAATCATCCCTGTAGTTAGTGACAGGAGACAAATGGGTAGGCGTGGCCAGAATGCTTCACGTCTGACACTACTGCCGGCCAGTTCTATAGGGAGTTCCGACGTTCGGGCGTTCGGGTGACAATATTAATATACCTATTAATTAGGCTTAGTTATTCGAGGTTATGTTGAACCTAACTGAGCCTTATGGTTGGTGTTATAATTTTTTAAGTTCATCTTATGCCACTTCTTGTCAAATTACACTTGCCAAATGCGTCATAATCGGTTATAACAAATCATCTAAGCAGGGTGTAAGGTCAAATATCTATTTTGGGACTGCGGTTTCCTTCTGCTGCTGAGCGGAGGCATGGTTAGTCTTCGTTGACAACTTTACTTAGGAAGTCTTTAACGATTGAGATAAAGTATGGCTGGGCTGCACTTTTTCTCCTCCAAGAAAATAAATTTATACTAAGGAATTTTATGCCCGAAGAATATCCATCGCCCTTCGACGAGTTTGAGTTCATAACGTGGGAAACCAGAGGACTATTAGAATAATCATGATGTTGTTAAAATATAAATGTAATTTGTCATCATTTCTTTATTTTTATTCCATACTCCTTAAGTGTCTGAAGTAATTATTTTGAAAATATCTCCAAGGAAACGCGAGGTTATTGACCAGATAAAAGCTAAGTTTAAATGCTATGGGGATAAATCATGGACACCAATGTTTAGTTAAGCTATTGTACAATATGTACCGAAACAACAAACTGACATGAGAGAATAGCTTCCCATGGGGTCAGTGAACTAAATATGAAGGGTCAACATTTCAGCTGGTTACATAAAAAGTGTAAATAACGAGATATCTGTTTGCGTTATTTGTATTCGGTACGATTTTAAGTTTCCCCTTCGGTCTGCGAAACAAAAGAAGGTAGGTAGGTGGTGCATGGGGAGTATTCAGACATCACGAGCGTCTGATGGACACCGAGGCACGTGATCGGAGTAAGAACGCTGCTCGAATCCATTCCATTATTCATGTATCACTGTCCCGGCTATGGATGTTTCTCTCCGGGTAAACAAGATTTAAGGGGGCTCCGGAAATAATGCATTAGTCTTTTATTTCAACGGTCACTGCACGTAAGGCTGTAGAAACACTAATTATATTGTCCCTCCCGTCCGATCAGGTTTTAAGACGAATTGCCTGATTTACTGTTTTCACCGAAACATTGCTGCAAGCAAAGAAAGAAAAAAGAAATAAAACACATTTATTACCGTTATAAAACTAACTACATTCCAAAACCTAGCACTTCAAAATCTTAAATAATTAATGTACTGGATTCAATATGCCTCCAAAGAGTAGTATGTAATGCTTTAAATCTTTTATAAAAGTCGTATAGTTTCAATCTAATATTTCCCGTGCTTCTACCACCATTTATCTTAGACTTGTTGTTTCTCTCATCTAAGGGCTTTCTGAGATGCTGCAATAAGCCAGGCTGATACTCTTAAGCCTAGAGGAATTCCTTACCCACAAACTCCCTTCAGTTCTCATTCGATATATTAATCGGGCCTTCAGCTACATAGACTTTCGCCTTTAGAAACACCAAACTTTATTTTCAGTTTTGTTTTCTTTAAGAAGAAAAAAGACAGAACAAACACCTTAGTTTTCCCCTCAATAGTGTGCTTTCATGACTATTTTTCCTTACAATTTTGTTTACTTTTCTACACTTCTCAGTATCATATAGTTATGCAAAACACAAATATTTTACACCCCAAAATAGTTTATTCACTAGATTTTTGTTCTAAGGGTAATCCTTGGAAAAAATGCTCGTGCGCAACTGAGAATCAAACCCAGAAGAAGCTAGCTGTTCCACCGATATGTTTGAACACTGTTACACAAGTTTTAATTTCTTGTCTTTTAAGATACTGATAGCTTGATGGGGGACTTAGGTCATATTTTAGTATTTTATTGCTCCACCTATGTCTTCTTGTGCTAACTAGCATTATTGGTTTTCACAAGTTTGGTTTGTAGTAGGTTTTCAGAAGGTGCTTTAGTTCCTGATTCCTCTAAGAACTGCGATACTATAGAACGATTTCAAATTTCTTAAGTTACAGAAGTAAGAGTTCTTATTTTACGCCGTCACCCTTTTTTCCTCTATCTGCATTCCTTTATTTGAATTACCTTGTTTCTTTAAGATTTTGATAACGTTTGCTATCAGTGCATGATGACCAGACATCGGATCCCGTACACCTTAGCAATCAATGTACACGCACAGGTACTATAAGGGTCAGACGCGACCTTAACAAACGTCCGATATCAACAATTATACCGAAGCGCTGTGTGTGTACACTCCGATACGGATACAAAGTATGTACATTCAACAATAATCTACATTTGTAAATTGTCGAATGTGAATTTTTTGCACCTCTCGCTGAAACAATATAAAAATATTGGGAGAAAGTTCGTTCAACGTCACATGACGTTAATGATGCATATGAGTATTACAAAACATTTTCATATGTTTGTCCGAGGCTTAGTTTATTTCTTATATTACGCAGCACTAAAAATATAGCATTTTTGTGTTGAATACTGGACAAATCATTGTTTGTTCGTTTGGTAGGTGGTGCATTGTCTATATTGTTAATTTTTGCAGACACCTCCTCGACAGCTTTTAAACAGCTCGAAAGTATAACCTTCAAGCTGTTTAACGATTGTTGATAATACCCAAAACTTTTGATTTATAAAGTGGAGATTGTCCAATAATTGTTGTGAAAGTAATGCTATGTCCAACAGCATGTCCAACACCTTGCATTCCCTGGAAGACATATCTACCTGCGTGGCGAGCAGTAGTTGTAATGAAACAAAAGCTACGCGTTGCGAACCGAGCTATTTCTGCGTGTTGTCCCCGAAACTGATGCCAGCAGTTACATACTGTGAGAGTTATAAACTTCATATCCCCTTAAAGGTGTACGAGCTCCGATGTCTGATGACATTCACTGTACAAACTCAGTTTACCTTGAGTTTCTGCTTCAAAAGGCAGTCTTAGTTCTTTATTGGTTATGTTTAATGAACAGGATTTGCTAATTCAGTGTATTGTATAAAGGTGTTGGAACTGAATTCTTACAGAAGCCGACAGTACACATCGCGGACTGAAGATGGGAAGAAAGAAGAAGGAAACTACCGCAGCTCGCAGGAAGACGTCTCCGGTACCTAAACAACCGGCTGCGCAGACTTCGCAGGCAGCTGAGTGGGGACCTCAAGGTGCCCTGAAAGGGAAATTCTGGGCAATTACTACTGAGCAAGATGTGCCCAGCACATCCGACACGCAACAGGCATCAGCCAGCTCGCCCTGACCTGTCTACTCTAGAAGACTGTACAAGTAGCAGCTGAACTGCAGTTCGCAGATACTTCACCTGCAGAAGCACAACCACCGGAGCCGCCAAACGCAACTGATCAGCGGCTTTCCTACGCCACCAAGATCTTTGCATTCCTCACCAGCACCAGCCACGTCCACAGGAGCCTACAACGTGGTCATCAGCGGGGTATCCCGCGATCTCCAGTGTAGATTTGTTCTCTCCGCTGCAAAACAGAGGTGGCCCCCTGCCTGGAGAGCCAACCGGATAATATCGATAGTAGGCACCACCACACTAGTGCGCCTGCATCTAGCTGATAGCGCGGAGGACGATGCTACCTTGAGGAGGGCACTGCCCTTATTAGGGCGCTATCTCAGAATCGAGCAGTTTTATTTAGTTCCCGAGCACGTTCAGTTTTTCGCCTGTCACTATACTTACACATAATTAAACATTCATTAAACACAATTGCAAATGATCACAACACGCGCTCAGATACACGGACTCAGGCACACGTAAACCAAGGCAAATTGCCACAAATAAAATGCAAAGTATCTTGCCAGTACAGGATCTCTAACTGTTGCATACGTGAAATAAATATGTAGTGTTTAACGCCCGCTTTTACTACATACAGCACCGCATGCGGTGACACTAATTATATATGAGATGAAGATGGAGCACCGGTGGAGTGAGATGGCGGGTAAAACCGGAGGTCTCGGAGAAAACCCGCCCCAGCGCCGTGTTGTCCACCACAAATCTCACTTTGCGGTCACCTGGGATCGAACCCGGGTCGCCTTGGTGACAGCCAAGCAGTCTAACCACTGAGCCACGGCGCGGCCATTTGAATACGTGAGGGTATTCTGCTTATGCAGCGTTATCAGCAAGACAAACACCAAGGTATTATGACTACTGCAGCGTTTGCGTAACTCGCTTGCCCGCAAGTCACTTTTTTTTCTAATTTTACGTCCTCCAACGTTAAGGCATATCGGACGGTGAATGAAATGGTTGAAATGTTGCTCAAATGTGTCCAGCATCCATGGAGCTTAGAGCTACCCGACATTCGTCTTTAAGGATAAGGAAAACCGTGGTAAAACCTTATACAGGTAACTCACCCTAACCGAGATTCGAACTCGAGACCTCTTGAAGGTGAGGCAGACTCTACCATCTACGCTACCGAGGCGGGCCCCGCAAGTCATGCTAAGCACGTGTTAGAATATCGGCAACCAAGGTTTAGCGTCTAACGTTGTCATGGAAACGTCTCGGCTCTAATTGGTCATTTTAATCGTTACTGTGGCAACCGTTATGACATACTCATCCCCTCCCATTTATTTAGACCGTTACTCCATGTGGTTACCAACTGTCAATCACATTCTAGTTTGGCGACCAGTATAGTTTAAGTGTTTGTTGTTCGGTTTGCCTACCGTCTAAGGAGCTTCTGTTCTCTTAGCACTGTGTCGCCGTGAAGTTCGACCACACGCAGCACACTGTTGTAGAGAGGAAAGTAGATCGTGGGTCATTGATTGGCTACATGACCCTAATGGACGTGGACAGGTTATCTTTCTTATAGGTCTTAATTTATTTATCATTACAGAATACTTTAATCCACCTACTATAAACCAAATATTACATAATAATTGATACAATAACGCAAAAGGCTGGCCCAGTGGCTCAGTCGGTAGAGCACCTGCCTGGCGTGCTGGAGGTCCCTGGTCCCGGCAATGGGGGTGGAGATTTTTCTACGACCAAGATAATTCCTCATCTTCCCCAGAGTATGGAAGTATGAATGTGTGCGTGATATAATGATTAAAACCCAACGAATACGAGTTAACTCCTTCGATATGTTCCAAAGGAGAACGGCCGCCGAAATGACCACTGGAGTTAAAGGCGGGATAAATGAAAAAAAAAAAAAAAACAACGCAAAATATAGTATTTGAAGCAGCATTAATTTCAAATGATTGCATTCACACAAAACGTCCTAAATTTACATATGCTCGAGTCATATTCCATTCATCAATAAAATTTTCGCAAGAAAAGTATTATACCAAAGTCTAGCAGAATTTCGGTTACCTATGGGAAAACTCCATTTGAAACCGTTTTTCAGCGTGGAGAAGGCATATATTTTAGTAAAATTATTCCAGAATTTTGATGAAGGGTTAGATTGTTTACCTTCCGGAGGCTCCCTGAAAGTTAGCAAGGGGATGCGTTTTCATCACTTGATATCTCCAGCTACATCCTGTGGTATGTAATGCGTGTTGCAGTGCAGTTTCTACTGAGCGGGAAATGAACTGCGGAAGTTAAGCAGGAAAGTCAGTAGCGGGGCAGGAACATTATGAATTTCCTTTCAGAAGTTTCTTCTCCGACAGGAAGTTGAGTTGTACCTAGCTAGGTGCTTCAAACTGTTACGTGCATACGCACTTCTGACATCATCTACTCTAACCCATATCGTGCGTAGTAGTCCCGTATTACGTATGCATATTTAAAACATTAATATGGTTATAAAAAATTTAAGCTTTAACCACATATTCTCTCTGAATTAAGTCTCTAAGACAAAAAGTGAACTGCGACATATTATTATAACCAAGGATGATTGTCCTGCAATGGGGATGTCCTACTTCAGTATGTGGGTTGAAAGACTTGGATATATCTCAAAATACTTTAATTAGAAGCAATCACAGAATTCAGTGCCAGATGCACAAACAATGAGACACATTGCAAATCGAAGAAAGGACACAAGATTCAAAAACTAGAATTCAATATCTGGGACTTAAGTACTTCTAGCATAGTAATTAGACACAAAAGCTGCGTGCCTCATTTTCCGAGGGCTGTTCAATAAAAAATGATCACATTTTTTTTGACAACGTACCTTTACTCATCCTCGTAATTTTGATGGTCCTTCTCAAAATATACTTCCATGAATGCGATGCATACATCCCAGCATTTCTAGCAGTCTTCAAAGACATGCTGGAAACCATTTGTTGAGAGATCCTTTAAAATCGCCTCCACAGCCTTCACCACTGCTTCTGATAATGGATAATGCCTCCCACGAAGGCGCTTCTTCACGTTAAAGAATAGAAAAAAGTCACATGGGGCTAAATCCGAACTACAGGGAGGGTGAGGGATGTACTTCATGTTGATTTTTGCAAGATATTTAGCAACAACATTGGCAATATGTGGCCACGCACTATCGTGGTGCAGCATCCAGCCTGCTTCATGGAAATGTAATCTTTGGCGCCTGATATGGAAGTGTAATGTTTTCAGGATATGCCTGTAGTATTGTCCAGTTACTGATGTGTGTGCAGGTACAACATGCTGATAACCCATTCCCTGAATATCAAAGAATGAGATGACCATAACTTTCCCAGCAGAAGCAACCACTTTTGCTTTCTTTGGTGGTTGGTGATGAAGAAGATTTCCACACTGAGCTTTGCTGTTTGCCCTCAGAATCAAAATGATGTAGCCAAGTTTCATCAGCAGTGATTACGTTTGAAAGAAACTCCGGATCTTCCTCTAACATCAACTGCATGTTACCTCCATTGAGTGGTAAGTGATAATGAACATGTCTGAACTTACCTGGTTCTCACAGGTGTGAACCAGGAGTACAAGCAATGAAACTACTACGGCGTGTTTGTTGCACATTAAGCTAACAGAATATAATAAGACTGAATTTTAGTGCGAAAAATTATGACCGTAAAAAATTATGATCATTCTTTATCGAACAGCCCTCGTATATGAGAACCCCTGGTGGTTTGCCGGGAAACATATGCGTCAATTTGAAAATTTAATGTCATATCGACAGTTGGTCATAGCAGCTCAATGGTTTAGAGCAACCGAACGGAGCCGGGAGATCCGTGGTTCAAATCCCGGCTATGGTATTGAATGTTTTAGTCTGGCTTACTCATTCAAATCTTAGCCTACATACGGGTAGTGTGGAAGAAATGATTTCCACAATATGAATAGTTCATCTAAAATATAAAATGTGCTCAAACTTGAAACACAGGTTTTAAACCAAAATCGTGTTAAACTTTCAAAATAAATAAAAATTGAAATTTTTGTAGCACACTTTATCAGATGAAATGTCAGAGAAGTAGTATATAACTTATATCTTTGTTCTTCGTAAATTTTCTGCGATTGGCAATATTCATAATTTACATTTATTTATTGGGTTACATATTAGGGGATTCCAACCATTATTTCTAGCATAGTATCAAGATTACCTTCCAAATTCTTTGAATGCATTTTATTCATAGCAGCACTTAGTTTCAAGAAAAGTACGGAAAATTGGTGGTAAAATTGATTACTGAAATTAGTGGTTCAGGCTGAAGGGCCTTTGCTACCCGAAGCACAGTACCATATTGCTTCTAAAGTGACTACTGGGATTAAAGATTTTGGGAACACCCCAAGGATGGTCAGATACGAGAATTATGTAGGCTAGCAAAAACGGGGTCCATAACGGTTTCAGCATGATACCAAACCTGACATTGGGTAGCTGTCTTACCCTACTCCTCAAAGTCTTAGAGACTTATGTAGATGAGAGTTTCCCATAAAGAAAACATGCCCCAACAGTTCCCAGATTCGTCAAGTAGCTACCGATATGGGGAAAGCACGAAAAACCGATAGTTCAGAGTGAGTAGTTTGACAGGAATTGAACAGAGGAGCTCTCGTATGTGAACCTACCAATAGACACACTTATCTAGCTCAGTAAGTGTCTAGTTAGTAGTGGCTCTCAAATTCGTGCTAGAATTACTTTGCAGTTACTTTACTTTAAATGGGACCTATAAATTGGTGAAATAAAGCTTTAAAATAATTAGTTAAAACATAAAGTAGTTGTGAATTTTCGAGATAACTCCCAATAGTACATAAAATATTCCTAAATCGGTTGAAACAAATACAGAGACTTTATTCACATATTTTATTACTTCGATAACTATGATAGTACAATTTTAGAGCTCTTACCTCCAATTTTTAGCTAAGCTAACGAATTCTTTGGCACATAAGTTAGAGAATATTATTAGTTTAATATCTCTAGATTATCAGGCACAAAGCACTATAATGAGACACGGAAGTATTCCAAAATATCAAGATTTATTTACGAAGTACTTTCTGAACTACAAATAACTGGGCTGGAGCACTTCCTAAATATAGAAATATTAAATTTTGGAAGATTAAATTAAATGTACTACTTATATGTTATGTTGATTATGAATTATGTTTAATTTCATTATAAAATGTGAAAGTCAACTAGGAAATGCTTTATTAAACCGAATTAACAAATACACTCCTGCAGTAGGCCTACGAGGGAGTGTCATAAAGTTTTAATATTATATTATGATAGAGTGATTAAAATGTTTCAGTTTCATCATTGATCACTCGGGACATAATGTTGGCAGTTTCAGTGATTGGAGTCCTTTTTATACAGTGAATGCCATAAGTGTCTAAGGTGTAAAATGGATAAAATTGAGGCTCGTAGTGTGATCAAGTCCTTGCACTTGAAGGGCAAAACTGCCCGAGAAATCCATGATGAGATTATGGCTTTTTATGGAAGTGATAGCTCATCGTATGACACTATTGTGAGGTGGAAAAGGAATTTTCAAACTGGTTACATGTCACTGACAGATGAGCCAAGAGCTGGTAGACCGTCAGTAACAGAGGATGCTTACACAGTAAAGAAAGTGGAGTGTTTAATACTGGAAGACAGATTATCAACCGTCCAAATGATCACAAATGAGACACATCTTAGTTATGGTAGTGTGTAGAAAATTATCCATCACAAACTGCAGATGTATAAGGTGTCTGCACGGGGGGTTCCACGTATGCTAACCCCTTTCCAAAAGCACACTCGGCGTTATCTTTGAAGACAGATGTTGATGCGGCTGGAACAGGATGAACATGATTTTTCGATCGTCTGGTAACCATGGATGAGTCCTGGATCTATCAGTATGGTCCAGAGACAAAAACCATGAGCATGGAATGGAAACGTGCTGATTCCCCTCCTCCCAAAAAGGCAAAGGTGCAAAAGTCTGCTGGGTAGGTCATGCTTTCAATTTTCTGGGACTGTTATGAAGTCTTCCTTACAGATTATCTTGCCAATGGTCAAACCAGCACTGGCAGACACTACTGCAATCTTCTGGAGAAGTTACGAGCAGCTCCGATTAAGAAACGACGCGGTATGCCCTCCAATGTTGTTCGTCTTATTCGCTCGATCTCACACCAAGTGATTGTTCCTTGTTTCCAGAAATAAGCATACGTTGCGTGGTCGCTGATTTGACAACAGAAATATCGCCATTAATGAAGTGGAGGAGTGGTTCAAAGCGAATTTTGCAGAGTTCTACAATCAAAGTACTCGGAACGTCAAAAAACTCTGGGGAAAATGTGTAATTCTAGATGTTGACTACGTAGAGAATAAGTAAGAAGCAAATACCAACAGAAACTCTCTATCACAGTTTTAAAGGGTGATAATTAACACTTTACGACACCCCCTGGAAAAAGTAGGCTAAATACGAGGGCTGTTCAATAAAGAATGATCATAATTTTGCTACGATTATAATTTTTTGCAATAAATTCAATCTTATTATATTCTGTTAGCTTATTGTAAAACAAACACGCCGTAGTAGTTTCATTGTTGGTGCTCCTGTTTCCCGCCTGTGAGAACCAGGCAAGTTCAGACATATATCGCCTACCGCTGCAATGGAGGTAACATTCAGTTCAATTTGATGTTAGAGGAAGATCCAGAGTTTCTTTCAAACGTAATCACTGCTGATGAAACTTAGCTACATCATTTTGATCCTGAGAGCAAACAGCAAAGCTCAGTGTGGAAATCTCCTTCATCACCAACCTCCAAAAAAGCAAACGTGGTTGCTTCTGCTAGGAAAGTTATGGTCATCTCATTCTTTGACATTCATGGAATTGTTAATCAGCATGTTGTACCTGCACACACATCAGTAACTGGACAATACTACAGGGATGTCCTGAAAACATTGCAAGTTCAAGGCGCTAAAGACCATATTTCCATGAAGCAGGCTGGATGCTGCAGCAAGATAATGCGCGGCCGCATATTGCCAATGATGTTGCTGAATATCTTGCAAAAATCAACGTGAAGTGCATCCCTCACCCTCCCTATAGTCCGGATTTAGCTCCATGTGACTTTTTTCTATTCTCTAACTTTAACTTGAAGAAACGCCTTCGTGGGAGGCATTATCCATCGTCAGGAGCAGCGGTGTAGGCTGCGGAAGCGATTTTGAAGGATCTCTTAAAATGGTTTCCAGAATGTCTTTGAAGACTGGCAGAAACTCTGGGAAAAATGCATCGCATTCAGAGGAGACTATTTTGAGAACGACTCTCAAAATTGTGAGGGTGAGTAAAGGTATGTTGTCGAAAAACGTTTTTGATCATTCTTTATTGAACAGCCTTCGTAGGTATCAATTGTAAGCATTGTCATATGGAGGCGATTTAGCAATAATGACAGACATAAGAAATGGAAAAAGCTTTACATTTGAAAGGCTATAAATAACGCCATTTAATTCCTAAGACTCCATGTCATTTAGTTTGCTCCTATAATAAGGTTCTCGCAAAAATTGTAGCTTCACTAACCCTTGACTGTATATTTCCGCATATAAAATATAAGAATTTAATAAAATTTACTTTAAAAATGTTAGTTATAAACGTAGCCACAAAAATTAGCACCACAATGATTTTATGCCTGCTCATTTCTATACAGCTGGAAAATGCATGTAATTCTACGGTTCAAACGCTTGCCTGTTTGTTTTCGCATCGTTCCAGTTTAAAACCTTAGCCAGAACAGTGCAGTACAGGAGAACGTGGAATAAACGTTTTGTGATTTTGGGCAAATTCTCTTTATTTATTTTTCTGCTAAGCAAAGGAAATTTCCAAATTGTAGCTCGATTCTACAAAGGCATAAAACGTCTAATGAGTGAAAAAGTAGTCAAGACTGAAAAATTCAGTGCATTCATCCTTTCCATACTTTAGCCCTATACGGCTAGTGTGAAAGAACAATTAATTTCCAGTTTGGCGAGTGTTTTGTATAAATATGTCTACTTAATGGGCTCTTGGAACGTGTTAAGTTTTAACACAATGTTCTTGGTTATTATCTGAGTAACGGTCAACTGCTTTAGTTACCTCATAAACAAATAAATGCTGAGTACAAGAGCCCCCGGCTGGTGAACCTGGAATGAATTATTCATCACTAAGTTATGCTACAGTAACACAATATAATAAGGAACGAACAGGCATTCCCTAAAGCATTGTATATTAACTATTGGAAAACTCACGGACCTTGTTATATTTTGCTATTTCTTCCCAAAATATAAGAGGACTGTCCAATTAAGAATGATTACAATTTTTTGACAACGTACCTTTGCTCATCCTCATAAAGTTGATGGTCCTTATCAAAATAGTCTCACCTGAATGCGATGCACTTGTCCGAGCGTTTCTGCCAGTCTTCAAAGACATGCTGGAAACCATTTTTGAGAGATCCTTCAAAATAACCTCCGCAGCCTTCACCACTGCTTCTGATGATGGATAATGCATCCCATGAAGGCGTTTCTTCACGTTAGGGAATAGAAAAAAAGTCATATAGTGCTAAATAAGAGCTATAGGGAGGGAGAGGGATGTACTGCATGTTGATTTTTGCATAATATTCAGCAACCAAATTGGCAATATGCGGTCGCGCGTTATCGTGGTGCAGCATCCATCCTGCTTCATGGAAATGTGGTATTTTGCACCTGATATGGACTTGAAATGTTTTCAGTACATCCCTGTAGTATTGTCCAGTTACTGATGTGTGCAGGTATAACATGCTGATAAAGCATTCCATGAATATCAAAGAATAAGATGACCACAACTTTCCCAGCAGAGGCAACCACTTTTGCTTTTTTGGGGGTTTGATGAAGGAGGTTTCCACACTGAGCTTTGCTGTTTGCTCTCAGGATCAAAATTTAGCCAAGTTTCATCAGCAGTGATTACGTTTGAAAGAAACTTCGGGTCTTCCTCTAACACCAACTTTAACCACATGTTACCTCCATTGCAGCGGTAGGCCATACTGAACATGTCTGAAGTTGCGGGAACAAGGGGTACCAACAATGAAACTACTACATTAAGTTAACAGAATATAATAAGATTGAATTTTAGTGCGAAAAATTATGACCGTAAGAAATTATGATCATTCTTTATTGAACAGCCCTCGTATATCGTGGGTGTGCATGTTTCTATCAACCAAGAGTATTACACAATCAGCTCTTAAGTACTCATTTATCATTGTAACAACAATACCTATACTCTAAGCTGCTAATGCTTAAATGTGGATACTTCAGAGCATGTCTAATAGTTATTCTAACTCCATATTTGAAGAACAACTTTTTAAACTACTAATAGCCACAAATACATCCGTTTTCCACTTTCTCACTTTAGCAAAGTTACCTGTGATACCGGAACACTTATTATTACTAGAGGTGCTCCAGGTAATATATGAGAAACCAATCTGCTGAAGTTATGTTGCACCTTATATTATAAAATAGTATACTGTCGTGAACCCATTGTTGCGATATCACAGCCGGCGCGCACAAAGAGACAGATAGTGCAGCGTCCATTGTCGTATATCCCACTCCTGACACCAAATTGTGACTTTGTAGGTTCGTAAAATTAAAATTTCAATTTGCACAAATTCCAAATGTTCCTTTCCGTAGAAATACACTTTGTACACCTCTTACAGTGGTAGAATTGCAATAGTCAAGGTCGTCGACCACAAAGAAAAGAGTTCACTTTCAAAACACAGCTGCATGGGCACGTTTATCAAGTTCCGATTACGACTATGTCTACTGGCGAGTCGCGGCTTCTTTATATGCCTCTAATCATATTTCTAGAAATTAATCGAATGTTCTGTAACAAACAAGACGGCACCAGACGAAATACAACCTTCCAGTTATTTAACTTTATCGGTTTTGGCATGCCTTTTATCTCAGCGCTGCACTATCTGTCTTTGTTTGCGCGGGCCGCACTATCGCAACAATGTGCTCGCGACAGTATTAAGTTGATAAATTTTTCTGCACCACCTTTACCTTATGCCATTTTTAACAGCAAATAACGCATGAAATATGTTGACATTGAAATTCTCTCTATGATATATGCCCGCCTTGGTAACGTATATCGTAGTGTGTCTGCCTCACGTTCAAGGAGTCACGGATTCGAATCTCGGTCGGGGCGACTTGTCTGAATAATGGTTTTTGCGTGGTTTTCTATTATCCTGAAAGATGGATGTCTGGTAGCTTTAAACTATTGACCCTGGACTCATTTAAGCATTACTTCAACCATTTCATTCATCGTTGGATATGAGTTAACGTTGGAGGACGTTAAAAGAGGTATTCATAAAAACTGTAACGTAATCGATGTAGTCAGTTTATATTTTAAAATATTCATATATTGTTAGTTACAACGTTAATTTCCTGACTATTGTGCCTGTTCAACTTAACTAACCCTGTCATTTTATTCTGTATAGACTCTCTTTCACAGTCTATAAACCAAGTGTAGAAACAGAATAAACAAATGCAAAACAGCACAACGCGATTTTCAACATTTCTTGGCATTACTATTCTTCTCACATGTAAAAGTATACTTTAGCAGTTTGCATAAATTGTGACCACTATTTTGGTTTATGTAAAGTTGGGAGCGAGTGAAGCACCCTTTATCTGCAGTCTATTTCGGGGTAATTAATGTTTTAGCTAAAGGTTTGATTAAATGAATCTTTACATTTCTGTGGACTCACTCACGAGCCTAACAGTAGGCTAGGCATGTTTGTAACCAAATATTGCCTTAATACAAACTAGGGGTGAGTAAATTACTAACTCACCATTGTTTGCTTGACGTCATACATCAAACATGACAATGGCTGAAGAACTGAAATAACTGCTACTACACTACCTACGCGGTATTACTAATAGTTTAGCGGAGAAATATGATGTCGAAAGCAATCACAAATAAAGATTAAGTAAGATATGTTTATTTATGTTCACCTCCATTGGTCTGAATTAACTAGATAAGCTCATTTTCCATAGCAATCGCCTAACTTTAGAAGGCACACGTTGAGTAACTTTAACTTCTATGCAGCCTGAGCTCATTTGAGTAGGTTTTCGACGGATATGACCCCACCGGACGTTGGTAAAAAACAATTCTCCTTTTAGGTGTAATCGCTCATCATTATTCTACTTATGACAGAATTAAGAGTTATTATGACTCACGATTTTGTAAAGGTTAGCTATTTAGTTTAAACATGCATGAGCATAATTCGATTTGGATCAGTCTGTGTATATTAGGCAAATCATACGTAAAACTACGTTTTCCTTTATTAATATGTTTTATTAATTCTACTTCAATACATTTTATGTGAACTGTGAAACGGTTATCTTATGTTTAAATTTTAAAATTAATTTGTAATTATCTATAAAAGGAGATGAGATTAAAATTTGACGTAATGATGTTGGAAGAGAATGATATATCATAATGATTATTTAAATATCAACAAAACCAATTTTAATTCTACTGAAAAAATATTTAAATTCAAATAATATTTAATTTTGTTTAAAGGAAAATATTGTGCAAGAAATTAAGGTAAAATAACTCAACATATTTTAAATCACCATAGCAACGTGAACGAGCAAGAGGGTAACTATGTAATGAAGCATCATTTTGCTTGTAACCTTCGACGAGTAAAGTAGTGTCTCTCTGAAATCTTGCAGAGATTATTTTTATTATGCATTTAGCATACAGGGTTGGCGTGTGTTCGCAAGTGAAAACTAAATGACTATTATGTGTTTCAAATGGTATGATGTTTGTCTTTGAATGCTACTAGGTGGGCAACCAATCGGAGTCCTGCGGTGTTGTAGTATTGCATTCCCCCTAAGTGTTGTGTGACGAACGCAAACTAATTAATCTCTAATAGATACTATTCGTAACTAAGAAAAAAGTTCATATTTTAAAAACACTCAGCCATGAGGAAGGAGAGAGTAAAGTATTTAACATAACCGTGAAAACCCCATATTTTTAGCTCAAATAGTTTTCCTAACACAAATAAATAAAGGAGATACCATTATATTATAGGAAAGCATTGTGACGTAAGCACTATAATGAGGCATATACACTCCTGGAAATTGAAATAAGAACACCGTGAATTCATTGTCCCAGGAAGGGGAAACTTTATTGACACATTTCTGGGGTCAGATACATCACATGATCACACTGTCAGAACCATAGGCAAATAGACACAGGCAACAGAGCATGCACAATGTCGGCACTAGTACCGTGTATATCCACCTTTGGCAGCAATGCAGGCTGCTATTCTCCCATGGAGACGATCGTAAAGATGCTGGATGTAGTCCTGTGGAACGGCTTGCCATGCCATTTCCAGCTGGCGCCTCAGTTGGACCAGCGTTCGTGCTGGACGTGCAGACCGCGTGAGACGACGTTTCATCCAGTCCCAAACATGCTCAATGTGGGACATATCCGGAGATCTTGCTGGCCAGGGTAGTTGACTTACACCTTCTAGAGCACGTTGGGTGGCACGGGATACATGCGGACGTGCATTGTCCTGTTGGAACAGCAAGTTCCCTTGCCGGTCTAGGAATGGTAGAACGATGGGTTCGACGACGGTTTGGAAGTACCGTAAACTACTCAGTGTCCCCTCGACGATCACCAGAGGTGTACGGATAGTGTAGGAGATCGCTTCCCACACCATGATGCTGGGTGTTGGCGCTGTGTGCCTCGGTCATATGCAGTCCTGATTGTGGCGATCAAATGCACGGCGCCAAACACGCATACGACCATCATTGGCACCAAGGCAGAAGCGACTCTCATCGCTGAAGACGACACGTCTCCATTCCTCCCTCCATTCACGCCTGTCGCGACACCACTGGAGGCGGGCTGCACGATGTTGGGGCGTGAGCGTAAGACGGCCTAACGGTGCGCGAGACCGTAGCCCAGCTTCATGGAGCCGGTTGCGAATGGTCCCCGCCGATACCCCAGGAGCAACAGTGTCTCTAATTTGCTGAAAAGTGGCGGTGCGGTCCCCTACGGCACTCCGTAGGATCCGACGGTCTTGGCGTGCATCCATGCGTCGCTGCGGTCCGGTCCCAGGTCGACGGGCACGTGCACCTTCCGCCGACCACTGGCGACAACATTCATGTACTGTGGAGACCACACGCCCCACGTGTTGTGCAATTCGGCGGTACGTCCACCCGGCCTCCCGCATGCCCACTATACGCCCTCGCTCAAAGTCCCTCAACTGCACATAGGGTTCACATCCACGCTGTCACGGCAAGCTACCAGTGTTAAAGACTGCGATGGAGCTCCGTATGCCACGGCAAACTGGCTGACACTGACGGCGGCGGTGCCAAAACGCTGCGCAGCTAGCGCCATTCGACGGCCAACACCGCGGTTCCTGGTGTGTCCGCTGTGCCGTGCGTGTGATCATTGCTTGTACAGCCCTCTTGCAGTGTCCGGAGCAAGTATGGTGGGTCTGACACACCGGCGTCAATGTGTTCTTATTTCCATTTCCAGGAGTGTACATTGAGGCATGTATGCATTAACGTATATTTGAAATTACTCAGAGCTGAAAGCTAAACATTTGACATGACGTGATAAAAGAATAATGTACTTTGAATAAGCCAAGGTGTTTCTTAAATTCGATGAGAAGAAACAATACACTTCTTACTAGTCTGGCAGAACGTGTCTGGCCACATTTTATCTTTGTTTATGAATGGTTCGTAATCTCTATTTACTCTACAGAGTTCAAAGCAGTACTATTCAGTTACTCTTCCATGAAAAAGTGTATCAGCTGGATAAGTGAGACGCGATGTACCTTCCTCCATACTACTGCCAGACCAATCCAATTGAGTTAATTTGAGCTCAAATTACGTTGCAAATATAAATAATATTTTTAAACGGACTGACGTTGAAGGACCTATTCACGAAGAAATTAACAAGGAACAGAACAAAACTGGGAAAAGTGCCTGAGATATCAGATAAACTACAAGACGACGACCTCTGGAAAGAAATAGCACGTAACGAGATTTTGAAGTCTATCATCATAAATTTGCAGTACTCAGACGTTGAAGACAATGGCAGTGACGAATTATCTCTTAACGTAACATGCACAGCTATACGGATGCACCACTGGTATTTTCATTGAATTAGAAAAAAAGGTAGTTCATAAACTATAATTAATGTTAAACTAAATATTTAAACAATTTGCGTATTATACGAATATACGAGTTGAAATTGTGATGTCAACAATTGCATTATTATAAAACTTTGGAAAATTCAGTTTGCGTTAGCGCCAAGAACACTCACAAGTGTGTGAGAGAGGGGGAAATATTAAAAGAGAGGGGATAACGAGGTGGCAACGCTGACGGCTCTAAGGCATCTGATTCGCTATAGGCGAGAACTCTTCCCATTTGAAACACATCATAATGCATCAAGCCTTATTTGTGAAAGGACTACTTTACTAATATTAGAGTTGCATCGAAGTAAAGAAATGTTTTGCAGTAATTAAAACATCATTTTTCCAAGAGAAGGAATTGAATGTGCATAAATTATTTTATCATCCTTAAGAAATCATGTAATTTCTTCTTCTCTACCGAGACCACGCCTGGAGGTAAGATCTCAAACAGTCACAGGGGCGAGAGCAGCCTAGGAACATCTAGAACCCGACTTCAAGATCACCAGAGAGGTGAGCAACAAATGATCCCTCTCCCTCCCATATGTAACAAATCGATGCAATTGTTTACAAAAGTACTCCACATTATTCTATTGAATGCTTTAGAGATTGTAAAAAGGTATTTAACGTTCATTTTACAGCGAATTGCAGCTGGATACTGATTGTACAAGAAATTAGTAATCGGATAACTAAATTTGAGAAGCAAACAGTTTGGACTAACGTGAATTTATTTTTCCGAAGTTTACTATGTAATACTACTACGTATACAAATAATGTATGAAAACATCTTAATAGGACACTCTTATGGATTAACGAGCGAGGTGGTTCAGGCAGTTTCGTCTGTGGCCCCCCACTATGGAGGGCCGGGATTGATTCTCGTGACTCAGCTACCTGACCCATGGATTTTCCCGGGGATTTTTCCCGGGTTGCCAGTCTAATACTGGATAGCTGAATTTATAATTCCCGAATTTCCTGTCCCTCAATTTCATCTCCATTTCATATCTCTCATCTGGTGCTCTCTTTCAAGGTACAAGTGTCGGCGGGTGTCTCGGCGTTGCATGGCAGGATGATATGCTCTAGGTAAAACTTCCTCCTCATGTGGGACGGGTTTCGGTCTTCGAACCGTTTCCAGACCAAGTAAGGTGGGGTGGCGGTTGTACCGGCCTGCCGAGGTGTTTCCAACGGGTAAAGTATAGAGACCTGCTCTCTGCACTATCGTAACTCCTTTGAAGGGACACCCTCTGTCTCCTTTCGGCTCAGTCTCCCTCTATGGGGTGTCTCACTTGAGGCATAGGCACAACATACCAAGTTTGGACACCTTTTCTACTCATTCTTTTACAACTCTTCATTTCATTCATTTAGAAATTGTTTTGTACTATTTAGTTTCATTTACAGTGGAAATAATGAAATACGGCAGGCTTGAGAGATGGTCCTACATTTTACGAGCTGAGCGCTATATGATGTCTTTGAAACTCCTTTGTTATTTGAAGGTAAATCAGGGAAAAAGGGGGATAACGACTACCTAATATAGTCCAGCCATGTAGATTTTTCTGGTCCCTCCAGTTTATACTAGGAGACAGAACGCAAGCAGAGGACTCAAGCTGGATGTACTGGAAACTTGCGTCTATCCGGCTATTACATGGAAGTCAGACGTGGTCCGTCACGAGCAGGCAGATGAAAACGCTACAGATATGACAGAGGAAAATGGAGCACAAGATACTGCAAATAAAAAATAAAATCTCCAACACTGCACCATCACAAATGACATTAACAGCAGCGGTAACAGAGGTAAGAGTTGAGAAACAGAAGCGGAAATGGGAAGGTCACTACGCGAGGTTGGACTACAGATGCACCTACAAGATCACGGTTTGGGACCCGCGCACAGGTAAACGCCAGAAAGGAAGACCCGACAAAGATGGGCGGACTTATGAGTACACAGCACAAGCAGGAAAGCAGTGGTCTGCAACAGCTCGAGACAGAAGAAAGTGGAGATCCATGGACGAAAAAATACAAGCAAAAGTGTAGAAGTGTGCGAGTGGAAGTGAATAAGTGAATAACAACAAGTGAAAATGACAAAACTAATAGATTAGATTATATTAGATTGATTTGCGTTCAGTAGGTTCACTTGTTGCAAGAAAAGGCCGTGAACATTGAACATGTCCAGAGGTATAACGTTTAATAGCATATATATGTACAAAAGTTAACATAAGACACATTAGAGCATACAGGCAATATGAACAACAATATGGAAAACAAAGCAGGGATAATTATATATGATACAAAATGAAACACTTTTTAAACCAGCTTTCACTTGGCTTATGCCACTACGTCTCAACCTTTTTGCAATGGACACCATTCATTGTTATTTATTAAATACATATACATTAAAAATAAACTTTCAACATGCATCAATGATTTATTGGTAATGATTTGTCATTGGAACAGTTAGATACTACTTACAGATACTACTTACTATACGGAGCATTATCAGGATAATTTGTCATTCAGATAATCTTGTACAGAATAAAACGATTTTGAGCAAAGGTACTCTCTAACAGCTTTTTTTTAAAAGCATCGAAATTTTCAACATTTTCTTTAAGAACATAAGGAAGTGCGCCAAATATTTTGATAGTTTCATAATGCACACCTTTCTGGCAGCAAGAAAGTTTAACACTGGGATATTGGATATTATACTTTAGTCTAGCGTTTATTTTGTGAATTGCATTATTTGTTGCAAATAAGGCAAGATTGAATACAAAGAATTTTAGGATCGAGAATATATACATGCAAGGAAGCGTTAATATCTTCAATATTGTAAAAAAATTTTTACAGGAGCATCTGTTGTGGGTGTTAGTAATGATTCTTATAACCCTCATTTCCATAAGAAATATTTTTTTACTTTCTACTGAGTTGCCCCAAAATCATATTCCATATTCCATAATAGAGTTAAAGTATGCATAATACACTAATTTAAGTGGGTCAATAGAACTCACATTAACCAGCTCTCCGATAGCATAACAGGCAGAGCTAAGTTTAGGTAAGATATAATTTATGTGAGCTTTCTAATCTAAACATCTGTCCACTTGAAGGCCCAGAAATTTTAAGCTGTCAATTTCTTCTAATAACATATCATTGATCCCGATTTCTGTTTCAGTATGTGACGTACGACAGGTTATAAATTTGACCACTTTTGCTTTGTCTAGATTCACAGATAATTTGTTCGCTTTAAACCAGCATGACATACAGCTCAACATATAATTCATTTTAATTATACACTCGTTTAAATTTGTACTGGTCACCAGGACACTAGTGTCATCGGCGATAAAGAACTATACTTGCAATGTTCCTTATATAAAGTGAGAGGTCATTTATATAGATCAGAGATAATAAAGTCCCTAACACGGAACCTTGGGGTACTCCATGAGTTACTACTTTCCAGTTCGAAGTTTGTTTTTCATAACCAATATCACTGACAGCTACTTCAACAACAGAACAACAGAATGGCTCACCGTTTTGAAGCCACATAGCTACCCTTTAAGTAGAGGAGGCCTTTGCCCTTCGTGGGTCATTATAGGCTATCTCTAATCTCTATCTATAATTTGAGAAAAGTATAAAGTACAAAATTCAAACCAATATACAGGGATATCTTAAAAATAGAAGAGAAAGAAAAAATTAGAGCTTACACATACATTGTTGACAAAATTTAGTTTGTTTTTTTTTTAATAAAATTTACGATTTGCCAGTTATGCAAACGTCATTCAGAATGAGCGGAACTTCAGAGGATATTCAGAAAAAATCAAACTACACATTTAACTTAACCATAAAAATATATAGTAAAATATGGTAATTTAATAATATTTTCAGCCAATTTTGTGAAAATCAAATTTTTTAAACGTTCTCAATACTAAGGATAGTTCCGAATGGAGGAGATTCTTCTTCTCATTTTTCTTCTTGTTATCTCTAGTATACTACTTATCGAGGTGTTAGGGGATTCTTGTTCTATCACTTAAGGTTGGATCTGAGGAACCGTAGCTTTGGATCTGACAGAGAACCAGTATGGGTGATTAGCCTAGTACCTGGTGTGTAGGTGAGAGAAGTGTATGATGGTGTGAGGGCGAGAAGAATGACAGTAAAGATGATGCAGCAATTGGTGGAATGATGTAGGGGAAACCGGAGATCCCATAGAAAACCCACGCCAGCGCCGTGTTATCCATCACAAATCTCCCTTTGTGGTCGCCTACGCATTTTCATATGACAGTCATGGAAATGCTGAAGTTAAACCAAATTTGATATTTAAACAACTTTTCGTTATCGAGTTGTGCTGATCATGCGCACCCTCGGACCTATGTACCTGAACGTGTTGTTGTGTTTGGTTTGTAGAAGTCTCGAAATTGCACATTTTCTGTGAAATCTCAAGGTTTTTCGTGTAATACTGTACTTCCTCTACTTAATGAAGTACGTAGTAGAGAAAGTAAAAATGGCGAAAAGGGATTTCACCGTAGCCCTTTATGGAAGGAAAAAGGTTCTTAATTTCGCTTTAGCAGAGAAGTATCGCAAGTTTTAAAGTGATTCCTGTAGAGCGCAGTACCTACTCGCGACACTTAATGCCCGCTGAAGCGTTAAAGAAAACAGTTGAAGTTAGCCGGAAGTGCTCAGTTTCCGTAAACTCCAGCGCCACGCCACATCAATACAAAAGCTCCCTTGCCTTTGTTACGTGTGTAAGTCAGTGCCCCCTAAAACGTAAATTTCCGCTGAAATCTTTTCCTCTCTGCAGTAGTAGTACACTTGTCGGGCAGCCCAAGGGCTTTTGTTGTTAGCTTGGCTTCTTCAGTGCCCCGCAGCCATGCGGCGAGCTACTGAACTACTCGGGATAAACGTAGCGTGTTAAATAACGGTCGAGGAAATACCCCCCAGGTGCTGCGTCGCTGCTTCCTTTCAGACAACAAGCCCGGCATCCCAACTCAAAGCGGTAATACATTATGAAAATTATCAGCTTTACCCACGCATGTGGCACAGCGGTAGTTTTTTAACATTTAAAGCAACGCAAGCAATAATAATAAAACTTTACGTACCTTCTAATTACATTTGTGTCGTAATTAATTGTTCACATTTCATTTCACCTTTTGTGATAACTAAGGCATATACTTTGCATTTACCCGGTCCTTAGGCAAAATGCAACGCTTTCATGTGTAACAAGTCTCCGATAATTATACAAAAAAGCAACTATGGTGGCTTATCCTTATTAAGTGCAACCTACCCCTATTAATATTTAAGTGTCCCTCTATGTTTTTGCCCTCCATGCCCATCTCTGTGATGTAGAGTTAGCGTTCAATGGTAGAGTTTGAAGCTCGGTGATCAGGGTGAGTTATCTGGATATATTTCCGGGGTTTCCCTTATCCTTAAAGGTGAATGTTGAATAACTCCAAGCCCTGATACCGAAATTAGGGATTCCGTAAATAAGATAGGAATTGGGGTATATCTGTTAAATGTTAAATAGGACTTTGTTTAGTAATTAACAATGAGGAGAGAAACCTATCATTACAGGCGGTCCCAAGGTGGACATTTGAATAGAAGTGTAAACAATGACCGTAATAAAGGACACAAACGTTCACGTGAGACAAAAGACAGACTTGAGTAGGGGAATTTTGGTGTGAATAACAGAGTTGCTTGAAAGAAATTAGACAGGTGCACTGACTCCGTGTGGAGAGACGTGATCCGAGAAGTAACATTTGTTTCAGCACCACTAACGAAGTGTTATCGCGTAATATGCGCTGCATATACGGTAACTCCAGACCGTAATAGAGATTGGTTTCCCTTAGTCGGAAACTTCGCGATTCATGTAATTATAAAAAAGAGAAGCAGACACTAAAGGAGTGCTAAACTTGGATTCCAGCAATATAAGTGTCATCCTTACCCCTATATATCTACACATACCCTGAGAGAAATCTCATGCTCAAAATTGAGGCTATTATGTCTCTCAAATGGGATGTTTGTCCTTGAGTGCTACTAGGTAAGCAACCAATCGGAGTCCTGCGGTGTTGTCATATTGCATTCCCCCTATATGGTGTGTGACGAGCGCCAAACTAATCAATCTCTAATAAATACTATTAGGGCCAAGACAAAAATTCAGATTTTGCCAAAACTGATCCATGTGGAAGGAGAGAGTAATGTATTTAACATAACAGTAAACACCCCATATTTTTTAAATTGTTAAAGTAGATACCATTGTATAATAACAATGCATTGCAACGTAAGCACTGTAATGAATATCAATATTGGTTGGCATGCATACATAAACGTATATTTGAAATTACTCAAGAGCTGAAACGTAAACATTTGACATGATGTGATAAAATAAATATGTACTTTGAATAAGCCAAGGTGTTTGTTAAATTCGATGAGAAGAAACAATATACTTCCTGCTAGTTTTACAGAACGTGTCTGGTCACATTATATCCTTGTTTATGAATGGTTCATAATGTCTATTTACTCTAGAGAGTTCAAAGCAGTACTATTTAGTTACTCTTCCATGAAAAAGTGTATCAGCTGGAACAAAGAGACACGATCCACCTTACCGCTTACTACAGCTAGAACAATCCATTTGAGTTAATGTGGGCTTAAATTATGTTGCAAACAGAAATAATATTTGTATACTGACTGACGTTCAACAACTTATTCACGAAAAAATTGACAAGGAACACAACAAAACTGGGAAAACTGCCTGAGACATCATATAAACGACAAGAACACGACTTTTGGAGAGAAATAGCACGTAATGAGATTTTTAAACCTATCATCACAAATTTGCAGTACTCAGACGTTGAAGACAATGGCAGTGATGAATTATTTCTTAATGTAAGTAACATTCACAGCGATACGGATACACCGCTGATATTTTTATTAAATTATAAAAATAAGTAAATCATAAACTATAATTGATTTTAAACTAGCACCAATTAGCACCAAGAACACTCGGAAGTGTGCGAGAGAGAGGGAAATATTAAAAAAGTGGGGATAACGAAGCGGCAACGCTGAAGGCTCTAGCAGGTGAGAACTCTTCCCATTTGAAACACATAATAGACCGAGCATCGCTCCGATAGGCATAAGGCTCCCCTTAGTGCGGTGGCAGTCCTATGATTTCCAGGCTCATTTGAGCATTATTTCAACCATTTCATTCACTGTCCGATATGAGTTAACGTTGAAAGAAGTAAAACCATTCACTGTACACAGTGAAACATTTAGATATTTCATTCCGTTTCAAATTCACTTTGAAACTGTACGCGGTCAAAGTGTCTAGGAATGAAGTTTGCTTTGAGGGGCCGTTTGCCCTGATGTTCTGTGTGAAATGGGCATCAGATATAGCTCCAAGTCCAAGTCCAAGTCCAAGTCGAATACTGACAGGCTGTTAACAGCCAGAAGGTTTTTGCTGCGTACCCACCCAGGTTTTGGGTCTGACCGCAGGATGATAATTTTGATGGATACAGGATGAGGTGGGATTATTTTGTTGAGGAAATTTTTAAGGTGGCTTTTTGCTCCTCTTTAATTTTGTACAGGATGCCAAACCGCTTTTTTGTTTACACCCTGGTGTTTTATTTTTTTGCTAAGGTAGGTTAAATTTTGTAGATTTTTGAAACTCAGCTTATGCTGCTGTATGGATTAGATATAGCTCTCTCGTCGCATAGCAATGTAATATCTGCAAACGCCTGGGACCTCGTCATTGCGGATGATAGACCTATGTATTCTGTTACCATATCGTTTATCTACTGGTTCAGCACTGTCATCTTCAGGAGACATTACAGAAAATTTGATAGTATTTTTAAGTTTATAAAACGTTTAGTTCAGCTACTATAGGTTTTCATCTGTTTTAACTTATTTACACATACAATTCACTATCACTGCCACACTTTTGGATATCAAATCCGGAACCTTTAGGTGACAAGTCCACGTTTAATATTAATTTAATTTACTTATTCATATCTTTGAATTAATAAATTCAAAGATTTTACCAACATATTATGGACTGTATAACTATTGTCAGATACATTATATTCTATACTATATAACCGTAACTGCTAATGATAGTAAGACTGATATAGAACAAGTAGAATTTCAGAGGATATGGAATTTCTCTGCCTAAAACTGACCTAATGTATAATTAATGAACTACTACCTCAGTTAATGTTTAAAGTATTTGCGTTAGCAGCATTCAGAGCTTATGTGTGTGTACACATGCACATGTTTGCCCGAAGCCACATTCCCATCCAACTTTGTGCTCATCTGCGTAAGCAAATTAACGGCGATTGTCTGATTCGACGTTCCCCACGTGATCTAGCACGTATCGTTGTTGTTACAGCAGGCCTTGATAATTTCTAGGAGGCTGCGGAGTAACACGTGTCTGCTCGGATCCCACCAAAACTCAATTAACCCCCCGCCCCAGACCCCCTTCCGTCTTTATGGTGCGGAAACCTCGAGCGAAATATTCACTGAATTACCAACGCAGCCACCGAGGTATCAACTTTCACAGTGTTTGCTTGCCGCGAATACGTTTCGGCAGGGCGTTTGAAATGGTGTTGTTTTGAAACGTTGTCTGTGTTCGGGAGAAATTCGTATGCCTTTCAACGCGGCCAAACCAAGAGTATTCTGCTTCCAACTTCACTTAACAAGGGAAAATTCCGCCAAGTTCAAATTTAATATACTCTTTCGTAAGATAGAGCTAGATGACTCCAGGTGTATGATGACGGAACCTAAGAGAGGCCTATTCGTGAGAACATGTGGCATGGATGTAATGTCTGGAGACATTAGGGACCCCATTTGTGTCCGAAGCCCTTCTGCACTTAACTCCTTTCTCCTATGTCGTTATTATGGTCTAAGGGTAATATGCTAATAAGTGGTTCTTAAGGACACGTGTTCAAATCTGGCGGAGGGCGATACATTGTTACGGGCATTAAATTCCTTAGCGTGGTTTCTTTCTGAAGGCAAGTACAGTATACCACAGGAGAGAACGTTTCCGGGATGTGAGACACAGTGGGGTTAGAGAAGGCTCCCACACCCTTCCTGGATAGATTTATGACACCCCATGTCAGTTCAGTTACAGACCATTCAAAAATAATCTGACGTCTTCTACTTTTGTGAATGAATCTTCTCGATTTTACTGCACAGAGTGAACATGGCGCATGTTTCTAACGGTTCTGCTCCTTGTGTAGCATGCGTTCTGTCACACACATTAGCCATCCTTATCCCACTGTATAAGGAGGCGCATTCCTTTCAGAGACTTACTCTGAGTTATACAGTAGAGGCGGTGGTGTCGCGTCATTGATTTACGACACATGTAATAAACTCAAAGTTTGTAAAAGGGTTCCTTCACCCACATAGGTAAAGTGGGTCTCTGATACCGTAACAATTTGTAAGCAAAGAATGCAACTAAATTTGTTCGTTCCTCCTGTAAGCATCTGGAAGTGCATTAGGTGATTATGCTTTTAATTGTTAAAATTACTCTACATTTCTTAATAGCAATCAACAGAAATAAACTTTTATAATGGTTAAACATGTCGTTTAGAGCTACCCGACATTCATCTTTCAGGATATGGGAAAATCCTGAATAAAACCTTATCCAGGTAACTCACCCTGACCGAGATTCGAAGTTGGGACCTCTTGAACGTGAGGCAGGTAAGCTACCATCTACGCTACCGAGGCGGGTACCTTTGATACTGTAAGTATATCGTGCTTTGTTGCAAGAGGGAATTAAGACAGTGAATTTAAACAATTAAATATTAATATTTGAATGATAATGCAATATGCAGTTATGAAATATGAAACTTTAATGAAATTAATTAGAGTCAAGTGAAAAATTCAATGCCACGGCCGGGAGTTGAACCACGGATCTCCTGGTTTCCGTCCGGCCGCTCTAACCCCTTGAGCTACCATAGCCAACATGCCGACGCGACGTTAAATTCTCCAATTGACACATATTTTCTCGGTAAACCACTTAGAGATCTCTTCGAAATACATGTTTGTGGTGACTTACTATTTTAAGTACTTAAATACCAGGATTCTTATCATTGAAACTTTTAATGTTAAATTTTATATTGAGGAATTAATTCTTACAGAATTAATTCGTTTAAATACATTACTCCGGTGTATGGGTATTTTTAATTAATTAGAGGCAACTGAAAAGTCCAATGCCATGGACGGTAACCAGCATAACTTTTAGACATTTTGTAGAGTTCCCACAATTCATATTGTAACGCGAGCGCTGGAACACCCTGTGAAGCAGCTGAGAGCGGAAGACAGGGAAGGTTCGGTTAGCCACGCCCTTGCCTCGTTTGTCCTATAGTGGTGACAGGCTGTGGTCAGGGGAAAAACATGACTGTGTCGTCTGTTTCTCTACACCTGTTTCCCGAAATTACGGAATCTGGAACATTCCCCTGGTCACTAGAAACCGGCGATATTCCTATATAAAGAGGGTTACAGACGGACGGAGTTGGTCGGTCAGTTAGTTAGCGAGACAGTTGCAGTTCTTGGTGTAAGAGTTAGTCAGTGACGTGTTAATGTACGGGAAGATTGTGCAACGGAAGACTGTACGTAACTGTGAAGGTGTACCGGAGCTTACGTAATTACTAGTGCAGTGAAATTGTAACGGACGAACTGGTGAATTGTAACTGTGTGCAGCACGAAATTCTGTGTAATTGGCAAGTGTTAAACTGTAAGCCGGTGGAAATAAATAACATTGTTGAGTGGTGTAATTGGACTTTTCATTTCACGAACCCACAAAGTCACACTGGTGTCAGGAAGCGGGAAGATAACATCACCGAACATTACAACCATGGACGCGGCATTGGAAAATTTTTTGGAGAAGATGATGGAAATGAAGGCCGAACTAATCTCGGAAATGAAGATGGCAAATGAAAACCTCGCTGCAAAAATAGAAGCGGCAAGTAACAACATCACCGCAGAATTGAAACTAGTGAAGACGGCCAACGACAACATCACCGCGGAACTGAAACAAATGAAGACGGCCAACGACAACATCACCGCGGAACTGAAACAAATGAAGACGGCCAACGACATCACCGAGAAGATGGAAGAAATGAAGGCCGAGTTAACCACAGAAATGAGAGCGGCGAACGGCAGTCTGGCCACGGAAATGAGGGCGGCGAACGAGGCTCTCGCCGCAAAGTTTGAGGAACGTTTGGCCGGCGTGAGGGATGACGTCACGAATCTGGGCAAGCGGAAGGGTCAAGTAGACGACCGCCTTAATGATTTAGAGGAAAAGGCCGACAACATCGCAAAACCCCTCACCCGCCTGACGGAGGAAAACCGGCCTTATGTGTGGACGGAGGACGCCGAAGACGCTTTCCAGCACCCGATGGGGACCCTGTGCAGTGATTCAATTTTGGGTTTCCCACAACCGGGTGGCGCCTTCATTGTGGACACCGACGCTAGCGACCATTACATTGGAGGTGTCCTACCGCAGATCCAGGACGGCCATTAGCGCACAAGAGTGGAAGAGAAGGAGCGTGCTGCAGCAGTCCGAGTAGTTGTGGCAGTGCCTGCTGAAGGCTGGGATAGCGCAGGCCTGAGGAGGGAGCAGCTGGCGGACGCAGACTTGGGGCCACTCTTGAGGGAAGTGGACGCAGGGACGAGACCAACCTGGGAGGACATCGCACCGAGGAGCGCCACCTACAACTCCTACTGGGCCCGATGGGACTCGTTGAAGACCAGAGAGGGCGTGCTGTTCCGGGTATGGGAGTCACCCGATGGGAAGGCGCAGAGAGAACAGTTGGTACTTCCCCGGAGCAAGGTCCCGGAAGTCTTGGAGGAAGTGCACGCCGGTACTTCAGGAGGACACCTGGGAGCGAACCGAATGATTCACAAACTACGGCAGCGCTACTTCTGGCTCAGACTCCGGGCAGATGCTGGTGGTACACCTGGACCGCCTCGCACGCTACGATGGGGCTGTTCGGGGCGAACAGCTTTGAGGAGGGAGCAGTGTAACGCGAGCGCTGGAACACCCTGTGAAGCAGCTGAGAGCGGAAGACAGGGAAGGTTCGGTTAACCACGCCCTCGCCTCGTTTGTCCTATAGTGGTGACAGGCTGTGGTCAGGGGAAAAACATGACTGTGTCGTCTGTTTCTCTACACCTGTTTCCCGAAATTACGGAATCTGGAACATTCCCCTGGTCACTAGAAACCGGCGATATTCCTATATAAAGAGGGTTACAGACGGACGGAGTTGGTCGGTCAGTTAGTTAGCGAGACAGTCGCAGTTCTTGGTGTAAGAGTTAGTCAGTGACGTGTTAATGTACGGGAAGATTGTGCAACGGAAGACTGTACGTAACTGTGAAGGTGTACCGGAGCTTACGTAATTACTAGTGCAGTGAAATTGTAACGGACGAACTGGTGAATTGTAACTGTGTGCAGCACGAAATTCTGTGTAATTGGCAAGTGTTAAACTGTAAGCCGGTGGAAATAAAGAACATTGTTGAGTGGTGTAATTGGACTTTTCATTTCACGAACCCACAAAGTCACAATATAGTCATGGTCCAAAGCAGTTTGATTCCTTTTTGACATACGTATTGTACACACTTTTTCTGATTGCTTTTCCTTGTGAGAACATGTCCAGAATAACAAATTTTATATGATTCTTGGCATTTGCAGACTGAAGCTCCTTTTGGATACCGGTTGGACAGAATGAACAGGACTTTAAGACAGGTTATCATTTCTGGGATATATCAAAATCCTATTTATTCCGTCCAATTATTTATTAACTTTTTAAGTTTCTGAACTAAGTTTATTAACGGTGTTAAAGTAGCAGGTAACTTGAAGGTTGAGAACTGAGCCGCATTAAACGAAAATGCTCTAGTAACAAAATCCTTATGAACGTGTGGACATAAAACCGCTGGGGACTTGCTTTTATGTCACTAGTTCTGGAAGTGCACGATAGGAAAGCCATTCGGAGAGCTACTTTATAGCTGATGTCTTTAATTTAGCAGCGCCAGGGGCTGATTTCCGCCACCCATTACTGATACGCATAAAATAGGATTTCGTGACTTTAATGATACCTTTTAGGGATTTAACCCTGTGTCGTATAGAAGCAGCCCTGCATGACGCGTGAGATGGAGATACGAGTCTATCCTCCTCAAGTACATCAGCTCATTAGAAAGTTTCAATATATTTCATTTCTTAAGCTTCTTCAAAGTCTTGATTAACTTTTAATTTTCGTCCTACATCTGATATCATATGTCTATTTTCTTCTATTTTATTTTGAACATGGAGCTGATATCAGCGTTTATCTTACAGCCAAAATTATCATCAACATGCAGGGAACACAAGGTGTATTTTAAGAAAAACCAAAGGATTTACAAAGTAGTATCAGATAGAGATTAAATTATAAGAGAGTTTAACATGAAACCAAGAAACCCATAAAACTGAAAAGAATGACTTAAAAATGGCACTAAAACTACAAATATAGTGGGGACAGAGTTAAGCAGATCATGAAAGGTTTGGATGGATTTACATTGGTATGGTTCAAGTGCAGATGGTTGTGTTCATACTTCAATTGTTTGCAATACTAATGATAGTGCGCCTTGATAAACATGGAGTTAAAATAGCATTTTAAGAATATTTTATAACAGTATAAATGATTTATACAAAAATATTTATATTTATATGAATTTCTATACCCTCTATTCTTACGAAGGCTAGCCATCTTACATATTTCATTAACTAGGGTAAAGGGAGGTACTTTCGTGACATAGGCAATGTCCTGATACTTTTTCTAAGGGATGTCGCAGAGACACCAGTTGGTGTTAACTTGTCTTTCACTGTTGGTAGTTGACATATTTGTTCCTAGATCTCAGGAGCTGTCGGCAGGCGCGTTAACACCAACTGGTGTCTCTGTGACATCCCTTCGAAAAATTATCACAAGATTTCACGAAAATATCTACCTTTATCCTATAGAATGTGGATTCCCGTAGGGTAGGGGATTCGTCCCCTTCAGCTGCAGTGGTGCGGGCGCTGCGGACCCCTAGCACTCGTGGTAACTCTGACGTTATTAGAGGAACCTCGGGCCGAACATTCGAGCCCCTCCCTGATAGGAAGTTGTTCGGATTGGGTTGGACTCGAGGTGCACTGGTTCCCGATACCCATGGGATATCGAGTACGTCTCCGGACGGGCTTGAGGGAAGCCATCAATATTCCCGTGTACTAGCCAGCATAGCTAGTAGAAGGTGTGCTGGATCACCTGGCGGCCCCATCGAGGTCATATCGGTAGCATTCCCATTTTGGTGTTGGCACGCGTAAGTGGCGTATCCACTTCCATCCCGTCTTGAGCCCACAGGACCAGATGTTGCGGGGGGGCCTTGTTAGTCTCTAGGTCTTGCCCTATGGAAAGAGCCTTGGAGGCGCCGGGTGCCCTTCGGGGACAGCTCGGTAACTCCCTGGTTGAAAGAAGCCCGGTTCCATGGTCCTACGGGTCCAGGAGTAATGGGAGTAGATCCTCTGACTTGAATTGTATTGAACAGAAAGTGAATACCAAGTCAAATATTTAACAACTTCTAAAACAAAGTGAATACTTATTCCGCGTAATCGCAAGAAACAATTGAATATGAATGATAAGGTATTGATTCATTCAAACCATTTACAATGGTTATCTGGGAAATGGTGTATGCTATAAGTTATTTATCCTCAACCATGCCAAACTTTATTATTTATTCGACTGGTAGCAGTACTTTTATGGACCTCATTGAAGTACACCTGTTCATTAAAGTATTAGTATTCGACCAATCAGAAGTGGCTACGCAACATTGTAAAAGTGCAAGGATAGACTGCTCTCGTTTCGATCAACAGCGGTACTAGCGCCAATTTAGAAAAAGTCAAAAGATCCGACACTACTAATAGTGACATTGAACTTACACCCCCAGAAATTACGGCAAAAACACTCAATGTTAACAATAATTTTTTGCCACAAGGTCAAGAAAGGCATTCTATTCACATTTCATCCATTGGTTATTTTCAAAAGGTATTAATTCGTTTTCAGAAACTATTCCTAGTATATTTCAAAATATGAAATCACTGACCTTGTGGACTCACTATATTATTTTGAAATCATCTCCTAACATTAGGCACACCAAACTGACTTATCTAAATACGCAAAACTTAACAGCTTACTAAAAATCAGAAGGATATAAAGGGAAAAAACCAAAACATTGACACCTCAATGAGCTGAAAACATCTATAAATGAAGCACCGGATGCTAAACACCTCGTGATAAAAGCAAGGAATTTTTTTTGATGTTACCAATGTTTTGTTTTAATGTTTTTAGGTTAAACTGTGTCACACGTTAACAACTGTTTATAGGGAAGGGATCAATATTTATGCGCCTGCGTACTACGTCACACTTTAGACAAAACAATAACGATTCTAACATATCACTAAATCCAGAAATGAATACTTTGAAATGAAACCTTCAATTTAGATACATGATCAGGCCTAAACAGTCGTATGAAACTTGACTATAATGGTAATTAAAACGCTCGTTTCATAATTATTAACCTCGCTTCGCTCCTCTCAGTTAATAATAATACTCACGTATTAATTACTACCATTATGGTCTCGTTGCATAATATACTATTAAAGTGAATCGTGAGTTTTAGAGATTTATATTTGTTGTGCATTGCTTTTCGTCTGCACTTAATTATTAATAGTTATAAGATTATAGAAAATTACGTCCAAATGAAGTAGGCTTCAATATTCCGGGAACATTCAAGATATGCCGTATTTACTCGAAAATAAAACCTCCTCGATTATAACACCCGCCAAGCTTTGCGACCAATTTATAGAAGAAAATGTGTATCCGAATATTAGAGCCGATTCGTTAAAAAGATCAGGATTACTAGTTTTAGATAGGTAGTTTCCGTGGCCCCCTTGATGATTCTGTTAAGGATCGAATCAATGCAATACACACAGAAGTTGCAGTAATTCCAGGAGGCCTCACTTCTGTACTGGACCTCTTGGACGTAAGTATAAACAAACCATTAAAGGACTATCTGAAGACGTTTTACACCAAATAGATGGTAGATGGTGATCACACCTTCAAAAATAGTGGAAAAATGCGGAAACCTTCTATAGAGCTTTTTGCATTACGATTGTGAAAGTTTGCGAGAAAATTACTCCGAAAATGATAATCAAGAGTTTTAAGGAGACTGCTCATTGGAGGGAATAATAGATAATCTCATACACCAGAATTCTGACGACCAGCAGAGGGTCAGACTAATATCGATGATAGAGAAGATAAGGAAGATGATGAAAGCAGCAATGACTCCGAGTAAAGAACTGCTCCAGGTATGAGAAAGCAAACGAATTGTTTCTTTTCGTTAAAATAACGACAAATGTTCCCGTTGTATTAAGTAGTAAATGTTATATTGTTGGTCTTCGTAATGGTACACCTAGCGTATTGAGCTTATGTATAAACTTCATGCGTCCTTCTTTTATTCAGTTCTGTTTATGGCATCTTGTTCCTTTGTTATAGTGTGCCTGTGCTAATGTTAAATAAAATAAAGCTAAATAAAAGCACTAATGTCCTAGTTTATTAAAATATCCACCACTCCAACATGGCAGCAGAGCGTGGTTATAAAGGTTGAGTGGTTCACTTACGTAAAGAAGTCAAAAAAGTTTAATAAAGTAATATTAAGAAGAAGCCACGCGGAAAGTTCCAACAGTTCCGAACTATACATTCGTAATTCATTCATATTGTTTTAAGACATACCGGTGCCTCTGAACTTGAAAGTAAACCAGACAGTTGATGTCAAAAACCACTCACCGTTAAATAATAGAATCATTCTCTCTGTGTAACTTAAAATGGTTAATGTTTGATAAAAAATAAATTATATTTAAGTAATACAATTTTTATTTTCCTGTTGTAAGACCCTCCCAAGTTTTCGGTGATTTGGTTTAAAAAGGGGTTCCTATTTCCGGGTATGCTTTGGTGAAGTGAAGGAACTTTATTTATTTTAGGAATTTATTTGTAATTTAAATAGCATGAGGTTTCTTTATACAACTGAAAGTATTAATTTGTGGAAGTAAAGATGTAGAAAACTCATAGCGGAGTATTAGACGACTAACCCGTAATTTGCATATTTTCGGAGCATTAAACAAGTAAGAATGCCAAACGCAGCAACTCTAGACGTTGAACCCGGTAGTTAGTAATGGATGATCAGCAGGTCGATGGACTTTAACCAACATGGTGGATGGAATGTTCCAGAAGCTTTTCTGCTGATGAAAGGGAAAAAGTCCCTAGGTTCAACGTGTGTTGGCCCCCTCTTTTTGGGCTTGGCCATGAATACTTAGGGGTGAGTATCGAGGCGCGCGAGAGTCTGAAGTGTATTGTTGCGGCCGGACGCTACGCCAAATCTTCACTTCACCACGCACCGACATCTCCTCGAAGGTAAGCGCGACTGGGTCTTAATGTACTAATGTAGCTATTAACACAAATCCACCCAAAGTCTCTTCAAGACTTCGGGGTTGACTTGTATTGTAGAAGATCATGATGTTATAGTAAACTGGCATTTCGTAAAAAGTTGTTCTATTTCTATCTATTTATCTGTAACCTGACTATAAATCCCCTTCACCATTTACCTCTATCATCTGAACCCCTGTCCTTTCAACTACGCTCCCAGTTGTAAAGTAGATTGTAACTCTTACGGTAAACTACCTTTAAGTATACGCAACCCTATCCACAACTTGTAGTCTAAAATCATCCCGGTTCACAATCTATAAGTAAATACGGTACATTTTATCTGTCGTGTAAATGTTAAAAGTATGCACCATTTGAATTAAAATCATAAAAAACATATTCGAGAAACAAAAGTATTGGCACTTTTTATAAATAAAGAAAATTTTCTTTAAAATCCGCGTGTGATTTCTGTGAAAGTATATTAGAAGTCTGGTGCTCAAGCGTCTTTTCATTTATCCAGCTAAACACACATTTTTTAAACTCATCCAGATGATTTATAGTGAAATCCCGATATCGAACTTGGATGAAAAGTAGTACCTTCCCTAACTGCCAAATACAAGGTAGGGAAAGAAATACACCGTATAACTTGAACATAGTCTTCTGCACACACTTCTGTAGCAAGCATTCTGAGCCAATGCGTAGGCAGCATCCCAACTGAGTACCTGGGCGATCCCTAACCGCAATATCCTCATCTTACGTGGCAGTAACGAAACCCAAAACGGCTTACAATTGGCGGTTCCCCCTCAGTGCTTTCTCTCCGGGGACCTATAATGACATTTTGGGGGCGTTTCTCTCATAATATGTTCTCCAGTAATTATTGCAGTAACATTAAATCAATCTCTTAAACTTTTCATTGGACCATTGCTCCACGTTTGGGGATGAAATATTCCCTGAACTATAATTTAAACCGGGAAGATACACAAATACAGTCATAAATATTCAATTCTTGTCATCTTTAACCTCTTGTCATCAACACTATATTAAGTAGAGAGATAATACTATCCTACATTAAATGTACTAAATTTCTTATTCATTGATTCTGAAACTATTTAAAACCTAACACTGATTTTTTATTTGTTCCATTTATACCCCGTACAATGCAATGGTCATATCGGCGGCCTTTCCTCCTTTGGAATGTTTCGAAGGTGTTAACTCGTATTCGTTGGGTTTAAATCATTAGATCCGCACACATTCGCACTCTCATTCATACTTCCAGACTCTGGGAAAGATGAGGAATTATCTTGGTAGGAGAAAAATACCCAATCCCACCGACGGGAGTCGAACCCGTGGCCCCTATCACGTGGCCCCTAGCTTGTTATATGCTGTACAAGCCTTATAAGTTCACTGATATACTTTTATAAAATGATTTTATTTGCAAAGAAAGATGGTACTATAGTTCAGAAAAAAGTATATAGTTTAGTTAAGGTTTATCAGGTTATTAACACCAAAGTAGATCCACTACACCATTATAGGCTGCATTTATCAACAGTAATCTCAGTACAGATTTTATTTTATATGTAAGCAAATTTATCCAAGGAAAAAGAAAATCTCTTGTACAATTAATAACCAGTTCCAAGATTAAAAGAAAGTATTTAAGAATTAAAAGAACTAAATTCAATAAATATTAATTAGCCTACTAAATTAATTGTTTAAATCTGTTTAGTATGATATTTGTCTGTGTGGCGTTTTGGTGAAGCTAACGTTTAATATCAATCAGAAAACAAAAGCCGATTCAAATTAACATATGCTAGGGGTATGACAAAAGATAAATGCTAAAGAGGTGATAGAAGTATTGGATAAACAACCATGACTAAGTGAAATTGAATTTCATAGTGTATTATGGGACATAAGCAAATAGTTTCTAAAAAATGGATTATATATACCATAAAATATCCGAAAATTAATTATTCTTTCACACTGGTCGTGTGTAGGCTAAATTGTGGAAACGTAGAGTCAGACTGAAAAATTCAATGCTATAGCCGAGATTAGAACCACGGATGTTCTGGTTGCCGTCCATACTCTCTAACCATTGAGCTACTATACCCAACGTGCCTATGTGACAAATTCTCCAACTGACTCGTGTTTTTCCCGGTAAACCACTTAGGAGTTCTCATAAAGACATGAGACAACTACAATAGTCGCCATTAAGGTAGTCGTCTCATGTGTTTTATGAGAACTCCTAAGTGGTTTACTGGGAAAAACACGAGTCAGTTGGAGAATTTAATGTCATATCGGTACGTTGGACATAGTATCTAAATGGTTAGAGTGGCTGGACGGCAACCAGAAGATCCGTGGTTCAAATCCTGGTTATGGCATTGAATTTTACAGTCGGACTCTACATTTCCACCATAAAATGTCATTAGGAAGAAAAAATGTTCAAGACAGGACTGGTGAAACTCGTACATATTTGCAGAGAAGCAAGTCATGACTTGAGCACTGACTACTTCAATTTGAAAAAAAATACTAAATTTCGTAAATGGTATTCAATGTATGCAGTAATTATGAACGCTAACTCTAGATGTTATATCTACTCGAAATGTAATACCTAAATTCATATTCTGAAGTCCATGAATCCAAGAAAATAATTAATAGAAAAACAACTAACTGTGTGTGAACAGTACAGCACAGAAATGAAAAAAAAATTAAACACCAAACTTTATATATATATATATATATATATATATATATATATATATATATATATATATATATAATTCATTGGTTATCAAGAATGCAACATGAAGATTTGAAAGAAAATTAACTTGGACAGAAACCATTGGCCACAGGAAAAAGTTAGAATTTGATTGAAATACTATATAATGAAGTTATAACAATGAAAAATAAAACATAACTTGAACATTGTAGAAAACGCCTAGGATAATATTTTTCTTTAGAATAAACCCTTTTTATATCTGATTAAAATAAAATAAAACAAAATTTGTTGAATTTACCACTTCAAGACTGCTTTGCCATGGGATGAAATTGTCAATTACTTCATACATTTTGGATTCCAGTATCGTTATTTGGGGTGTCGTAGTCATGTAAAGCAATTACATATCAACCAGTACATAAAAGTCTACTGTATTCTCCTAACCCATTATACCTCTCGATTAAAATAAATAGAGAAAAACTTGCCTGGTAGTATTATGTTGGCTCTTAGAGAAAGTCATGTGAATGTAACACAATATTTTTTTGTGAGCTTTATGGAATTCACAATGTCAAATAACGATTTTTGTACCTACATGGGGCACATGAGCGCCATATCATTAAGCCTAGAGAATGACAAAAACATTTCAAGTTTATGAGGTAGCAAAGCAGTTACAAATGTATTGCTTCGTAAAAAATTATCACCAATAAAATATTATTACCTAAAGTATAATGTGTAGCAGTAAATATTAATACCTCAGGACAGATTAAAAGGAATCGAATGTGGCACATAGTCCCATCTTCCTCTGTTATGTGAATGCTCGTGAAATATTACGATGGACAGAAACTAGCACATCTCTAAAACGATGATCCGAACAATTCCTCCCTGACGTGCGTTAATAAATCACGAAACAATTATAAACGCATGTCCGTATCGCAATTTTTTAAAATTTATCTCACGTTACACTCTAATTAAATTCGTTTTCAGCCAAGCTTGGTGTTGGCGTAACTCATCTAATTAAAAGTGACTATTCGATTAATTAGTAATAGATCGATTCCGGGGCAGTGCGTTGTTTCTGTGTTGGAGTCTATTACTTTACGATACACTTCCCCGCTCATACCTCGGGGACCTGCTCACGTGTTCGGGACGAAAAGTGATTTGCATGTTAACAGGTGGTGAAAATAAATGAGTAGCCATCCGATTGTATCGCGTTTCAGATGATTATAACGTGTTTCCCCTTGCAACAGGACAACCAGCCCTTAAAAATTGTTACTTCAAAGCTAACGAGGTTATACAGTGTGCTTCTTCTCTCTGCGGTTCAGTGCTCACAAACTAAACAAAACAGTACTTCAGTCTCTGGGAATAGTCACGTTACAATCTAAATAGGGTATTATTGAAATGATTCTAATTGTGACATATACAATTTCAAAGATTCAATATAAGATACCTTTTATGATCTAAAGTCTATTTACCACACTACGCCTCATGAGCTGTTTTTGTTTAGTACGTCCACAAATGATAAGGGCGCTCAACTACGGCGGTCATCAGCACCCTTTAAAAAACTAGTCATGGCAAAAGCCAGATATAAAAATTTCTAAAAGCTATATAAGTGTAACAAAACCTATTAAAAATACACGTACAATAAAAAAAACAAAAAAACAAAAAAAAAACATCGCTCAATCAACATACTAGAAGGCAAAGCGTGGAAGCTTATCGGAAAATATGTGTGATGGTGTGGGAAATTCTCTTAGTGTGGCCTTTTGGTGCGGTATGGCAGGATGGTTATGGATTGCGTGTCGGTGAGCAAGAATACTCTCTCAGGGTCCAGCAGTTATCACCAGTCATCACCAGTTATCACCAGTTATCACCGAAGTACTGCTTCAATTTCCTGTCGATTGTTTATTCCCACAGGTCTTACTTTTCTGGTTGCTCGGCTTTTCTCACTTGCTCTCACTCTCGTTGGCTCACCTTGTCTGTTTGAGAATATTTAATCCCACCACGTTTGAAATCTAACTCAACTATTACCTCGCCATCAGATATTAAACTAACGCTTCTTCTCCCTTTCGTTGTAACCAACCGAGTGACTCTTCTCTCCTCGCCCTACTCTCCGCTTCTTCCTAGATTTATTTGTCTATCTCCACTCCTTTTTCTGTTTGTTCTCTATTTCACGCCTATCACGTGGCTCACGCTATATTATTAGAAAATAGAAAATTACGTAATCGGATCAAAGAAAAAATAGAAAAATACAACATTTACTGGAAGCAGAGAGTTGAGGAGGCTTTGGCCATTTCCTCCGAGAGCAGCACGCTTAATCGTGATGCTGGATTTCAGTTCAGCTCCTCTTTGAAATCGGCATTAAAGATGGAAATTCGTCGGCTTAAGAAGCAGAGACCTATACAGCTTGATCATCAAGTTAAGTAGTTAGGTTTCTCTGACACAATTAATTTTCTATACTCACACCATTTCCTACCTGGCATTTAATTTACTGAAAACAGTCTTTTGTTCAGTGATGCGTATATTTGGTGGTGTTTTGTCTTTGTTTATGTTTGTGTTATATCCACTGATACATTTGTGGTTATAACGTTAACATTTATTAAAATATCCTGATAAAGGTAGAGGTATACGTTCCCGAAACGTGGATTTCTAATCGTCTTTTCACCTGGCTTGTTTCTCGAGAAGATTTCGGATGTATTCGTCGCCAGGAAAGCTTCAGGTCTTATTTTGACCTTCTTTACTTTTCTACGAACTATAAGTAATCATTCAAACTTATTGTGCTTTCGAGATAAACATTTAAAATAGCTTTATTGAATACTCTCTGGTAGATACAAAGGCAATAAGTAGCTTTTAACTGATAATCAAATGTTATGGGAACTGGTGGCTCTGTTATGACTTTGGAATTTTGTTCTCTTGCACCGCGCCAGAATGATAGAGGAAAGCTAGTGGGATGTGGAATAAGTCCAAGGCGAAGTAATACATAGCAAGACGAAGGTCCTATCTACTCTCAGTGTACGGTTCGTACATACGATATGTGCTGTGGAAGCTCATCAAATATTGAAGTTGTATAACTATACTCATTTACGAGATTGATCAGAACCTTATTCTTAATATAAGCTGATTAGTCAGAGTACATTACTACAATTAGACCCATTAAATGATTAATATTGGAAGACTAATTGTTCCACTATATTAATGTTGATAGAAACTTCTTTTCCAGTTTCGTAACAAAAGCGTTCGATATCGATTGTTTTTTTGCAGTAAACCAAAGCGAAATGAATAAAAATACCTTTATGTACCACCTAAACACAATTTATTTCAGCACTTTTACACCATTTTTATATTGGGGTGTACGTAGTCCCCACCTCACCAGTTAAGAGTTAACTTAGAGAATTTGAGACAGGCATACACGCATACTCACACGCACATACCCAAGCAAGCAGATCGTTGTAGTACGTAGGCTTTCACGGCCGGAGTCATTTGGTAGATAATGATTATCCGGGCTTGTATGCCATGGTCTAGTGGAAAATCTTTTTCCAGATGTTTCGTTCGAAACTGTGTCGCACGAAACGTCTGGAAAAAGATTTTTCACTAGACCACGGCCTATAAGCCCCGATAATCATTATCTACCAAATACTTTTTCTGTTCAGCGAGTATCAAAACACCTATTTCCCATGACATATCCGTTTACAATATTGAGGTAGAATGCAGTACTTCCACCCCATATTGTAGGAGAATAAGAGCTCTTCAATAAAGAATGATCATATATTTTACGGTCATAATTTTTCACACTAAAATTCTAACTTATTATATTCTGTTAGTTTAATGTGAAGCAAACACGCCGTAGTACTTTCATTGTTGGTACTCCTGGTTACCGCGTGTGAGAACCAGGCCAGTTCAGATATGTTCAGTATAGCCTAACGCTGCAATGGTGGTATCACGCGAGGAACAATATGCGGCTTTGAAATTAGGCTTTTGTCTCAACAAATCTTCAGTTGAGGCCTGTACAATGCTACAGGAGGCCCATGGAGAGTCTGTTCTTCCCTACAGCACAGCTCGAAGGTGATTTAAAATGTTTAAAGAGCGGAGACAATCAATTTTAAAGGAAGGTGAACCCGGTGCTCCAATTACTGCTCTTACTGAAGAAAACATCAACACCGCTGCAGCCATTATGAGAGAGGATCGACGAATTACCTTAAGATCACTTTCTGAAATACTGAACATTTCATTGGGTGCCATCCCCACGTTGGTGACAGAAACATTACACATGAGAAGTGTTGTGTGCGATGGGTTCCAAGACTGTTGATTCCCGAACAAAAGGACATTCGCATGAGGTCTGCATACAGTTACAGTTGATGTTAGAGGAAGATCCGGAGATTCTTTCAAACGTAATCACTGTTGATGAAACTTGGCTACATCATTTTGATCCTGAGAGCAAACAGCAAAGCTTAGTGTGGAAGTCTCCTTCGTCACCAACAAAAGTGGTTGCTTCTACTGGGAAAGCTATGGTCATATCATTCTTTGATACTCATGGAATGCTTTATCAGCATGTTGTACCTGCACACACATCAGTAACTGGATAATACTACAGGAATGTCCTGAAAACATTGCAAGTCCGCAAGTCCATATCAGGCGCAAAAGACCACATTTCCATGAAGCAGGCTGGATATTGCACCACGGTAATGCGCGGCCACATATTGCTAATGTTGTTGCTGAATATCTTGCAAAAATCAACGTGAAGTGCATCCGTCACCCTCCCTGTAGTCCAGATTTAGCCCTATGTGACTTTTTCTATTACCTAACTTAAAGAAACGCCTTCTGGGAGGCATTATCCATCATCAGAAGCATTAGTGGAGGCTGCGGAGGCGATTTTTAAGCATCTCTTAAAGTATAGTTTCCAGGATGTCTTTAAAGACTGGCAGAAACGCTGGGACAAGTGCATCGCATTCAGGGGAGACTATTTTGAGAAGGACCATAAAAATAATGAGGTTGAGTAAAAGTACGTTGTCAAAAAAGTTGTGGTCATTGTTTGTTGAACAGCCCTAGTAGTAGAGAAACCCGAAAAGAACCATCTCACAGCTCCTTGGAATTTAGGTTACTAGAGAAAACAGTTATACACGACGTATGATGGTAAGCATCTAGGAAAACGTGAGTTGGCATTTAATAACGTTGAAACCATGACATTTTTAAAACATTCTGTTTCGTTTTTGAAGAATATCTCGCTTATCGATGTAAGGCAAAGTAAAATAATGCTGTTGCTTTAAGGTTCAAAGTTCACAGCAAATCCCTGCAGACTGGTAGATAAAAAGAAAGAAACAAAGCAAATAAAATCTGAATCCATTTACATAGCAGAGAGGTGGAACGTATGTGCACAGATCAAAGGGGGTTCATAAAGAAAATTCTAGGTAGAAATGTTATTTTAGCGTGCAAAGCATTTCAGGCTGCCGATGCAAAGTTCTGGTTATTAAAATTCACCAGAAATAGCTAGTTTATCTTTACAAACGCAGCTCTCTTGCAAGAACGTTTCACTGCATCTATGAATATAAGATACAAATAGCATATTTCTTGCATTCATATTTTATTCGCTAGGTTGAACACAGTAATGTGACTTAAATATAAAAGCAATATTTCTCAGAAGTAACTTCTGTTTTGAAGTAATGTGATACTAAAATCACGTGGTACTGAATCGACTGTGAGTGGGTTTGTTTGCCTACAACAAACATCAAAATAGTAAGTATATGAGAAATGGGGTGGGCGGAGTTTAATTACTGCGGATTTTTTTCTACAGTCTAGTAATTGTTAGGCTTTTATTTCTTTGTTTCACGTGCTTAATGTTTAGAAATCGTTATCTTGATTATAAATATTTAAATGTACTGCATAATATTATGTGTTCTAGTAAACCAGCGATGTCAACCGCTGCCTATTAGGACAAGTGCGGGCCCAAGAGGTTTTTTTTTTTTTTTTTTTTTTTTTTTTTTTTTTTTTGTAATTTACGTCCTCCAGCGTTAAGCCATATCGGACGATGAATAGGATGGGTAAAATGATGCTCAAATGAGTCCAGAGTCAATAGAGCTTAGAGTTATCCGACATTCGTCCTTCAGGATAAGGGAAAACCCTGGAATAATCTTATTCAGGTAACTCACCCAGACCGAGATTCGAACTCGGGACCTCTTGAACGTGAGGCAGACACGCTACCACCACGTTACCGAGGCGGGCTAGGGCCCGAGAGAGTGGGTTGGTTGGTGCGCCTCGCTGATTATCCCTGATTGCTAGTACTACTACATGGCAAAGCGAGAAAGCATATTGAAAAAAATCGCAACACAGAGATGTTTACCTCAGCTTATCACTCATACACGGTGAGTCCAGTGTACGTATAGTTTATTCAGATATAATCATGTCTTCCGGACAGCAATGTGTCATACGTCGGTAGGCGCGAGGAAACATCATAAAGATACTCGCAGCTCTCAATCGCTCTATTTGTGTTTCGTAACTTACTGTACGCCAATTTGCTAATATTCCACTCTTCTAAACCTTTTTTTTTTTGTTGTAATTTACGTCCTCCAACGTTAAGTCATATCGGACGGTGAATGAATTGGGTGATATGATGCTCATATGAGTCCAGGGTCCATGGAGGTTACAGTTATCTGACATTCGCCTCGAAGGATAAGGGAAAAACCCGGAAGAAACCTTATCCAGGTAGCTCACCCTGACCGAGATTCGAACTTGGGACCTCTTGAACGTGAGGCAGACACGCTACCGAGGCGGGCACTCTTCTAATCGAACAGATAAGACCCGATAAGAGACGATCACAGCGCTGGTCATCTGAAGGTCGATACGCCTCAATGCTCTTTCGAGTAATACCTCCAGGATGGATCGGCGTTGGTGACTCAGGTTCGAAGCCCTTTCAGGGCGTCTCTTCGGGTCCGAGGGACTGTCTGTACATCCTTCTGCTATGGGTTGTTTTACCTTCAAGGGTGAGAGACAAGTATGAATTCTTATGGTGCAATACAAATTTCAGGTCGAGGAGATAGAAGCTGGTGAGTAAAAAAGGTGAGAAATTTTGCTAATGTGCTTCAATTATTATTATCACACGATACGTTGAAAAGGTTCCTGGCGAGTGAGTCTAATGTTTACCGAAGTATTCGGTTTTGCGGAAATTAAAAATACACTAATCATTTGTTAAACACAACTACTTTCCACCAGTATACTTCCTCAATGACGGGGAGTTAACTGACTGACACTTTGCAAGTAAGACAGAACAAAAGACTGGCACATGACTAGCTACGAAGATTTCTCTTACATAGCACATCTACTCCGAGCCTTAATTTAACACCCTTTCTTCCAATTGGCTAAAATTTCCCGTCGTTGAACGTATCAGTCTGCTATGAAGTCATTTTAATGCATTCTTATTGCCTTTACTGCTACATCAAATGACACCCCTTACCACGTGACACGGGACCTTCCCTCACTATACAAGATTTCTACTACGCCTTCTCCTGGGCACGTACTCAGAACATATCAGAATGGCACAATAGATGTTTACCTCTCCATAAAATACAAAGAAGTTTCTTGCTAAATGCTGCAAATATCTTGCCTTATAACTTGTAAAGACAGTTTTAAGCTTTTGTAATCCATGGAAACACGAACGTTTTCATATAGGCAATATTTCTACATATCAAATTCACAACAGCGAGTTAGAGGGTTATAATTTGACATAATTGTACATGAATATGGACTATGTAATTAAATACACCTTACAAATTGGTCTCAGGCGTTAGAATACCCATAAAACCCATGGACAGTATAAATATGTGAATAGTACTGAAGGTAGAAACACAAGTAGAGCTCATAATATGGAGTTATATTAATTTTGCATCACAAGATCTGTTCCAGTTTTGTTGCTAATTTAAATCTCGTTGACCTTCTGTATTCTTCTTATGAATACAACGAATGATCTATTTATAACATCATTTGTCTCATTTAACAGAAGTAAACGAAATCATATTTTGTAGTTAACTGAAGGAATCATATCAATGCAGCACATTCACAATGTGTTTAGCAGAATTCTGCTTTACTACAGCTGAGCGGTCGGTATACAGAGTTTGAACTCTGGCCTCTCTCCCATATGATATTGTAACTTCTCGCTCTATATATCAATATCATTGTGGTTATACGTAACTAATGGAGTAACCCAAATTGCATTACCATATTTTCAAGCCACGCAGCAATATCTTGGAGGAGGCAGAACGCGCTTCAACAGGCAAAGCACTTCACGTGCCAGAGGTTTAGTTCGTGTGATGCAATAGGGAGGGTGTATGCAAATGGGCAAACGGGGAACTGACACGAACCCTTTCATGCTTCCAAAAGTCTGCTTCTCTGTGCAAATGTAGAGTAGAGAAACCTTTGATATTCTTTCTTTGCTGTACAAGAATACGCAGGCAATGTCGTTTATACCGTATAAACTAGTGCTTTTTTCTTTATATATCACATGCATAGTGGGTACAGAGGGTATAGCTTTACGCGAGAAAATTCGATATAGATTTCACTAGAGATACAAGTTCTAAGACGCCCCCTACCCTCCCAAAAAGGCATGTTTAGAAAACGTTCTGTGCGCAGGTCTAAAGAACTTAAAAACTACAATTCAAACCCATACCAAACCTAATATTAAAGTTCTATATGCAACATTCAAGTTTACAAGAAAATTCTCCTTTGAAACTAATTTTAAAATAGCAAATATTTTAAACATAGTTTTTCCTAAAAGAGGCTCTAAATATTTTGATATAAAAAGATATTTAAGATATTATTATAACAACTGAATCACATCCTCTGAATTCTTGTTCCAATTATATGAAACCTTAACAAGTAAACTAAATCTTACCACAGACAAATGGACCTTGATCACGTCAAAGCACAGAATTTCATCAAATACATTTATTGTCTTTTTTTCTTTTTGCAGTTAACCCTTGTTACCAAGTTATTTCAAAGCTCACATAGCAACAAACTCTTAAAGCATTTCATTATCGCTTAAAACCTACTTATATTATCCTAATTTCATAGCACTTTCCAGAAAATATTTAACCAAACCATTTATAAAAACTTTTAACTTGATTAATATCACTTAACTAAGAATCTGAGGAATGGCTTCTTGAAGAACGAGTACAGAAGCTATAGGAATGTAATGTAATTATTTTAAATTCATTTAATAAAGTGCTAAGAGAGAACAACGAATGATTACTCTACTGAAATTTGGATCTGACTACTCATTTAGTAGAAAACTATTACAGTTTATGCAAATTTAATACAACTATCTTCTGTCGAACCACTTATAATTCGTAAATGCTTCACTCCACGTTTTCCTTATTTCACAACAAAACACGTGATCTTCCTCCCTTCCACATTATCTAAAATCTTGTGGAATTGACGTTTTAACTTACACATTCCAGTTCTTGTCCATATTATGGACTCTTTTTGCTTCTTATTTACTTTATCACTATATTTGTTTCCATCTCAAAACATTTGAATATAAGATATCAATAATTTCAATGAAATAATTTTATTCTTGGATAACATGTAAGTCAAAGATAGATCTGTAATTAGATATTAGATTCTGGGATCATTTTCATTAGCTTTCTCAACAATTTATTTTCTGGATATGTTCAAATATTCATATTTCTATTTTATTTAAAATAAGGGCAACTCTTTAAACCTAAAAGCAAACCTTCACAGAAGCGGGTAACAAACTACGTGAACACAACCGATACTGCGACATTAGCGGTTATCACAGTAAACCATCAGAAACGTGTAAAAGAAGAGATAATGCACAACAAATATATATTTAAGCTTAGAAGTTACAATTTTTATGAAATTTTGGTTGCTCTTTTTTATAAATATTTAGTACTTTGTAATTTTGCTGTGCCTGACTATATTATTGAAGGCATATAATTTCTGAGTCAAAATACACGGATACGTTTTTAACATTTCATCCTATCTATCATCTCGAGGAACATAAACTTAACCCTAAAACCACATACCTTTTGACAAAATTTCATAATAAAAACTCCTATCTGCTCTTAAGTCCTTAACAGGCGGGCACACAGCGTCTCTCACGCTGTGTACTGCCTGCCAGCACCACGGTCGGTCGGAAAATATTTCATTAGAACTTCTATTTTTCGTATCCCTCTTATAACCCTAACAGAATACACGTATGTAATGAGAGTATAGCTGTCAACTTATAACTCTATTAACATGAAACGTACAGTTAAGAAATTGTAGAAGCTATATAAAATAAAATGGGTGAAGAAGGTTTTAGGACGTAACAAATGACATTTTATTTAAATTAACACATATAGTGGTATCGCATAAGTCATGAATTTCAAACCCAGAATATAGCGAGCAGTTTTTAAATATTATTCTATTATTTCGTCTTGTGTACCCCTCTCGCAAATAAATAAAACAAGTGCCATAAATCAACTTTGTAAGTTTTATTTGGTTTAAGAAGAAGTATATAGAGTGACAAGTATTTATAGGAATAATTTAAGATTGTGAACATCGGATTTATTTATGGTGAAGTAACATTTGTTTTAATTCAGGCTGGAAAAAATCAATATTTTTAAAATTGTTTTAAAATTTAACTGAAGTTCAAAATTATTTAAAGAATGTACAAGTTAAGTTTAAAAAGTGAAATTGCCATTGTGTTTCTTGAAGCATATATGCCTCATCTCCTACAATGAATTTGTTTTGTTTTACTTTGGTTTATTTTAGTACGTTTCTTTCTGCCCACGCGGCGAGTCTGTTAAGGACTTCTTGGAGTTCTTCCTAGTTAGGTGTGCCAAACACTGTGAGAGATATCAGTAATAAAAGGAAATCTGAATAAAAAAGAATAGGACAAAACTAATTGATATCATTATGCGCATTGCGTGCTTTTCCCATTTATATATAAAACTGAAATTGTTAAAATAAATAGGACATCCTATTGGCTGCTACTAATGGCGTGGTTATAAAGAAAAGTCACGTTTACTATGCTCAAGGGAAGTAATAAGCATCGTATAGAAGAGACGCGTGGACTTTAAGCTTGACCTTAGGAGTATAAAGACGTAAAAAGTGTTAGCTTGGCCATTTATAGAAAAAAGACACTTTAAGGGAGATTATCTGTTCAATTATGTTATAATTATTTTGTCAATTTTAAACAACAATTAAGTTTATTTTAACTGGGTCTTCCGGGTAGGACCACGTCTTTGATGTTCCTCTGGTCGACGTTTCGTCCCAACTATGTGGGGCTTCTTCAGACTGTCAGCGAAGAAGAAGTCGACCAGAGGAACATCAAAGACTCGGTCCTACCCGGAAGACCCAGTTACAATGGACACCGGCCCCCGAAGCCTACGCACTGAACAATTAAGTTTAATGCATTTAAAACAAATTCAGCACTTTATTGAATTTTGTAAACTATTTCTGGAAGGCAGAAAGACACCTGTCCGTCACTACATCTTGGGAGAGCGGTCATCATGCTACTGCTGCAAATTTAAATTAAAAAACAAAATGAACTCGAATTAAAAGACTTCAAACCACCTTCTTTAAATATCGTCACAGCTTGACGATACATAAAACACCACACTAAATTAATATTACAGGGTGATATTATGTTGAGTTCATTGTAGTGGGTAGCTAAGGGCAGTTTTAAATGCTCATGTGTACACTACTGTTGCAGTCTTCGATAGTTGGAGGTTCTTGGATTTGATAGCCATATGTATTCAGTCTCACAAGGTCCCTGGGATCTCGGAATGCCAGTACTCAGAGGGGATGCGGCATACTGACTACAGGCCACTACCTTCTTACGCTACCTACACATGCTCTTATTATATGTAGGCAAAGGACACAGCGACCCAGTGGTAAGCTTTTGTACCATGGAATTAGTTTCACGTTTTACCACTAAGACTGAGAACACCCATCGGTCTCGTCATATCTCCTTAAATTTCCCAGCTTGACAATACTCCATCTGATTCGTCCTAAGCCATTGCTAATTTATTACGTATATTCACGTATTTCCGGCCTACCCATTATCGTTTCAACCCTTAATACAGTTCCTGGGAAACACCATTATTTTCCCACACTCCGTGTTTTTTTTTCGGTAAAACATTTTTTTTCGCATCTCATGGTGGTACACACATTGCCCATAAAGTTCCCCGCATGCTTGTGTTGCAAGTTGCAGTACAAAATGTCCACGGGGCACTACCAGCATTCCTCACAGTAATGGAATCACATCAAAAGGCCTGTGAACAGAAACATGCCTGTTACCAAACATTCGGCCACCATTTTTGTGTTTATTCACAGACAGCTATATCGATTTTCACAAAATGTATGCCGCTTTTTTCCTCCGAAATGTAATATTAATTAACAAACCGCCAGAGGCAAGCCAGGGGAGAGGCTTCGCGGATGCCATCAGAGTGTGTGCTTTGCATGGCATTTCGGTCCGTTGGCGAGCTAATTCAGTGTGTGACAGGTAAAGTTTACACAGGGTTTCCATTAGCGCTGAGACATGCTAAGCGCCTAATAGCTTTCTGTTGACACTAAATGTCCTTCACGTAAGAGCAAAAATCAGAAAAAAGAAAGAAAATATGGACAGAAACCTATTACAGATTCATTGTTGTTACTCTTTTCAGACAGCTGTAGTAGTGTATTTTCGTACTACCTTTTTCCCTCTTCACAAAACATGTGTGATTCACTTTTCTGTTTGGTTTGCAGCTGATTTAGTTTTACAAATTTGGCCCTCTCCAAATGGACATTCGTATTTACACGAACGCACTCGTGCACAGGGCAGGAATCAAACCCCTGTCCTATAGGTAACGGAACTAGTTTGAAAACTTGCAGTAGTATGTAAATATATCTATTATCTCTGCATCGTTTTATCTACAAGGAAGATCTGACACAAGAGTAAAATTACCAATTTCAGTATCTGATCAATACAGTTTCACATGCTGCTTGACAATCCTGGATCTCTATTTCCCCAATTTATTCACGTTTCGTAAACTATGCATGTAGGTAGAACCTATATTTTCACCTGTTATTAAAATTCACACTTTCTTCGACACCCTTACTTATTGATTTCCAGTAATATGACTTTCTATTGGCTAATAGCTTGAAAGCTGTTCCTAAATGGCGTAAGAGGGTTTTAAAGCTTTTCGATTGGCTCAGAGATGTCGTGAAGATTTCCAATTCTCTAAATGTTCAGTATAAACAAATTAACATAAAAACATATTCTGAGAAGAGAAAGAAGACCCTGAATAGGCATTTCTTTTAAGCGGCTTAACCAAACATAAAATACCTACCTTTGATTTTGATGGCTAAAAAGTGGCTAGAATTTATGTCCGGTCGTACATACACTCATGCTCATGCGTCCCAAAACCACTATTACCAAACATTGTGACACAAATTTACACAATACCACAATCAGGTATCTCAACTTAAGTTACTTGAGTTGGCTGCACTACAGAGAGACCTATACTTCTGCCGTTCTAAGAAGCCTGTGGGCAGTTCCACGAACAAAAGCTACTGGTAAGCTACTCTTGTGCATACAACTTGTTTGACTGTAATATGGTGTAACACATGGATGGAAGCGTCACTGTGGTCTGTCACGCTTGTACACGTGGGAGCGAAGTAACACAAAAGGTGTGTTTCTTAAGACGGATGCAGTATAGATAGACTAGGCACTACACTTTAAACCAAGGTTTGAGCATGACGAAGATTTCCACTTAATGGATGCCGTTTGTTAAAGATGCAATCGTGTAAATATTTCTCAAGCTGAGTTGTATTTTAAAAGGAAATCTAGTGAGCTTATTCTATGTTTGATAACATTTTATGTGCAACATGAATTTATTACTACATGCCAGAGACCAAGGAGCAATCTAAACAGTGGGTGACAAGTGAAAGTGTTCCCTTGGCTCCCCACTACAACTCCCGTTAAATACCTTGGAGTGCTTTTGGAAACTCGACTGACCTGGCGTGCTCATATAGATAGTCTTATATCACTGGCCTCCGGACGACTTTCAAAACTCTCAACCTCTGTTGCATCGCCGTTCCAGCCTCGGCCTACAGTCTTCATTGTTACTCTACAAATCACTCGTTCGTCCACTTATTACATATGCCTGCCAAGTGTTGGGGGCCGCACACAAATGTCATCTGCGTCGTCTTCAGGTCATACAGAATCGCTTCATGCGCATCGCTACCAACGCTCCATGGTTCATCCGTAATCAGCAGCTCCATCACGAACTAGGACTGTTACCTCTTCACGACTACACTCGCAGGATCGCTCGTCGTTTCTTTTCCACACTGCAAGAAGTTCCAGGAGCTGTGTATTATAACATCGGCGTCCGCACGCGCCAGCCCTCACGCTTGAAAAGGAGACTACCACAAGACCTGCTTCTAAGTGATACATCTGATTCGAGTGATTCTAATGCTTGATGTCTGTCTTACATCTTCAATATTGACATAATTTCTCAGAGAGTATTATTGGAGTTCTAACTTAATATAGTTAGGGGGCGGCCTGTTAGCCTACCCCTGAGTGTTATTGTTCTTATTGTACTGTTACCTTCTTTTCACTCTGATCTGTAAAGCACTGTACTGCTGATCGATCAATAAAAAATTATAAAAAAGTGAAAGTGCACAAAAGAAAGCGAAAATATTCCATCTACCTCAAATGGCATGGTTGCGGTTTTCTGCGGCACTTATGATGTGCTCATATTGATATTGATATTCATATTTACAGTTTCTATTACCATTTCATTGCATCGAACATGCACTATTATACCCCCTGAACAAATATATGAAATTGCTGACCCTAAGATTTAATCGCTGACTCAAGTCCACTGGCCATAAGCCTTTGGTTTTCCTGAGCAGCTTGGTGTCATTTCTTCTGGACTTTCGCTTCTTTTACCCTAATCCACTTTTCTCTTAACCTATACAGGAATTCTCCTATACATCTATTTTTCTGTTCACCCATTCCCGTTAACATGCATAACGCCATTACCTCTTTCTCACATTTCTTTCCCACATTTTTCTCCTATAATTTGTTAACTTATTACATTCCGTTAGATAATGAACAGTGCTCTCCTCATCTCAACAAAATTAACATATCCCTATATTGTCACTCGAACGTCGGAACTCCCTATAGAACCGGCTGGCAGTAGGGTCAGACGGGAAGTATTTAGCGCACGCCTACCCATTTGTCTCGTGTTACTAACTGAAGGGATGATTAGGAGAGCGGCGCGAGCCCTGTACCGTCTCTTTCCCCTCCCACCAGAAGTCCTGAAACCTCGGGATAATTGTGCGCGCCGCGAACCTTCCAGAAACAGCGATCTTCCCTATATAAGGCCTGTAGTTGGCGAGTCAGTTCAGTTCTTGGCGAGCAGCGTGAGGAGCGCCGAGTGAGCGAACGAACTGGAACACTGTGTACGTGTACCAGAGGAGTTGTACGTAATTGTGAGCGTGCAGTGGACCTGTGTCAGAAGAACTGACGAATTGTAATGGGCGCATTACGAATTTTTGTGTAATCGGCTAGTGTTCCAACTGCAATTCGGTGGAAATAAAGGACATTTTGAATTTGTGCAATTGAACTTTTAATTTCACGAACCCACAAAGTCACAATATCATTACTTCTCAACCCTTTTAGATATATTATTCATACTCTTATCCATGCTAGGCCTTCTCTTCCAGTTTTGTCACATTGGCTTACATATTTTTCTCTACCCCATTGGGTCTTTAATTGTTTATAGAGTTACAAAGATTTCTTTTCTTCTTTACTTTCTCATATCTCCTGCTTATCTATGTCTTGTACTCTGATTCTCACTTCCTTCCAAAAACCGCTATGGTTTGACTCCTCTGCTCTCCATAAATCCTCCATCCTAACTTCGAAACTATTATTTCCAATTTCGACCACCAACTATTTGTGTTCTTACTGCTTTTCTTTTGCTTTATGCACAGATTCAATAATTTCCCTTCTGACCTTCACTTATTCCAAAATTTCAGTATTCTCTCACGTGCTCATAGGCTATCTCCAGAAGCGCAGAATCATCATCGGGAACTGTTGCACTTCACTTCAAACTAAAGTCCACAGCTTACGAAAATCAAGTTATCTTTTGTTACAATTGTGTCCCTTCATCACTACTGCGAATGTTGTCGCAAAACTGGACGACTTTTAACGTGTTTCCACATCCACCATATTCACCGGATTGAACTCCCAATGAAATGGTTGAATGGAAAAATTCGTATAAAATGAAGAGGTTAAAGCTGAAACAAGCTTATTTTGCATATTATACTGAGAGTGTTGTAAATGTTGAAAGTCGCTGGAGTGAATTTGTATTATCTTTGACCAGCTGAGAACTTTTGTACATGAGAACCAATGTACATGAAATTGTATCTTCATGTTTGCCGTGACGTATGATGTGCCAGCTGCAATATTTCCCTTATAAATGATATTTTATCAAAAACTTCAGTTAGATACCTATGCTTCAGAATTCAGAGTTTTGACTCCCATTTATTCTTAAAGACATCACAAGAAGCGTGGCTCGACCATTCTTCTTATTCCATTATTGTAAACCCTCGTAAACTATATAGATAGCTTCATTTATGTTAAATATATTTAAGGAACTGTATTCTTTATTTTAATGAAATGTTTACACATATTATAGATTCACATAACCATTTGGATTTAGATTTTCCCCTTGGTGCTAGCATTTCAATAAATGTAAAACCTTTCTAGATTTTCAAAATACCAAATTAGAAATAGTGACCAATAATTTTGTAATTCATACTCAGGATCGTATAAAATATAATACAGTTATAGAGTTGACCCAGTATATTGTTTGAAGTTAGCAAAATTAAATATTACAGAAATTAATTGTAGGTTTCCGGAAAAGTTACATTTCAATTAATAGCCTTAATAATTAGAAACAAAGTGTTCTATAGATTTGGTAGTTAAAATATCAGTGTTAAGAGTTCTTGTCATCTGAAACTACTTTTTGTATTAAATAGATATATTATTATTAAATTTATACAAAGGAATGCGAAAGTAACATTTTCAACTGATAATAATTGTACAGGCTGAACTAACCCTTTTGTAGACAGTTGCAGTAGCATAATAATGGATCAGCCAGCGTCCTTGCTTCTCAGACAAAGCAGGCCTGAGGTTCGATTACCAGCTTAAAAGTTACATGGCTCATTTGGAAATTCTCTAGCAATCTTCCTGTTTAAAATGAAAGTTGATTAGTTGTTCGCGTCAGTCCTTCCTCCCTTCTTTAACCTTTTTCTTCTTAAGCAATGTTGTAAAATACAGATTTTGGGTGCTAAGAGTTACAACATTCTTTTTCTACCCATCATTAATGCTGCAACTTTTCTTAAAGGAACAACAAACCTATCACAAACTGGTGCAATAATAGACACAAAAGGATCGCTTTATCTGTTCATATTAACGTTTCATATGTTTACACAACCATGTTACATTAATCTCCTTCACCTAACACACAGAACATTTATGCTTTTAGTGGTTTGTCCGCCGCTGTAGTAAGTCCAATTTGCGTATTCAAATTTACCTCGCTATATATTGACTTCAAAAACATGGAAACACGGATCCTATGGGGTATCGCATGTGTAACAGATCGATTTTAATTCCTCATTGAAACGTAAATTGTTGGTGTGTTGGTGTGCAGGAACGAGAAGTGAAGTTTGTTCCAAAACAAGTTAATTTTTGTCCTTCTGCAGGGAATTTATATTCCAGAGCACATGTGTACATATATACACACATGAAAGTTCGCTTAATGGGCAAAACATTTACTAAGTGTTAGATCAATGAGAACTACTGTAGTACTAACATATGATTTTTTGGTTTTGTCGTTTAGTTTTCTTATGATGAACTTGTATTCAACAAATACATCATATTTAATAAAATCTAGTTTAATGATTTTTTTAAACAGATGAAGTAGAATAAGAAGAATGGTCGAGCCACGCTTCTTGTGATGTCAAAACTGTGAATTCTGAAGCATAGGTATCTAACTGAAGTTTTTGATAAAATATCATTTATAAGGGAAATATTGCAGCTGGCACATCATACGTCACGACAAACATGATGATACAATTTCATGTGCAATGGTTCTCCTCTACGATATGCCAAGATTTGGATCAAAACAATCAAAAGTTGAGTAATGATGTCACCTGGTGGAGCTCTCAATGGGATGGTATTAAGGCCATCTATATATAACCACTCTAAGAGTTTTGGTTAATACAAACAGCAACAGTGTCATGGTAAAGCGGCTACGTGTTCATCAATTTTAGGAATGGTATTTGAACTGTTTCAGTCCTTTCCAAATGAACAACATGTTTTAGTGAGTAAATTTTCAAAATTATTTCTTTCCTTCGCCTATTTTGGGAAGCAGATAAGTGCCGGAGTGGAGAAAGGCATAAATGGGATAATTTTACGACGAAAATGAATATATTTTGTATTCAGTGAGGAAAGTGTTAGCGCTTTTTTAAAGTTGTTAAATATCTTATATTATGAAAGCTGTTCATACCTAAAACCAGTATTTTTAAGTACGGAGAAGCTGTTATAAATATAGTTATTCAGTAATAACAAGAATTACGAAATGTTTGAGGTTTGATGTATCTTCTCCTGACAATCCTCTGTGCAAGTTGTTATTTGCATTTAATTGTTGGATTTAGTATATGCACATTTAAACATAACTGAAGTAAGAGGGCTGTTCAATAGAAATGATCACATTTTCTTTTTTTGACAACGTACCTTTACACATCCTCCTAATTTTGATGGTCCTCCTCAAAATAGTCTCCCCTGAATGCGATGCACTTCTCCCAGCGTTTCTGCCAGTCTTCAAAGACATGCTGGAAACCATTTTTGAGAGATCCTTCAAAATCACCTCCGCAGCCTTCACCGCTGCTTCTGATGATGAATAATGCCTCCCACGAAGGCGTTACTTCAACTTAGGGAATAGAAAAAAAGTCACATGGGGCTAAATCCGGACTATAGGGAGGGTGAGAGATGTACTTCACGTTGATTTTTGCAAGATATTCAGCAACAACATTGGCAATATGCGGCTGTACATTATCATGGTGCAGCATCCAGCCTGCTTCACGGAAATGTGGCATTTTGCGCCTGATATGAACCTGCAATGTTTTCAGGACATCCCTGTAGTATTGTCCAGTTACTGATGTGTGTGCAGGTACAACATGCTGATAAACCATTCCATGAATATCAAAGAATGAGATGACCATAACTTTCCCAGCAGAAACAAGAACTTTTCCTTTTTTGTGGGTTGGTGATGAAGGATATTTCCACACTGAGCTTTGCTATTTGCTCTCTGGATCAATATGATGTAGCCAAGTTTCATCAGCAGTGATTACGTTTGAAAGAGACTCAGGATCTTCCTCTAACATCAACTATAGCTGCATGTTTCCTCCATTGCAGCGGTAGTCGATACTAAAAATGTCTGAACTTACTTGATTCTCACAGGCGGGAACCAGGAGTATTAACAATGAAACTACTACGGCGTGTTTGTTTCACATTAAGCTAAAAGAATATAATAAGATTGAATTCTTGTGCGAAAAATTATGGCCGTAAAAACTATGATCATGCTTTATTGAGCAGCCCTCATATCATAAAAAATAAAGGAAAAAGGATAATTACTTGAATTTGTAGCTGTTTCTTAATCTTTCCTCTAGAGTGAGTCATTAAATTAATCAGTCATCCTCTCATAATTGGACTGTGGTCCAGTTTATTAGATATTACACATGCTGTATAATATTTCCTTTATTTCTGGAAGGGAAAAATGAAAATATTTCTTAGTTCTATCTGACCTGCACCTTAAGGTTATCATCTCAAGCCATAGTGGCGTTCTGTATTGAACATACGGTATTGTTGTACTCAAGCCTTGTTATCACAGACAGTTGACAAAACAGCAGGGTTTCACTTACCTGTGCTGACTGTTGATGGTGTTTGTCTTAGAGGCAGCAGGAGCAGGTGTGAGCCCCGCAGTGTCCCCTGGTTGGAGGAAGTCCTTACCCCCAGCTCCACCACCTGATGACATTTGCTGCACCCCAGCGGGAGATTTGGCCGGCTTGCAGGAACTGCTTGTCGGGTACGTCCGCGGACTGCCCGACATCAGATACTCTGCAAAATTAACAAAGTGCTGGTATTAAAAACCCGTGGTTAGCAATCCTTTTGAAATGAAACAGTGAGGTGAGAAAAACTGATACAATGTAGGTTACTCTACAGTAACTCTTTCCACTTAAATGACATTGCTTTCTAATTATATTCCAAAGAGTACAGGGGCTATATTTATGAAAACTTATTTTTCAATAAAGTTCACGTAGATGGAGCTAAATTTTGTAAATTTAGTTCTCATTTCCTTGTACATAAGAAGGCAGAAAAGGGAAACAGAATCGACTGTTCAGGCATTTAAAAATAGGGTCACTATCTGATCTCCATGGTCTTTTCAAGACATCGAAAAGACAAGTGAATACAGTAGGACTTAAAATAAGAAAGTAAGTGGCTGGCTCCGTAGCTCAGTCGGTAGAGCACCAGCCTGCCGTGCTAGGGGTCCCGGGTTCGATTCCCGGCGGTGGAGGTGGGGATTTTTCTCCGACCAAGATAATTCCCCATCTTCCCCAGAGTCTGGAAGTATGAATGAGAGTGTGAATTGGTGCGTAATGTAATGATTAAAAACCAAATAGAAAACGAGGTAACACCTTCGGTTCCAAAGGAGAACGGCGGGTTATAAATGGAACAATCCAAAAAAGGGGGGGGGGTAAGAAACATTGGAATTTCGGTAATAGCTAATGCAATCAAAAGCTTACTTTAAGAAAATAAAGTAGTTTAATATCCTGTAAGTATTTGTCTATTTTTATGGCTTACCCGTTATATAACATCATACAAAATTCTGATCGACTGAAAGGACATCAGAGGTTATTCTCATAAATATCTTAAACGTACTGCATATAAGGAATATAATATTGTATTAAGAAATATTACGGAGTTCCTAAAAGATACTGAGCTTCAAAATTAAGTATTTGTCGAACGTTTAATTTTAGAAGAAAGCTGTTCACATGGACACTTACACATATGTGTACCCATGCACAAACCCTTTTCAAAAAACCTTTTTTTCTTCTCTTTTCTATTACGCCATGAAATTTTATTAAATGAACTTAGACATTTGAAAATATATTTGTACACAAAATGAATATTTGGCTTTCATAAAAATCTCTACAACCAATCATATAACTCTACTCTAAATCGAATTATTAAAAAAATATCTTCTATAAGTACAGTTAAAGGATATACTAAAGCTATACTATATATGTAGTTTTAAGAATAATAGTAAATACAACCTTTTTCAGCAAGTACAATAACATAACAGTTCTGGAAAAGTCTTCAGACAGTTATAGCAGTGGGATTTAACTCGGATTGTGCACTGGATATTGCGAAATCCGATTGCAGAGTTATAAAGCCTAGTATTGGGTAAAAAAGAAAGTGGAGTTTATTTGGTGATAACAATAGATGGCATTACTGGACCCTCGCTTCCCTCATAGATGTGTTTTAATGCTTACAGCTATCGCCATGTTGGGATTTTGTCTTCTATTGTGCCAAGACAAATCCTTAGAGACGGTCAATCCTAAACTCTCAGAAGACTAATTTCCTATTTCAGCGCCATACTTTTTGTATACCGAGATATTTTTCTTCTAAATATTTGTTTTTCTAGCAATGGTAAACGAAGGAAGTGTTTCAAACATAAAATCTGCATTTTTTTTCTAAATCCCAATAACATTCATACATGCAAAACAGGTTACTGAATTATTCATTGACACCGGTGCATTAGCTGATGGCTAGCAGGTCTTCGGCTCTAAGCAGTAGAATAAACTCAGCAAAGGACTGTTGTTTACTTCATCGTACCAATAAGAAAGCTTAGTGGCGTTGAACCATTATTTATATTACACGTCCACAGACTAATCAGGTGTTTAAGACCTGGAGTCGTTTGCGGTTTAAAATCGCCATAACTGTCCTTACTGTCTGATAATACTTTTAGGTTTTGCTGAGCGCTTCAAGAGTTTAAAATACCAGGGAGGTAATATAAATTTAAGACTGCAATGTTTCATTTCAAAATGTGGCCCAAAACAGTTTCATTCCATGTGTCATCGAACTCCATTGATTGTGATGTCGTATGTTGTACAGTGAACGCAAAATTTCTGGAGTACTGGATCTGATTTGTCATCACAGCTGTCAAGCCTAGAAACTGTTTATGTTTAGTTTGCTAATTGGAGTAAATAATATGATACCATTGCTTGCATTGGTTTGGGTTGGTTTGGATTGCGCTACGGAGGGGATTCACATGGAGTTCCAGTCTTGGTCTGTTGTAGCTATTACTCGAGTGGGGCATCCCCGGGTGGAAGAATGAGGCACGAATAGACAGATGCCGGCCGTTCCAAGAAGCCACGACAGTGCACAGGGCGGGGTGCCTGCAATTGATAATTTGGAAGTTCCGGCAGGTCTGTACCGCCGACATTCCAACCACCTGGTCCTTAAATGGCGCCCCCGGTCAGCCCTGAGACCGCAGACCGTCCTACCAGAGAAAGTAGTGTTTACAATGAGTATATCATCCTGCCATGCAGCGCCGAGGCTCCCGCCGACATTTCCACTCAGAGAGAAGGAGAAATGATGTGAAATAATAGAGATGCAATGGAGATAACCAGGTGACCCAGGAAAAGCCTCGAAAAAGCCCAGGGCGCCCAACTACAGCGGTCATCAGCGCCCTTTAAAAAACTAGTCATGGCAAAAGCCAGATATAAAACTTTCTAAAAACTATACAAGTGTAACAAAGCGTATTAAAAATACACGTACATAACAAACATCAATCAAAACCTACTAAAAATTTCGTTCACTAAATCCTAAACTCTAAACTAGACAAGAATCTAAAAACCTCCACGGGTCTCCACGCACGGTCTACACGTGGGTGGGCCTGTTGACCGTCTCCCTCAACCACGAAGAGGAGCCCACACGAGGGAGACTGTTGCCTCCGGACCCCGGGTGCGCCAAACCCGTACCTACCGAAGTAGGTCCCTGGGGGGTCGAAAACGCCCATACACCAGGTAGGCCAGCCACGGGAGTCGAACCAGGACATCCGGAATGTGGGTCATGGACAAAATCGCCTGAGCCATCCCGCTCGTTGTCTGCATGGAAAGTGTTTCGTAGCGTATTATATTCGTGATATTTATGGCTATAGATTCTATTTTTCAAAGCTATCTATTAAATTAACGCAATATCAGAGTAAAGAAATAACTGCACATATTTTCGTTTTAATGAAGCAAGTGGTAGAACTGAAGGAATGCCTATGTAATCACGTGCGTAACTGGTGAACATTGTCTTACACACTCTCCAGCGTGCGTTTGTCACTTCCTTAAGCTGTCATTACGATTTTCATATGTTCATCTGCTGCACCAGTTATTAAAATGTTACGAATATATTAAATTCCAAAACAGTCTTGTAAAACTAACATTTTAAATTCAACACTGTGTTTCTAATAGTAGTTTATATAGTTTATGGGTTTACGTAGAAACCTGGGTATAGAGCAGTAGCCTCTCGTGGAACAAATCCCTGCTCACGCACTGTAGGCATTTGTTTTGAATAATCCTGGAGGGCAGACAGAAGGATGTCAGTCCAGGAATTATTAATGAGGAGGTTGGAGCATGCGATGGGGAATTGATACGTGCAGAAATAAAACCTGCCCTCTGAGGTCTGTCAAATGCCAGGGATCATGTTCCTAAACCTACCCTTCTAAAGTTAGAATGACGTCAGAATCTATAACTATAGCTGTGCGCTGTACCTACTTCGACATGCTAGGGAGTGCTTTCCTCCTGAACAGGAAATGACAACAAGATCAAATTAAAATTCTGTGTTTAGTTTCTGTGATACGCTAAGATAAAGATAAAGGTTTATATTCCGGAGGTCTCACGCTCGATTCCCATCATTCGAATATTCTGTTCTAGGTACCGTTTTCCGTGATTTTCAGTAGGCTGGAATTATTTGTTATGTACGTAACATGGCTCAGCTGTTTTTTGTTTTTGTTTTGAATCTACGTCCTCCAACGTTAAGTCATATTGGACGATGAATGAAATGATGCTCAAATGAGTCAAAAGTCCATAGAACTTAGATACCCGACATTGGTCTTTCAGGATAAGGGAAAACCCGGAGAAAATCTTATCCAGGTAACTCATCCTAACCGATATTCGAACTTGGGACTTCTTGAACGTGAGGCAGACACGCTATGATCTACGCAACCGAGGCGGGTGACTCAGGTGTGCTTCTAGGTTTTGTGGCCTATGGTATTCCCGGAAAGATGGACACTAGAAGACTGATGAGTGGTTTATTACTCTATAGCTAGCTCCAACATTGGCACAGGTATTCGACAATGGAGCTGTTTAAGGAGTTCCGCGCGTCTCCGACTCTCAGCCAGTGACCTCTAGCCTCCTTTGTTCCTTCTCTTCGTGCAACCTTCGTGAGAGATTACCACAATATGCCTATATAGCTCTAAGTGCGCGAGAGTTACCTTCATTGTTTTCTGTGTCTTTGCTTGCGTCAGCAGCATAGCCGGTACTCTTTAACCTTAAGTGCACGAAATCTTCTTCTTCTTCATCATCATCTTCTTCTTCTACCTCCATGGATTAGGCTACAGCCTGTTCCGGTCTCACATCGATCCATCGTTTCCTAGGTCGTCCTATTGATCTTCGTCCTTTCGGTTTATATTCCATTATTTGTTTAGGGATTCTCTCTGGAGTCATTCTTCCTAAATGTTGGAGACAATTTTCTCTATATTCCATTAATTTTAATAAAACAGAATTGATGTTTAATTCATTTCTTATGTCTTCATTTCTAAGTTAATCTTCCCTTGTACATCCCTTAACAGATCTTAGGAAACGCATTTCTGCTGCTTGTAGTTTAATAAAATCTTTGTTTCTTAATGTCCATGTCTCGCTTCCATATAGCAAGACAGGGAGTACCATGACAGAATAACATTTTAATTGAGTTTCTCTTCTTGTTTTACCATTCAGTGTTATCTTAATTGATCCAGTTACTGTTTGAAACTTACTTATTTTCTGTTTTATATCATGATCCATTTCATAACTTAGGTCGCATTCAAGATACTTATAATGTGACACTTGTGCAATATTATTCTCAATTAGAATTTTTGTCCTTACCGGGTGTTTTCCGTGGAATGCCATTACCTTGGTTTTTTTATTTGGAATTTTCATATTATATATTTTAATGATTTTATTCAATTCATACATTGCTTTTTGCAGCTTATACTCATTGTCAAAAATTAAAACTACATCATCAGCAAACATTAATATATTTAACGTTCTTTGTCCTATGTTAATACCACTATTTACTTTACATTTCCATTTGTTTAAAATATCGTCTAGATATATATTAAATAAAATGGGTGATAGACTGCATCCTTGTTTAAGTCCTTCATTTATTCTAATTTCTTCTGTTAACTTCCCATTTACTTCAATAACCATTATGTTATCTACGTATAAACTTTGTATGAGTTTAATCAAATACTCTGGGTAACCTTTTGTCTTTAATATCTACCATAATTTATTCTGTTCTACTCGGTCAAGCGCCTTCTCAAAATCCACTAAGGCAAGGTGAAATAATGTACGAAATAAGAACTTAATTTGACAAATAATGTTATAGTTTCCTTACAGTTCGAGTTGTGTAAACCTCCACAAAGAATTCAGCTGACAACTATAATTAATATTTAATTATCGTGAACTACGACCTTTTGTTCAGCTATCACTTTGTAAGATATAAAGAATCAATTGGGTGTATTGAAAGAATTTGAATTTTGAGAATACGGCTAAATGAGGAATAGTTTTCATTATTCAAGTATTTTTTACTTAGGAAAATAAAGTAAACAGAAGTTTAATATACGTAAATAAACCTACTTGTACTGTCTGCATAAAATGGCTTCTTTATAAAGAGCAGCTTTCTTCAGCATCTAACAATACTTAATACCGAAGTAATACTGTAAGTACGTATTTTTACGAGTCAGTTGGAGAATTTAATGTCATGTTGGCACGTTGACCATAGTAGCTCAAGGGTTAGAGTGGCTGGGCGGCAACCAGAAGAGCCGTGGTTCAAATGCCGCCTATGGCATTGAATTTTTCAGTCTGGCTCTACCATTTCATAGTGCATCCCATACACGGCTAGTGTGAAACAACAATTAATTCCCATTAATTGTACCTAATAGTGGTCCTAACTATAAAGCCCAGGCCTTGAAGTACTTACAGCATAGTAGGTCGCCATTAAGCTAGTTGTCTCATGTGTTTATGAGAACTCCTAGTGGTTTACCGGAAAAATTACGAGTCAGTTGGAGAATTTAATGCCATGTTGGCACGTTGGCTATAGTAGCTCAAGGGTTAGAGCGGCTGGACGGCAACCAGAAGATCCGTGGTTCAAATCCCGGCTATGGCATTGAATTTTTCAGTCTGGCTCTACCGTTTCATATTTTCATTTTATTAGAGGTATTCAAATAAAAGGATAGCAATAACATATTTTAAAACATAGGATAGAATATAAAAAATATTAAATTTTGTAATTCTGTCCAGGAAATGAAAAGCAAGATGAGAGGATTTAGAAATGCAAATCTCTGCAGGAATTGCCTCTTGGTTCGAGGTCAACTAACTTGATGTTATAATTTCTGATATCAGGCTTTAAGCTTCTTTTTTGGCTGACAAAGACAGTTCTCCAGTTGGATTCGAACCAAGGGTATCATCCTTCAAGTTTCTAATCCTGAGTGCAAACATACCTCCTCCTCTTTTCTTGTTTACCTTCCACAGACCTATCCTGGCTCGCTGGCCGTCATCACGTCGATATGCCGAACGAACGAACGTACGTATCGATTCGCTGGCAATTTATTTGCCGCCCTGGACGAGGGAGATGCAGCGAGATTTCCACTAAGCACAATGGACGGACACTTTATGTGTCGATTGCCTTCACCATGTAGGGGAGCCAGCATAGCAAGTGGTTTTCACAGTACTCCCAGCGAACGAAATTGCAACTTCACCTCCTTTTGGGTCTGAGAGGCGTTTGGTGCTGTAACGTTTATGCTACCACATTAACTGTTCCCTTCTTTACTTACAATTTTGTTTATAATATAAATAACACTGACACTTAATCAACTTATTAGACATCTACTAGTAATTAAGCCTGTTTTCAAAATTGTTTGCTTCATTTGTTTCTCTCGTAATTTTTCCTGATGAACAAGTGTCTAAAATTAATGCCATAGATAATGTACTTTAATAAATATCTGCAGTCAAGAGCATCATGATAATACAGACATAGCGTATTTAATAATTCCAAATAAATGCACAGGAGAAAATGAAAACCAGAAAAAAATGTGTGCACGCAAATGTAAATGTTTCACTTATTAAAAGAGCCTGTCGATTACGACGGTAATAACAGCGGAATTGGCACTAGAATTCTGTTCCTCAAATGTTCGGTTATCTGTTAGTAAAATACTGATATTACCTGTTGCTTTTAAGTACAGTAGAACCTGTTTTACCCGGATCAACTAGATAGGCCCGATCGAGTTAATGAAAATCCGCGTTATCCGGAGAATGGCGGAAAAATGATGAAGAAACGTGTACATCACCGAAATAGTTTAATGGAGTTTAGGAATTATTATTGGCACATTCACCTAAAAACACAAATTGTATGTACTGTAATAACCTATGTATTTGCAGCATACATAATATAGTTACAAACTAGTCGGTAGTAAAAAAGACAGAAAGCTTCTGCTGTCTGAGTTTAGAGCAACACTTACGAGCAGCGTGATCTCGCATCCCCTTTAACGTTAGAAGTTCATTTGGAAATATTTCGGCTTGACTCTCGAAATAATTCATCAATTTCTCTGTTTGCTACTGCTTGTGCGTGGTTCATAACCACAGCGCGTTCATCAACACTCTTTGAATCTGAATACTCTTCCCTTTCAGTAATACTGCATGATGCAGTAATGTCTTCCATTAATATCCTCCATCATTGTCAATGCATTCTTCATCAATATCGGAACAGCCATCCATAGTTTTCAAAAAATGTATAACTGGCAAGTCACAAACACGAGGCCACAACTTTATCAAAAATTCCCTTCCAACCTTGCCTCAAGAGATGGGGTGATTGCATGGATTTTCTCTAATTGCATGGATTTTCTCTACCCGTTAATGTACAAACTATTTTAAGAAGGTCACTCTTCTAGGTGTTTCAGTTTATTGGGATAAACATTTACAGAAATTCTTTAAAAGCAATATTTCTTTGTAGCTACAAAGGAAATACAGTAGCATAAACGATAATATTCAAACGCATTACGATGTGATAGTTTTCAAATTCCATTTTCTTTGCATGATAACAAGAAGAAAACTAGTGGCGATTTAGCAATTACAAATTCAATCTTTAAAACTCGAAAATTTACTAAAGAATGTCTCCGAAGCGGTAAATGCCTCAAAACGTTTATCGTTATCATGAGTTCCATTAAGATCTACAGTTTTGTACACTAAATATTTATCTATCCACAAAACATATAGGTGCAACTTATTTCTCACGGGAAAAAAACTATGGTATTTTAATTAAACTCTTGAGGGCCTGTTTCCATGACATCATAGGTTAGTTTTGGGTGGCACATTTTCTTGGTTATCTTCCAGTCGCATTCCTGGGAAAATACGAACTTAAATCCCAAACTTAGAATTCAATGGAGCTTTTGCCTCCTCCATACAGATGTGATTTTTAATGTTTATCTTTGCGTTTTTGGATCAAGGGAGTCCAAAACGCATATTTTCTGTGAAATACCCGTACTGAATTTGAGTAGAATGCAATACTTACCTAGTTACTACTATAGGTAGTAATAAGAGCAGTAAAGAAGAACAAACTGGTTTAAGAAAAGGAAGCTCATACAGTGCTAATGTTTTAGCATTAAACAAATTTAAATAAAAACAAATTAATAACTTCAAGAAGTAATTCTACTTTATGAACAGAACCACTTTCTGGAAAATTATGGATAAACGGGAATAATCCTGGCTTATTATAAATGCAATTGAAAGCATATATACAGATACTAAGGTTATTATAAATTTAGGTTCAACTAAATCGAAAGAAATTGCAACAAACCAAACAGTAAAACAAAAATGCAGCCTTTTACTCACCTTAATCAATATATTTAGATTTTCTCATAAAAATGGAAAAAAGAGTTGCACCCAGGAATATATATCCTAATATTACAGAACAGTAAAGCGCTCTGTCCAGATCAGATTGGATTAATAACAAAAGTAATGGTGCAGTCAAAATACTGCAGCCTTTCCAAATATTTCCAATGTGCAGATATCCTAAATATAAATAGGAAACCTTATTTTTAATAAAAATGGGAAGTAAAATATTTGCCTAGTTCTTCATTTTAAGACCGCAACTTTATACAGTAAATAAATAAACATTTTCCTAGTAAATCATAAATTTAAAACTTTCAAGATAAGTTTAACAGTTTAAGGACATCAAGGAAAGTATACAGTTAAAAAAAAACTGAACAGACAGCAGTAGAAAAATATGTATCGGAAATAATAGCCTGGAGTAACTTTTTGGGCTGTGTAACTCTCGACGACAGGAGAGACTTAGAAAATAAGGTAAATACGTTTCAATACATATGTGGGACTATAACAACTTTACAAAACAAAACAAGAAAAGAAAAATAAAATTTTTAAATATCACGGCGTTTCCTGTGTGTTCATGCTATGGTTCCTGGATGATGAAAGAAAGGGACAAACAGAACCTTCAGACAGCAGAAATGAGACTTTCAAGAAGAGTTAAAGGATGTACGAGACTGTACTTAATAAGAAATGAAACAGAAGAACTGAAAAAATAATCGAAGAAAATAAAAACAAATAAACATAGCACATAATAGATACAAACCAATTCAACAAAAAGGATATTGGACGTCCTAGTAGGAATAGAAACGAAGATGGAACAGGTGAAATGTGTAATATCTTTAGTGCAGAAAAAGAGAAGTAAGAAAAGTGATGATATAACATTTATAATTTGGGTAGCGCGGCTCAAATGGATAGTCCTACGGATGTTTAGAACTTCGTTAAAGTAAGGCTGCTGGATAGAATGTGCCAATAGGGTACTGCAGTTAATCACTGGAACCTCTTAATGTAACCTCGCACATTTCCCGATGAAATATTAGCCATCTGGAGCTGCAACTCCAGCTCAAAAAGCAGAATTTGCTTAGCCTTAAGCTTTTCCTATGGAGAATAATTCAAGTTAACGATCATCGACCATCATCATGAGGAAACCGTTATAGCACATTAATGGTGAATAAGTACTCAGATACCCTTGCCCAGTTGGCACAGAGATAGAAATGGGATATTCCACTGGTATAAGTGTATTAGACTGTAGCAAATGAACACATCTCAACTGCATTAGTGAAACTAGTCACCTTGGGCAATGATCCTAGAACACAAATCAATAAGATAAGATTAAATGTCAACTTCCTGGTTACAGTAGAGCCAGACTGAAAATGCAATGCCATAACCGGGATTTGAACCACGGATCTCCCGCTCTCCGTGCCTTTTCTCTAAACCACTGAGCTACTATGGCCAGCAAGCCAACATGACATTAAATTCTCCAACTGACTCCTATATACTGCTCTCGTGTAACCTTATACCTGAACGGAGAGCGGGAGTTCTGTGGTTCAAATTTCGACTATGGCATTGAATTTTTCAGTCTGGCTCTACTCATCCAAACCTTAGCCTACACACGGCTAGTGTGGAAGAAATGATTATTCCTTGCTACAGTTAACAGAAAAAGAGATAAAAATAACATAAATATATTTAATTATATAAGCGGAACAATCAAAGGATACATGATGTTGATGATGATGATGATGATGATGATGATGATGATGATGATGATGATGATGATGATGATGATGATGTAAAACCACATGAACTAGATATCGAAGAGGTCAACACTGTAATAATGAAATACAAAGTTGGAAATATGTATGAAGAATTTCAACAAACAGATCTTAAAGCAACGTTATCTGCCCCAAAGAGGATGAAATCCAGGAAGATTTAAGAAGACACTGTTAGACCAGGAATCTGGAGGCGGAATAGGTTGAGATAACTATACAGGGAAACAGATGATAAAAGTACTAGATGTACATACTATACAGAGTTTTCTATGAACTTGAGTGTAACTCTCTCAGTAAAAGCACGATACAAGAACGTCCACCTTGTTCTAAGTGGCAATTCAAATCAGGCAAAATAAAATATCGTCTGTGATTAATTTCTGCATTACGCATGTCTATCTGCTTCTGTTTCAGTTATTTGACATAGGCGTTCTAGTGTTACTAATAGAGGCGTAACCACAACAGTCAAAGAGCATCCATAAATATAAAACAAATTGGAAGCCTCTTTGATCTACATATCTGCAGCTGTATTTTGTTTACGAGTAGTTAGGCCGTCGCGTTACTTATAAAAGGCTTCTGAACTCATATTTCATTGAGTTTTATATGGGTACTACATATCGTGGTTTATCTATATATGTTAGTACAGAGCATAACTCTTAACTGATTTAAATTTGCACCACTCCTGAAGGCTCTGCAACTAAAACCAAAATTATCAGCACGCCATACGAGATATAGAGGTGAATGAGTTAGGTAATACGTGTATAAAATTCAATCGATTAGAAGGCATGAATATCATGCCTTCTTGCTGGACGCTCCATATCCTGCCAGGTGTTTAACTCTAGAATATGTAAGCTGCAGATTTACTTTCCATCAGATATTATTGTATCTAGGACCTTTTGTTTGGTTACAGTATCTTATGATTACTGTGCGTAATTTGGAATTTAATAACTAATTTATTTAGTGTGACATAGACGAATAAAACACATTACAGAAATAAAGTACAGTCATACGAATTGAGGTTCTTCAGATTTGTAAAAAGTAAAAGAGAAAATTAAATGTATCTTCATTGAATGGCAGAAGTTTCCGTGTTGTAAGCAATGACGAGACAATGGATTCCAACACATACCTTGAACACCATGCTTCTGGAGGAAGAAGTATTAGTATGATAGCCAATATGGGCAAAGGTCATAGCACAGACTCTTACGTTCCCTGATAAGAGTTAAGATTGTGTCATTCTAGCATCCCCAGGGAGGCTCATTGGCCATTTCGTGTGAAGTGCACTCTGTTTAACGGACTGGAGTTGTGACTAAAATGTTAAATTCACAGCCTAATACTTTATTCAGCGTGACGATAGCTTGCCCCAGTGCCGAGCTGTATTTCATGCTGCTGGCAAACTCCTATGAGGCCTGTGTAGCCCGAACTCACTAGTGTGCAACCAAACTGAACATCTGCCATAATTGAAAGGAAACTAAGTTTGCTGATGATATTTAATGCTAATTTAAAGATATTAGATTACCCTGAGAGTACAACTTACTTAGTTGAAGTATTACAAATGATGTTTGGCATTGTACATTACATGCTACAAAATAAAACATTAGACTTACATGTTGAGAACCAATGTCCTCTATCTTGTATGAATTATGTACCTGGGTAAACAAACTAAAATATTCACAATAAAGTAAAAAGTGCCAAAAGGGCACTTTAAAAAGAATAAAGGCATGTGCAAGGTTCCGCCGCTTCCGAAATGAAAGAAATTGGAAATGTATTGGGGATCTTCAGAATAAATTAAACAATTTTAGAGTTATGTTGGCTATCCTGAACTTTTATTTTGTTTTTCTCTATGTACTTTATTTGGTACTGTTACCGCTTATGTTTTGTTCTTTATAAAATAACTTCAATATTAGGAGGCTTACTAGCCACACAATAAACGAATGCAGCATTATAGAATCAAACGAATAGTTCTAATAGAAGTTAGTTGTTCTTCCACACTTGTCGTGTATAGGTCAAGGTAGGATAGGTAGATTCATGCTGAAAAATTCAATACTATAACCGGGATTTGATCCACGGGAGTATAGTACTTGTTGTATAGGAAGTTGCACCCAAAAAGATTTGTATCTCATAAATGAGATCTCCTACTGGTACACCGAGAAAAATGTGAGTTACCAAGGTAGCTCAATGGTGAAGAGCAACTGGATGGAGACCGAAAGTTTGTGGTTCAGATCCCAGCTATAGCATTGAATTCTTTAGTCTATTCTACCTTTCCAAATAGCTCTAGAATTTAAATAAAATTAAGTATACCAAATTCCCGCAAATTAAATTTAACTGTATAGCGACTGGAAGCAAAGATGTGGGAAGGTCAAAAACCAGATGTAAAGAGGAACTCGTCAATTACGTAGTCCGTGTAGTAAAATCGTTGTAGTCTAGTCCTAGTCGTAGTCGCAGTAGTACCGCTTTTAGGTCTCTTTTTTACAGTAAATGAAAAGATCAAGTAATTATGATTCCTCTAAAACTGGAATTTTTGTTGAAAGAAGTTATTAAAAATACAATATTCTATTCGTAATTAGGAAATTTCCTGGAAAAAATTCATGCGCACAGCTTCTCTCTCCTAGAACCGAACACTGTATATGTGAAAGCAGGCACACCACATCTACTCCACTGCACTGGATGTCAAAATGATGAGCATCCCAAAGCAAACTTTTGTTAAAGCCATGTTGGTGCACGGAAGTTTCGTATCGTGTCAGGAAAGTGCGAGGAAAGCCTTCTTAAAGGGGGCAGTACGATAACCCCGAGGTAAACATTTATTAGAAGGGGAGACCAGGTTGATAAGGCAGGTATCTAGCACACGGGCTTTATGTATGGCCGGTCCAGCACCACTATCTGGAACCAGAGAATAAACATGGGCGGATAAAGAAGAAAACCTTTACTTGAACAAAACACAACAAACTTCCAGTAATTTACGGTACCATTCTTACATCTCGCTCTTTCACAACCAAATTTAAGAGTAGGGGCAAATGCTTTGACCGCACAATCTTCAATTGTTTCCTATTTGTTTGAGATTGTTTGACTTTTACATTTGCCGTCCATGCAACCGTTGCCTATAATCCGTAAAGCAACATACCTATGCTTTTAGGTTAAATTAATTCCGTGAAAATTACATTTAAACCTTTACTACAGGAAGAATAATACTGCTAAAACTATACTGAATACAAGAATGGCAAGTGCATCATTGAAGAGTGAAGAAGAGTTTGAAAATAAGAGAAAAAGGCACGAAATAGGTTTAAGAATTTAATTACTAACAACTGCAGAGCTAGTAGTATGGTTACCAATATTAAAATTGGGGGAAACGCTGGATTCAATCGAAATAAATGTGTTTGGAAAAATAAATGGAAGTAAACATATAGATAAGATTAAATATTCAACAAACATATCTTGCCCTTTTGACTTTGGATTTTGGGTTCAAAAGAAATGTAAAAGTGCTCCTGATGTCTTCCGTTAAAATCTTCATCTTTTTGAAATGTTCTCACTACTTTTGCAGGCGACCGCGCTCGAGGATTACACTTGACACAGGAGTAGCCCAAATGACATTCTGGAATTAATAATATTGTGAGTGAACCTAACGTCAATCAATACCTATTGTCTACACATCAAGCCTGCAGGGTAAAACAATTTGTAATGTGATTATATTCTAAAATGAGTGTTCAATAGTTCTGTCTGCTTCTTTTTCTGGCATTCAATTTGTGTTCTCAAATTTGAGCCCTTGTGCGCGATAAGCGACAAGTCAGAAGAAGGTTCAAAACAACCGAAAGTAACACGGATGTCTTTCAAAACAAATATGATCTCCATGGTAACAAAAATACAGCGAATATGAAGTTTTGATTCATGTTATGCTTCTGACACTTCATGATCTTTGGTGAAGCACGAGCATTAATATACAGCTGGAGCATCAAAGCTGATTTCCCAAGTAGGGCCAGGAAATACAATAATTCCAAGCAAAAATTCTTACTCGAATAGAACGTGAGTGAGTTTTGGTTGCCAAACTTTTACTTTTATTAGTACGTACTTGCAGTATATAGGGAAAAGTGTTGCATTCCACGAAAAATGAAATACCGAGTTTTAGTGAGGTCCCCTTAAATCCAACATAAAACCATTTTAAAAACTATTAAATTTCATGTGTGTATTTGTGTGTGTATGTGTGTGTGTGAATAGCACAATTCAAAAACGGAAGGTCCATTAAATACCAAACATGATATGATCAGTTTATGATATGAAGAGTTTCAAGAAAAAAAAAACCAAAATACATAATTACAATTTCCATGATTTTTTTTACAAGAATGGTTTCAACAATTTTTATTAAAATAAATCTTTAAGATATTTTCATGACAAATGAAATGCATATTTTGAATTTTCTGTGATTGTCCTAAGAAGTCCCCTAAGTACTCAATAAATTTTGTAAAACTAGACAACTATAAGCAATAGGCGAAATCTTACTAAGAAAAAGCATTACATTTAGTTAAAACACAAACTGTGTCTCATATTTTTAAGGAGTGAATTATTAGAGACATTTCTTATTAGTTTTTTTTTAATTTAAATTTCTAATGATTTTACTTTTCTCAATGAGAAGTCGTTCTTATATCTTTTTAACTCTTAGGCATTAAAAGAAACGGCTTCAAATAGCGAACAGTTCTTTAAAGTCTACTGATTTCCCATATTCTTCTTGCATCTTCAAGAAAATTGGCAATAAGATAACGTTTAACCTCTATTAACACGAATTAGATAAGGAATAAGCATTGTAAGAACATTTTAGAATCATTTTTCTTACGTATGACAATATAAACAAAATTAAGAAAAATCACCTTTGTATATCAGGTTATATATATATATATATATATATATATATATATATATATATATATATATATATATATATATATATATATATTTATGGTCCACGCACCGAGCAACATGGCTCAGGAGCTTTCGTCTTCGGCCCACATTCAGGTTCGATTCCCGTGCCCATCTTACCTGACCTATGGATTTTTTTTTGGGGGGGGGGGTTCCCCGGGTCGCTAGGCGAAAGCTGGGTAGGTTCATTACATCCCCCTAAATTCCTGTCCTTCCATTTTATTTCCATTATCATTTCCCATCATCTGATGGTCTCTTTCATGTAGAAGTGTCGGCGGGAGTCTCGGCGGTGCATGGCAGGATGATATGCTCTGAGGAAAACTACTTCCTCCTCCAATAGGTCGGCTGGCGGTCTCCGTTCCTCTTCTGGGATCATTTCGGGACTGCTAGTCAGGGAACTTTGGCGCTCGGATCGTCTGCCTGGGACCTTTAGGGCGCGGTTGCTGGGCTCATGGCCTTCCCGCTGTAGGAGAACGAGTTCGTTGTCCTGACCTGTCGGGGGAAGTCTGTATCCAAGTAAACTGTAGGGAGCCTGCCTCTGTACTGTCGTGTCTCCTTGGGTCTGCCGCCCTCTGTCTCTTTTGCTTCATCCTTACTCCCGGGGGTGCCCCACTTGGGGTCATAGTCACAATGGGCCCAGCATGGTGGCCTACGTACCGAACCCCCTCCGCTTCTCATCCGCGTATTTTTTTAAACAATATAATTACCACAGTGGGATTCAAGTTAATATTGAACATTTCTAAGTTGAAATAAACACTGAAACAACTGAAAGATTTAAGTTAGTGTGCAATGCAACTGTTTTACAAACAAATTGCTTATAGAGAAAAATAAATCTAGATATAAAAAAAACACATAAAAATAATTTTATTTTCATGACATCAGATAAAAAAAAAGAACTGCGCGGAATGCCTACCATTTTTCTAAGGTAACTCTTTGTTGTTTTGTCATTATTAAGGTCCGCTTTTAAGCCTGGGTGAAGGCCTCAACTTTGGGATCAAAGCATCAAAGTGCGTTATAATATCTCTATTCAGTGCTACACCGTTGAGTACACCGAGGGATTTCCTTTACCGAACAAGGTAATCCATGAATGCCACGTCATATAACATCACAGCAGTTCAAGTTCCTCCATTATTTACGCACGTTTATGGAATATCTGCGATTAATCAAGCGTTCGTTCTCTTTAATGAAGCTATTGGAAAATTACATTCTATTATTAAACTGCAGCACTGAAATGAATTATGTTACACGGGATTTATCACTATTTTATTTTTACAACATGGGTAATGTGCCATAAAAATATATGTCTACTAATGAAATGAGTTCAGTTTCAGTTCCCTTTGGGATTATTCGTATAAAGCATTCCATGTGTAGCTCCAATTGAGCAAATGAATGCTTCACATTACTGAAATAGAAAAAAATAAAGGCAATTATTTTCTTGACACATTAGCTGAAATTGGACCCGTTATTGTGAGCTTTTAAACATTCCACTGATTTGTTTTATCACTGCCTCAAACCCAAAATTCCAGTAATTTTCTGAGTAAATGCTACTTAATTCCTATTTATACGAAATCTGGAGTCAAAGATATAACCTTTTCTAAACAGGCCAGAAAACAAAAGTAGTGCAATATTTGCGCATGAACCATAATGCATTGCTCAGTTTTTTCAAGTACTTATACAGTGCACTCGTAAAAGCTCTGCAGATGATTAAAACAATGGAGCAGTGTCATTTGAATGCTTTGGACATATGCGAACGTGGCTCTCTGGCTCTCTAGCGCGGAAGGAGGAGCTTGGTTAACTGCAGCTACGTATTGTCTTTCGGTATATTTCCTTTCAGACAAAATGGGTAAAGGGGATCATAATGAACTACAAGAAATAGTAAAACATTTTTAGATCTCATCGCTAAGTAATTACTTTGTCTTTATTCGGCCACGAAATAAAAAAAATGAACAACAGCCTACTTTTACAGAAAAGTGTAATTATTGTAAGCTTCAGAGTTTCTAAGAAATGGCTCACTCTAAAAAAGTAAATCAAATGTGTGTTTAAAGAAAGAACTGATAAACCTTAATAGATGCATACAATCATACCCTACAAATGTAGTACACGAAATATATGAGGGTTGTTCAATAAAGAATGATCACTTTTTTTTAGAACGTAACTTTACTCATCCTCAAACTTTTGATGGTCCTTATCAACACAGTCTCCCCTGAATGCGATGCACTTGTCCCAGAATTTCTGTCGGTCTTCAAAGACATGCTGGAAACCATTTTCTAAGAGATCCTTCAAAAGCACCTCCGCAGCCTTCACCACTGCTTCTGATGATGGATAATTCCTGCCACGAAGGCGTTTCTTCAAGTTAGGGAATAGAAAAAAAGTCACACGGGGCTAAATTCGGACTATAGGGAGGGTGAGGGTTGCACTTCACGTTGATGTTTGCAAGATATTCAGCAACAACATTGGCAATATGCGGCCGCGCATTATCGTGGTGCAGCATCCAGCCTGCTTCACGGAAATGTGGTCTTTTGCGCCTGATATGGACTTGCAATATTTTCAGGACATCCCTGTAGTACTGTCCAGTTACTGATGTGTGTGCAGGTACAACATGCTGATAAACCATTCCATGAATATCAAAGAATGGCATTACTATAACTTTCCCAGCAGAAGCAACCACTTTTGCTTTTTTGTGGGTTGGCGATGAAGGAGATTTCCACACTGAGCTTTGCTGTTTGCTCTCAGGATCAAGTTTCATCAGCAGTGATTACGTTTGAAGGAAACTCCGGATCTTCCTCTAACATCAACTTTAACTGCATGTTACCTCCATTGCAGTGGTAGGTGATAGTGAACATGTCTGAACTTACCTGGTACTCACAGGCGGGAACCAGGAGTACCAAAAATGAAACTACTACGGCTTGTTTGTTTCACATTAAGCTAACAGAATATAATAAGATTGAATTTTATTGCGAAAAATTATGACCGTAAAAATTATGATCATTCTTTATTGAACAGACCTCGTATTTTTAGAGATAATTTTTGTTATTATCCAATGCTTAAACACATGAAATGGGAGGTTACATTTTCCCTTTGTCTTGCAATGATGGTTTGTTAAAAGATTTGAAATATTTTGATGTTTAGTGTGTTATGCAAAATTCTGAAAATATTTATCACCAGTAACATGATGTAGATAGATAATGCTTTTGTACTAAATTCTTTTACAGGAGTCAGAAGGGATAATCGTTGAATACAAAGGAACAGATTTTCCGGAGCAGTAACAAAGAAAATAGCCCAAAGTTGCGCTCTGTTTTGTCATTCTGCGTTTCCAGTATTGCTACTTTCCATTTTGTTACTCATAATTTAAGTCATTTATTTTGTATTTCCGTATTTTAATTACCTATATGGGCCTGTCGGTCTCACAATAGTTTGAAGTCACAAGGCAGTTCAAAGGAGATAATTCGAAGGCAGCATTCTGGGCGACAGAAGAAATCGGAGGTCAAAAAGAAGCGGCGTAGCAATTTCCAAGCGAGTGTTCATGATCAAAAGCTTAATCAAAATTTTAAATGCGATTCGTTAGACAGCAAAATTCCCAGGGAAGAATGCGAGATGTGATTAATCAGATCAAAGAACTGCAAGGTAGATTCATATCCTCCTAGCGCAATGGTTTCTGGGTAACAGCTCTGAAGTCTCTCTTTGTGCGTTCTTTCTCACTCCATACTCGACGTACCTGCCAGACAAATTGATTTTGCAACTTTAAAATTAAAGGGCATATTATGTTTGACAGATTTAGAACACCATGTCACTAAACATCCAATGTAGCACGTTCATATGACCTTCTCTACAGAAAGACACAGATATATTTTTCTGAAAGTGCTTTTCTTGGATTCAGAACATGCATTTCCAATGAAATATAGTACAGTCTTCATATATTTAAGATTAGAAAATCGGTATAGCACCTGCCTGCCGTGCTAGGGGTCCCGGGTTCGATTCCCGGCGGTGGGGGTGGGGATTTTTCTCCAACCAAGATAATTCCTCATCTTCCCCAGAGTCTGGAAGTATGAATGAGAGTGTGAATGTGTGCGTGTTATAATGATTAAAAAAAAACCTTTACGAGTTAACACCTTCAACGTGTTCCAAAGGAGAACAGCCGCCGATATGACCATTGTAGTTAAAGGCGGGGTATAAATGGAACAAATAAAAAAAAAGATTAGCAAAAAGAAGGAAAAGCAAACCAAGGTTTTCCAACAGACACAGTCATTTTAACTAACCTATTAGGGAATAGTTCACTCTTTTACTTCATAAGTCATGACTTACGTAGTCCATCTGCTGGAGTTCTGTCATATAAAATTCAAAACATCACTTTTAGGGGTTTTCTCACTTTCTAAGGAGTTGGCGAGTTTTATTTCTATACAAGTTCAGAACCTTAAGCTGTTATAGAACTCAAATAGTATGATGCGCCCTAGACTAAATAAAATAAAATACTCATCCAAGAATATTGAAGTTCTTGATATTCAACAAGTCGACAACCAAGGACCTTCTTATACCTACCTGCATCCAATGTGTAACTGTGCGACGAAACGTTATGTCGCTTACCAAGAGTTAAGTACAACAATAAACATTAGTTTACAGAATGCAATTGTAGTATAAAGTATAACCAAATTTTCCTTCTCGGCCTTCTGTTGAGTCTAGCATAAGAAATGAGAAACCTGGACACTACTACAGAAGTGGACATTCCAGCTCCAGAATTTTATTTTCCGAGCCGTACGTTGACCCTGGAAGTAATGGGGTGCGCCAAGTAGCATCATTTCCAGGGGGTGCATAAAAGTTTAAGTGTCGGGAAGGGCTTGTTGAGATTGCAGCCAGCTCCCGAGAAGGCCATTTCCTTATACGTGCCTGAACCAGGACCTACATTCTCTCGTAAAAGTGGATATGAGCCCTGAAACGTCGCAACCGCAGGACACTTACGATTAACGTAATCCATTTTAGCTTCTCTTTTGCGTCATGGGGCGCTCTGTCGTAAAAGTGGGCACATTTGATTCCTTATATAAAAACATTCATGTACCTCTGCTCAAGGAGGTACTTATTTGAGACACCAAAAACAAAATACTATCATAACATAGAAATATAAAATGTTTGGACAGGCTTTTAGTTTGACTTCCCGTGTTTGGATCTGTTCGCTTTTCTTTGCTTTTAAGGATCACCCACGTTATGTACTGCTTCGTCTAAGAGGGTTATAACGCAGTTCTTTGTAATTTTTACTACAGAAGCTTTTGGCTAGGGGAGAAGTTCCGCTATCTTCAAATCCAGAAAGACGCGCAGAGCTTAGTGCCATATGAACAACGTTATGTAGATCTTGAGTGTCGTCCATTGTTGACATAAACTTTGAACCGAGGTTAACAGGGAAAATCAAAGCGATAAAACAAATTTTGCCTTTCGGAACACGTGTAGTACAAAACGTCCGTGTCCGTAAAATAAGGTCGCCAAGGCGCTGGAGCCGTGAGGAGATTACGCAAGATCCGGCAACACTGTCGTGTAGCTTGGTTTCAACCCTTCAAATACCCACCACAACGAACCCGTTGCAACTATTAGTCCTGGCTGGGCAGCCATTAGCGATGGAGCTTCCTATCACTTCCACCGCCAAGTGCGTGCTGCGTGCAGTGATCCTTTTTTGAGTGCCAAGGGCACTACTCCCACTGAAATTCATCGTCAGTTATGCGAAGTCTATGAGCCACAGTGTATGGACGTCAAAAACATACGAAAGTGGGTCAGAGAGTTCAAAGACGGACGTACAGACGTTCCATGACGAACAGCGTTCTTGTCGGCCTTCGGTTTCAGCCGAAACAATTGTAAAAGTGGAGTAAGAAATGCTTAAAGATCGGCGTTTGACAGTTCGCGAGCTGTACGAACTTACCCCTGAGGTCAGTAAGACTACGACTGACAAGAGTTTGACCGAACATTTGCATTATCGCAAGGTGTGTGCGAGGTGGGTCCCCAAAATGCTCACCGAAGACCATAAACGGCAACTTTTGAAGCGTCCCGCCGATTCCTGGAGCGCTATGCAGAACAGGGCGAGGAATTGTTGGATTCAATTGTCACTGGCGATGAAACCTGGGTGCACTACACAACACCAGAAACTAAAGAACGTTCTCGTCAGTGGCGGCATTCGAATTCACTGAAGCCGCGAAAGTTTAAACAGACAATTTTTCTACCGGCAATGTGATAGCCTTTGTGTTCTGGGAGAGAAAAAGTGTATTGTTGTGCGAGTTTATGCCTACCATACAACAATAAACGCCACTAGCTACTGTGAGACGTTTAAAAGAAAATTGCGACGTACCATTCAAAATCGAAGGAGGATAATGCTGACGAAGGGAGTGATATTTCATCACGACAAAGCCTGTACCCATACTGCACATGCAACTACTGATCATCTGGCCCAGTTTGGATGGGCCATCCTCCCCCATCTCTCCTACAGTCCAGACTTAGCACCTGGTGATTATCATCTGTTTCCTGAGTTGAAGTCACACCTGGGTGGAACACATTTCCAGACCGAAGATGTTTTGAAAAACGAGGTTGAGCGCTACCTGCGCAACTTGGCGGGAGAGTGCTATGACAAGGATATACAAAAACTGTCACAGCGCATGCAAAAGTCCATCGATCGCAATGGTGATTACGTTGAAAAATAGCTGTAAGTTCCACCTTTCCATCAATGTAACATTCATTGACAATAAAGATGTTTTCTATACTAAATAAAATTGGAGGCCTTATTTTACGGACACACTTCGTACTTCAGCAAGTATATAAGTAAATAATATTATAATAATAGGTGTAGTTTCATTACAATACTGAAAACTGGAGTTATGTACATAAATGCGGTAAGTACGTACATCTTTGCAGAACGAGGCGATGATTAATATTTACATTTCTGGAATTCTGGAAATAATTCTACGGATGTATATAGCGTACTATTTTTACGATAAAATAATATAAATATTTAGTAAAAATGAACTGGGTAACACCTTACAATGAATGAAATAAGAATATGCGAATATAAACTAGAAATGACAACCAAATGGTTAGAAAGTATGTAGGAAGCACTAGTTGAATCCAAAATGTTGTATGCAGTGGAGATCTGGGGGAGGGGGGCACAGAGGTAAACAAAACGGTGGGCCAAAACTACAGAAGGTTTTGTAAAGAGCTACTAGGCTTACCAAGGTCAGCACCTAGGGAAGTAGCTTTAGTAGAATTGGGAAAGACAAGAAGAAATGGAATAATAATGGAAAGAATTATACAATTTTGTTATAGATGTTTGGTTAAAGAAGGAGGGGAGATTATGAAATTATGCATGAGACAGCACAAAAGAGAACTCAAATAGTTGGTGGGCAGAGATAGGAGGAATTATGGAGAAAAATATGAATGGGAGATATTTTGAGATTAGAGGAAAGGATTATATGCGATGTGGGTAAATTAGTAAAATGCAGAATAGAAGATATAGAAAGACAGGAAATATGGGGAAGTCTAGAAAATATGAAATCATTACAATTTTGCAAGCAAATTGGGAACGAGTATTATATGTAGATTACAGCAATAGGCAAGAGAGAGAAGGCCCACCTTGGTGGCGTAGATGGTAGCATGTCTGCTTCATGTTCATGAGGTCCCGAGTTCGAATCTCGGACAGGGCGAGTTACCTGGTTAAGGTTTTTTCCAGGGTTTTCCCTTATCCTGAAAGACGAATGTCGGGTAACTCTAAGCTCCATGGCCCCCGGACGCATTGAGCATCATTTCACCCATTTCATTTATCGTCCGATATGACTAAATGTTGGAGGACAAAAGAAGGGTTATCCTGGATGAGAACAGGAATAATATTTCTAAGAGGGATAAGAGGTAGGGAAAAAGAAATTTATGAATTGTGTGGGGGAAAAGAAAGTGTAGAACACTATGTAACAGAATGCGAGGAGGTTGCAATATGGAGAAAAAAGGTTTGGGAAGAAAAATGGGAGAAAGTAGAGAAGATAGTAGCTATAAAAATGTTAACGGGCAGGGAGGAAAATAAGGTAAGAAGTATCGGTGAGTTCTTGCAGAAAGTAAAAGAAAAATGTAGAAAATGTAGAAATGTAGAAAATGTAATAAAGGAAGAGGAGGGGCAAGAAAGGGACTAATTAAGTAATCAAGAAGGCATGGAGTTTAAGAGCTACCTGGCAGAGCAAAAGACCTGGGTGTCATACAAACCAAGGTAGCAACAAGGTAAAGACAAATAAATGTAGCCAAAAGTTATAAATTGTAAAATTTTGGAATATGCACAGTAAATATATCGTATCATATATAGTAAGCCAAGAGAGTAAGCAACAGAAGGTGAAATGGCTTCCTGCGCCAAAATTACATATAAAATACTAACAAATATATGAAAAAACAGCAGGATTTAACTGTAAAAGTTAGTTGACAAATATGATTATGTTGTGCTTCTGCACTAATAACCATAGCTATCGATATTATGAGCATTGACTATATTTTATTGATGTCTGCAACTTCAACTTTCCATGCATCAAAGCATGATCGGAATGTGGATACAAAAAGACACTATCGTCCAAAAATGGTATAGTGATTTGCTCTCTGTATAAATGGCATACAAATTATGAGCCTGAAAAGTGATACCGGAACTGACCGGTAAGATAATTAATTTTGTAAACAAATGACAGGAAAATAGAAAAATAATTGCAATAAAGAATGTTCATATATTAAAATGAAAGCTTAATGTAAGAAGCACGAGTTTTAGTTTTGATAAAGAATAATTCATTAGCAAGGAAAACTGTAGGTATGTCGAGAGTAAGTAATTTGTCGTACCTATGTCAGAGTTAGCTCAGGCAATTAGAGGTTTATGGGAAATTAGTCACCAAGAATCTTATTAGATCACGATTACAGTACTTAGTTAAAAAATTCAGAGCTTGACATACCAATGTATAGAAAGTTCAGAAAGTTACAAAAATTGTTACAGCTTAGCAAGTGACAGAGTAAAAGTATACACGAGGTACGTTCAGAAAATAAGTTCTGTTTGATAATAAAATGAAATTGTATACAGATACAGAAAAATTATTTATTGCAAAAAATTCTATAACTCTTAAACTACTTTTCCACATAACTGCCGAAGTTTTGCAGGCATTTGTCATAGCGAGGCACAAGTTTGTGTATACCTTCTTCATAGAAGTTTGTCGCCTGTGTCTTCAACCAGTTAGAAACATTTTCTTTCAGCTCTTCGTCATTGTTGAAGTGTTGACCGCCAAGGAATGATTTTAGATGCAAAAACAGATGAAAGTCGCCAGGAGCGAGGTCAGGGTTGTACGGGAGGTGGTCAAACACGTCCCAGCCGAATCCCTGTAGGATGTTTTTGTCACATTTGCAGTGTGTGGTCGTGCTTTGTCGTGATGAAACCCAACACCTTTTGAAAGCCGAAAAATTTCAATTGGTCTCTGTTTCCTAGCATTCAGAAAACGAATCAGAGATCTGATTTCACAAGCGGCGGGATTTTCAATCAACACCGACGTTGTAAACAAGCACAGCAGAGCATATGTGGCTCACAACGATCTCACAATGGCGCACGTTTCTTCTCCTTGATACAGAGCGTCTACCCAATACGTGTGGAACTGCGATCGCAGCGCTGGAGCGGAGATAAATTGAAACAGAGCTTACTTTTCTGGTCGCCCTTTGTATTTAGATCCGAATAAAGGCTTTCGTAACATATGATGTGGAAAGTTTTTAAGCATGTATTTTTTAAGCAAGACAAGTTGGTTGGAGAGTGCGAGCGCCGAGATTGTAGGTAACAGCTCCAGGGACCTCCTGTTGATGGTAAAAGAAAGGTCGTGCCAGCCGGCGGCTGTACTGGTGAACTGGTAGAAGACCAAACTCATGATGAAGTTTTTGGTTAGTAATATTTAAAAGGCAGGACTTTTGATGATAAAGCAGCCTGATTTGGCGTTTTATAGAAGTGTTTCGGTATCCCTCCCTACCTCCCATTCCATCCATCCATGTATTAGTGCCAAGAGTTTACAATCATAGATATAACTGGAAATTCAGCACAGGCTCAAGTATTTCACTATGCTTTATGATTTATTACATATTATCTGTGAGTCTCAAATTATTGATGCAAAGATGTTCTCAGTACCTACCAGCCCACTTGCATAATGAGAAGTGGGAGTCAGTATTCCACCTGCTTTGACTGGTAAAAATGCATTGTACATGCTACTGTCTGCTCCGTCACCAATAGTACCAACTTCTCTAGCATATATATGGAGTATCGCACGTTTTACAAAAGCTGTGCAGTTGCACAATGAAATCAGTAGCACGTCATAAACTACTTGCAAGTACGAACTCGTACTGCGGATGTTTTACTTACCCGTCTTTACTTCGATATCCCACCCACTTGTTCCTTGAGTATTTACTAGTAGCTCTAAATACAAGCAGCCACATTAATTGCTTCCTGCATCAATATTTAAAATTAGCTGTCACAAAACAGCAAAATATCAAACGACACCAGTAGAAAGAAAAATAAATAGCCATTCTCTTTATTAATTAATTTAATAAGTAAATTACTATTTAATTGTATTTATTGCATTCTTCATATACTTTTAATCATGACATAATCAAATACAAATAGTTATGTTTCTCCTGCAGATTTATCGAAAAAAAAACTATTGCGGTGAGTTTGCTGATGATAAACAGCAGTGAAAGTTTTATAAAGTGACAGGAAATAAAGATACTCTGAAATAATATTTTTTCTCTCTCTCTCTCTCTCTCTCTCTCTCTCTCTCTCTCTCTCTCTCTCTCTCTCTCTCTCTCTCTCTCTCTCTGATTTTACAGAAATAAAACATACATGAGTAAACTATTAAAAATGTACCATGGAAAAGTACTTTTATAAGTCAGAGAAAATATGGGATTAAATAAAATGTTTGCAGAATCTAGTGTGCTGCCTCTAGCGGCAGATAATTTAAATGGAATAGGAAAGGGTACCTGATGAATGTTGCGGTTCGTAATGGGCCTGCCGGCGCTTTTAAATATTGTACATAATACGTTGAGAGTTTCAGTTAAGTCATGCAAACTAAAGGATTATCTATATAGAGAGAAAATGTGAAAATTCATCCGTTAGTAGCATGGGGATAAATAATGTGTGGGGCTGGAAAAAAAACATTTGGCTAAAAGAGAACAAAAAACAACGTAATACCTGCTATAGGTATAACAGGACGAGAAACTTAACACTCACATTTGTTTTGGTTGTATAGTGTAACATACCAATTATATCACTTTTAAATTATTTTAAAAATGTACAGGAGAATATGAAAGTTGCTTTTTGAAATATTTCTATACAATTTTAACCCTCTATTTCATTATGAGCATATAATTATCTAATAAGTAAGACAGAACAAAGTCTTACAAAATTATAACGTTTTTTTATTTATTTATTTTATTGATTTTTTGTGGAGTTAACTTTTCTCAGATAGTATTTTACATTTGTTTAATTTTTAAAATCAATTTACTCTCCTCAAATGGGATACATTTATTTCTTTTCTGTTTTTCGTCCCCTTTTTTATGAAGGAGAAATAAAAATTTCAAAGTTGTCACCAAGGGGCCAACTCCTAAAGGATTTGATAATCCCTGGAACCTATTATACTCTCTAATTCCTATTTTACCTTCAAAGAATTTTTATGAAATGCCGTTTCCATATATTTTTCTCTTAACGTGAAGTACATTTAAGAATTTGAAGATAGAAGAAATTTCCAGGCTGAGGAGCCGTGGTCTGATGGTGATGGAACATCCATACGTTTCAGTAACAACTGAAGTTGTGTCACAAGTTTCAGTTGTGTCTGAAACTTTACCCAGAAGACTGAGACGACGCTACCACTGTTGATGTTCACCGCAGACGTGAACGAAACGTATGGATGTTCCAACTCCATCAGACCACGGCCCCTGAGCCCGGAAAATTCTTCTATCTTCAAATTAGACTCAGGCTGTGAAAGCCTACTATTATTCACATTTAAGAATATTCTCTTAAGAATATTTCGCTCAGCTCGGTAGCGTAGATAGTAGCGTGTCTACCTCACATTCAGAAGTTTCAGAGTTCGGATCTCGTTTAGGATGAGTTACCTGGATAAGGTATATTTCGGGCTTTTCCCTTATCGTGACAGACGAATATCAGGTAACTCTAAGCTCGATGGACCCCGGACTCATTCGAACATCATTTCACCCATTTCATTCATCGTCCGATATGACAACGTTGGAGGATGTAAATCAAATACGAGGGCTGTTCAATAAAGAATGACCACAATTTCTTTTGACAACGTACCTTTACGCATCCTAATAGTTTTCATGGTCCCTCTCAAAATAGTCTCCCCTGAGTGCGATGCACCTCTCCCAGCGTTTCTGCCGGTCTTCAAAGACATGCTGGAAACAATTTTTGAGAGATCCTTCAAAATCGCCTCCGCAGCCTTCACCACTGCTTCTGATGATGGATAATACCTCCCACGAAGGCATTTCTTCAAGTTAAGGAATAGAAAAAAGTCACATAGGGCTAAACCTGGACTATAGGGATGGTGAGGGATGCACTTCGCGTTGATTTGCAAGATACTCAGCAACAGCATTGGCAATAAGCGGCCGCGCATTATCGTGGTCAGAATCCAGCCTGCTTCAAGGAAATGTGGTCTTTTGCGCCTGATATGGACTTGCAATGTTTTCAGGACATCCCTGTAGTATTGACCAGTTACTGATGTGTGTGCAGGTACAACATGCTGATAAACCATTCCATGAATATCAAAGAATGAGATGACCATAACTTTCCCAGCAGAAGCAACCACCTTTGCTTTTCTATAGGTTGGTGATGGAGGAGATTTCCACACTGAGCTTTTCTGTCTGCTCTCAGCATCAAAATGACGTAGCCAAGTTTCATCAGCACTGATTACGTTTGATACAAACTCCGGATCTTCCTCTAACATCAACTTTAACTGCATGTTCGATACTGAACATGTCTGAACTTGCCTGGTTCTCACAGGCGGGAACCAGGAGTACCAGCAATGAAACTACTACGGCCTGCTTGTTTCATATTAAGCTAACAGAATACAATAAGATTGAATTTTACTGCGAAAAATTATGCCCGTAAAATTTATGAACATTCTTTACTGAACAGTCGTCGTAAAAAGATCCCCTGAAGAACTCACGAAAACTTCAAGCAAATTTAAAATAATATACTGTTCTGTTACCTTTCTTACGCATTACAAAATGTGAATAATTCTCGTATTCCAATTCATATATAAAGTTATAAACAGTCCAGCTAAAAAATTTAGTAGATAAGGCCCACAAAATAATGGAAAGAAACATGAATTCGTAACAGGACATTACTCCTCAATCACGAGATGATGAAAGTGGATCTAGCTAAACAAGTGAACGGCCGCTCTGGAACATCCTATGTGCTTCTATATCCGCTCTACAAATGTGACGTTTCATGAGACTGCCCCCTGTAGATGTTAATTTAAACACTTCATAATTTAGTAAACAATAATCATTACATCACTGCCAGTATTACTGAGTGTCCAATTCCTGTTAAATGAGCTTGTAGTTTACCACAGTGGTCGTAAATTTGCGGATTCCTGAGGGTTCAATGTTGTTCATCATCTGTACACATAACCACAGTCGACGTATTTTTATTCCTCTAGGTCCTACTCTGATAGCGAGGGGAGAGAAATTATAAGGGCTGAATTCTAGGCTTTCTTTTGTACGTTTTATTACAGTTTGATATAACTCTGTACCGGGTGGAAAATCTTGAATTTTGGGCACAATTTACCATAATTGCCATATTATTCATTGACATTATTTCACCTGAAAAAAACCATTAATGTAAATGATAATCTAATGTGCTAGCGTAATGCAAACTTGTATTTCCTTACTTTATTATCATGAAATATCTTGTTCAGCAAAAGCTTAAAGTTAAGGTAGTATTAATTTAACATCAAGAACATTATAAATTTGTAAAAATCCATTACTTTAAAAATTGGTAACTGATGTAAATTTAACAGTCTTCCATTTCAGGCATAAGTAATTTTTTAAATAAAAATCTTCAGTAAATTAAAATGATAAATAGGAATACTTAGTGACAAAATTCTTATTTTCAAACCTAACTGAATTGAAGTATCCAGAGCAGAACTTATTAAAAAGTCATGCTCAAAATGTACATTCTCTGCATTTGGTTCTTCAGAATAAAACATCTACAGCTATCCCAATTCATCTATATGAAAAAGACAATCTTTCATCAACGAAAAATAGCAGTGTTTTGGCCCAGACGTAAGCCAATTCCGAAAACTGGTTACGTCCACAAAGTTTTACTTATGTGTTCCATAGACTAGTTTTTTTTTAAAAGAAAGGAAATTCCCCTACTTTATAATTAATCTTCTTTTACTACTTAACGGTTTCAAACAATTTAATCCGTTCCGGCTCCAATTTGGTCTGCCAATCTTTTCTTCGGTCTTCACTGGTCCTTTCTACATTTGGGTTTATAGCTTATGACTATTTTAAGTAATGGCTGTGCCTGCTTTTCTTTTTGGTTCTGAAACATGGACATTAACAAAAGCTGACAAAAACAAGATACAGGCTGCCGAAATGAGATTTTTAAGAGCAGTAAAGGAATGTACTCTTTTAGATAAAATTCCAAATGAAAAACTAAGAGAAGATTTAGAAATAAGTTCTTTAGAAGAAAAAATAATAAATTATAGAAATGAATGGAGAGAGCATATTGAGAGAATGCCGAGAGATAGTATCCCAAGAAGAGTTATAAACTATAAACCTAGAGGAAAGAGACATCCGGGAAGACCACGAAAACGATGGTCAGACATGTTTTAAGCCGGAACAGGCCGCATTGCCTGGCTCTTGGAGTGAAGAAGAAGACTATTTTAGGTATTCTGTGATTATTCATTCTTTGTACATATTTTTTTCCATTGATTTCTGTTGTTAGTAATAATATGATTTATTTCTCCTACTTTTAATTCTTTCCTAATATCTTGACTACGTTGTTTGTTATTTTAGTGTACCCAGTTATTTCTCTTACAAATTTCATTTCTAATGTCTATATTCTAGTACTATTTCATTATTATGACTAATGAAGTAAATTAAAGCCCTATATAATTAGAAAAAGGATAACCATGTTAAATGTGTCAGAGTCTTCTAGAAACCTTTAGTAGGTATACAATAATTAGGTGCCATGTAGAGACAGTAGTTATTCTCAGTGCTCGTTTCTAAACAGTAAGCATGTGACTTAAAAATATGGGAGACAATCTCGAGGAGAGTGCATCAAAATCTCTGTAGCAGTACCGGAAACATGTGGCATTTAAAGACAGATATAAGGAGTATGTTTTTCTCTGATAATTACTGTAGTCCCCCCCAAAAAATATTTGACCTAATTTAATTTAAATGGAAAATATTGCAGCAGCAGCTCTACAAATCATTTTATGAATGAAAAGTACCTCTAAGGTACTATCTAAACCAGTGATGACGTCACCTAGTCGTTTTACTACCACTCCCCTTTATGTATGAAGCACATCCCCGTCACTCACTCAGGTAACCTAATATTAGAAAGGTTTGTATTTGTGTTACATGAGAGCTAGGCAAATAGTAAGATGAAGGCAAATCCGCCCTTTACCTTTATTTGCCTTCTAAATATTACTAGTCTGAAATACTGGATATTTATCATAAAGGCGGAAGAAACGTACCAGCTGAAGGATAAACTTCCTTTGATTGCATGCTGAATAGAACCCGACCTACAATGTGTGTAATTATTATACTCTAGACGACTTTCCATAGTAATTACAAGAAGTACTTTATTTATATATCAAGAAAAATCACTGAGAAACAGTTTCATTCAGACACCCTGAAGACCCACTCCCTCCCCCTCCAAAAAATATAAGAAGTTCTGTGGACTAAATCTGAAGACATAGCTACAAAATGTATTCGATTAAATACAAGACGTGATATTTAAGTGGAGCATCTTCAAAAGGTGTGACACAAAACTTTTCAAGCAAAGAACGACATTCCGAACTACTCTATAGGTGCATGGAATATTTTTTCGTAAATACACATTTTCTAAAGTGCAGTTCGAAAAACTTTAATGAAAGGGCTGCATGGTTAATTTGATTGTAGAAGAAATTAAATTTACATTTTGAATTTTCTGGGGACATTTCTCTTTAATATGAATCAACTTGTGGAAACATAGAGTCAGACTGAAAAATTCAATGCCATAGTCGGGATTTGAACCACGGATATTCTGGTCTCCGTCCAGCCGCTTTAACCATTGAGCTACTATGGCCATAGTACGGCATAGTACGGCATGTTGGCCATAACAGCTCAATGGTTAGAGCGGCTGGACGGAGACCAGAAGATCCGTGGTTCAAATCCTGTCTATGGCATTGAATTTTTCAGCCTGACTCTATCTTTCCATACTTTAGCCTACACACGGCCAGTGTGAAAGAACACTTAATTTCCACCAATTGACCTAATAGTGGTTAACTATAAAGCCCGGGACTTGAAGTACTTACATGTTGTAAGTCCATTAAGGTAGTTATCTCATGTGTGTATGAGAACTCCTAATAGTTTACCGGGAAGAATGCAAGTCAGTAGGAGAATTTAATATCATATCGGCACGTTGGCCATAGTAGCTCAATGGTTAGAGCGGCTGGACGGAGACCAGAATATCCGTGGTTCAAATCCCGGCTATGGCATTGAATGTTTCAGTCTGACTCTACGTTTTCACAATTTAGCCTACATACGGCCAGTGTGAAGCAACAATTAATTTCCATTAATTGTACCTAATAGTAGTCCGAACTATTAAGCCCGGGCCTTAAAGTACTTAGATGTTGTAAGTTGCCATTAAGGTAGTTGTCTCGTGTGTGTATGAGAACTCTTAAGTGGTTTACCGCAAAAAATACGAGCCAGTTGGAGAATTTAATGTCATATCGGCTCGTTGGCCATAGTAGCTCAAGGGTTAGAGCGGTTGGACGGAGACTAGAAGATCAGTGGTTCAAATCCTGGCTATGGCATTGAATTTTTCAGTCTGACTCTTCGTTTTCACAATTTAGCCTACATACGGCCAGTGTGAAGAATGAACTTGTGTAACTATCGTAAAAGAGAAGTAAAGGTGCACGGAACAAAAGTATGTATATATAGCTCTCGAGGAAACACAGGTCTGCCCATCTTTTCTTTGGTCTTCACTGGTTTCTTGTACCCTTGTGTTTATAGTTTATGGCTATTCATTCTTTGAAGGTGTTCTTCCATTGATTTCTCTTGTTAGCAATAATATGATTTATTTCTTCTACTTTGAAATCTTTCCTAATAACCTTAATGCGTTTTCCGTCTTTCTTAGGGGACCCAGCTGTTTACATCTGATGTCTATATTTTACTACTATTTTATTATTATGAATAATGAAATAAATAAATATAATGTAAGTACTGTATAATTGTAAATTTAACCATTTTCAAGGCATGCTTTGTAAATGATTTAACTATTTCAGCCTACATTTCTCAAACTGAAGCCCAAATCGTCTTGCCCAACTTGATCACGCAAAGAGACAGGAACTTCAAAGCAAGACCAAATTTTAAGATTTGATTACTGATAAAGATTTCTGTATTTACGTATTGCACATACAAGGAGATATGTAATAAGACAATTCCTACAAAAGTTTATTTCGACTAATATCAAGAACATAGAATAATAAATCTTCATAAGAATACTTTGTTGAAAATAGAGAGAACTGTATGAATGAACACATCCGTTTTATTCTCGGGGTTATGCAAAGTGCATTGTATTTCATAAGCCAACACTCAGCGAGACGCTAAAAATGTGATCATTGTTTTACTAATCATCCTATATAAAGTATCGGTTGGATGTTCAGGGCTGGCCTTACTATTCTAAAGTCGCGGTTTCAAACCTTGTACAGTGCAATGAGTTCAAGTGTTTTTAAATGTATTAATTGCTTGTCGTGTCAATAGATTTACAATACTATAACAAAGTGTGAGTTTAAGCTTCATCTGAGGTAAGAAGATGTAGATTTAATAATATTCTTCGGAAAAAGAGTGTGTAGAAAACTTACTAAAGAATCCATTGTGAGAACAGCTATTGGGTACTTTGTGACATTTTTTTACTGAATGAAGTACATAAGCTAATACAACTAAAACTGATTTCATCTTTGTGTTAAAGTTCTTCGCTATCTAATGTGAATTCGGTGGAAATGTTCAGGTAGACTGTTTGTATGTTGCTTTATCGGCACGAACTTTCACCAGAGATTTCGGCATGTGCTAATTAATAGTTCCCTGTAAACTCGACACTCTCTGGCTTCCACCGCATTTCTGTTGTTGTCTGTTACAACTCAAAAGGGAAACCTCAACTGTATAACGTTTCGAATTTCCAAGAAACACAATCTGCCTTGTGTCTCTACATTATCTCGGAGTTATTCCGAGTCAATTATTACTATTATGTACTCTCCCTGTCTTCCCAATCTCTGACTTCTAATCCTTCCAATCACCCAACCCTTTGTCCTCCACTCTTTCATACCCCTTAATATCAAGTTGGTATTAAATTCAAAATTCGTAACGATAATCTTTCGTAATCCATCCGTGGAACCTTCCATACCTTTTTTCCGCTCTTTTTACGCAACGCAGGTACTATAGGCTGTTAACAGCCAGATGTTTTTTTTTTGCTACTGATGCAGCCCCTGTCACCTAGGAACGCTGAGACGACATATAACCTGATATCAGAAAGACATTAACATTAACAAAGAAATAAATATAAATAAATGACGTATACCAGAATAGACATATGCCATAATGCTAGCATATACTCCGGAGACCGCCACAGTGACAAAGCCACTCTGCGAAGGTCAGTAAACCCCCTTTGCAATCCCTGTAAACAAACAACCCTACTCTATTGGCTGTTTTGCCCTCAAGAAAGAATTGGTGCCTCCCAGTCGGAAACCAACCCATTGTTAAAATTCCATGCGTGCTTCTGTCAACAGGCTATAAGACTTTGACGGACGCGCAGAACGCATGCTCCCGCATATATTTTTGCATGCGGATCGTTGGAGAAAGCGTCTCTGATGTTAGGTCCGAAACTGGAACTTCTGAACACTGAACTGAAGTGGGAATTGTTAACTAGCCAATAGAAAATTGATATTTTTTCATGTGATTTTGCAAACTCTGAGAAACACCTAGAGGGGGGGGGGGTAATTCAAAGTGATGGCGGAAAGTAGGTTTTGCTAGTAAGAGCACTTCAGTCGTGAGTTCTACGTGAGACGGACGCGCATTTGGCGCCGCCTAACAAGTACACTTCCGCGCCATGCACAGAGACAAAGTGCAATATATAGGGAAGACGATAAATATATCCAGTTCGACTACTCAGTGCTACTGCCTCCATGCTTCACATCACAATATTGACAGTGCAGCTAAACACAGCAACCACACCGACGACGACTTTACGGTGGCGAGCTAAGGAGCCTAAGGACAACAATAAACTTCTGTCTACCAGATTCGAGTGTCATCATTCAACCCACAACCAACCAGGACGCACTCACTTCTGAAGTACAGATGAGAGTTCTCACGCGGGAGCTACAAGTCACCTCGAACCGGTTACAGTCTCCCTTTCCTTAACCTCCTCACGCCACCAATCCTTAATTGTGAGGCGTTGAGCACAAGGGAGAGCTCGACGTGGTTCGCTACGGGCCGGACCGCCTCACTGCGTACCCATCCAGGTTTTGGATATAACCGCAGGTTGAAATTTTTGTGACATAGAGTGGGATGGGATTATTTTGTTGAGGAAGTGTTACAAGGTAGCTTCTTCTTGCTCCTCTGATTTTGTACAGGATGCAATACCATTTTTTTCCTTACATCCTGGTGTTTATTGGATTATAATGGGGTACATTTTGTAGCCAAACAGCTCATAGGATGATTGTGGAGTTCAGCTTTTGCTGCTGCTCGGATTAACTCAAGTGTTACCTCGGGTGCCCGCATCACATTCGGGGTACCAGGAAAAGCCTGAAGCGGCGTCTTGTTGCGTCGTAATCTCCTAGAGACCGAACCAGGGCGCTTCTATGTGTTGGAAGTTGAAGGCTTCGTGAAGCAACCTCACGGGGAAGAAACGATCTACAGAATAGATGGATCGGAGTCCTCTACTCAGCGTACGCTGAAGGTATGCGAGTCAGCTACCTGCGGACATACCTCAGATCTCATAAGCGTACGTGAGTGGGATTATCAACGCTCGAAAGAGGTGCAACTTTAAGCGGACTGGCATCGAAACTGAACCCAACATTGGGTACAGAGAGGCAACAGCCCCCTGAGACCCTGCTGAGAGGTCACTAATGTGTCCGCGGAAAGTTAGGCCTCTATTAATATGGACGCTCAGGTACTTGATGGAATTAGTCCACTCTATCCTGCGGCCTCTAAAGTGGAAGTTGGGGCAGTCAGCGGGGGTGTGGCGCTTAGTAAGAGAAATAGTGTGGCTTTTGTCGGGATTCCTCTTTGTATGGAGTACTTCAGGAGCTACAGTATCAGAGTGATCGGACGGGGTGGGCGGTCAGTTCGAAGTAGAGGATGATAGAGAGTAAGGAGCTGAGTGAAATGTTGGCTAAATGATGAAAGAAAAGTTTATGATGAGCATATTGTGCAATGAAAGGCGGAGGAAACCGAAGAACACGGAGTAAACCCACTGAGGTGTTGGTTTGTCCATAAATCTCATATACCATCGCTGATTTCTGACAAGGGGTTTATATCCACTAATGGATAAATACATTTTATTTGTTGATGCACATCTTAGCAGATTTATTTTTAATTTCTCTATCACATTTAGTAGAAGTATGCATGAGCTTCTTGTTCCTATAACGTTTATCTTTATTTAGTGTTGACAGTATTTGTTCATTGCCCATGATCAACAGAAGCCCTTGGTGAGCGTATTTCCTATTGGCCGGAATTCAAACCTACACAAATAGCAGAATTAGGTTAAGGTTTTGGGCTGAAAGCTAAGCTTCGGCACAGCAGTCCACAGCAGCCTCTAGATGAGCCAATCTGGTATTGCTATGAAATTAAATGTGTGCCATTCAAATTATAACTATTAACAGTTTTCGATTTCAGACTTAGGATCGAAGGAAAATAGGGACACAAGCACAAATATTGATAAGTGGAAGTAATGGAAAAGGGTCTGGTTGGTGGAAAAGTTTATTATCTACTTACCAACATAAACCTTGCACATTAAATTGATATTGCCCGCCTCGGTAGCGTAAATGGTAGCGTGCCTACACGTTCAAGGGGTCCCGAGTTCGAATCTCGGTCAGGGTGAGCTACCTGGATAAGTTTTTTTCCGGGCTTTTCCCTTTTCCTTAAAGATATAAGCTCCATGGAACCTGGAAACATTTGAGCATCATTTTACGCAGTTCATTCACCATCCGATATGACTTAACGTTGGAGGACGTAAAATTACAAAAAAACCTCATGTACTTGACTCTACTAGTAGGCAGAGTAGATAAGCAGTACATTATACCCACATATTTTATACAGAGGTTTCATTGTAATTAGAGGCTCTGAGGGACACTGAATCAATAAAATATCATTTTTAGAGAATGGTTCCTGTGTGCGAGTGTGTGTGTGCAACTTAACTCAAAAACGAAAAGCTATCCGCTTTTATTAATACAAGTTTTGGTATTTAAGTTCAGCATCTTCCGAGGATGTAACATGAAGGCTTACAAACCCTCCCACACAAAACTGCCCTTTATAAGGGAATTGCTTAGATAATTTTGTTTTCTAAATATGACGTTTCTTTCAGACAAAAGGCGCTTGTTTTTACACTTTAAAGCAAAATGAGTCAAAAAACTATGGTTTCTATTTAAAAAAAGAGCAGGCATTAGGTATTCACTAAATAAAATATAACAACTAACCATAATATACGAAAATAACAGTTCTAAAAAATTAAACGTATGTCATATAAAATACGTGCTCTAATGAGATCTGTACTTTGGTACAATAGGCTTTCCTATATCTCTTACAGTTTACCAGCTGTACAAACGCATCCTGAATGAAGAAGCTATTTACAGAAAATTTACAATATAAATTTAATTTGTGATGAAAGTATTCCAAATCTATGGTAGTTCAATCAAAATAAATTGGCCATTAGAAAATGAATGCTTTAAAATATATGTCCATGTGAAGGATAGTTTGAATTGGCACTACTTAGTCGTAAATCTTTAGTCCAAATGTTGAACGGAATGGAGCACGTTTTTTATCTTCTACCTACATGGTAGACAAAGTAACAGTATACAGAATACTCTAACCAGCTAACAACTCCGGTTTCAACGTTTGGTGCCCAATTTGAAACATGCAGTCGACCAAACCTCCGCAGTCGTTCCAAATTAAGAGAAAGAATGGTGCAAGTAGTCCAGCGTCTTTAACTGGTTAACTCTATCAACAAAGCATTCATACTTACCTGCCAAACACTAACAACATACCAACTAATTAGTTGTTTTCATATGGTGGTGTTCCATAACAAACACGTTTGAAGAACTCGAAAAGCATTAAAAGTAATAACTCCTAAAGGAGATCATTTTTTTAAATTTACGTCCGCCCCAACGTTAAGTTATATCGGACGGTGAATGAATTGGGTGAAATGATGCTCAAATGAATTCAGGGCCCATGGAGCTTAGAATTACCCGACATTCGTCTTGAAGGATAAGGGAAAACCCCGGATAAAACCTTATCTTTGGTAACTCACCCTGACCGAGATTCGAACTCGGGACCTCTTGAACGTGAGGCAGACTCGCTACCATCTACGCTACCGAGGCGGGCTAAAGGAGGTCATGAAGATCCAAATTCAATAGCCGGAGCTAAACTCCTATGGTAAAACGTTCAAAAGAATTATACAATGAAAGAAACTTCTGATACAATAAATAGACGTATATCTGATCCTAATAATAAACAGTAGGAGTGTTAGTTACCAGGCTTCTTACGTGACCGCTACGAAGTTGGTCTCACACATAACACCCATTATCGAGGACATCCAGGCTCTGCACAGTTGGGTCACCCAACCTACTGCTCAAATTCTTCCCGAGCCACCCAACACATGGTAAGGCTTATGAATATAGTTTCTATAACAGTCCATGAGCTGCACTGAAATTTGACAGAATTCCCTTGCAACAGAATGCGATAAAAATAATAATATACAACGAAACTGCTGAATATATGTCAGATTTTAATTATTTGGGGAAAACATCATCGATACGTGCATATATTAAAGAAATAAAGTCCAAGCATTATGTGGCACAATCAAAGTGTTTGGAAGACAAAGCCCAGAGGCAAGTAAAATAAAACTCTAAGAGTAATGACAGTATTAGTTATAGCTAATGGAAGTGAATCCTGCAATACATGAAAGAAGGATGCAAGCAAATTGCAAGCAGAACGTATTATAAAATAAGCAATTAACAATAGTAGGTTATAAGAATAAGCAGAATGTAGGAAAACATGTACTAGAGGTATTCACAGAAACAAAATTATAATCCCAAAGGTGAAGAAGGCATGAGATGAACAAAAAGTTGTTGTGAAATTATGAAGAACCCAATAGGCAGAATTATCAAACACTGAAGCGATAATGATTATGACAGGCATAGGTTTAGACAATGGAGTCACCTAGCACAAACATCCCTTGATGCCGGCACAACTCAGGAGGAGCGGAAGAAGTGAGGTTACTATAGGAGAGTTTAGGCCACATGGTCTCTAACAACATCAGGTTCGAAGACTCTGAAACTACAGCTGGAGCTGCCAGCAGAGAACAGTGAACGGCCATCGACAAAACAATCCTCTAGTGACCACAGAAAGTACTCTTTCATTTAAGAAAGCATTTGCACCACCTGTCAGGAACGACGAAACCTAGAAACACACCAAAAAGCTGAGATAAACCGAACAAAAGAGAAATGACGGAGAGGAAATCATGGTAAGTGAGAAACAACCCCAACATTCGGCCAACCTCCCAGGAAGGAAACAGGTAAACCCAAGGTTAGACTAGTTGTCAAAGAGGATCGAACCCGAAAACTTCCAGATGTTTGTGTCGCTGTTCTACGGAGCCATCTCCCTGGATTGATGATGAAATTCGTTCAAGAGGTGCTCTAATAAGTAAATTAAAACTAACATATTCAAGCCCACAAGCATTTCACCGAACTCGTCTACAATGCCACAAAAATCCTCTTAAACTCATAAATTCACCGCTAAATTACACATTCAGTCATGCCAAGTGCACCATTTTGTATAATTCAGAGACTATTCCGCTGTTTATGACAGTGCTAATAATCACGAGCAGGAAAGAGGGTCCACAAATGCCAAATATAAATGTCAAGAGAAGAGCAGTGAAATCAATTGTCAAGGTAGGGAAGGTAAAGTGATCAATTAAAGAAGGCCATGTAGAACTTCCCCTGATATTCACACCCCTTGCGGAAGAACATGCAAACTTCCCCTGTTCAGTAAATTGCCTGTGATAAAACATGACTATATATTTCAACGTCAAATTACTAACAGTGTATGACACATAAAACTACCTCATAGTGCAGCTGTACTTCAACTCGATGACAGCTGTATTAATATAAATATTTGATCGTAAACTCAAGGAGAGATTGAATACCCTATCGCGCCAATGTTCAATTTCACAACTTCACGACCGATTATCTCACAGACCGTTTAACCGATATTGAGTAAATCAGAGTCAAATGTAAACTAATATTTCTTTCTCTGCTACCTTCTTGCAGAAAGTAGATGCAGTATTGCATTCCACACAAAAAATATATTACGAGACTCCCTGAGCCCACAACGATCACTTTAGAAGATCTCTTTCTTCTAGGGCAGCCAACCAGGTAAAAAGATGGTTAGCTATCAACGTTTCGGGAGTGTGCATCTCTCCCATCATCAAGCTGTTTATAAAATGTTATAACCACAAATGAAATAGGATATAGTACTGAAGGTTTTTATTTTGTCCAACCCAATATGTTTTTATTGTCTGATTTCGAAACACCAAAGACTTTCGTATTTGTTAATATTTTGGTTTGAGATCACAGAACCAGAGACACGGATTTATCCTTTTAATATAATGAACACAACTGTACGGATTTGCAGATATCATAATAAACATTTTGCAGCTATGGATATAAACCGTTTTGTTGTGGCTATGAACGTTGCAGATAAACATTCCCACCACAAAAACTTTCTCTCTGGAAGCAAAATATTTAAAGAGATGGATGTTACATAACTGAACAACAGTAGTTAAAAGGCATTTTGTGGCGGTTCTTTTAACTGAAATTTCAGACAAAATAACAAGGATTATCTGTATGTTCCTCTGTTTATACAAGAGGATGTTGAAAATACATAGAATAGAAATCCCAGTGTTACGAGTTAACACATGTATTTTATTAGAAAACAACAGCTAAACAATAGTTTTGTTTTCAATTTGATTTATCTACGGCGCTCATATTGTGATTCAACATACGTACTACTGACATGGAAAAGTAAAACCAAACTGCTGATATGCTTAAGGTGTATATTTATGCATTTCAGGATAATTTAGGTATAAAATTTGTTTCATTATTAATTCAGTGCACTCAGTTTTCTGAATAATCAACAGCGTTGCTGATTAACTTTGAACGTAAAATGTACTTTATTGTACTTAATAGCTGGCTGTTCTGATGTTGCATGGTAGTGTTTAAAAACAGAGTAACAAAATAAATCCATTTACTTCTACAAATTTTTTATGTAATTATATACAAAGATATAGCGGATTTTTAGATTTCATCCACCCCCTTACCGCTTTGAGTATAATTTCGCACAACTCCGGTTATACTTAATAACAAATGAAGATTTCCCTGATTATGACACAAGTGAATACGAAGCAGCTGAGCGATTTCCTGGAAGTTCTCGAAATGCTTCTTAGTTTATAGTACCCTTTGGCGATAGAACAGTGATCTCGGTGTGGTCATAAAGAATCACAGTAAATGAATTTTTAAACCTTTTCACTTCAGTCTTGGTTCCTTAAGTTATTTATCACTACAAAAGCTATATTATTTTCATACAATGTATAAAACCTTAGCATATTAAACGAAATTGTGCATTCTCAGGCCACCACGAGAAAAATGTATGTATAAATTATCGCTTTAGTATTTTTAATGTTCACAGTTTCCTCTGTTTGTACACTTATTTACTCTTTTTTCCCTTTAAATTTACGTCCTCCAACGTTAAGTCATATCGGACGATGAATGGAATTGGTGAAATGATACTCAAATGAGCCCGGGGTCCTTGGAGCTTAGAGCGACCTGACATTCGTCTTGAAGGATAAGGGAAATCCCAGGAAAAACCTTATCCAGGTAACTCATCCCGACCGAGATTCAATCTCGGGACCCCTTGAACGTGAGGCAGTCACGCTACCATCTACGCTACCGAGGCGGGCTTTATTTACTCTGCACTGCTAACTAATTTAGGACAACTAGATCATTAAATGATAAAAAGTGAAAAATAATTGTTCTAACAGAGGGGGAAAATTAATTTGGTGCATTATTTGAACGGCGTCCAAAGAGGACTTTGTTGTATAGCAAGTGTGTACTTTGTGTTACAGCTGCTAAGCTTTCGAACACACTTCATGAATTACTACCTGGTTACGACGACGTCAGGAATGTGTTGGTGAAGAGAAACAGCACTTTCAGGTTAGTACCTACTCAGAATGTTGTTCTGACTCATAACTAGGGCTAAGTAGATGAGGACATATAAATTTCCTAAAATGACTATTAAAACGACCTAAAATATTCCCACAAATGTCCCAAAGATTGGAAAAAATGACATGAAAAAGTGATATCTATAAATTAATAAATTAATTTTCAGTTAGATGTTTAATGAATAAATTTGAAAGTTTCAAGGGATATGCAACACAAAGAGAGAGAGAGAGAGAGAGAGAGAGAGAGAGAGAGAGAGAGAGAGAGAGAGAGAGAGAGAGAGAGAGAGAGAGAGAGAGAGAGAGAGAGAGAGAGAGAGAGAAAATACTTGAAACAAATATATCTTATGATTTAGCAATCAGCAATGGACATTCTGGTGAAAGAAATTGAAATAGATATAATTAAATCTTACTTGACTTAACCACCCTCGTGTTACAGAAATGCAACTTCCGAAAGCTTACCTCAGCTGGCATTGCAGTATACCACAAGTCATCTCTGAAATTTTAGGTGCAAAGAATTGTCGGTTTTCTGACAGTAAGTTGCGAAAAGATTGAAAAACTTCTCTCTACATCAAAGAATGTCATTGGAATGTCTTAAAACGAGTGAAATCTTATGGACAAAAACAACTACATATTTAAAGAGGTTTTACTAGGTTCTCTGCTTGTGTTAATGACTTGAATGCAATATAAAGGTTCCTTTCACCTGCTACCCTCTGTGACCGGTATTAGAGCGAGTGTTAGTTAAAGGAAATTAGAGTGGACGCCAGACACTACTCAAAAGGAAAAATAGTCAAAATAGACTGAAAAAGAAGCCGATAGACGAAACAAAAATGCCTCAAAATGGGCCTTTAAATAAAGAAGGCTAAACAGGAAAAACGGCAAATAAATATCCTAACTAAAATGTCCTTATATAAAATGGATAATATCCTTATATATAATCCTTATATAAAATAGTTAAAAATGGAACAAAAAAGGACAAATAAAGTCCTCCATTTTCTTACTTATAGTGACTATTAATTAACGTATATAACGTTGGTCTTCATCTTCACATAAGTACTAAGGAATAAAAGAACAGTTCGTCAACCTTCTAGCCCTACTCATAAGCAATTAACACGGGTGTCTTAAGAACAGAAAAATCCCCAGTGTAACGGACACTGGACGGAGAACCAATACGCGCTATACACGGCGTGGGAAAATGATTAATGCTCTGTAAAATCAGATTAAGAGTTGTTCCTTTCGAGAATTATATTACAGTAAGAACTACACTAGACATCCACACTCATCTTGATTAGTGTTTATGGTTCAGTACCAAGGTGCCTGCAACACGATAACCTATGACTACTCTCTGTCGCTGGATCCCACCTTGTGAACCGTATCGTCATCTCCTACTCTCTGCTTCATATAACCTTGCCCTGCTGACATTTATCACTCCGCGTGCAACTACCTCGCCCCTCATCCTAATTGGCTAATGCTTTCGAGCCATGGGCCATAGGCGGTGCCTTCCCATCACATTTAAAACTGCAGTAACCGTCATACGAATTGCCATGAGAGATAAATATAATGCAAATAAGAATATGAATGAGCAATGAAACTGAAACAAGTTTATAATGAAAGGCGTACGGCCTTTTCCACTGGGATTTTTTAGAACCAGCACACATACCTTGCAGTATGTGTCACCTTTCAGTCTTAAAGGTCGTCTCACGCCATACTTGTGTGTCCTTCATTCACCGAAGTCTCGTGAAGGTAGTATATTTTTGCGAATTGTACCACGGTACAGTCTGATTGTCCTTAAATAACGTCTTCGCCACACAGCAATATCGCCCCTGGAGTGCTAAGTTCTCCTGTTGTCTCAGTTTCATGTCGCGATGTTCCTACGCCTCTAAAACACCTGTACGTTCAGAGCACAGCTGTTCGACTTCTCTCACTGACAAAGACGGATTCTTCTCTGTGAGTGCATTAAACACATGCACCACAATCCTTTTTTCGCCGCTTTGTAAAGGTTTTCCCTTGCGATACTTCGGCAAAAAACTGTCGGTAGACTCTGCCATCATACATATAATAAGTACACCCGCAATAAACGATCAATAAAATAATTTAGGTCTCGGACTCGGCACAACACACCTTCGAATGGCGATATATGACTAATCCAGTTCAAAACAAGGTCAGTGATAAAGGTCATATACACAAAAATGTCATCACTACCGCTAAATCACGTGCTATCGTGCCATGTGCTTGAGAGCAAAGGAACCTCCTATTTACTTTGTTTAAGAATTAACATGCATTTCAGATAAATCAACTCATTTGCGTAATATATTTAATTCAAACAGTTAAGAAAATATAAATTTGACAATTCTCTTCCAACATATAAAGATATATGACCATGTTAAATAAAGAACTAATTTTAACCGCACTACAGTCTATAGTACAATAGCAGTCAATGAGAGGTGATAAGGTCACGTGACCGTTAAGAGATACGGGGCAAGCTTATGTGAAACAAGGATTAGTAAACGACCTTTGTAATACGATATGCGGATGCAGATGGCAATGCTTATTCTGAAAGCAGGCTTATAACTGAAAATATGGGTGAAAAATGTCACGAACTATCAGTCAGATTGTCTGCCTCACGTTCAAGAGGTGCCGAGTTCGAACCTCGGTCAGGTTGAGTTACCTGGATAAGGTTTTTTCCGGGGTTTTCCCTTATCCTGTAAGACGAATGTCAGGTAGCTCTAAGCTCCATGGACCCTGGACTCATTTGAGCATCATTTCACCCATTCCATTCATCGTCCGGTATTACTTAACGTTGGAGGACGTAAATTACAAAAAAGAGCAAAATCATTTAATTACATCCACATTGCGAGATAAATGTTATTTTTGCAGAAAGTGTTTTAATCAACAAGAACAGTTTATTAACTTATATTTTTGTTTTTTAAATTATTCATTATTTTATGAAAAGTAACGATAACGTTTAGGTTTATCATAAAACATAGATCATAATATTTATTTGATGATCATGAAGTTTATTTAAAACCTTGTTAAAGTTGGTATGTCTTGTCACTACATCTTATTTATTAGTAAATATTATTACAAATATTCCTCTATAGCGTAATAATATGTTGACGTCTTAACAGCCCCCTACGTATAGAGGACGTATACTAAAGAAAGAAAATGTTGTAGTAATACTTAATTTACCATTTTGTTTCTATAGAAATGTTACGACATTTACTACCTTGCCTAATTCTTTAGGGTTGTTGTGAAAACGATTGCTATTTCTGCAAATACAATTTATGCTTTTGTCAGTTCGCATTTCGGTGTTCGTTTATTGCGTCCTTATTCGCTGTTCGCAACCCCACATCATTAAATTTGGTGTTTCGACGCTCGTTTCGTTCATTTTATCGTCGAAAGCGGGACTAAAACTAATAAAAGCACTATCAGCATTCAGAATGTCAAAAGTTAGGTAGCGCAGTGGAAAAAAATTGCATTCCCTCTTACAATATCAAATTCCAGTTCCCAAAACTGTTTGCAAACGAACACGCCAAAAATTACAATGGAATACATGGATTAATTTAAGTAAGTACCTATTTTAAGATTTACTTCTAGAAATATATGTAATTACTAGATGATTACGATGTTCTTATTACAAAAGCTGCCATTCAATATCCTTATATGCACTACAGAAATTGTTTTATGATTTATAAACTGATTTACAAAGGTCCCACTCTCAAAGGTTCCTTTGTCTTACAGTTTAATGGAAATACTTTTCAATGCTTTATCTTTAAAAAAGGCTTCTTATAACATTTTATTTTTATTTATTAATTTATTTGTGTTAATACAACACAAACTACTAAAAAATTTAAAAGTAATGTTCATGTTGTAACGAAAATACTTAGCTGTGTATTTGAGGTTGGTTAAATCCCACGTTGCGTAGACAATATGTATCGAATTTATGCAGTTCCCTGATGTTCTGGAAGTATTACCTCGTCCACGGCTGCTCTGATGTTTGCATAAGATTCTTTTTCCCAGGACAGGTCGCAGATGTAAAGAAGAGGGTGGATTTTTAAATGAAACACTATTTTATCGAATTACTTTTGAATAATCTTTTCAATTTATTGATAATTTGACTTTTTAACACTTGATAATTAAAGATTTTCACTATAAATTGATAATTGTTACTCCTAGCACAATTACAATTATACTATAACAACTTTTGACGGTAGCGTCCATTTTACAATTTGACGAGTACGTCTTACTCACACAACAGCTTGATAGGGAAGGAGGAAACAGTTTCATCTCCTTCTTGTATATTAACTGGGTCGTTGCTATGACGATGAATCAACATTATTCAATTTTTACAATTTTGATTGATGATTTTCTCATACTTTTTCCAGATTAATTCCATTTTATAATTTTTAACATTTAAACATATTTGAATAACCATTTTAAATCCTCTCAATGTTAACATTAATCTACATTGTGGCTTGGTGGGTTCGTAGAATTAAAAGTTCAACTTTCAGAAATTCAAAATGTTCTTCATTTCCGTAGAAATACACTCTGTTCAATTCTCACAAAGGCAGAATTACGTCACATACACAATCACAATCTACCAAGGTTGAAGACCACAACAAATAGCGTTTTGATTACATCTGTTTACAGCATCAACTCTCGTTACAACACTTTACAACTGTTTACTACTGAATGTTAGCAAGTCGTCGCTTCCTTAAATACCTCATTGATAATTCGAGACTGTTCTGTAACAATCAAGGAATTGAATGTTCTGTCACCAGACGAAACTTGAATTTTCTAGACGGGAAACTTTGTCTGTGCCGGCAAGTCTTTTATCTCCGCGCTGTCTTTATTTGTTCCAGCATACTTTATCTCCGTGCTGCCCTATCAGTTCCTATGTGTGCACAAGCCGCGCTGTCGCGATCGGGAACGCGACAATATCTTCTTACAAATAAAAAGTACAAGAATTACGGGTAAGTGTTCAACCCAAAATGCTAATTTACCATATTCATTACACAGCTTCTGCCAGCTAGATATTAACTTCTCTTAAAATAGTATCTTGTTTCATTCTCTTTTCAATGACCAATTCCATTTCTGTTAAACTTTACATAAACTCTCCAGCTTTCATAAGTCTTTACTAAAATTTTTGATTAATGCGATCCTTTTATTTTGATCCATTTCTAATTTATACATTCTTTTCTCCATAACTAAGTCATTTCACACTCAAGTATTACGTGCTCCTTATCTTCTTTTCTACCACATATTTGAGTAAAACCTTTTCTCATCCCTTTCTCTCCAAAACCCCGCTCCCACACATGCTACACAACACAACCTCTTTGTTCTTTATTTAGTCAACATGTACTTCTCTTTTCCATACACTTTTATTGCATTGTGTGATCCCAATGACCTTTTCCAGCCGTATCAGCACACACTGTTTGTATTTCTTTGTCTTTAAATCTTTTCTTAACTCATTTCCCAAAACCCTTTATATTGTTTTCCTTCATTCTCCAAATAACTCCCAGACAATTGCTTTCAGGTTATATTGTATATCATAGAGCCATCCATTGTCATTTAAATCATTGTCTTAGTAAATTATTTGCATCTACATTTAAAATTCTAAATCAAAACTTGCGCCGGGTTTAAACAGCGCCTAGAAGTATACAACCATTACGCCCAATTTATCCACAACACTAGCACCAAGGAGTTGGGGCTTTAGGCGCTGGATGTCCCCGCGCATTGTTCGAGCAGCGCTGCAAGTATACAACTAATCTTCTGTCAGCCCGTTTCCCAGAAGCAATTGTAACCTCACAAGAATCTTCTATCTCAAAACCCACATCACATCGTACAAAATCCCGAAATCAAGAACCTTGCCTGCGGTAAAACCCTTAACGGGTAGGCACGCAGCAAAAACCTTCTGGCTTTATACAGCCAGCCAGCACCTCGGTCGGTCGGCCTGTGGAAAGTGAGTTTTCTCCGAGTCAACAAAGGAACGATCCAGCAAGACCAGGCCACGCCAGCATGGTAAAACTCATATTATATTACGAAGTAAAATTATGGACTTAAGCAGAAAGTTGAGGCAGATATATTTCTTTGTCTAGGAAAAAAAAATTGTTCATTGTCCAAGGATATTTTTTCTGATTATCAAAACTCAAATTATGTAACTCATAGAATCAAAAATATTTATATCTTGTAAAAGTTAAGAATTTCAAGTAATCAATAAAGAATTGTCAGTTTGGTTAAAACTGTATTTTTAAATTATCAGGTATCCCTACTATAGTTTCCCAGACCCATTTGAAGCCTTCCACTGTGAAAAAACTAAAATTAAATATTCTTATAAAGACACGGCACAAACTAAGTGCGCTTCCCTTGACCACACATTTCGCTGCCACTCTACCCAATTTTTATTGGGCAAATTCCTTTGCTGTAACGCTTGGGAATCTTGAAACTTCCCTACAGAACATCCTCAACTTTCAAACCACTCCTGTCCCCAAACTTCACTCCCGTATAACATTTTTACTGCCACTACCATATTGTATATTTGTAGCAATTGTCCTTCCGGTTTGTCTATATACGGTGTCCCACATTCACAGGGAATGCGGTACACTCCCGGAACTTGGAAATACCATCGTACTAGAATAATCGAACATGAACTGAGCATTCGTTTAATGCAACCTGAGAATTCTGGGCTGGCAGAGCATTGCTTTAATAATGACCATAGAGCCAATTTTCGGGAGACGATCATCTTGGCAAAATGCAACAGTTACTGGGAGCGGAGAGTTAAGAGGGCTTTGGCCATTTCCTCCGAGAGAAGCACGGTTAATCGTGATGCTGGATTTCACTTCAGCTCCTCTTAGAAACCGGCCTTAAAATGGAAGTCCGTCGAATTAAGAAGCAAAGATCAATACAGGTTGATAATCAAGTTAAGTAGTTACGTTTCTTTGACAATGTTCTATACCTACGCCATCTCCTGACCTGGCATTTAATTTACTGAAAACAGTATTTTTTTCAGCAATGCGAATTTTGATAGTGTTTTGTCTTTGTTTATAGTTATGTTATATCCTGTATTTCATTTGTGGCTACAGAATTTTATAAATATCCTGATGATGGTAAACGATATCTAATCATCTTTTCACCTGTCTGGCTGCCCGAGAAGAAAGTGAGCGTATTCGTCGCCAGGAAAGCTTCAGGTCTTTTCATTTATTATCCATTTTCAAATATATTTTCTCAAAGAATTTAAATAAAGGCTTATTTTGTCTGTACTTCTTAATCATGTTTATCAATATCGATAGAAATGGTTTCAATACACATTTTGTATAGATTAAACAAAACGTAATCAAGATAGGCATTTGTTTGTGCACAGACGTGCCTAGTTAAACAAAAATCAAATTAAAACGTATAGAACATCAGTTATATTGCTTCAAGAAATGTAATATTCAAAGAAAAACTTGAATATTTTGGGCATAGCTAATTCTACAAAAAAAAAAAAAAAAAAAAAAAACTTATTTTACACAATGGTATATTTTTATCAAATTACTTTTATTTTTGTTATGTTCTGGATATGTGACCAAAGGTTAAATCAACCAGAAGAAAATGTTCAAAATTTTCATTTTTAGAGTATTGCCTTAAAATTTAGCTTACTTATCTTGCAGTATAGTATATGCTATTAAATCTATAACTGTACTAATCAAAAGTGCTTCTGATTCACTTTGGGATGTTTTTATTAAACATATTAAAACATCTGGAACATATAAATCTTAAAATATCAAAAGTTCCCTGTTTTGCAAATAGAGGTCTACAGGATAAATAAAATAGGGACCTTTTCAACTGTGTACACTTCTGTACACTTACTTCTTAAGTCGACACTCACGCGTTATTACGTTTTTATTCATATCATGTAGAAATTCAAGTCATAATGGCAATTCTTACGAAAACACTGTAAAACAAAACTTTTATTTATAAAAATATTGATTATTATCATTTTTATTACTATTATTATTATTACTGAATGAACTGTTAGGCTAACCATAATTCAAAATGCACTTCGCTAGGGTACTAATATCAGAAGTATATATTAAACATTTCATTTATAGAACCAAATGAGAGAATCTAACAGTAAAATGATTCACTTGATTTTGAAGTATAGTTTTCTGCTCGACCTACTACGAGGACACTTTAGCTTTGTGGGAGATGCAGTCTGTATGGATTTTATTTCAAGCAGCTGTCTGTCTTCAATAGGCGAAGAGACCGTGGCAATGTCAGAAATTTCCACTTGAAGCACGCACTACATTCGCAACAATTGGGGGATTTAAGCGAAAACTCCTCTTCCCCTGCTCTAGTTAAGGGATTAGCAAGAGCCGTGCTCATAAGGGATGGAGGAAGTAAGGGATGGAGTATGACGTCACTGTCCCGGCAATAAGATGCTGAAGTTGCGATAACTGAAGTGCAACTGGAATGAAGCTCACCTACCATGCAGTCCGAACGCTGGTGATTCATAAAGCCCTTATGCTGCTAAATGAATCAGAAACTGGACCATGTACTCCATTTCCTTTTACAAGTGGCTAGAGATCATTCTAACCCTAGTGGTGGTCCTGAAATTAGTTTCTGTACTGGTGAATGACAAATAAGCATTAACAGTAGTAACAATAATGATAAATTTCATAACAAACAAATGCACCAATAGTTATTTATGTTCCAAGACATTGTTGGACGAATTAAGTATTTCGAGAAGTCAAGACGAGTCCGTAATACTGAATGACTGCATTAAAGCATTTGTATACGTTGTGCAGGGTTGTTCTTATTCTGTATTCTCGTTTGTAAACAACAAGCTCATGACTGAGAATAGGGGTGAACGTTCCGAGACAGAAAAATTGAATTGTAGCTATTTTCAATAAAACCTCAGTAGTAGAAAGAGACACAATATATTACATTAAAAGTCTGGTGTGGGGCAACCGGCGTTTCTCTTGTGAACTGTGATACTGACTTATTTATATTAAAAACGAGTGTCTCTGAAAAGCTTGTCGTGGAACTGCGGGAGAAAGACAGGAATTTTGTTTTGCGGGATCATTTTTGCTTTCATGTTGTCAAATTTTTCATTTTTATGGAGGATTTATAAAAAACCATACAAGGGTATTAGCTATTATTTGTTTTCAAATGTTATCTATTCAAAAACACCGGAAATGTTTATTGTTAACGTAAACAGCAATTCCGGCTTATATTTCTTATGCAGGATAAGTATTTTGCTTAAAACGTGTTAGAATTAGTATGATGGTCAGTGGCCTCTAAGTTTTGTTTATACAATGCTATGAATGAATGTGTAGTGTTTAACGCCCGCTTTTACTACATACGGCACCGCAGGCGATGACACTGATTATATATGAGATGAAGATGGAGCACCGGTGGAATGATATAGCGGGGGAAAACGGAGGTCCCGGAGAAAACCCGCCCCAGCGCCGTGCTGTCCACCACGAATCTCACTTTGCGGTCGCCTGGGATCGAACCCGGGCCGCCTTGATGAGAGCCAAGCGGTCTAACCACTGAGCCACGGCGCGGCCTATACAATGCTATATCGCCATCCTTGGGATGTTAATAATCTAACAACCAGCTGATTTAGTATATGGTCATTTTAAATACTTAACTCCCATATTTCCAAACAATCATTTTAAAACTAAGATTTAATTTTTCAATAAGCTGTAGTTCATATACAAAGTATGTCAGTTACATTGTAGTTTGTTTTGTATATGAAACGTTTATTGCTGCATAGATTACTAGCAGAATAATTTTAGTTTGTTACAGAGACATCAAATACTATATAGTTCTATGTGCATGAAACGATTAGCATTGCCCTCAGCATATGGGAGGAATCTCACGTTTCCTTGGTTGAAAACTATTTTGGTAAATGTTTCATCAAGCTAAAGTCCAAGTGATAGGAATAGAATCGTTAAAAGTTGTTAAATTTCAAAACAATGCAAGCATAATATTTTTTGTGTCACTAAAGCAACTCTGTGAGAAGGCATAAAAATCTTACTATTTAGATCTGTCCTATATCTAAGGTTTAAATAGTCCTGTCGTTCCAAAAAAGAAACTTCTTGGAACATTACCCGCACAAAAGGATTTAATGAAATATATATTATATATAGTTCTTTTAAAACAATGCTACAAATGCGCCATTACTTTATTCATATGTTAATCCAGACAAACCTACAATAAAGCTTACGTTTACTCATTTTGCTGTAGGATCGAGTAGATAAAGGGGATTGCCATTATTTGATTATATTGAAATTTCATTGGAAAAAATTGCATGCGAAGAAAACAGTGAATAGCCACTTCATAGTTATAAAGAAGTACAAGTATCTGAAAATTCAAGCATAACACAGAATATGTGTAAAATGGTTAATTCTGTACATTTGTATAATAAACATTTTGTGCTTTATCCTTATGTAGTTGCTTGTAATTTTTCATGGTTTATTAATTACACAAAATGAATGAAGGAAACGAAAAAGCTATTTGCATAAAATTCAAATATGCTGTTCATTTTAAATACAAACATTTTAAACGGCTTTTTGAGAATATCACAAAAAGGAAGCTTTTTCCACGTAAAGGTTAGTTTGAGGCGAGTGAATTTCTTAAACACCTTCGTGCCGCAAATTTAACAGATGTAGAACTCAAATACTAAATTTGATATTTAACCAAGCAACTCTTCGTCTTTTTATGATACAGAGCTACTTGACAGAGTCTCAAATGTGTATTTCGGGATCCCTAATGAATTTTTAGGGAATAACAAAATTATTATAGATAAGTAACAGAAAAATTAAAAATAATTTGACACATTATAATCAACATATGAGATAATTGTGAAAATAATAATGTATTGGATATACCCGGGTCATCCTTAGTTTATATGGCGATGTAAACAAAAGAACGGGTACGTGTGCGACATAATTCACTGTTGAGCTCTTTATCTCTCTGTGGATGAAAAGAGTAGTTCGCGTATTACTTTTAAAGACTAAGTCTAATGCAAAATATATGAACATCTTCACATTAATACAATTGCAACAGTAAAACGGTAATTAATTAGTATTTTATTTAGAAGAAATAAGCGTAATTTATATGCATTAATCAGAGTGTAAGCTCCACGTGCGTGGTTTAAAATCAGAAAGAATTGCGAGATCAGTTGTATAAAATGGGTGCTTCCGTACAGTATGAAAATATCACAAAGAGATCACAAAGAGAGATCGTTAAAAAGTAGTGAAAAATAAACTATTTAAATGTGTTTTGCAAGTTGTGCGAACAGCACCCGACTTTAGCAGTGGAGGACTCAATTTGTCAGCAGAATGGTGTTTCAGCGCCAAGTAAGTATTAATACCCCTCGAAGTGAAGCTGTGAAAACAAGCCAGCTTTTACCCCAGGAAACCATCGGAAAAGAAGCCAGTTATGGAAGGTGAATATGCTGAATTAGTTAAGTCCTTTCAAAGATGCTTAGCTTCTTTGAAAGAAATGAGTCATCAAGAATTACAGAAGTGCTTCAAGCAGTAAACAATAATCCCGAATTACCTAGTTTAGAAAATGAGCTTCCGTATCATTTTCAGCGACATATATTTTGAATTTGTGAATAAAAACTGAAAAAATATAATCGTTGAGGGTGAAGATATATTGTGACGCAGGAATTATCAAAGGAAAATTTGGAAGTGGAAGTCGTTTGAGGAACTCATGCATTGTCAGATTCCAATTAGGTATGTCAGATATATATTTTGTACAGTTTAATGCCAGTCATTAGCAAAGTTGCTACAGAGAGTTCTCTAGCACCCTTATTCCGCAGAAAGACGTAATTTTTAATGTACAGAAGGAAAAATGAATTACACAAAAAACATACCTTTGCATTTAATGTTAACGTAAAAGTTCTGACGCACAAGCTACTCAAACATCGAAAATGGAAAAGCAAAACCTTGCATAGAATTGCGTAGACTCAAGTTTGACACGTGGGAATGAAATAGTACGAACATTTCTTCCAATCACAGTCTCCGGTGGCAAAGTACGTTTTCCCGCTTTGTTTACGTCGCCATATAAACTAAGGATGGCGCAGGTATAAGTCAATATATTTAGGAGTCATGTACTTATACACATGGTGTGTAAGTTTCACTATGATGAACCAAATTTTCTAAATATTTTTTTCATGAATTCTGCATATTTAACATTGGCGGGATAGGTGCTTCAGCCTTTTCTTAACATAAAATTGGTATCTAAACAGGAGAGTGCATAATTTAAAATTTAAAGGAACAAGAAATATTAAGAAGAGAGGGAGCCATCCACGAGTTACAATCACATGATCTATTATTTACTGAACTTCTCTAACAAGAGTTTTCTTTTACATTTGATTTATATTAATCGATATAAACATTTGCAAAAATGGGTATATTAAACGTTTCCTTGTATGTAGAATTGTAAAAGGAATAGACTTAAGCAATAATCAGAAATCTTTAACAGCTGATCGATATGTGAGAACTTTGAAATTTCATTTTCTGTGCGCGATTGGATAAAATCTAACCAAATGCAACGTCTCAATTGAGAAAGGTATGAGAAACATTGGGAAACTGTTTAAAAATAACAAGGAACATATAGGAAATTTTAACTGTAAAACAACAAATTAATTTACGTAAATTGTGTACCTTAATGAAATTACCTATGTGTAAGATTTGGTCCATCCAAATACAAAATGTATTCGGAATGAAAGGGATTTTAGAAACTCCTTACAAAATATCGGTACGTGGTTACACTTCAATTACCATAAAAGCATATTCAACGTATAGTAGAGCCATTGTAAAACAAAAGTTTTGAAACATTTTACACGTAAATGATAGGGTGGCATGTAGAATATTTTTGAACATCTTTGTATCGCAATCTTGGAAGAAATTAATTATGGAAACGTAGAGTCAGATTGAAAAATTCAATGCCATAGCCGAGATTTGAAACACAGATCTTCTGGTCTCCATCTAGCCGCTCTAACTATTGAGATACTATGGCCAACGTGACATATGTTAGTTCCGTAGCTCAAGGTTAGAGCGGCTGGACGGAAACCAGAAGATCAGTGGTTCAAAACCCGACTATAGCATTGAATTTTTCAGTCTGACTCTACGTTTCCACACTTTAGCCTACACACGGCCAGTGTGAAAGAACTATTAATTTACAAGAAATTAATTACCAAGTTTGATTTTTAACCCATTATTAATTTGAGATACTATTTACGGACAGACATACGTATACATAAATGTTTTACTATAAATGCTGTTTTAGGAATTAAAGTTTTCAAAACGCATGTTTGCGATATAATTTCGACTTCGAATTTGTATATGTAATGCAAAACTTAATCCCTATCTTACTATATGTAGTACAGAAAGTATAAACACCAGTTACTGGATTGAGAGTTTTGCTTAAGCATGCAGAGATAAACATGCAGTAAATTAAAACAATGCAGTTATTTTATTGCAGGAAGCACGTCCTGGTGATGGTAAACAAAGGAGCCGAGGTTTAGAATGGTTTTTAATAATACGTATACGATGACGAGGTAGTTTTCAATCTCATTCTTCTTTCTGGATATGTAAATTCAGGAAATAGCCGATACTGGCTCAGAGAAATGCAATCTCATTCATGAACCATCTCTGTGTGATGAGAAAGTGGTGTATTTTGCACCATCGGTGGCGAGAATATAATTTCTTTTTTCTTTGTTTGAGGAAACAAAGCCAATAGGCATGAGCTTTTTATTTCCCACAGCTAACCGAGTAGGAATGCAATTTCGCTTCTTTTTTTCTAACAGGATTCAGTTTGTATTTTCTAGAGGGTATTGATGAATTATTGCTTTGTACTCCCACACGCATACCGCCACTTCATTTGGAGAACTTCACACATTGAAAGAATGTCGGCGTTTCATAGAGAGTATTGTGAAGAACGTTTTTAATCAAGGCAATAAAATTCCGACAGTGCTAGTGAATAATTCCACACACACACACACACACACACATACACACACACACACACACATATATATATATATATATATATATATATATTAAGCTGCATAAGCGGGTGTCCGTCGAGATGTGCAATTCCCGCAATTCTAGCACTTGCCTCAACATATAGGTTTACTGAGGGCCAACGCAGTTTTCCTTAGTACTGGACACGTCAAGAGAAAATATTATTATTATTTTATTTTATTATCGATGAGCAAGTATGCTTTACAGATGTTTGTTATTGAGACACTTACTAACAGTACACATAACAACTGAGTTAGCCGTGACCGACTCTTCTAGCTAAATATGGCAGGATCACTGTAACACAAATTGAGGACTTTAGGCCAATTACACCTGGCGTGCTCATGTCGATCGTCTTATATCACTGGCCTCTGGGCGACTTTCAAAACTCTCAACTCTGTTGCATCGCCGTTCCAGCCTCGGCCTACAGGCTTCATTGTTACTCTACATATCACTCGTTCGTCCGCTTATTACATATGCCTGCCAAGTGTGGGGGGCCACACACACATGTCATCTGCGTCATCTTCAGGTCATACAGAATCGCTTCATGCGCATCGCTACCATGGTTCTTCCGTAATCAGAAGCTCCATCACGAACTAGGACTGTTACCTCTTCACGACTATATTCGCAGGATCGCTCGGCGTTTCTTTTCAACACTGCAAGAAGTTCCAGGATCTGTGCATTATAACATCGGCGTCCGCACGCGCCAGCCCTCACGCTTGAAGAGGGGACTACCACAGGACCTGCTTCTAAGTGATACATCTGATTCGAGTGATTCTAGTGCTTGATGTCTGTCTTACATCTTCCATATTGACATAATTTCTCAGAGAGTATTATTGGAGTTCTAACTTAATGTAGTTAGGAAGCGGCCTGTTAGCCTAACCCTGAGTGTTATTGTTCTTATTGTACTGTTTCCTTCTTTTCACTCTGATCTGTAAAGCACTGTACTGCTGATCGATCAATAAAAATTATAAAAAAAGGCCAATTATCACTCGTCTGGGTCGTCTGTACTGTAGAGGTCACTCAGAAGATCTTGTGGCAGTCTGCGCTTGAGACGAGTTGGTTGGAGAGTGCGAGCACCGAGATTATAGGTAACAGCTCCAGGGATCTGGAGATGGTAAAAGAAAGGTCGTGCCAGCCGGTGAATGTACTGGTGAACTGGTACAAGACCAAACTCGTGAAGAAGTTATTGGTTACTGACTAACCATGGAGCATTTGTAGCTGTACGTAGCACCCTGTTTTGTAATACCTGCAGTCGACGGTCAATAGGCACCAAGTGCTGCAGCTGCTACCGTAAAGGCTCAAGTCTGGCACGTTGTGCGGGAGAAAGGACTGCCGTGTTATAGTGGCGGCAGCTGATGGGAAATAGAACACTAAAGCTTGGTGTTGAACTTGGCAATATTTTATTAAATAAAATGTGCATGATAAAGGAAGTAGCCTCACAAAAATGATGTGACTTTCAGCACTGCTTCCACGCAACCAACTACTGTATGTTGTTGTTTTCAAATGCTACGCTTTGGCAATGAAGCTATTAGCTCTCTTGCTCTCCCATATTTCTGTGTAGTGCGTCCGGCAGGTAGGGCTTCACAGGTTAAAAGATGTTCTTCTTGTATAAATCTCTATTCTGTGTAAGTGTTTGGCCAAATAATCAGGTTCCTAAGTAATCTAAGATTTGCTACTGCAGCTTTACGTGGGATTTCTGGAATAATTTCTGGATTTTTAATTAAAATGTTCCATTTTTTATCTTTGGATTTGCTAGATATTGATTGGTTTTGTTTGTTTTTATATTTGTTTTTGATTAATCTCCGACTACTGTATGTCATCATGACAGTGTTTGGTGAATGAATTCTCAAAACAAATGCAAGTGATGTCTGACAAGCAGGGTCTGTGTTACCTTGTTGAAATAAAACAAACATAATTACTCACTAACGTAGGTACTACCCAATATTGCAATGATCATATGAAGTGATTGTACTGCAACAGGTTGTGGAAGTAAATAGCATGTAAAATGTAAGGAAGTTCCTGAGTCAGGGAGAAGATCCGTCACAGCCATCAGGACCAACTCAGCTACAAGATGGAGGCAGAATTGGGAAACTCTCACATTCTTGACTATTGGGTAAACAAGCTAAGCAATGATATTACATGCTAATGCTTATTAATGTTCAGTTGAACTGTCTTTTCATAATTATATGAAACCAACCTTAAGTTGTTATGTCCAGAATACCTCAAGTTCCGATAGTTAGGCCTTCTCATTTTAAACCCTATGGCACTGATATTTCTGCTTTGTCTTCTGATCATATATCTGTATCAGATGAGAGATTTACTGACCACCATCCACAATTTTTACTCTCTCATACTGGATTCGTGTTTGGCACCTTGTACTTAACCAGTCTTTACATACTTTCTGTCAACGTGCTTAGCAATACCCTGGAAATGCCCAGAAAATGCTGTGAAATATCTCGGAGTGCCTTTTGATCATCTTATCTAGAGATTCGATGTCCAAGTATAACTTAATGGTGCATAGGCCAGACTATCTAAACGATATCCAGTGAAAAACGGGAAGTCTGCCATCGGAAGTGACACTATTGATTTACTTTACACTAAATTGATCGACCTTACCTACATCTTGTCGATTTGGGGTGTAACTGCTGGTGTACTCGAGAGGCTTCAGTCACTCCAAAGCAACTTGCTTCCAATGTTCCATTGGCAGTTTGATTCCACTCTTATTACAATGGTATTATATTATGGAGATGTCTGGCTAGGTTTCACCTCATTTCGTTATTTTATATATATTTACTATTTCTAATTTTATTTTACGTTATCTTATGTATTTTGTGACACTTTAAGTATCATTTATCCTACATGATTTGTGAATCATGTTGTGAAAACTGTTGATAGACCTTAAATTAAAGATTAATTGCATGCTTCAAACTACCAATAAAATAATAAAGCTCATCAGTTGCAACAATTAGGATTGTTGTAATTGTGATTATTTTAAACGCTAGATTGAAAAAGTTTTTCTGAAGTTTAAAACAGCTTGATACATCTGCAAATGCTTTCAACTTTGCAAATGACAAAACCTTTGCTAATGACTGTATATAATTAAAGAGAAAATATCAATTAATAACACTGCATAAACAACGTTTAACTTTAGACGGTGTACATCATCTCGTTAGAACAGTTAGGAGCCGATGTAAGACGTGGATCTCCTTGTCCTTAGCTTCGAAAAGGTATAGTGTTACCGATTAGAGTTCAACAATTTCACGAAGTCCTTCCAAATTTGTCTTTACCTCCTCAATAAGTTTTAACCCGATGGGGTTCTCAGTTAAAAGCTGTGTAATTCTGAGCAGAATATTTCAATGACTGTCGTACTCCTTAGATGCAGAAGATGGAAGCAGCATTGCCATAACCAGAAATTTTTTGCTAATATTTGACATCCAAGATTTGGTGGAATACATACATAACCATCTCTCCAAAATATCTTCTATTATAACACAGATGGAAGCTCAAATGTACCTTGCAACATTCCGTTTCTTTGATAGATGAAATCTCAGTAACGTTGAATTTAGTGTCTCACAATATTGTTAAAGCTGCCTTTGTAAAACTCAGTAAGGTATCAGCTGGTTACGAAACACTGTGCAAAATTTCTAAAAAGCTTTCTGTATATCAAAGAGGAATTCACTCAAGAAGAACTGTGCTCTTCACATGTTCCAGTAACGTCATGCATCGTTGAGAGATGTTTTTAACTGTATAAAAAATTCTTTATTGACAAATTCAGCAGCTTCACATATGAAAATCTCAAGATGTCCTTCCTCTTGTACTGCAACAAGCTTATGTAGGGTAAGAATTCTGCGAAACAATATATTTTGATTAAATTTTAATATTTTATTTGTTTATTTTGGTGCTTTTTGCTTAATTTTCGTGCCTAATATGCTTGAATATTTCACCATTTCATTGTCCTTACAAATCTGAGCTCTAACAACAATCAATAATCTTACGCTTTCATTTAATCGGAAAGTAGTCATTAAGTTCCGCTGCTGCGAATCTTATATAGATAAACAAAATCCACTGGTGAGTTTATTATTAATATACAGAACCTCTAAATGTTTTTGTAGCTTGGTGTTTATAACATGGTTAATTTAACGTAAAATATAAATAATAGCCTGGTTTCTGGAATCTATACCAGGCCTTATTATGCAAACTTCATTTTTAACTTTATTAACTTCTGAGTCATAGTTCACAAAACAATTTACAATTTTTGCAGATATAATCTTCTTTCTACCTTAACGAACTAACTAAACCTAAAGATTACTGATTTCAGTAACCTTACATATATAATCTATCTAAAACAGTCTTTTTCTACTTTACTTCTACTTCAACAATATAAATCAAATATACATTTCTATTACACCTTTAATTCTTATAACAAGGCATGAAAGACTGTTTCCTACAGTTTTAAAATTTCCTCTCGTGCAACTGGTATCCAAAGCTTTCTCCTACTGGTATCCATCTCCTAAAGGAACTGACGTCAGTAGATGGAGCTGGTTCGTCAGTTCCAGACATCCGGGTAGTCATCTCTCCGCTTCTGTATAATCAGTTGTATCTGTCCGCTCTGATACTCCATATATATCTTCTCCCTCCTGGTATTCTCTTTCTATGGTCTTTCTGTCCTTCTGTCTTCTTTCTTATGTCCATAATTGCGTCTTAAATCAGGTCTTCAGGTCTGGTAATCTGTATCTTCAGTTTCTCTTGCTCCTATTTCCCTACGACGATCTCTTAAATGATATTCTTTTCTCATGGATTGAAATGTTCTTACATTTCTTTCTTGAAATATTTTGTCGTGGGTCATATATTCCTCCAACGACTTAACGGATATTATTTGAGACATATTTTCTAAATGTACATAATCTTCTGCATCTCTTAAGATGTTCCATAAACATTTTCCTTGAAGTTTTCTACAACCATCTTCTACTAGTTCACATGTTTATTGCACTCAAAAATAACATGTTCAGGCGAATCTAAACAGTTACATTGCTCACATAAATCTGAGTTCTTCTTCCCTATTCTTTTTAAATATACATTGTATGGGCCATGTTCTGCAACAAAATGAAAAAAGATCTTTTTCTCGGTTTTATATGTTCCTATTTTGGCCTCTCTTTAATGTCCGGAAATAAATCATGAACTCTTCTTCCTAAGTGTGCATTATCCCACTCTTCTTGCCATTGTAATAAATAATTTTTCACTTCTTTCTTAATATTGCATCTTTTTCCCATAATTTTAAAAACATTCCAATATTCTTCCTTCTTTAGCCAATTAGTTGCACCCTTTAACCTAGTGATATAGTCAATAGGCCAAATTCCCGCTACTATTAGTAGGGCCAAAGTAGATGTCGTTTTTGTAGCTCCGCTGCTGCGAAGTAGTATTTGTCTCAGAGATTTTCAAGTTAAATTTGAGCAGGACTTGACCCTTAACCTATGTGCCCATGTACTTGTGGCATATCCTATTGTACCTATTACAAAACTCATGTGATATATCCTTGTTGCTGTAAAAGGTATTCTATAGCTCTTTTGTACAATTGACGCTAATTTAATAATGACATTTCTCCTTTTCTCTTACGTACCTCATATGGCAGTTTAAAAGTAATTTTCCATCTAATTCTATGCCTAAATGCTTAAACGTTTTGTATCTTTGTATATTTACATTATAGCTTTTAATCGTAGGGTCACAATGAAGTACAATACCTAATAACTTTTAATCAAAATGTGGTACAGTTAATAAAATGTCCTATTTTCCTTAAACTTATCGGATAACAGTACCCGCGAACTTATATTCATTTAACGTCCTCCAACGTTAAGTCACATCGGACGTTGAATGAAATGGGTGAAATGATGATCAAATGAGTCCAGGATCCACAAGTTACCTGATATTCATATTTCCATAATGAAAAACCCCGGTAAAGCCCTAATCGCGAGCGAGATTTGAACTTGGAACCTCTTGAATATGAAGCAGTGAGTTAAGTTTTATACCTTTAAATCATGTAAATATTCTGTAGATATATGTATATATCTGAAATTTCCGAGATATTGTTTAATTAATTTAGAACATTAATTACTCATTAATATCCCCTAATATATAATATAGTACATTACCTGATATTTATAATTTATTTATTTCTGTATTCCTGAATTAAAAAACGTAGATTAATAATGTCATAATCATTAATCCATTCTCATTATGGTTCGACAAGGTTCGAAAAATAAGATCTAAGAGTAGATAATTCAAAGAATTCAAAGGCTTTAACTGTAACGTAATGGTTGAGTGAGAGCGAGAGAGAACCTGTCTCATTTCATATTGAAATCTCCATCTGCAATGGATTCAGTTTTGACACATTTTAGTTGCAACTGGCAGCTAATATTCTGAGTACATCCTAGATTTTATATGTATATTCTCACAAAGAAACATTAAGAAGGCACGTAGTATTCATTAATGGATTAGTTCCTTTGCTTTTGGTAATACATTAAGGTCATTCCATTTTAACAGGCAAAACAGAGGACGCTGAAAAAGAATTAGGATTTCATTTTTACTTACTGGGAACCTAATTCCACAAATTAGCTTCATTATGTATCTCTCAAGTGAAGTTAGGTAAATCCTAAAGTGCTTTTAAAATGTGAAATATGAAATATGCATGAATTATTTGTGACAACGCTGTTATTGTGTTTTTTATTATTTTTTAAACCGTGAAACAACTAGTCATAGACAAACGCGATACAGAAAAAGGGTGAACGTTCATCAAAGTGCACAATTTTGGTTAAATAAGGTGTTTATAGGGTTAATCTCTTCTGAAATGTCTGGAAAAGACAAGAATTTCAAGAAAATAATCTATCCTAAACTATCCTTTACGTGGGAAAATGGTACTCCATTTGTTTGTTATTTCAAACGATTTTGATTATAAACCTTGTGTTTAAGGTAATTTTACTATAAATGCATGAAATGAATCTCCTCAGAACAGACTGTGAGGTCCTCTTTCTTCTAAATTTAACTGCATAATTCGGAAACTGAAAGAAATAGTCAAATTCTTAGTATATATAGTCCCTTTAAAACATAATTGATGTAAACCTATTTCAAAGATATTGTTAATAGTATGAATTTTCAAGTAAGTACCACCTTTCTCAACGTCAAGCTGCATTCTTGTTGCATTTTGTTTCATGGGCATAAAGAGAGCACGTAATTTCAAAGGCGCCATATAGCGATCCGTTTTTTAGCCTTGATATTTGCTGAATTCTACTACTAAATGTGTGAACGTGAATTGAAAATTTAACTGTGCTTAGGAGTAGCAAAATACAAAGAAAAAGATTTTCTAAGAATATTTTGTAGAGGATTGATTTAAAAAACTGAGAATTCTACACTGGTTTTTCAAACACTTTAAGATTAAACACTTTATTCATAAGCATACAAGCTTTATCCCTGTATTTGAAGACTTTTCAGGAATGCTATTCTCTTTATTTCGTAATGTACTGTGTTTTTCACTTAATTTGGCCGTTTGGCTAGGTTTTCCTTTGAGCAAATAGAACGTGGCGAAGTTCACACAAATAACAGAGCAGCGGAGTTACCGCAACAGACCGCTCAGGTTTCCTCAGTCAGGCACGGACTGCTGAGTTACGTGAGAAAACGTTACGCGCTCTGATAAACCAAATTAACCTCTCGATGACTGCCACAGCGACATATTCGTGACATAACTCTTATCAACTTCCAGAAATGTGATTAATTATAGTGTTGATAGTTTTTGGATATAATATCTAACTAAACGCCTATTACTGACATTTATAGTATAGCATTAATACACATTTGCATTTTCCTATCTCTGTATTCAGAAATATTGTGTTAGTTTCAGCATGATAGCACTACATTTTATTAATTTCTTCCCAACGCTACGTATTTCTAAAATCTCTGCTCCATGCGTCAAACTTCATCTAAAAACAGAAATCGCAGTTTTCTCCAATCGTCTTACACTTATTACTCACGTTATGAAGGTATAAATATATTCTTAGAACAAGAATTACCTTCCATTCACCAATCCACTACTTTACTTGTCTATCATTTTATTTTGTGCGCACTAAGGTTACTGGATTGACAACAAATTTATACCATAAATTTCAAATTTCCTAATAATTAACCAATTGTTTTGTACTGTTAATTACATCTAGTTTCATATAGGTAGTGAAAATAATGTATTGTTTATTATTTATGTAAGCTTAAATAGCAACTATGTGTAAACTATTTACATCATTACAATAAAATTATCTGACAGCAAAAGACCATCTGTTATAACCACTTCTTTATGTTTACCTTAAACGCTTCACACCTTGTTCTTTTCCGCTGATAAGTACCACACTTTCAGTTGTTAAATAATTTAATTAATGTATCTGAATCATTCTCATATTAAAATTGCTATCTTAAGTTTCTGATCTGTATTTGATGAGTTTAGGTGGAAACTTTCGACAATATTGGTTAAAAATTTCACTATGTGAAACATTTTGTTTTTTATAGAATCAGATTTAGAGATGTACATGTACGTGCCACAATTTCCCTGCATAATAGTCGGAAATGGTCCAAATAGCTCGATATTTATTTCTAAAATGGCAAAAATGAAACGACGTTTTTAATCAAAATTTCACAAAGGAGTAATCTTGAGCTTTTTGGAGCCTTGTCACTTGCTTTCACTGTCACGAAGAGCTAAGGTTTCTAAAGGGGTATTTAATTAATAAGGTACATTATAGAAACATAAGCAAACCTATAGTTTTTCATACCTATTTAGAAGACCCAGTAACTCTAATGTTAAGACCTAATCTATTGTACATTCCATAGACATTAATGAAAAAATAATTCAAGAATTTTCCAGCTAAATATATATATATAATTTTCATAAAAATCGCGTTACTAAAATTGACAGATCGTATAAAATGATTAGTTAATTATTAATATATATAGTTAATATTAATAAGTAGCATTATTACTATTAATATTAGTTTACATTAATTAATATATAGTTGAATGTGTAAATGAATAAATAATAAACAAATAAATAAATAACAAATAAAAAGTCCAAAGTTTCCTGTAGAAGTCAAATGTCACCCTCGAGATTAAGATTCATGGCTTGAGCTGCTCCACGTGAGTAGAGAGTCAGCACTGGAATAAATCTAAGGTAAAGCATAAGATACACAACGATAAGTGTGTCTAAAATACATCTCTTACTTAAAATATTCTCAAGAACTAGACCTGAAAATTTAGTCAAATGTTTCCTTTGAGCAACTCACGGTGGATTAATGCAAAATTAACTCTTAAATATCTTAACGTTATTTTCATATGACTAAAAGTCGAGGCATAATTACTAACTCTGTCAACAAGAATAGAAACTGTTGAGACGAAGTTCCTTCCTTTAGTTGTAGAACACACACTTTGTTTATATAAGATGCCCTGACATCAGAAATGTTAAAATGGGTTATGGATTTAACATTCGATGAAACAGTACTCTTAGATGAAATTGGAAAGGACAAGTTGAACGCTTGCCAAAAACTACATTTTGACTAATATTGTCTGGATGTCAGAAAATGTGTACCTTGGAAATAGGAGCAATATCAAAGAGTAGGTCAAATTGTCATTAACCTGACCTCTGAAAAGCAAACCGATGCATAACTTTGCAATTGTCTTCAAAACAGTTGAAAATTATATCCGAATAAGGTACTCTGAAATATGCTCTTGGATTTACTATCCCTACCTCATATCTGTGTTTGATCTGCAATATTTTAATAGTTTAATTGTTTTGCTATTTACTTTCCAGAATAACTAAAGATTTGCTTCGGAAAATGCTTCAAATGTTATATTCTATTTTTCCAAACTCTATGAAGCTTGATAATGTATAGTTATACATCTATGATACTATCAAATTCCCATTATCGAATTTTTAAGCGTTTTTGAATTTAACATATTTGCTTATGAATCACGGATCGTGGCTATTCGTACTCTTGCAGTAATCAACTGAGTTACCATGGCAACATAACAGTATGAAATAACGTTCTACAGTATATTCAGCCATTTCTGTCTTTTCATTGTTATCTTCTGACAAGCTAAATGCAGAAAATATTGGGAACTTAAAAGTAGCGTCGGCATAAAGGGTTGGAATTTTTTCATACTTTGTCACTGCCAATAATAATCAACCCGCTGTTTCAAAATAAACGAACGTATTCAATATATCTACATTCGTTTTCATATTTTGTATTCAGAAGGGAACAATTATTGGAATCGGCTGGTTTTATTCAATTTCTGTGTTTTCTGAATGGCAGGTATTGATCATTTTATTAATGACGTTTTGAAGCATTAGTAGGCGTGTTAGCTTTATTATGTTATTTTTAATGCTACATTATTATCGGTTGACACTGGGAAAAGTGTAAACGGAATAAACTGTTGAAAGCTCCAGGAAAGACTGACGTAAGATCAGCTTCCACAATGATTGATTCTTTCTTTATTAGAAGATATTAATTATTCGATTATTTTATTATTCCCAAAGCAATTATGAACACACAAAATGAAATAAATTATTTTGATAAACCAGTGTAAAAGAAAACCATTAATATTTTTAGAGCTTTGACGTCTCCGTCAAACTACTTCTGATAGCGCAGAGCAATCAACTGACATTAGTTGACCTAGTATTCAAGTTTTTAGTTATGTTTAACATTCATTCTTAGTGTATAATACATTACAATCAGTGCACTCTGACGGTACATGCAAATAAATGGGAAAGGGACTTTGCAATGAAAACGTTCAGGCATATATTTAGGCACCTACGGGCACGTATCAGTTATAAAGACAACGAAAAACTACAGAGAAAAATGTACTGCCTGGACTTGAATGTAGCTCCTATCATTCAATCGAATAGATCTGATCCCTAGTGTTGGTGTTATTCAGTTCAGATTAAGAGGTAGATTAACCAAATGGTAACTTTGTCATTCACGCGAACTAATGAGTAACTAGTGCATGCCCCTGAATGAATCATGGATAGCGGTGAATTACTTGAATTAGGGTTCCTTATAGCTTTTTAATTTCATCTGAGAAGGTTGACTTAAGGATCTAACAGCTATCCTGACCACTGGCTCATTGCAGCAGTTCATTGTCTCCGTACATCCCAAGTTAAAATATTGTTATATTCAATTGCTACTTGTGTGCCTGTTTATCACAATTTTCCACACTTGGGATCAAAACAGTTCAAGTTTACGAGAAGAATCAACTTCAGGAAGCTACACGTGAAATATGAACGAAATCCTAGTTTAGAAACTGAAGTCATCTAGTAATGCAGCAAGCTTTTCTGTATTAATAAAATGTGCACCGAGAATTCATTTTGTGTGAGATATCCCCTCTTCCAGAAATGCTCTCTCACTGCAGAAAATACCAACATAAATTGTCTTGCGGCAAGCAATGTTTTCATGACTCCTCCATATGCATTATTTTCTTCCCTCCATGGATGTGCACTATAACGTCTAGGGTTCGTTGTTTATGATTCACAACGCACTACTGAGTTTATTTCTATTTCGTGCAATAAGCGTGTCCCTATAAGAAACGCTACCAAAGATGTTTCAGGGACGGTATATATGTCGGTGAGGAAACACCTGAAAGTAAATTTGACTGGTATAGGGACAGAGTATATGAACAATCCACCCAGACCAACCAGCAGTCAATAGCTTGCAAACAAAATAAATTTGAATACGTGCTGGATATAAAAGGCCCTGACGCAATTAATGAATTAACCAAAAAGCCATTGGGCATAACGGGAAACACGATATTTGCCGATGAACTCGGCTATTGAAGGCATACGCTGCAAAAAATGGATAATATAAACCATAGTAGTAACAATAAGAATAATAATATTTAGAAAGGAAGATGCTATAGCCGGGATTTGAACCACGGTCCAAATTTTTCATTCTGACTCTACATTTCCAAACCTTGCTCAAAACACGGCTAGTGTCAAATAACAATTTCCTTTAATTGACCTAACAGTGGTCAAACTATAAAGCCTCGGCCCTAAAATACTTAGTCGCTGTAAGTCGCCATTTAGTTGTCTCATATGTATATGGGAACTCCTAGCGATTTCGAGTCAGTTGGAGAATTTAACGTCTTAATGCTATTTGCCATGGTACCTCATTGGTTAGAGCAACCGAACGGACATCGGGAGATCTGTGGTTGAAATCCTGTATATAGCATTGAATTTTTCAGTCGCAAACTTTTCTCTACATCCGACTATTATAGTGTGAAAGAACAATTAACTTAAATGTGTACGAGAATACTTCCGATAGGTGATATATTGCAAGTGTTGGTAATTAATTAAGAGTTTACCGTATTTTTTTTTTTTCCAAAAACAAGTAAATCCTGCAGTCTCTGTTTCGTGTTATATTACAACATATTGCCGTTAATTATAACGTTGGACGACAGTGGGTAAACCTGTTTATTGTTTGTACCTTATTTCCTATTAATGCAATCTTCGTTTATAAATGTATTACAGATGAAAACATTTTGCCATATATCAAACTTCTTTTCTTCGTAATCATATTGTGACTTTGTGGGTTCGTAGAATTAAAAGTCCAACTTCCAGCCGGGTAAATCGAACTAGGAACTTATGAATTTGAAGCTTAATATGATAACAAAAAATGTAGTCGTTTTACGTAAGTGGTAGAAAAATCAACACTACCATTAATTAATGCTTTAAGTGTTCCTTAGGTTTTCCAAATAGCAACTAACGTTCTCCGCTGTGGTGGTATTTGAACTCAGGTCATCGGTGACCTTTAGCTATTGCAGTGGCACCAAACTTTGGCGAGTAGAACGGGACTCTCTTTAGCTGCTAAACGGGTAAGTACTTCATTTAATTCTAGGCAGGGTCCAGGCACGAAGAGGGCCCTTGTGGCAAATTATACTCACTCCCTGCTTCCCTCTCATCTTCGCTGTTCTTTCCATGCCACAATATTGCAACAACGCCGGGCTTCCCCCATAAATCTCCCGTACCCCCACGCCATCTATCGGCGTCTGAGGTAAACACCTTCCTGACCCGTCCTCGCAATTTGTTCTCGATAAAACCTCTCTTCCGTCTACGGCCAGTATCGTCACATAAAATGCAAATCACTCCGAAGCAGAAATATTACGACAGCAAACTACCGGAATACTTACATCCAATTTTCCTTTACATCTTCAAGATATTTACTTTTATAGGCGAGATATTTCTACGAAAGTCTACGGCAAGCTTTAGCTACAGGGTTCTTCATAGCGTTTTGCTAGGTTCCCCCACTACCGGCTGCCGTTGTGCGTGGGAGCTAGCAGTGTGAACTCCACTTAGCAGTATTGTACCGGTCGCCAACACAAACAAGCGCTTGACTATAGAAAATGGATTGTCGCACGTAAAGTTATTATAAATAGAATCATCAAACCATGTTCGTACAGATTATATTCAAACGTACCCTGATAAAGTGGCTCCTTACAAATTAACCATTCATGACATTGTGAAAAAATTCTAACCCACTATATCTGTGGTAAAAAACGAAGGTATAAACGCACAGTGTTAGCAGTGGAAAAGTTAGATGACATAGGCACTTCGTTTTGTACCTCTACCAACCAAATCAATCCCAAAATTAGCACAATGGATGAAAATTTCAGAGACTTCTGCACATAGAGCATCTAAATTATTAAAAATAAAACCTGTAAGTGCACAAGTGTCCATGCTTTAAAACAAGGTGACCCAGTGTCACGAATGCATTACTGTGAATGATTTCTTTCATCAGTGCATGACGGTTTAATTGCTCCAAGCTCCTGTTGCTCTCCGGTGAGACGTGGTTTGACCTCAGTTGTGGTGTCGATATTCAAGGGATTTCTTGTCAATTTTCGGAGGCCCTACCGACTGTTATGACTCACGGTACTGGGCCTCTGAAAATCCACAATAAATGCCTCATTATGATCGGAAACTTGGAATTTGGTGTCCAATATTGGTGTCCGATATGTCATTATCGAAATGACATTTTACCCATTTTACCATGAACTGTCAGAAGAAGAGAAATCACATGGATAGTTTCATCAACATTCTGCTACTGGCCATACAGTAGAGGAGTCCATGAATAACAATTAGGGAAGTATTTGAAGACAGAGTGATTAGTGCTGCTGTATGACCCTCTCACTCCCCCGATCTAACAGTGTGATTTTTACTTCTGGGGCAGTCTAAAGACAAGGTTTACGAGACAAATCCGCATACAGTGGAAGAACTAAAACAAAATAACCTTCTGTAAGGTTATATATGGTTTGCATGGAGTTTATGTAAGAGCAAACCCAGCTGTGGCACACCCAATAGCGCACAGACGAAATGCCGTACGCCGATTAGGTTTTAAATGAACAAAGATGTATCTGAACTACTTACAGAAATTTGTATAAGTACCAGCATTCCACCCGAAATTCTACACCAAGATTTCACCTGCAATGGCCCGATATGACTTAACGTTGGAGAATGTAAATTACCTGTAATGGTGCACGTTTGCAGACCTGAACCTGATTGAACACTCAAACACTTATCTCTGAACAAAGATGTTTCGTATTACATTCAATGTTTGGAATACATTGTGTTCTGTATTATTTAAATTGAATAAAGTACATGAACACCAAACCAAATGTTATTCATCTGATGGAACAGGGAAAGCTGAGTATTTATATTGGAGTATATCCAAGAACAGAGTCAAACTGATGGAGGCAACACCAAGTTACTGGTTGCGAAAATCAGATAAAGTATTTATGTATCAAAATATAATCAATCTCTAAAACACTTAATACCTCCACTAAATAATTATAAAAAATGCGTCATAGTGTATCATTTTGCAGCTAGCTACTTCCCCGTATGTCTCGCAAATCCATTCATTCATTCCTCCTAAAGGTGTATGTATAAAAATCCAGATGAGGGGTCGAGGTGATTAGTGACTTCTGCATTACCGTATTCTAGTATAACTATACTTTTTCCCTCAATAATAAATATAAAAACCACCTCCAACCTAATTCTCATCCAACATTATAATAACCCCAAATTTATGTCACTATGCCGTTAAGCCGAAACAATGACACACCTCGGGCTGTCCTCAGCCTGCCAATTTACTCAGCTAAGTTAGGTATAAAAACCATTAAATTATTCCTCTTGAAATTCAATTATTACTATTATTATCATTATTATTATATTTATTTAATGCAGAAGAAACAGTCTCATACATAAGTTTCGAATGTGAAGCTGCCCGCCTCGGTAGCGTGGTTCAAGAGGTCCCGACTTCGAATCTCGATCAGGGTTAGCTCCTGGATAAGCATTTTCCGGGGTTTTCGCTTATCCTGAAAGATGAATGTCGGGTAACTCTAAGCTCTATGAACCTTGGGATCATTTGAGCATCATTTCATCCATTCCATTCATCGTCCGATATTACTTAACGTTGGAGGACTTAAATTACAAAACAAAACAAAAACGAATGTGAAGCTATGGTTGAAATTACTGCCTAAATAAACCCAGAAAAGATCATCTTAAAATTAATTTAGTTAATAAATGAACAAGTCTTTAAAAAGACAGAGGGCTATTTAGCTAAAAGTGTAAACGTTTGCCTCATATGCAATATATATATATATATATACACACAAATATGATCGTTACTGACCGTTAATAACACATTTTATAAAAAGAGCATAAGCTATACAGATAACGTAACATTATTAGGTTAAAAGGTACATTTTGCATCATTGACATATAACACACACAATTCTTAAGTATACAAAGTAAATGTTAATACTTTCCACAATCGAAAAGTGTGGCAACTTATTTTTCAATTCATAATCTCACGAAAAATTGAAATAATGTAATGGAATAGTCATGTAATTAATTTTGAATTGGCCACCTAGGCCATATTCGTTGTTGTGTATCCGCCATCGCGGGAAAAGGGTAGTCGCGAACTTTGCTGTAACTGAATGAGGGGTTGAAATAGGGCGTGGCAGGCATGTGTTGATTAATCATTACCTGCTTAAACCGCGGATGCTCACATAGCCACCTGTGTTTTGCACTTGTCTGTACATAGAATCTGGGAAAGTGTTGCACTCTGCACAAAAATTCAATACCAAGATTCAATGAAAATACACTAATCCGAATACAAAGAAACATCTTTAGAAAAAATCTCCGTTAGTGAATGTGTGTGTGTATGTGTGTGTGTTTGTGTGTTTCAATGTACGTCCTCAAACGTAGATCATATCGAACGGGTGAAATGATGCTCAAGTAACCATAGAGCTTAGAGATACCCTACATTCCTCTATAAGGATAAGGTAAAACTCTGGAAAACCCCTTATCCAGATAACTCAGCCTGATCGAGATTCAAACTCGGGATCTCGCTACCACCTACGCTACAGAGGCGGGATTTTGTGTGTGTGCGTGTACATATGTGTGTAAATATGTAGGTGTTTAACGTCCGCTTTTACTACATACGGCACCGCAGGCGGTGACAATTATGGTACGTGAGATGAAGATGGAGCACCGGTGGAATGAGATGGCGGGGGAAACCGGAGCTCCTAGAGAAAACCCGTCCCAGCGCCGCCTTGTCCACTACAAATCTCACTTTGCGGTCGCCTGGGATCGAACCCGGGCCGCCTTGGTGAGAGCCAAGCGGTCTAACCACTGAGCCACGGCGCGGCCATGTGTGTGTATGTGTGTGTGAACAGCCTAATAAAAAAAAAAAAAAAAAGGAAATTCACTTAAACACCAGGCTGTAGGCTAAGCGTGTTCTACAGTGACGACACATGAATAATACAACGAAATCTCCACTTCTATGAAGTAGGGCTGGATCCATTTGAAACTTTACCCAATCATGGACGGCGGAATATCATCCCCAAGTAAATCTGTGATAGGAACTGGTTTTGCTTTACTACTGTAAACACCTCAGTTGCGATGTCGGTCTAATCAGACAATGTACTGTACCCTCATTATACGTTGTCCTGAAAGTGGTGTCCATCTACATTGACACATTTATCGTCGGTATCTGATTATTTTAATTTATGAGTGGTCACTCCATAGAGATTCAATATTTTTAAAATGTTAAAAGACCCATTTTCTGTACAACACATCTTAGACACCATTTTGGAAAGCCTTGTAAAAATACAGACAAGTACTCATTTTTTCCTATTTTAGAACATTTCTTTGTCACTTCTTAAGTTCAACATATAGAAATTGCTTGACCTAAACAAAAGTATTATGGATTCCTTGCCTGGATCTGAAATACCAAGAAATGCTTCCCTAAATTATCATCTGGCGTACGTAAAAATTTTTGCTCATGTGTGAATTTTTCGATAGACATTTCAATAATGCAAATCAGACAATGTAATTATCTTTAAGAAATTTTAATTTTCTGGATGCAAAGTAAATGCCAATCTTTACATCTGAAATTAAAGAAAGAGTAATATAACGCAGGAAAAGCAGAAAATATTGCATTCATATAAAATTCACTACTATATGATGACCTATGTAGACCGCAAGATGTCCGAAGGTTGCTGGCCCGAGTAAGAATATTCTGTGTTCATATATGCTCTTGGCTGCCAGGAACAGATAAACTGAAATCTGATATGGACCTTCTTAAAATATGATTATTATTTACTTTACTTAATTAGCGAAAACAGGCAACACAGGCAGATTACGCTCCGCGTAGACAAACACAATAAAAATGATCATAATTTCTTTACGGTCATAATTCTTCGCACTAAAGTTCAATCTTATTATATTCTGTTAGCTTAATGTGAAACAACCACGCCATAGTAGTTTCATTGTTGGTACTCCTGATTCTCACCTGTGAGAACAGGCAACTTCAGACATGTTCAGTATCGCCTACCGCTGCAATGGAGGTAACATGCAGTTAAAGTTGATGTTAGAGGAAGATCCGGAGTTTATTTTAAACGTAATCACTGCTGATGAAACTTGGCTACATCATTTTGATCCTGAGAGCAAATAGCAAAGCTCAGTGTGGAAATCTCCTTCATCAGCAACCCCCCCAAAAAGCAGAAGTGGTTGCTTCTGCTGGGAAAGTTTTGGTCACCTCATTCTTTGATATTCATGGAATGGTTTATCAGCATGTTGTACTTGCACACACATCAGTAACTGGACAATACTACAGGGATGTCCAGAAAACATTGCAAGTCCATATCGGGTGAAAAGGCTGGCAAGCTTGCATGAAGCAGGCTGGATGTTGCACCACGATAATGCGCGGCCACATATTGCCAATGCTGTTGCTGAATATGTTGCAAAAATCAACGTGAAGTGCATCTCTCGCCCTCTCTATAGACCGGAATCAGCCCCATGTGACCTTTTACTATTCCCTAACTTGAAGAAACGCCTTCGTGGGAGGCATTATCCATCATCAGAAGCATTGGTGAAGACTGCGGAGGCGATTTTGAAGGATCTCTCAAAAAATGGTTTCCAGCATGTCTTTGAAGACTTGTAGAAACGCTGGAACAAGTGCATCGCATTCAGGGGAGACTATTTTGAGACGAACCATCAAAATTATGAGGATGAGTAAAGGTACGTTGTCAAAAAATTGTAATCACTCTTTATTGAACAGCCCTCGAAATTTGTCAATCAATTGGCTATAATTGTGCAAGACTAGTGACAAAAAGACGTTTGAAATGACGGAGCTGCTTGTTTCACCACCAACTGCAATTCTCTTCTCATTTCCCGTCTCCTAGGTGCACTTTATGTAAAACTACTTGCAACGAAGTCACGTGACAATGATGCAGATTCTCACAACACACTAGGTATATCAGAAGTACAAATTACAGAGTAATTTACAACTTTCCTACTGTACCAGAGGAGAGGCATTGCTTTGGTAGATAACAAAACCAAACGACCAGACTCCCAATTCAGCATCTGTTTGTTTAGTTGACTTTTAGCTTCAAGTTGCTCGCAGTCGATTCAATAGTACCAAAAGCTAGCTGTGCAGGATCGCAAACAATTTGAATATGATTAGTGCAGTGCACTAATTTGAAGTTCGGAGCATGTATTCCCATCCCATACATAGCAAAACAGAACGGGCAAGGACAAAGCTTGGAACCAATCAGAACAGTCTGACTGAAAGATTCGCTTCCTCTCTGTTGTATTAGCGTTCCATTTGTATGAATACACCCTCCCCCAAACTTCCGTATCTAAATCCCTTACTGAAGTTGCTATACATTTGCTAGTGATATTGCCTTTATTCTTTATTCATAGCTTACTCGTACAGTCGATCTAAAGTCAGCATCAAGAGTAAATTAAAATGCAAACTGTCGCGAAAGTAAGGTTTAAATCAGGGAGCGTTTAAAATCATAGAAACTAAACACTACTTCTGAATGGGAGTGACATCCCGCAGAATTGTTCAAAATATATTCTAATAGTTAATTACTATCAATATTGACAGTAATTATGGTATAAGGAATACTATTTCTGTAACATAACACGTTCTTCCATCTCCTTCCTGTATGTGTAATTTTTCTTGGGCCTGATTTACATTTATTTGCTTTTTTTAAAAATTAATTTTTATTGCTGTAAAATAGTAATATCCATAGCTTCAGTATCATTAATGTTGAATAGTTTTTTAATGACAATGTGGGAAATGAACTGTGTAATAGTCTTATCATTAACGTCCGCCTCGGTAGCGTAGATGGTAGCGTGTCTGCCTCACGTTCAAGAGGTCCCGAGTTCGAATCTCGGTCAGGGTGAGTTACCTGGATAAGGTTTTCTCCGGGGGTTTTCCTTATCATTAAAGACGAATGTCGGATAACACTAAGATAACACTAAGCTATATCGACCCTGGGCACATTTGAGCACCATTTCACCCATTTCAACCATTTCATTCACCGTCCGATATGACTTAACGTTGGAGGACGTAAAATTACAAAAAAGTCTATCATTAACAACATTAATAACAACTACGCTGATAAAGCTAATTATTTCTAATAGAGTGTGATCCATCTAAACCTGAACCATTTTAATATAATACGCAATTGCCCTGCGCCGAGGCGTAGCGGGCTAAGACAGCATGCCTTGGTCCCTGGCCACGGAAAGTGGCCCGGGTTCGATCCCACCTATGTGTTGGGGATTTCAGATCCCGGGTATAGGACCGGTGCCCACTCAGCATCGTGAGGAAAGTGGGGAGCTTACGATGGTTAAGCAGCCCTGGTCACGGAAACCAACACTTCCGGCTGGGGGATGCCGAGATGCTGACCCATCTCCTCCCCGTATCGGTTGGATGATCGCCCACCTCTGCCGTGCGTAAGTGGGCGTGAGGCCGGCAGTCGGGTTGGTAGGCTCAGGCCCACTTGGGACTGTTACGCCTTGGGTTACGGGTTATAAAACACAATTGGGAGATTACATTACACTATTTACATCTCAGAGAAAATGTTGGAAGTGTCCTCCACTAGCATCTATACATATTTGCACTCATCCCATCATATTCTATGAAGTGTTACGGAGAGTATCCTCGCCAATGTTACATATTTCGGTTCGAATGGATTCCTTGAGAACATCAATTGTCCGTGGCCTATTCTTGTATACTCTATTTTCAGATATCCCCACAAGTAAAATTCTGGGGAGGTTAGGTTAGGGGGCAACAGACCGTTTGAGATTATTCGATTATCAAAGAAACTGGTTACAAGTTCCATGGTGTCATTAGACGTATGGCTCGTTGCTGCATCTTGCTAGAAATAACCTTCTCTCAATTCGATTTCATCTCCGTAAAATTTCGGAGACTAGATATATATTTGTAATGTTACGTCCTCTAACGTTAAGTCATATCGAACGGTGAATGAACAAGTGAAATGATGCTCAAGTGCACCCAGCTTAGAGTTACCCGACATTCGTCCTTCAGGATAAGAGAAAACCCCGGAAAAACCTTATCCATGTAAACCCCCCAAACCGAGATTCGAACTCGGGACCTCTTGAACTTGAGGCAGACACGCTACCATCTACACTAGCGAGGTGGGCACAGAGATATGGTGAGACGAGTGCAAACATGTATATATGCTGGTGCGGGACAGTTCCAACCTTTTCTCTGAGATATAGTGTAATGTAATTTCCCAGTTTTGAATTATATTCTCCCACAGTTGCACATGTCTCCTATTATTGGTTCAAAGGTTATTGAAATGGTTCAGGTTTATATGGATCGCACTGTAATCATTTGAAATAGTTTATAGAACACGTTCTGTGTTCTGATATTTTTTAAATAAATATTCTCACTGATATACACGACTAAGTGCATAAAATCGTGTCCAGGTTCTTTTCTTCATAAGGAAATATACTAAATTCTCTCGTCCTGCCTCTTCCCTTACTTGGTTTAATTATCATCTCAGTTCCCCATTGTCCTTCTATTCTGAGTCAGAAACCAAACTTTAACCAGTAGATATGCCCCCGAGTGCCGAATTTTGACTTCAAACCAATACTAAACAACATAACTAGTAACTGGCATATCATGACAAAACTTGCCTTCCAACCACACTTCATTTGCCTTGCCCTGACCTTACAAAAATAAGCAAAAGTTAAAGCTATAAATAGTTGCAGATTTCCTATAAAACGGAGATCTTAGAAATTCTTGACATTATTTCTCATAGATTAATGTGCGTGTGTGTGTGAGTGTGTGTGTGTGTGTGTGTGTGTGTGTGTGTGTGTGTGTGTGTGTGTGTGTATGTGCCTGACATTCGGTATATTGTTTACATTTGTGGTAAGTATTCAGATGTGTTATTCTTTCTGTTATCTCTAAAATTACACAATAACTCTAGCTCAACATAATGACATGCCCATCGAAAGAAATAAAAACAAAGGAAGACAGGGTTTAATCTTTAAGTTGGATATACTAGCGAAAGTTCACTGTTGATACTTGATAATCCAATTAATTTAAAGTTATATCAACGCTTATGTATGCGAAACTCAACAAATGAATTACGGAGTTTTCAGTGTTTTAGGTAATTCATAAATGGTTCCTAAAATTGGTGTAAAACAACCTTTTCTATTTAATTTTAAGCCAAATTGATTGAAAACTTCTGGAACTAACATATTCAGTTGTTTGTTCAACAAAAAATGAGGTATTTTTCCAACTAATGTATTTTTTGCTGCCTGCGGGAGAAAAATTTAAACATCAAACGCTATATGTAACTGTAGCCGCTAGCGTCTTGACAGCATCACACCCTCCAACCTATCAAATCCGAATAGAAAATTATATATCGCCATTTTCAAGCAAAACAGTATTATAAATATATCTCTGTATTTCTATAAAGAGAAGAATAATTTCTCATCTTATCCAATAAATGTTTATGGGGGTTAGATCGCTTGGCTGTCACCAAGGCGGCCCGGGTTTGATCCCAGGCGACCGCAAAGTGAGATTTGTGGTGGACAACACGGCGCTGGGGCGGATTTTCTCCGGGATCTCCGGTTTCCCCCGCCATCTCATTCCACCGTTGCTCCATCTTCATCTCATGTATCATCAGTGTCATCGCCTGCGGTGCCGTATGTAGTAAAAGCGGGCGTTAAACACTACACATTTCATTTTATTTTCATTTCTGACCGTAAATGCTGTTGAACCGGTTCGGTTTTTTGTTGTGAAACTATTGTGTGGTGCGTGGAGCGAATAAATTTACATTAGCAAACATTTCGAAATGAAAAAAATTACTTTTCAATTAGTTGTTTAAAAGCTCTGCTATTTACTCTGAATTTAATTTTAACTTCATATCCGCATTTCTATTTTCTCTAAAATGCACTTAGATTAAGTGGGGGAATTTTATATTCCAGCCAAAAATTATTGTGACTTTCTGGGTTCGTAGAATTAAAAGTGCAACTTGTAGAAATTCAAAATGTTTTTATTTCCGTAGAAAAACACTCTGTTCAATTCTTACTGTAGCAGAATTACGTCACTTACACAATTACAATGTACCAAGGTCGTTGACCAAAACAAAGAGTTCACTTCCAAAACACACCAGCTTCAATTACAGCTCTCGTTGCGACTCTGTTTACAACTACTGTTTATGATTGCCCCTTAGCGAGTCGCGGCTTTCTTATATATACCACTACTCATATTACTCGACATATCTGGAATATTCTGTAACCAGCAAGAAATCGTATGTTCTGTAAGACAATCAAGATGACACACAATTCTCCTTTTTTATCTAAAATTATCTGTTTGTCATGCCTTTTATCTCCGCACTATGTTTATCTGCTTAGGCAAGCTCTTTATCTCCGTGCCGAACCTTTCCTTGCCTCACCGCAGCCATGACAATACCCATATTTCACAAAAAAATATACGTTTTGAATATTCTTGAATTAAAAATAAGCCTTTTTCAGATAGAGGTAGGTGTGTGTGCGAATAGCATAACTTAGAAAACGAATATCTGGTTAAAAACAAATAACTTACTTGAGTTCAACAATTTTCAAGGACTCTATTAAAAGATTTTAAAGAAAATTCCCACCCCTATATGTCAAAATATATTTTACTTGGAACATCTTTCAAAATAATTGATCTCTTAAAAAGGACCTGACACCGAAATTAAGGGGTGCAATGTATAAAGAATCGTAATGGACTTCAAAGGAGTCTTGTATGTTTGTTACCACACGAACAGCTGCAGTTGGTTGAGTCGTGTAACAAAAGACACGGGAAAAACAGAATTCTAATGGGTAGCACTTGACTTTGTTGAATAAGGCATTCTTCGGACCCTAATAATGACAATGGACAAAATTGTCACCAAGGGAATCTTTGTGTGTATAAAGGGCTTCGAGAAAGTGAAAGCTACACACTCAAGTGCAGCTGTGAGAACAGACAGTCCGAGGCAAGAGGCCGATTAGGGCAGTCCTCTTCTTCTGTCTTGGTCGGGGGCAGACCAGACGTGAGAGAAGATATTTGTCGGTTCATATATACGTGAAGAACGAATTAAGTTTATCGAGTAATAAGCATTCCACCTTCAGTCTCTCTGAACAGTGATATATTGGTAACCCTTGGGCGGCAACTTCAAGTTCGATGTTCTGATAAAAAGAAGCAGTCATTAAACCAGTTTGAAACGGGCATTCCTGTGTCATTAAAACTATCCTTCTCATACATATCCACGCATACCCGGAGATAAACCTCATTGCTTAACCCTGAGCTAAACATTTGCTTCAAACTGTAGCGTGAAAGTGGAATCGTGCGCCAACCATTCTATTTTGCTTCAGACCCTAAGGATTTTAGTTAATGTTCAATTTGTTCAAGATTTTTTTTTGCAATATACATGTGACACTTTCCTGCAGCATTGTTACATTATTAGCATAACCCATAAATCGCAAAAAGTAAGCAAAATCTCACCAGAGAGAAAATGCAGGTGTCTGTTAAGGCACGAAAGTTGCCATTTTTATCATCATCATCATCATCATCATCATCATCATCATCATCATCATCATCATCATCATCATCATCAGCAGCAGCAGCAGCAGCAGCAGCAGCAGCAGCAGCAGAAGCAGCAGCAGCAACAGCAGCAGCATCATCATCACCATCTTTTTGTGTATGAGCCCTGTAGGACCACACAAAGTATTTAGAAACGCTTCTCAGCTCTCCTAAGAGTGGCTGCGCCGTGGCTCAGTGGTTAGACCGCTAGGCTCTCACCAAAGCGACCCGGGTTCGATCCCAGGCGACCACAAAGTGAGATTTGTGGTGGACAACACGGCGCTGGGGCGGGTTTTCTCCGGAATCTCCGGTTTCCCCCGCCATCTCATTACACCGGTGCTCCATCTTCATCTCATGTATCATCAGTGTCATCGTCTGCGGTGCCGTATGTAGTAAAAGCGGGCGTTAAACACTACACATTTCATTTTATCCTAAGAGTTCAAAGTTCTCTTATTCTTTGGCTGAGAGCTTTCTCTCTCTCGTCTGTCCACGTTGTTCTAGGATTTCTTCGATTTGTCGTCTTGGTCAACTTGCCACTTGTGCACCTTCATTATAAAGACGTCCCTGTCGTCTTGAGTTTCCTGGCTATTTTAAACCATTTTTCTTCACAAATCCATTACATAGTGTCTGCGTATGCATTAGTATTATTTGTCATCATCATTGTCATCAACTGCACAATAAATATTTTCGAGATGACTGTTTATATCTTTGAATTCTTTGAGATGCTTATACTTTTCTCAAATGTAAAGTAAATGATCATGAATCGTTTTTTTTTCTGTCTTGACAATGCAAAGAGAGTGGGACTTCAGAGGTATTACATAGCAAGTAGTTCTTGAAAGATTTGACTGTTGCTTAAATCTATTGTGTTCTCGTATTCCCATTTTACCCATAAGGAAATGCTCAATAAAGCAATTTCTAAAACGCCTATCTCGTTTATTATAAAATCGTAATATAGTCTAAGTCCTGCACCGTGGCGTGGCGGGCTAAGGCAGCATGCCCTGGTCCCTGGCCACGGAAAGCGATCCGGGTTCGATCCCACCCATGTGGTGGGGATTTTAGGTCCCGGGTATAGTACCGGGGCCCACTCAGCATCGTGAGGAAAGTGAGGAGCTTACGCTAGGTAAGCGGCCTTGATCATGGAAACCAACATTCCGGCTGGGGGATGCCGAGATGCTGACCACATCTGCTCCCCGTATCGGTTGGATCATCGCCCACCTCTGCCGTGCGTAAGTGGGCATGAGACCGGCAATCGGGTTGGTAGGCCTTGGCCCTCTAATTGCTGTCGCGCCATGGGTTATTTATTTTAATATCGTCTAAGCAAATTTAGATTACTTATTCAATTTTTTTTTGATAAAATCCTGTTCAATTGGCACATAAATTACGAAGGAAATCCTAAATAAGCATCATATTTAAAATATTTATCGAAGTTCGTGCAATTACATCAGAGTATCCAAAAACAGATTAAAATCTTGGTACTCAGATAGGCCCTTTTGTGGAAGCCTGAATTTCAGGGCGTGGTAGACGAAAGAGAATGTGTCGGCCATCCTGTCAAATTTACAGGACCTGCTCATAAATCTCTCACGCTCCTTTTCGTTTCCGCAGGTAAACTAAACACACGGGGAACCATTAAAGGGAAAAGTTATCTCGTTTGTCCCTACTCTACCTTGCAGTTACACACAAAAAAGTAAGGCGTGTGCCTACAAGAAGAAAAGTAGCTGCAGGCAGGAGATGTACTGACTTCCTCGCCGACACTGACATTATTACAAGTTTCTAATGAAGACCTGTGTGTAAACGCTTCCCTTCCTTCACGTTACCAACTTCAACATTATGAGTCTACATCGAGCGTTACGCTTAATTTATTTTTATAGGCTCAATAAACCTTTTTACAACGAGACACTACTTAACAAAGTAAAACATGGAAAGAAAGAAAATAATTTGCTTTCTAGTGTCATTTCTTGTTAATTGGATTATAATAGTATTTTAAGTTGGCAGTATTGGATTATAATTAATTAAAATAGATTACTAATTATAAAGTCTAAATTTAAATAAAGAATATTTCATCATAAACACCATTATTATTACGAGGTATAATTATTTTATTTTTACTTATAATGTAAGATTAACCATATACAGTGAATTGTTTAACAATATTTATGATATTGAATACGTACAACTACCTAGAATGCGTAGTTTTTCCCATTCAGTGACATAACATGTTAGGTTGTTATAAAATTGCTTAGAAAGAAATACTATTTGGACTTGATTTTTGCAAACCAATAATGATAATGTATTTTGTAGTGTCTTGTTTGGAATTTTTATTACTACGTTTTAACTTGTATTAGTAACGTCCGCCACAGTTTCTTACATATTACACGTGTTTGTTTCCTCAATTTTAGCATGTCAAAATATTTAATTCCAAAGGTTCATCAATTAATATCCAAAAGCATGAATTTCGACAATACTACAATGAGGTTTTCATCGAATAAAAGTGAAGCCACTCCTAGATTAGAGGTACAGATATAAAGTGTCTAGCCTAAGAATGAAATGTTCTATATTAATGGTAGGAGGGTATGTCATCTTATAGTTACACGAATGTGAAGCTGATAAAACCAAGCTAACATTACGTTATTAAGAGTATTTCATAATGGGCATAATCCTTAAAAGTATTAACAATAATTTACTTATGTAGTACTTGGAAAAAATAACTACATTCAAATGCAAGAAACTTGTGCAATTCTATGAAAATCTACTAATTTTACACACGAGATTGGTTCAAGTTTCTTAGACATATTAAATGGACGCAAACCTGACACGCCACTTAGATGAAAAATAGTAGTTATTGCAAAACAGACTTTTTAAAGGGATTTGCTATAAGATGTCAGTTATTTTGACTAGAAAGTAACGGTCAACGATCACCAATAGATATAAACCAAGTGTTACCTGCCAAAACCAAGACTCACGAGCGATGCAGAGCTTAGATTATCTGCAATATCCTTACCTATATTCTAGGAATTGCTTAGAAGTTCCTACGACTGCTGTAGAGCTAATACTATGAGGTATAAAATATTTCATTCGTGCGATCGTTAACTAGAGTACCGATTTGAGTAAAGTGATCTCAGAGCCAAAATAATTACTTTTTCCACTAGATGTTTGAGAAAACATATGAGGAATATTTCAATGTTCATTTCGCAATAAGTATTTTTGAATAAGTATTTATCCAGGTCTTCCTATATTTTTTCAGGTCCTTGCTTTTCAATACATGAATTTTTTTACATCGACATCCATGAATATATTATGTATTAAATTAATGTTTAATAGAATTCTGGTGCTTATTTGTATCGTTTTCAAGCATTCATTAGTAAACCACCAAAATCATTCGTCCTAATGGTACAGTCTGGTACCTCTATGAACTTCCTTCTTGTTCGTGACAATTAGGTTCTAAAAGGTCAAGTGTCAGTGACGCCAAACCTTATGCGAAAAAGGGTAAGGCGGGTTTGCCTCCACCTTCTTTCCCCCGTGCAATGGAGCATTCATGGGAGCGAGAAGAAACCTTTATAATGTTTGGTTACCTGAGTGAGTGAAGGGGAAATGCCGAAAACAAAGGAAATGTGTTCGAAGGACACGGTGACCTAATCAATAGCACTCAACGTTGGGTAAAGCTGCAACGAATTATCGTAGAAAATTGCGTTGCATTGAAGTTGTTTAAGTGGTGCCCTGAAACCATAGGATTTATGTTTAGGTAACTACGGAAGCTACTCTCATGTTGAAAAACAATGAAATTGGATAGTAATACACTAATAAAATATTTTTTGGTTTGATGCGAAATGAAAGGGGATGTAAAATACTTACTCTTCGTAAAATATTATCGCATAGCACACCAAGAACTGAGTGCGATGACAATTTTATATCATGATATAGTAAGAGGTAATAAATGCAATCCCTGCTCCGGTGAGGTACACCCTTATTAATAAATCAACAGCTGCACCTGGGAATCTGTTAAGTTCCTTATCACTAGGGAATCTAGTATATTTGAGCAACCTTAGTAACATCCTGTACAGAAGAACTTTTTATCAGAATAGGTTCCTCAATTCACTAGCGAGAATCTTACTTTTCAGGGAGAGAATGAAGCATCGAAGTTTATCGGCTATTGAGTTTTATAACATATATCTGTAAAGGTATTTTACTTAAAGTGGTACACTT
>CM060951.1:37581838-37701838 GCA_030765055.1 Mantis religiosa
AATAAATAAATAAATAAATAAATAAATAAATAAATAAATAAATAAATAAATAAAAAAATAAAAAATAAAAGAAAGTCCGTGTTTCTGTATCTTTGTGAACAGACAAAAAGGTTATTTAAATACAAAACGTAGTATTTAAGTTTAACACTAAGAGAAGATCTCTCACCAGACTCCCTTTACATGACATATTTACAGAAAATTTTAATTTGACGAAAAGTAATGCTTATTAAAAGTACTTTTATAGCAAATTACGATGTATGTTTGCCTTTTTAGGAGTGCTCCTCATTCTTGAAAGCTCTTGCATAGCTAGCAAAGTGTAAGTTTAATAAAAAAATCGTACTTCCCAAAATATAATTTCATTAAAGCATAGAATTTATTATTAAATGCAGCTTTTCTATTTGGAGTTAACTATTTTCGAGACATTACTTATTATTGGTTTCCATTCTTTGTTCGTCTCTCTCTCTCTCTCTCTCTCTCTCTCTCTCTCTCTCTCTCTCTCTCTCTCTCTCTCTCTCTCTCTCTCTCTCTCTCTCTCTCGGGGCCTTGCAATGAGAACGGTATTTAAAGAATTACATATCGAGTTGCTCTTAAAAGATTTGACTATCACGAAAATGTTACTGTATTCCAATAATCCTGCTGTAGATACGTATAAGGTAATACTCAATTAAACATTTACATATCAACTTTATAAAGGAATAGGCCTATTATGAAGTGTGATAGGGGGATTTATACGAGTACTATGCGTGAAATTTCTTCTCACATTTGTCACGAAAATGTAACAATTTAGCAAGGTCACTATTTATTTCAGGAACAAACGTTTTGACTATGCATGTTCGGCTTAACGACCGTAAGATAATCCTTAGCTCCATTGGAAAATGCAAAACGCTCATATAAACAAAAAATATATATAATTAAATGTTCAATATACACTCTAATATATTTAAGACTATATTTGAATAGATTTAATAAAGAAGCCAACTATTTCAGAAGCAACACATCACATTGCCTTAAATTTACCAGCACCTACTTTTACTCAGACATCATTTCAACATTGCTAATTAAATTATTACTGTTATTAAAGCATCTAAGATCAATAGCAATTCTTATGCAAGAAGTTGTAGCATATGAAGTTGTACTTTGCAATTTAGCTTTCAGTTTACTTATAATTAAAGTAACCTGTTTTTAAGCCTACACTGTTATGGAATATCCACTATATCTTCTTTATCATTGTTGTACACTAATTTTAGTTAATACAAGCCTTTTATAACATATTTAAATTCTTTGTAAATACGCTTTTCTAACGCTGTTAGTAAAATTAAAATAACATTCGTCTTCCATTAAGAGTTTGTGGAGCGAATAAACAGTTAACTTTTATAGTTTCAATAATGCATTTGTTTTACATTTTCTTGAAGATATAATTTAAATCAATTCAATACAAATTACTTATAATTGTGAAAGTGAATAAGGATATTTCTAGTAAAATTTTGTTCAGTAGATATCGAATTTCATAAATAATTAGGCCTTTTGCTTAAAAATATAAACTTGTCCACCTTCCTAGCGCAGATGGTAGCGTGACTGCCTCACGTTCAAGAGGTCACGAGGTCAAGGTGAGTTGTCTGGGTAAAGAAATTAATGGTATAGTGGCGCTGTTCGAACGGTTACCATGGATTTATCTTTAGTAATAGATACCTCTCAGATAACGCACTAATTACTCCACGTGGAGTGAACATATATCTGCCATTTGTGATTTCTGCTGATTCCATTGGTTGAAGTGATGCGTTCATTGGTGCTTAGCACACGACTGGGAGACCCGTCAGTACCCATCTCACTCTTGCAAGAATAATCAGTGCCTTATCTGAGAGGTTTCTGTTAACAACGATAAATCTATGGTGACGGTTCCACCAGCGCGACTGTAACTAAATCCTATGGATCCTGAGCTCGTTTGAGCGTCATTTTGCATTTATTTCATTGTCCGATATGACTTGACGTTGGAGGGCGTAAATAATAATAAAAAAGAACCATCCTGGAACGTTAGGAAGAAATTAGGAAGAAATTAGTTATCTGATCTTCCAAAGTTGTAATGCTATGAGTTTTGAAAAAATCCACAATCTCAAGTAACCTTTTTCATGGAATTTAAATTCCTTTCACTTAGATTAAAACATGATTACAGAACAATTACAAGCTATTTATCATCTCTTTTGTAAAGATCCTCTGAGATTTTGTTCTCAATGTTGTAGACAGATAATATGTGGTTTAACAAATATAGTATAGGTCAAACATTTTTTCGATACTAAATTATATTTGAAAAATCCGCCACCTTTGCGAATTTTTTCATTTATAGTTATATACTTTAAGGTTATAAGTATCTATTAAGGTTTATAATACTATAACTATCCTGACAACACACCTATCTGCTTTCTGAAATGCGTTGACATCGAAGCTTAGAACATACAAATGTTCATAGATTGAAATATCCATCGCAAGGTATATAGAAAGCCAAACAGTTGGTAAAATTACTGTAACAACTGCATTCTGACGATGTATTCTCACGATTTGCTCATTCAACTTAAGTTTGCTTTCACGTACTTTGTATATTCCTTTTTTAGAAAGGCTTATTTTTCTATATACTTTATCCTTTTCAGAAATATCCACTATAAAAAATAAAGGAACCGAATGAATAGCGGAAGTCAGTATTAAAATAATAGTTTTGAAATGCCTGATCTTTTCGTGATATTGTGAAGTAAATTTCAATAACGACAAAGCATTGAAAAATTACAGGATAAAAACACCACAGAAAATATATAAAATTTAACGCAATGACTTATTTCTCATGCAGTATATTAGCACACTTAAAACATTTCATCAAAATCAGACATTTTTAGAAAATAGAGGATAACGAAAAAAATATCGATCTAAAGGTTACTTTTAAGTGGTTGTTTTTGTAAAATGAGGAATATAATTACGAAATATAATTTTAAGCGACCTGTGGTTTTGCAAACCGTGCCTCACGCACATACAAAACCGTTTTGGATTCAGGAAATCTCAAAAGATATCTTAGGACGGATGTCGGCAGCACAAAATGATAGCACCACAATGACACAGATATGAAACTAGCCTTATCAATTAACTGATATCAAACCATTTCTTTTTTTCGTCTTTTTATCCCATTATAATGAATGGTAGAATGTGGACAACGAGCAAGAGGCGCTAAACACTGAGAATAATAAGCAAATATGTGCTACATCAAGTACAAATTGCCACTAATATAGCCCCTACGGGCAATGATAAACAATGTAGGTACAATCGCAGAGAATTTAGCATTTAAATACATTTATCGTACAACAAAGTATAGAATTATTACGTCATAACTGTTTTAACGTCATTACATAAAAAATTTACTAAAGTCTTTAATGCCACTATGTATCTTTTATCATAAAATCGACTAAAAGTTTGTCATTTCTCTTTGAATACGTTTTAAATTCGCACGGTAGTTTGTAATTGTTACTGGCTCTGTCGAGTATTCTAGTTAAACAGATGGTTGTATGAATTGAAATGAATCTGATCTTTGAAGAGCCCTACGTTTTTGCCAACTTAAGGACTTGGGAACATAGCCAGTGCATTAATGAGCAAATAATCAATGAACACTAAAATGATAGCTTTCCCAATGGTAAACCAAAGGTTTTTCGTAGTTGGCCGTTTACCTTACAATTAATTGTGACAATTAATAAATGTTTTATTACTTCATGGGATTTATTACTTCAAGAGATCCAATACCATAAGAGCCAAAATATTTTTGGAAGGAAAACGTGTTGAACAAGTCATCTGCTTTAACTAGCTTGATTGCAATCTTTTTTTTTAAAAATAGTGACATTTTAAATAAAATCAACAAATTTAATCTTATATGTGGCAACATAAAGAGAACCTTAAAGTACGAGAAGAGACTAAATTGAAGTTTTATAAAGTAATGGAAGTTGCTATGTTATTATATGGTGGTAAATTTTGGACTTTAACGAAAAGCAAGAACAAATTATTGAAAGAGCATAAATGAAGTTTTTAAGAAATGTAGCAGGGTATAATTTCCTTGATAATTAAAGAAAAGAGGACATGGAAAATATTTAAGCTAACAGATAGAACAAAACAATATCGGAATAACTGGAAGGAACATGTCGACAGAATGAATGATAGCCGCATTCGAAAATTAATTTTAGATTACAAATCATTACTTAGAAGAAATATTGGTAAACCAAGATAAAGATATATACAATACTTTTAATTTAAAATTTATCAGACCGGAACCAGCCTTAATGGCTTAAAACATAAAAAGTTGTTTATGATGATGATGTTGATGTTTTACTGGTTCAGAATATGAAATATTAACGGCAGAACTAAGATTTACACTATAGTAATAAATAACCAACAGTAAACAAATTAACAAAATTAAAACTGGCAGAAAACTCTTTAAAAATACATCATTATAAAAAGCACTATAGTAGGTCCTTAAATTTTAGGCACAGAGTAGTAAAAGAATACCAAAGAAATACCAAACAATGAGTATATTTTATTCCAATGTGTGAGATATTATATATGTTACCTATATATTAACAAATGAACAAAGTAGGCAAATACCTAGCTCTGATAATGAGCGAACGATATCAACATATTAACCTTGTATATTTAAATTATAATAGTGAATTAGATGAAGAAACCTTGATAAAAACCAGCATCAAATTTTCAAGTCAATTGTCACGGAATGCTTACCTCCACTTTCATCTTCGGAATCCATCATTCTCGTCTCTTAAATTTCAAACTCCTCCTCAAATCATGCAGAAAGTAATGTTGGTAGCGTGGATGGATAACTCAGGTAGTTTAAGTGCCGATTCAATTTAAGATTGCCACATACAGCGCTATATTCACCCAATACGCGAGACCTCCGACAAGTATAACGTATGGCGTGTGTTCACTGCACTTTTGCACATGCCACTGGCTTTTCACATTATCTGCTAGTGGAGTCCTCTGTACTGACCTTGTCGAATCTCAAGGTGTTCAGCAGCTATGAAGGGCTCCCACAGGATTGCAGTGCTTTATTAGCTCATATTTCTAAGACCTCTATTACCCATCTACCTGCAGTTAGTATTGCGCTTCACCGAAATTCGTAAAGATTTAATGACAGTTCCCTTAATAAAAAAGGATCACTTTTAGAAGAAAGACCCGGTCTCAGAAAGCATTTGGTTAAATAATAAACCTAATATTTTAGTTGAAAGTCCTGCAAAAATATGACAGCAAAACGTAACTGGAAATTTATTCAATGCATAGCAAATAAAATAAAATCCTGAGACCTCTGGATTAATTTTCACAAATCATTAACTATAAGAGAAAAAAGTCCACTATATAAATGAAAATAAGTTATAGCATATAAATTAATAAATATAATTTTTTTAGCCTTAATTATAACTCGGGTATTCTCTATGAATTTCCAAACATATCATATTTTTCAATTGGTAAGTAGGTATTCACATTTTTCGTAGTCATACAAAGAGTATGGACTTTCAAAGACCTACTGTAACCTTCTTATACATAACATGAACGTGAACGTATACTGAGCTTATTTAGATTAACAAGTAGTGAGGAAAAAAGACTTTGTAAGAATATTTTACAAAAGAGTAGAGAAGTCACATGAACTACGTTTTTATCACAAATAAAGCGTTCAAAAATAAATTCTTGTACAACCCTGTCTATTCATTTTATTTTAATAGCAAGGCAACTATATAATTCAAAAAGCTTTGTTTTACATATCTACCTAGCGTTTCAGTTTTAATATCCATAATAACAGTATCATCTAAAGAAAGAAAACACATCTTGCAAATGTAATGTTATTTATTACTGCCATGCCTCCTTTTGTAACCGACATAAGACTTTTAAAAATCAGTTTCTTTAGCCCATTTCGTTGTAGTTAGAATCTAAAACAGGAGACAAGGGATAATGGATTTTCTAATTAAAAGTTTCTGTATAATGACTTTGAAATTACTCCTATTGATTCTCACAGAAATTTTAGAACAGTGGCTTAGTTCTTAAACTATAATCTATGATTGTGAATTGGAAACTGAAAGAAAGAACAAGGAATAAAGGACATAAAATATCTTAATGAAATCTATAGTTGTATAAATGTTAAGAAACGTTTTCGGTAAAATATGTAATTGAAGCTTTGTGATGTAATGGTCAGTGCCCATAATGGTCAGTGCCCATTGTGCCCATAAATATAATGGTCAGTTTAGGATGGTGATATTTCATGCAAATTTTGTCACATCTGCGGCATTTTTTTCGCCATTCTTGATGTGTAAATAAATTGAGCAACACCGTGTAGAACTTGTTCAGTGAAACTCTTCTGGATCATACAAATTTTAGAAAGCCTTTTGTCAGTCTTCAAGTGGAACTTACCGGTTATCCAGAAATTATCCAGATCTACAATCGGTAGGCTGCCGTTCAGGTGAAACTGAAAGCACTCTCTTGCGTATTTAGCAGTTCCCAAAACCTCGTCCCCTGCACCACCATGTGATTGATACCGTTTGATGTCCTTGTAGTCTCAAAATTCAACCAAAAGATTTCCAAGCGTGTATAGTTTCCAATCGTTCAAAGGTAATGTTAATAAGATTTTAGGGAAAAAGTACATGCAGGAATTCTTGGGATAAAGCAGATATCACCGATATAATCCAGACATAACCAAAGTGTTTTTAAGGCGGCCATTTGTGATGCACTGTAAATTAAGTAATTGTAGATCCTTTTGTACTGCACAATGCAAACGCCGTCAGTACGCCATTGCACCTTGGCGACGCTGCAAATTTTACATATTTGTAAAATACATGTCATATACACAAAGTTTAGGAGAACATGAACACTTGGAAAGTTATAAGTCACCTACTTTCCCTGTTTATGACAGTTCATTGCATATGGGCAAAGGACTCCATCCTGTCACTACTACGCATGCGTAGATGTATATGTATTTTAATTGCGTAGTTAAAATCATCCGCTTATTTCTGTATAGCATTTATAGATATATATTAACTTTACACGCTTTAAAATATTATTACAAAATCGTTGTATGTACCTTTTAAGCCTCTCATTTTATTTAATAACAAATTTTAAAGGAAACTACAGTCTCTTTATCTAGTCCTCTTCTTTGAAACTGTGACAAATCAACATTTATTTCATGAAACACTTAGTATAAAACGCAACCTCATTTTCTTAAATTAAAACAATAAAAGCATTGTACATATTTAAATAGAAAGTTATTAAAAAGGATAATTTATACAAGTGCAAATCGATTTCTTTTATCAAGAAACTTATTTTGATTGTAGAGCATCGCTTGAAATAAAAGTAAGTTAATTTATTAAAACAGTTTCATAGATTAACATTGTCAATATAAGTAATTTTGACTCCACATTTATGCAGCTTAATTTTAATTCGGATTTTTCTTTAAGATAATAAAAAGATGGGTTATGGTTTATAACATCCGATGCCGTACATTTATTTTTTCTACTTATTATTTGCACAGTTGATTTATTACAGGTTCCTCACTGGATATCTAACGAATCATTTTGATTCCACACGTGCTGTGTGCACGCTTATTATGCTTGATGCCTCGCATAATCTATAATAGTTTTATGATCAGTCGCCATATCGATGTTAATGCGGTTTAAAAACAAAGATCATAAAAGGTGATAGGGTTGAACAGAACGCCGACGGCCTCCCACTGACACCTGCTATTTCCAGTTTATGGCTTGTTCATTGCGCCGAAGTGGCACAAAGCCTTTGAAGCCGTCGAGGACAAAGCCTCATCAGCAAACTCCATAAACCCAAACAGACGCAGAAACGAAATAGCTCTGGGTCACGCTGTTTTGATTTCCTAAGAGTTTCCGCAAAGGCACGTGCGCTTAAAACAATTTTATTTGTGTCCACGCTTCATTTTTAGCACTAAATGTAAAACTGAACTATACTTCATGTTTTCAAAAGCATAAAACCTTTTCCTGTTGCTATTTATACACTCTCTGAACAGTTTTATCTTTAGCAGTTCTATTACCCTCCCTGCAATGCTGAGCAAGTATTGTAGCCCACCCAAATTCGATACCGGAAATGCGTGTTTTGATATTCATTGCAAAATAATAAAGCATTTTTTAAAAAATGTCTCATCTGTGCGACTGTCTGTCAACGTATAATTTAAAAATGAGATATTGTTTAATACCTTTTTCTCCTTTCTCTGTTTATGGAGGACATATAACTTAGCGCCTGCGATAAAATGCCTGTCGAGAAGCAGACAATCTCTGAACCAGAGAGAATTCTAAAGAGGGTGATCAGCTCAAACACTGGTATGGGAGTGAGGAAGAAGGTGTCAGAAATTGAAAGCGAAATAAATGAAAGGAAAGGTGAAGATATGATGAAAGGCGAGGGAACCCGGAGAAAAGTCCCTGGGACGTTCCACATACTGCTTCCTGGGATGGACTCGCCCTGGTGACAGCCGAGCGATCTAAACATCAACTGCAGTAAATAATCAATCTTGTCATTTAAGTTCAGCATGTTCCTAGGACAAAACGCAAAGCCTTAAAAATGCTTGGAAGTCTTATGTTTTACATCCATATTAGATTCACATTTCCTTCGCCCTATTCCTTATTGGTTAATTCCATTTTAACTCACCAGCATTCTCATGGGGCAGCCAACTATTTACTTGTTTGTTACATTGCCAAAGTGAAAGAATTTGTTGAACATGAAAATGCTTTCAAGGAAAAAGAAGAACAACTGAAGAATGATATATTTCGAGAAGTCTTTGATACCGTCCCTGTTAGGCAATACCATCATAATAACCCCGAAAGTCTTATTACATGCATAATTAAGGGCGGATAGATGCCACAATATGAATTAAAGTTATAATAAATATAGGATAATGACTAAGCATACAAGTGCAGATACTAAACAGGCAATCCCAATATATATATTATTAAAAGCATGAACCCAACGTGTTAAGGGAGAGGGCAAAATGAACATTGTCCCGCACAGACAGGTTCTTTGGGTATTTCTTGCCGACAAAGGTGGCATTCTCCAAGGGTAGACCCTTGGCGCCAGCATAAGTATTGACCTGAAAATAATACGTGACGAGAGAATAGACTCTGGAATCTAAGGCACACAGTTCCAAACATGCTTATGCATTAATTAGCTAGACTGTGGGAAAGAGAAATTCGCGTGGAATACATGCCTCATACACTAGAAATTGCTATTTATTCAAGAGTAGGGATAAAACACAACCTATAAGGGACAAGCAACCGGTCACATGACCTCTAAAGTGTCCAAAATTCGGCGAAAGCAAGGGGAAATTCGTGCAATGGCGACATTCGATGTTTGCTAGGAAATTCACTCTGATTCGGCGTGTGAGGGAGGCAACAAGTACAGAAATTTCATCAGAGTCCGCGTTCGTGGATAGACGGAGTAACTCACATTAAGTGGTTATCGAACACTCTGTGGTAGCAAACGAGAGAAACTGCACTCGCTACAACGTCATTTAGATGTTACCAAACTCGGTTCTTTTGTTTAATAATCCTCCGGAAATACTACGTTATGCGAAGTATTCACTACCGACGTTTAGGAACAACGCGTACACTGATACATATAAGTCGTGTCATGCGCGCAGCAACGTGAAAATCTCAAATCTCGCGCCTAATGTGCGAATAACATCGTCAATAGTGGCGAGTGGAGAGGACTAATTATAACAATAAACTTGGTATTCAAAGGTCGTGGTGTCTTATATGTGATAATACCCACACCCTGTCAGGACGCACCCACTCCCTGGAACTCAAAAACGAGTACTCATGCAGACCTACCCTGAGAAAAACCCCGACCTGTTGGAAACATCCCATCCATAGTCCTCACCTATCACATATCATATCTTATGAGGTGTTGAGTGCCGGGAGGGCTCAACGAGGTGCTTAACGGGCAAGGACCGCCACATAAATTGGCGCCACAACGTGGTTAAAGTAGTCCTGACGATACAATCAACCCAACGTGGTTAATGTAGTCCTGACCGTACCAGTGACCTACAACATTTGGAGCATTCTTCGGAGTCTCGACTGATGTATTCACCGTCGTAAGTACCGCCAACTAGACCTTGGTACCAACGGAGCCCAGAACACCTAGGACGATGCACCAGTGAACAACGCAACGGAGTACGACTTCACGCAGGACAGCCAACGTCGACAAGACAACAACGTGGACGCAACAATACTTCGTAGTGCAACACAGCTTCAAACCCCCCCATGTGAAAGTGATAAAACCCTGACTCAGGAAGACAGCAGCACCAGGCACGGACATCAACAGTACGTAAGTGGAGATAATTGGATGTAAATGTATTTTTGTTTTATAAATTAATTGTTGTATTTGCATGAGTAGATAGATGCTGCCAGTAGGAATAGGACTTAGAAAAGTGTGCATAAAAAAAGATTAACGAAATTTTGAGAACCCGGAAAAGTGAGTAAAAAGGAATAAGCGGATGATACTCCGAAATAAGAAAGTAATTGAAATAGGTAGCAACATGGCAGACAATAACATTTTAGAAGTGTACCAGGAATCTGAGGGAATGAATGTAGGCGTTGAGGGAAACAGAGAATGTAATAGTAGGCAGGCCGAGGTAACTACTCCGGTACCGAACAGGAATACAGCAAGTGTGGATAGCATGATGCAAATGTTACTACAGAAGATGAACTTGATAGGCAATGAGTTAGGGGAGCTAAACAACAAAATTACCTCTCAAGGTAATGAGTTAGGCAATGAATTAGGGGAACTGAACCGTAAGATTACCGCTCAAGGTAGCGAGTTAGGCAGTAAAATTGCCGCACACAGTAGTGAATTGGCAGATATTAGTAAACAACTCAAGGAGCAAGAAAGTAAATTTACAACGGCACAAGGAGAAATGAGTAACCAGATAAATAGGCAGTTTAGTGAGGTCATGAGTGAGGTAATTGGAGTAAGAAATAACCTCCAGGGTGAAATATGTGTAGTGAGGAGTGAACTCAGATCCACTCAGGAAGAGGTGCGACAAATTAGGGCAGATTATAAGGAAGCTGGCAGCATGAATAATAACATCAGTGTAACAATGAATAATAAGATAGATGAGTTAAGGAATGAGACCATGACTACATGTGTCAATATTTCAGACAAGTGTAACGAATTAGAGGTTGGGGTTGCATCCGAATTGGAAAGTGCAAGAGCTTTAATAGGGGAAAGTCAAAAATCATGTGCTAACGAGATAGTTAAAGTACGGGATGAATTGACACAGGTAGTCACCTCACAATGTGATAAGGTACGAGAGAAGATGAAAGAAATAGCTGTTAGAGAGGTAAGGGAATTATGGAAACGCGGAGAAAACCCTTTACAAAGTCCCGCTTCCACACTTCCTGTCACCTCAGACAATATACTTCCTGTCACATCAGACAATGGAAGACAGAGTGAAGAAAGAACCAATATTAGTGTAGATGACCCATTGTCACATTCTGACAGTAGTTACCGATTTCATAACGCGCCCGGGACTCGCCATACAATACCTATGTCAATGCAATTTCTAAGCGAATTGCCTGTTCCACAATTTGATAGCACGCGCGATAACGCCAAACAATTTATCAACGATTTAGAGGCATATTTTAACTTAAGAGGAATCCCGGAAGAATACAAGATGATAATAGTTCAGAGGGGCCTGAAAGGACATGCTTTAAATTGGTTTCGGCTGACGGTAGGGGAATCGGCACGGTACAATCACTTTCGGGCGGCCTTCATACAGAAATATTGGAGTGACGCCGCACAATACAACGTTAGGAACCAAATTAATAATGGTAGGTACCCCAGAGGCTCTCACGAATCGATGACGGACTACTTTTTGAGACTAGGACAATTGAGTAAACTCTTGCAACCAGCCATGCCGGAAGACCAATTCATAGCGCTTATGGGAAATCACTATCCCGATGTAATCAGGAATCATATCGTAGTGGCACGACCACGGACAATGGGAGAAGCGATAGACTTGCTGACCGCATTACAGGGACATGGAACACAAACAGGTTGGACTGAAGAAAACTTAGACTTTAGGCCACAACCCAGACGACATTTCAATGATGGGATGAGGGCACAACAGCCTAGAAACGGGTACCATAACTATAACCCAGGCAACAGGGATAGGAACCCGCGACCATATGATACACGGCTGAGGGAAGAATGGCGACACAGCAGCCATCAAAATAGCAATAACAGGCCTCCACAAACGTACCCTCTGAGGTACATGTCCTTCGCCCGGCGTGGACACGCAAGTAATAACAATACACTTCGGGGAAACAATAGACCTAGAAGTAGTGAAGAGAATTACCGAACTACGACCACTAACGACCGTCCCATAGTTGAGAGCCAGACGCAGGCAACATTGCCACGCCCACCTTCGCCACTGACGAGCACGCACACCTTTTACAATGCAAATGCAGCCAGTACGAGTCAACCCAGGACTCCAACCCCGACGGAAAACTAAGGTCCGGATGGGTGGATTCCCCGCACGCATCCGATAAGAAGACACTCCGAGTCGCACAAAACCTTGGGGACGTAGAATTAAGCAGTACAAGAATACAAAAACAGTTGGAACCAGTAGTGCCGCGAATTAAAGAAAATAACAGTTTTGGAGCAAGCGGTAGCAAAATTACGTCATTAGAAAGGAACACTGCAACGCAAGAAGTTATGGAGGCACCGAGAATAAGTGGTGAGATAGCAGGAATGACTTTTAATATGGTAGTTGATACTGGGTCATCTGTAACCGTATGCAGCGAAAACCTTTACGACCAGTTGGTTAGTCTGAAAATAAAAATGCAAACATTGCCGGTAAAGAATGCAGTATGCAGTGGCGCGATTGGACGGACAAAGCAACGAATAACTAAACAAATCTTGCTTAACACCAGGGTGCAAAACAACGAAATGCAGTTTGTATGTTTTGTCGTGAGAGGACTCGCAACTGATATTATTTTAGGAAGCGACCTACTACACATGTTGAAATCAAACATTGATTACAAAGAATCCCAAATCACATTTAATATATCAGGGACTAAGGTAGAAATTCCATTTATCTCTGGGCCTCAGGAAAGTCATGTTCACCTGTCCGAGGGGGAGAGCAGATTACAGGACGAAGAATTTTACGTAGAAGCCATTCGTATTGGGAATGACGATGGAGTAAACGATAGAAGTCTGCAATGTTTACAAAATAGACTGGAGTGCAGTGACCTAGAGAGCAAGACAGCTGATGGCATAATGCACGCAGAAGAGAGGGGCAGACGTAAACAGACGGAGGAGACAATAGAGCCCTTCGCGGAGCAGGTAGAAACACGAATCGGATAGCTGACCCAACTTTCCATAGAACAACGACAGAGACTGCAAAACATTTTGTTAAAGAACCGAAATATTTTTTCCGCTAGAACTGGCAGATGCAATATGTTTACATATTCATTTGAAGTTGCTGAAGTACCAATCAACCACTACAAATGTAGGATTATACCCCAGGAAATAAGGGAGGCAGTATCTGAAAAGATAACCGAAATGTTGCAGGACGGAATAATAGAAGTTTCGGACACACCGTACGTACAACCACTGTGTATTGTTAAGAAAAAGAACGGTACAGTCAGAATAACTATCAACGCACGACATTTGAATCAATTTATCAAGCCTGATAATGCGCGGACGCAAAACATAGAGGAAATATTAGCCGGAATCGGGAGACAGAAATGGTTTACATCTCTCGATCTAACTAACTCATACTTACAAATTGAAGTAGAGCCAAAATTGCGGAAATACCTAGGATCCATCCATCAAGGAAGAGTGTACTGCTTTCGACGATGCCCGTTCGGCTTGTGCGTCTCAGGGAGTGGTTTCTTGCGAGCCATGCACGCTGTATTTGGAACAAATACTGGAAATTACATTTCCCAATATGTGGACGACATATTAGTGCATGACCTAGACACCGACTTACACCTGGACAATCTGGAAACGATACTAGACCGAGTTGGAGAGTGTGGCCTAACCTTAAACTGGGACAAGTGCAAGTTTTTCGCACAGACTGTAACATTTTTAGGATATGTAATTTCAGGTGAAACTATATCACCGGATAAGGAACGCATAGCATCCATTTTGAAAATACCGCGACCACGGAATGCGAAACAGGTGAAGAAGTTTTTAGGTGTGTTAGGATACCAGAGCCGATTTTTAATAAATTATGCCAAGGAAACGGCTCCTTTGAGGGCACTGTTGTTAAAGAACACTAAATGGAGTTGGTCGGACCTAGAGGAGAATACATTTAATAAATTGAAACAGTTGTTTGCCAACTCGATATTATTAACACGCCCCAGAGCGGACTTGCCTTTCATTATGTATACCGATGCTTCAATGGTTGCATACGGGTGCATTCTAACCCAGGAATACCCCGAAGGGGAGCTTCACGTCATTGCGACAGCGTCAAGGTCGCTAAACGCTGCTGAAAGAATAGCAGGTGTTACTGAGCAAGAGATTGGTGCTATATTTTACGGAATACAAAAGTTCAAACATTATATTTATAATAAACCAGTCATCATATACACCGACCACGTGAGCCTAGCATTTATAAAGAATTGTAAGATGACCAGTGGAAAAATATCAAGGTATATCCACGAGATAATGTCATACCGTGTAGATATAAGGCACATTCCCGGAAGCTGTAATATTTCTAGTGACCTTCTTTCGAGGATAAGCATGGGTGAGAACCTTCCCGAGACTGTACCGAGTGCACAACGAGAAGTCAAAATAATGAAATTAGACTTAAAATTGAATGACAGAGTGGCTACAAAATTGAAACGATTAGAGGAATACCAGCGAAACGACAGTAAATTGGCCAAAATTCGGGAAACTCTGCTCCCAATTGGACCAGAAAACAAAGGAAAGTTAGCTTTATTTGACAATGTGATATACAAATTACATGGAAGACACGTACCTGCCTGGAAAGTATATATACCCGCCGAATTAGAGGAGTTGGTAATTGAGGCATACCATGTTGCATTAATTCACGCAGGCGTAGACAGAACGTGCTTAACCATATCGGAACACCTCTACTTGCCAAAATTAGGAAGAAAGGCCCGAAAAATTATATCCACTTGTGAGATCTGCCAGAAGGCAAAGCCCCTTAATATTAAATTCGATAGAGCACCGTTGGCCATATCTAGAGATTCACCTTTGAAAATGATCGCTCTGGATGAACATGGCCCATTGCCCACAGGTAGAACTGGCCTAAAGTACATATTCGTCATGGTTGACGTAATGACGAAGTTTGTAACCCTGTACCCACTAAAGAGGCTAACCAGCGCCAAATGCGCAGAAAAGATAGTTAAGGAATACATCCCTAGGTATGGCAAGATGGATGCAATTTTGCTTGACAATGCAACTGTACACCATGGACATAAGTTTGTTAACACGCTCAAAGAAGCAAATGTCAAACTATACTATATAAGCTCTTATCACCCACAAAGTAATCCCTCCGAGCGCACAATGCGCGACTTGAATACGTACCTGAGAGTATTATGCCATGTAAAGCACGCTAGATGGCCTGAGTATCTACACTACGTTCAATGGATTATGAATAATTCTGTACACCCCAGCCATGGATGCCCACCGGTGCAGCTCATGACCGGACAGTCACCAGACCCAATAATAAAGGGCGTCCCAAAATCCTTACCCATTATTGAAGAAACAGAAGCAGAAAGAATTAAGCGAGCCTTTAAAAAAATAACAGACAGAATTAACAAACGAAAGAGCAAAGCCACGAGACACGCACATACTTGGAAACCGCAGGCAGGAGACAAAGTTTTGGTTAGGAATTATGACAAGTCCTCACTCCTGAAGAAACAGAATAAGACGTTGAACCTGTTATTGAAAGGACCTCTGGAGATAATCAGCTGCGTGGGTGACAGAACATTTAGACTAGGTGACATTAGAACTGGACGAGAAGTAGGGAAATACCATCTTGACTCGATACGCCCATTCAAGGAGGCGCGTAAATCGACACAATCGTGACTCATAGACCGTCAGGCATTATCGCGAGGGAATGGCATTGAGATAGATGTATTCAGATTAAATTAGTGAGAGAGAATAAGGCTGTAACAGATAATCTAATGGGAAGAGATCACAGTTTTATCAAATGAATAAGTATGTCCCTTCGAGTATGCTTTCTTTCTTTTCTTTCGTTCCCTCCTTCTTTGTTGTTGCGACGAGAAAGCATTAAGTAAGTCCCACGTAGAGCGTAAAATTGGGAAAGGACCCCTTAATCTCCGAAATGAATGTGAAATTGGTAGCTAGGCCAGAAAGTACACGTATAATATGTATAAAAGAAAACAATTTATATAAAGTAAGGTATGCGTAATAAGGCAACAAATGGAGGAATAAAAATTAAATAAAAAAAAACTATGTGATCTGTATATTTAACCAAGGGAATAATTGTTTCATATGAGTGTTATATTGTGTATGGGTAATGAAAGAACGAATGGAATTCCAATGTAATTAGTGACACAAATATCTTTGTTGAGCGGTTGCTAAGCTCGAAAAACCCGTTTGTGAACTATAAATGACATGTAGAGATAATGGCCGGAAAAGAGAACAGCGGCAGGACAGAGAGACAATGGTCAAATACCTGGTATGTCAGGAACAAAGCCTGAACCACTGTGTAATGATCCATTGTAATAGTTGTAAGAAATATTGTTTGTGTACTTCATGTAATGTTTTGTATAAGTTAATATGTAATTAATCTCCACTCGTTCACTAGCGACGACGCATATCATAGTATACATACACGCATACACCAACCAGCTCACACAATGATGGGATATTCTGAGAATTTCGAAAGTGACTTTTAATATAAAAACCCTGTTCTAAATTATCAGAAGGGCATATGATACCGTCCCTGTTAGGCAATACCATCATAATAACCCCGAAAGTCTTATTACATGCATAATTAAGGGCGGATAGATGCCACAATATGAATTAAAGTTATAAGAAATATAGGATAATGACTAAGCATACAAGTGCAGATACTAAACAGGCAATCCCAATATATATATTATTAAAAGCATGAACCCAACGTGTTAAGGGAGAGGGCAAAATGAACATTGTCCCGCACAGACAGGTTCTTTGGGTATTTCTTGCCGACAAAGGTGGCATTCTCCAAGGGTAGACCCTCGGCGCCAGCATAAGTATTGACCTGAAAATAATACGTGACGAGAGAATAGACTCTGGAATCTAAGGCACACAGTTCCAAACATGCTTATGCATTAATTAGCTAGACTGTGGGAAAGAGAAATTCGCGTGGAATACATGCCTCATACACTAGAAATTGCCATTTATTCAAGAGTAGGGATAAAACACAACCTATAAGGGACAAGCAACCGGTCACATGACCTCTAAAGTGTCCAAAATTCGGCGAAAGCAAGGGGAAATTCGTGCAATGGCGACATTCGATGTTTGCTAGGAAATTCACTCTGATTCGGCGTGTGAGGGAGGCAACAAGTACAGAAATTTCATCAGAGTCCGCGTTCGTGGATAGACGGAGTAACTCACATTAAGTGGTTATCGAACACTCTGTGGTAGCAAACGAGAGAAACTGCACTCGCTACAACGTCATTTAGATGTTACCAAACTCGGTTCTTTTGTTTAATAATCCTCCGGAAATACTACGTTATGCGAAGTATTCACTACCGACGTTTAGGAACAACGCGTACACTGATACATATAAGTCGTGTCATGCGCGCAGCAACGTGAAAATCTCAAATCTCGCGCCTAATGTGCGAATAACATCGTCAATAGTGGCGAGTGGAGAGGACTAATTATAACAATAAACTTGGTATTCAAAGGTCGTGGTGTCTTATATGTGATAATACCCACACCCTGTCAGGACGCACCCACTCCCTGGAACTCAAAAACGAGTACTCATGCAGACCTACCCTGAGAAAAACCCCGACCTGTTGGAAACCTCCCATCCATAGTCCTCACCTATCACATATCATATCTTATGAGGTGTTGAGTGCCGGGAGGGCTCAACGAGGTGCTTAACGGGCAAGGACCGCCTCATCTTGCAGAAATGTTCAACGAGCGCAACTGTGAAAAACCGTGACTTGAAAAACAATGCAAGAAGAAAAGAATTAAAAATATGGATAACAAGAAAAGAAAAATGTTATAAATATTATTACTAACGTTCGAGAAGAAAACATGTTTTACACCTCCCTTCTATAAATTCATTTCTCCCAAAAGCCGATTGTGTTCAAATGGCGAAAATTTTCAGAAGCACCTGTGTTTAAATATGAAAACAATCAATGATAACAATTGCGGCTTTACTCTTACACCTTCAGAACGATTGCTCGTGAGATAAACCTATCAGACATCTCGTTTTAGCGAAGACATATGTTAAAGAATAAATCCTGTTTCTATTTAATCGAGACAAGCAGCTGAATATCAGGGCGACTAAAAGAATGACAAAAATATTGAAAAATTAAAACAATAATTAAGGATACCTTGAAAACATCCGCATTATAAAAAAGTAATTTGGAATAAATTGAAGCTAAGATGCTCACAGCACTTAGCAGACCACATGCATAATAAGTAAAATGGCGGGTCAGTTTTCCACCTGCTGAGGGTGTGATAGGTACAATCAATGCGTTGCACATACGACTGCCTTCGAGTTCTGAGAAACCGCCAAGCTCTTAACAAATCCTCATCATCATCATCATCATCATCATCATCATCATCATCATCATCATCATCATCATCATCATCATACAAGGTTTAACCATGAATGATATATCCCGACTCCAAACTAAAATCGTTCTATCCATCTTTTGGCAGGTCTTCCGGATCGTTGTCCTCTTGACCTTTAACTGAATGCTCTTTGTGGAATCCTATAATGTTCCATTCTGCAACCATGGTTGTACCATCTTACTCTGTACTCTGCTATTTTGTCTATTAGTTCAAATATTCTCAACTGTTCTCAAATATCTACACATTTCTGTTTGTCTAGTAAACTAACCTGCAATAAACCTCAGGAATTTCAGTTCTGTAACATCTAACCGTCTTTATCTTTAGAGTCCAACACTGAAACCCATATAATAACTGTAAGTTTATAGCCTTTCTTTGGGAACTTCCTTTGATAAAGTTCTAATTGTTCCACATATGTGTTGAAATAAATTACCTAAGTTTCTCCATTGTTTTTTCGTTGCCAATGCAAACTCCTCAATACTTGAAATCCTAACTTGTCCTATAGGTACATTATCAAACACAATTTTAGCTCTGACAGGTTCTTTTCCATAAAATACTATTATATTTGTTCTTTTAAGCTGCAATTTTTAAATTACATTCAGTAGCCACTATTCTTAAATTATAAATAGCTCTTTGCAGATTGCCTTCCGTAGGTGATGTAATGCTTGCTCGTCCGCAAAAGTTTAATAAATAATTACCGGGAAATAAAAAACACCCATTTTCTCATGTGAATTTCTTTAATAGAGCCGCAACGTGGGCGAGCAGTTAGAGCGCTTGACTCTCACCAAGTTGACCCGGGTTCGATCCCAGACGACCGCATGTGAGGTTTGTAGTGAACAACAAGGCGCAGGAGAAATTGCTCAGTTATCATCTTATCATTCATTCATTTAATCCTCATTTTTTCATCTACTTCTCTTACTTTTGTACCAAATATCGAGCTGATCACCCATACTGGGTTCTCTTTATGATCTTCAACCTGACGCCTAAATGCATAAGGGATAGAGGAACAAGAATTTGCTAACACCGCGACAGTGTTAAAACAAGTTGAAGAATATCTTTAATGAATGATATATAAATTAACATCATTACAGCAATTTTTCAGGAAACCAAAATGCATCACCTTTTAATCTTATTGGTTATTTGCCTCACTTGCCATTTTGCATGACAGGCCTCGTAAATGGTGCAGCTATAAAATGGTTCTACTTGTATTTTATTTCCAAGCATGTTAGAACTTTGACCGATTTGTTTTATTGGCACTTTTTGTCTGATTCGACAATGTGATCCTTAAGTCGTTTTTGCGAATCTCCATTGGATTCTAATACAACAAGTTTGATTCATACCATATTTTATATTGTTTTTCCAGCCATTAAATCAGTTTTGCATATTGTATTTGCCCCCCATGGAATTGAATTTCTCATACTCATTTGGATAATTTCTCCATTTTGTGGTGCGTTTTACGAGCATGCCCGGAGTGAACATTCGTAAACGAAGCACTAGCAGGATGTCGACCGAGTAAATATCTAAGAATAGTTTTAATGGCTAGTATATGGGGTCGAAGTCACATCATGGACGTGCTTTTACACTTCAGCAACACCTGCGATGTTTTCTTTGGTCTGTCTTTACAGCGAAGGTTTAAAAGCTTCCATCCATCTTGCTGCAGGTTCACATATACCCTCCGTGTCGCTGATGCATTTTTGTTGTAGAGACTTAAATCTTCACGCAAAGGTAAACACTTCCCACCTGAAGCTTGCTAACTTAGGTTGCAACTGTAGGAGTATGACGGTTCTTCTAAAGTTTGTGAATCTTAATTTTAAAGTTTTCGCATCCAAAAATAAATAGAGAATCACGTCTTCATTTTCGTAAAAAACATGTTGAATGACTAATTGGAATCCCTGCCGATTCCAAACTAAACTGTGAATAACAATCAAATTTCTGGCTTGTAACAAATAAGAGAAGATGATTTTGGCTTAGCAAAACCAATTATTTTGAAACACGTGTACGTATCTGAATATGTTGAAATCTTAGAACGTTTAACTGACCTTTAATAATTACGATAGGGAATTGTAAATCTGCCAATTCTTCACGTCAAATCATACGGGTGCAAAAAATGAACATTAGGATTTGGAACATCTTTGAAATCATTCTTTCACTTTGTTGCAGTCAAGTTTTCATTAATCCCGAAGAGAACCAATACTAAATTATATTTTACAGACCCACATGTCACGCGTAAGATTCGTATTCTGGAGGTTCTGGGTACGGTTCCTGGTGGGCGCCCATTGACCATGAGTTCTTTTTTTTCTGGTCGATAATGAGAATGCTGGAATGGATTTTACTTCCACTCATTTTACCTTCTTTCATGCTATAAGTTTACGTTTCATGCGTCCGTCAACGCCGCACAGAGCCTTGCAGTTTGTTACTTCTCTTTGGCTCCGTCAGAGGGTGACTGACGGAGCCAGTTTACTTAGGTCAAATTTTCCGCGGTCCTGTAAACACCCCGAACGTCACAATATTCATAAGCACCAGCCGCCTGTAACCTTGCAACTATTAAGGAACTCTGCACGTCTCTGTCATCTACGTTGGCCGATCCGGCTCCCATTCTTCTCTTGCGATTCGTTCCTCCCGTAGGTATATTGCACAAAAGATTCTTTGGGGGTGCAAGTGCTGCAGATCCCCTCCGTTACCTGATATATCCTATCAAAATACTCTCTTTTGCACGCATAATAAATGAAGCCAAATTAATTTTACTTCAGGATGTTTGTAATAATGTCTCTTAAATCAGTCGGTATTACCTACCTGCTTTATAGTGTCACTCCAAACCTCTTCTCTTTATTCATGCTCATTATTCAAATGATATGCTCCATCAAACTTTAGTTTTTTTATGACAAAGAGACGAATGCCATTAAAAATAATCAGAATTTCAAATAAATGCATTGATTCCTAAATTATCAAATCAATGGATATTAAAATACAAAAACATGCTAATATGAAGGAAAACTTTGTGTTATTAGGACGAAGTTCACAATCTTCAAAATGAAATGATTAGATATTAGCAGATAAATATTCTGATTTTTGTATATAACAACAATATGTAGAAAGAATGGACACCAAAGGAAAAAAAAAAAAAAAAGAATTGGCAGAGCAGTGAAGAGATGGCTATAACAACATTTCAGTGTTCGAAACCGAAAGAAGGTTTTAGGCTTAATCTCTGTGGATAATTATGACGATGAAAGAATAAAGTTTGTAACAACAGCTTGTCTGTTTTAGTAAACAGAGCTGTAAAAATAGGGAGCAGTTTAGCACCCATTGAGTTTTTTTAGCATATGTACTGACGGTCCTACAAGAACAAAGAAACATCACTAAGGCAGCAGAAATACAATTAGACCGAAACACAAAACTTGAGTGTATTTATATATGCAGATGACCTTTGTATTATAGAAAATAAAAACTTAACATAATTTACGAAACACTATATACATGTACAAAATATAAGAAGAGTATGAACTAAAAATGTCAGAAAACCACCAGCAAGTGCGAAAATAGTAATGAAATAACTAATCAGGTGCAAAATTGCAATTATCTTGAATATAATGTAAGTCATAAATATGATAATGATTTACAAAATAGGGTTCAAAAGTGCCAAAATGTATAGGGAACTCCTAGAAACACTTTAAAAGTACAAGGAGAGAAGCCCAACTTCAAGTTTATAAAGTTAGGCTGAAGCAGTAATTTTATATGGGAGTGAAAGTTGGGTTTTAAGACAGATAAGTCATATTCAAGCAGCTCAGACGATCTTTTTAGAATATTTAAGGGAGTATCAAGATGGGGCAGATTGACTAATGAAGAAATAAGATAGAAATAATCATTTCTTTCACACTAGCCGTATGTAGACTAAAGTTTGGATGAGTAGAGCCAGACTGAAAAGTTCAATGCCATAGCCGGGATTTGAACTACAGATCTCCCGCTCTCCGTGCGGTTGCTATAAACCACTGAGCTACTATGGCCAAAATGCCGGCATGACATTAAATTCTTCAACTGACACGTATGTTTCCTGATAGAGCACTAGGGTGGAGAGCGGGACATCCGTGGTTCAAATCCCGGCAATGACATTGAATTATTAAGTCTGGCTCTGCTCATTCAAACATTAGCCTACATATGGATAACGTGAAAGAAATGCTATTTTCAAGCAATTTATCTAAAATAAAACATAGTGGTTTAACTATGAAGCCTGGGACTTAAGTACTTACAGCATAGTAAGTCGCCACAAAAGGTGCGTGCATATGAGAACCTTTGTGGTCTACCGAGAAAACATATGAGTCAGTTGGAGAATTTAATCTAATGTCGGCCATGTTGGCCACAGTAGCTCAGTGGTATAGAGCAACCGCACGAGATTGGTAGAACTGTGTTTGAAATCCCTGGTATGACATTGAACTTTTGCGGACCCTTAGCACTCGTGGTACCTCTGACCTCGAGCTGAACATTCGAGCCCCTCCCGTCGGGGAGCTGTTCGGATTGAGTTGGACTCGAGGGGGCAGTGTGTCCCCGACACCCACGGGGAATTGGGTACCTCCGGCCAGGCTACGGTCGCTCGGAGGGGTCCCGCGTACTAGCCTGCAGAGCTAATAGAAGGTGTGCTAGATCACCAGGCGGCCCCACCGAGGTTTTTGGTAGTCTTCCCTGCGGGGTTGACGCGCGTAAGTGGCGTATCTACTTTCACCCGTCTTGACACGCTGTAATCGATGAGTGGGGGTGTTTAGACCCCAGATATTGCGATAAGGAAAGAGACCCGGAGTTTTATGCTCCCTGGTTGAAGGAGGCCAGGGTCTTTGGACCTACGATCCTGGACTGATTGGATTAGAACTGCAGTTAACAACAGTCTGGCTCTACTAATTCAAATAAGACAGAATTTAAAAATGAGTGCCACAAGGGATAACAGAGTAATAAATAACAGAAATGGAAAGACCATCTTAGAGGAATGGATTCAAGAGGCTACCAAAAGGCTGCTGGAATGCAAACCTAAACGAAGAAAATTGATAGGAAGGCTAATGTTGATGTGGCAGTGAGACCGGAACAGGTCAATGGCTTATCCATGAAGGGAGGAAGAAGAACATGTGCAAGAGTACAGACTTTCTTCTGTAAAGTGATGCAGAAATTGGATTCAAAAGGGTAGATGCAGTATACATTTTGGATTATGGGTAAGTATAATGTCTACAAAATATCAAATTAAACGGAAAATTCAATTCATAAGTCTGAATTAAGTACTAAAAATGCACTTCTCTGTACATTTTGCCATTTATCTCGGCTGAATTTGGTATATCTAACTCTTAATATAATTACGAGGTATTTGTATAACTCAATGTAAAGGTACATTACGATAAACTGATCAAGACGAATTATAAGAGGTGTCTAAACGAGGGTTAAAGTACATCTAAGTTTGTGCAAGGAACGAAGAGTCGCTGGCTTCAAAGGCGATTAGGTAATGTTATAATTATGATAAACTTTATATTACAAAGTTTTTATGCAATTAGCCGCATTACAGTAGCCACATAATCAAATGTTGCACCTTTGATCCTCGTCACTTCTCCGGAAGTTAATGAACAGCCTGTTGTTCCGCGAAACAATGAAACGCTTATTAAACTGCAGAATCTCTATTACTAAATAAAATGGCAGAGGACCTGCCTGGCGCACGTCACATTACCCCGGGAAAATAGAGTATTTCCTCGCGCTGTACATCAAAGGGAGCCAGGGTCTATCTCATAATTACACTGCCGTCCTGGTTTTCTCTCCATTCCACGCACCAACGGGTTCATTGTTGGGGGCGGTGTTGGCAGAAAACTGGTCACAACATGTAGCGGAAACAATTGCTAATCGCGCAGCAAAGCAAACAATTGCCAATTGATCTAATTTATAAGCAAATATGAAACAAAACTGTTGTTACATCCGTGCTATGGGCTCTTGTTTACTGGTTTGCTCGACTTTCAAAACATTATTAACATTTCATCTTTGTTGATTCATTACAATTCTTTTCGCTGACCGAGTGAGAAAACTAGATATGAACAGCATTCCAGTTGTAAGGCTCAAAATATAAACTATGTACATAACTGAAATTATATTTTGTATTAAGTTTATGCTATTGTTATGCTTTTGCTCATGGTTGATTACTCTCTCGCAAGTAAACATTTTCTTATAAAATAACGGGAGACCTGAAAACGTAGAAACTGGTTGCAGAAATTTCCAAGAATTTCCCCAGATCTGCAAATAACCTTTGTGCGGACAATTTTAATAACAATTTTCTTAACATATTTAACTATTTTAATTAAAATTGTTTATTATATTTGTATAGAAAACTGTACATCTTGAATTTTGTTTAAACAACCTCTGAAATACGCGTATACCCTCCATTGTTTTAACATACAAAATGTATGTTTGGTATGGTCAGTACGGAATAAAAGCAGCATGTAGATAGGTCACTCTGACCGAGATTCAAACTCGAGACCTTTGAATGTGAAGTAACCAGACTATCACTTATGCTACAAAGGCGGACAGAGTTTCTTTAATATTTGCCTTTGTAGAACCTTTATGGTTGTATCATATAATGCCTGCAAGTTGTGCAAAACCCGAGTAAACAGTTTAAATGTAAATACTTTTTTTTTTCATTCAAATACATGCGTGTTTTCAAAAGTGGAAGTGTATTCAGGCAAGAGCGTTTCAGTGAGCGTGACGAGAATGTGCCTGTGAGCGCCCGAAGCAAGAGGAAGCCCCGGATCGACGAGCTAGTGTTTTGGGACTAGAATATTCACGCTATATTAAAACTGATAGAACCATATAAACCGTGAACGCTGCTACTTTTCGCAACTATTTATAATACAAGTGTAATCTAAGTGATCAAAGGGAGATAAAAAGTCCTAACCCAACAATATTCTTCTTAAGAGGGCGTGGATTAGGTCTTCTAGTCTTCACAGAAAATTTAAATGGAAGATTAAAATTTTTCGCTGTAACATTTCCTTAGTCTGCTTTACTCCTTCGATCACTAAGGTATAATGCACCACTTTTAAGGGTATTCAATCTTTTTCAACCATAATGCATACAGTATGGTATGTTTATGTCACATCTAATTTCTTCGTTTGCGACAGAGAAAGGCAAGCATCCGACCGAAACACAAAAGTGATGGGGTATCACGTATCCTTGTGAAGGAATGCCAATTTTTTTGGTAATTTACGTCCTCCAACTTTAAGTCACATCGGACGATGAGTGAAACGGCTAAAATGAAGCACAAATGAGCCCAGGGTCCATAGAGCCTAGAATTACGCGACATTCGTCTTTCAGGATAAGGGAAAACCTTGGAAAAAACTTTTCCAAGTAGCTCATGCTGACCGAGATTCGAACTTGGGGACTCTTGAACGTTAAGCAGACATGCTATCACGACGCTATCGAGGCGGGCTTCTACTTTCTTGTCCAAGACTCCTACTTATCACATTTCCTCACTTAAGATATGAGGCGGTCCTTGCCCGTTGAGTACGTCGTTGAGCCCTCCCGGCACTCAACACCTCATAAGATAGGATTTGTGATAGGTGAGGACTACGGATGGGAGGTTTCCAACAGGTCGGGTTTTTTCAGGGTCGATCTGCATGAGTACTCGCTTTTGAGTTCCAGGGGATGGGTGCGTCCTGACAGCGTGTGGGTATTATCACATAGAAGACACCACGACCTTTGAATGTCAAGTTTATTGTTACAAGTAGTCCTCTCCACTCGCCACTGTTGACGATGTTATTCGCACATTAGGCGCGAGATTTGAAATTTTCCCGTTGCTGTGCGCATGACAGGACTTATATGTATCTGTGTACGCGTTGTTCCTGAACGTCGGTAGTGAATTACTTCGCACCACATAGTATTTCCGGAGGATTATTAAAAAAAAAAAAAAACAAATAAAAAAACTGAGTTTGGTGAAATCTTAATGACGTTGTAACGTGTGCAGTTTCTCTCATTCGCTAACACAGGGTGTTCGATAACCACCTAATGTGAGTTACTCCGTCCATCCACGAACGCGGACTCTGATGAACATTTTAGTACTTGTCGCCCCCTTCACAAGCCGAAACAGTGTGTTTTTCCTAGCAAACATCGAACGTCGCCATTGCACAAATTTCCCCTTCCTTTCGGTGAATTTTGGACACTTTAGGGGTCCTGTGACCTGTTGCTTGTCCCTTATAGGTTGTGTTTCATCCCTAATCTTAAATTTAATAGCAATTTCTAGTGTATGAGGTATGTATTCCACGCGAATTTCTCTTTCCCACAGTCAAGCTAATTAATGCATAAGCATGTTTGAAAACGTGTATCTTAAATTCCAGAGTCTATTCTCTCGTCACGTATCATATGCAGGCCAAGACATGGGCTGGCGCCGAGGGTCTATCCTTGGACAATGCCAACTTTGTCGGCTAGAAACAAAAAGCAAATACCTGTGAGGGGAAAGTGTACATGTTCATCGTTCTCATGACACGTTGGGGTCTCCTGCTTTCAATAATATATATATATATATATCGGGATTGCCTGTTTAGTATCTGCACTTGTATATTTAATCATTATCCTCTATATTTATTATAACTTTGTTTAATTCATATTGAGGTATCTATCCGCCCTTAATTATGCATGTAATAAGACTTTCGGGGTTATTATGACAATGTTATGCCTAACAGGGACGGTATCAGATACCAAGTACCGGTTCTATACTCGGGACCTATAATCTACACCTCCGTAGATCAGATTGGTACCCTGCATATTGGCAACCAGAGTTCGACGATGCAATCCATCGTTCAGAGGCACAGCGGCTTTCCCAGTTAGTAAAATGAATTTCCATAATTTCGCCTCAGGGTGTAGAAAATGTATACACATTACTTATGTAAAAGTAATAAATTCATGATAGACGTAACACCTATAAATACCACGTGTTCTAGATTCGAAAACTTTAATCTGTTTATAATACCACGAATTCTAACCTTTTCTCAACCTCAAAATATCCTCTTATCCCTAAATGTTTAAAAATACATATTGGTAAAATGAACACCGATTATATATTTCCGAGAAGTGAAGAAAATAGGTAAACTTGATCACGAAATTTCCTTAACGCATGGATATTCTGAGAAGCCACAGATTTAGACTTACCATTGTTGCTTAATAAAAGGAATATCGAATTGTCCTGGTTCCAATTTTGATATTTCCTAGTCGAAGTGAGCAACAGGTACTGGGAAAACAACAGTCATTACGAGTTACTGCGAAAAAGTGGCGGTTTGAGTGAATTCGTGATACGGAACACGCAAATTGTGGCGTCAGCTGTCTTTGCCGATTTCGTGACAAACTCGCAGAGGTAATGGGATTCCATTTCCCATTCCGAATTACAGGGAGGCGGTACAGAAACACAACGACTGTATTCTCAAGTACGAAAACGATCTGTTCTATTCTTGTACGAGCGTATATAAGCAACTGGCAAATGAAAGGCCTCTGTCTGGAACACTAGGCACACATTAATCCAAGGAGAAAGTGTCCAAAGTAGCAAACTTATTTTGTACACAATATAGACAGATGATACAAATTATCAGGAAGAAAGTATGCCACATGCTGATATGAAATTCAACACTACAAGGTTACTAATCATTTCTAAGCCCAACATTAAACCATAGATGGTTTAGATGCCGGAACACAGTAAGTTCTCGGTGCTGGTGGTTATTGTTAGAAATGTTAGTGATATTTGAGAGCTCCAAGAATCCCATATCTTGATCTGGGATCTTTTGATATTTAGTAATATATACATAATTAAACTTCTCCGACGTACGTCGTATCGGAAGATGAATCAAATGGGAAAGTGATGCTCAAATAATCCTAGGGTCCATATAGCTTACATACAAAATTTTACAAGTAGCAAAGAATCAAGAAGTCCATGAAACGGCTTCTTCACTAGTGTAAGCTAAGAAACTACAAGTTACAGTGAAAATATAGTTATTATTTTCAATATACCCTGGTTATCTTTAATAGTATGAACAAATTACTCTGTCTCAATGTCAAAGATAATACACCAGTAATACAAATTAATTATAATATCATCGAAATGGTCCGAACGTTACCGGACAAAACGTTTTGAAGAAGGCTCATAGCCTTCCTTATACAACTTTAACTATCTGTCAGCACCGAAATGAGATTACAGCCGCCCTGAGAATCACATATACAATACAGGTAAGGAAAAAAATGATGATCTGTAATTTCTTTTTAAGTATTGACGATTTCTATTTAAATCCCCGGCTTCATAGTTACACCACTATGTTATTCGTGTAAATTGATGGAAATAATCATTTCTTCCACACTAGCAGTGGGTAGGCTAAGGTTTGAATGAAAAATTTCAATGCCATAGCCGGGATTTGAACCACAGATCTCCCGCTCTACGTGCGGTTGCTCTAACTGAGCTACTATGGCCAACATGCCGACATGACATTAAATGGATTTTTGGTTAGAGTGGGTTAGAGGAACCGCACGGAGAACGGGAGATCCGTGGTTCAACTCCCAGCTATGGCATTGAATTTTTCAGTCTGGCTTTATTCATTCAAACCTTAGCCTATACGCGGTAAGTGTGGAAGAAATGATTATCTCCATCGATTTCTATTTATGTCAGAAATAAATATGTGATAAAAATGAAAAATAGTGCATGAAATTCACCCAGTCAACCTTTTTAGGGAAATAATGGCATATTGCCAACAAAAGATGTCACATCCGCGCTATGGCGCATGCGCGTTGCAGACAACTATTGTAAATGAGAAGCTAAATCCGCTGGATGAGCGAACTTTTGATATATTCTGCTCGTCTTTAGATCATTGGGTTTAGCTTCATAATGGCTACATTTTGTCAACACTCCACTTATAAAGAAAATTTCTCAACTGTATTTTGCAGCATAGGACTCTGCTTCACAGCTACGACAAAACAGTCATTCTTCCGCGGTATTTTTGAGTTATATGTTGGCAGCTCTGCAGTTTCAAAACGTATGGATATCTATGGAAGGCAAGCAACATCTATAGAGAAACTGAAATCATTTTGCGACACAAGTAGATAACTTTTATTCTGTCTGCAGGGTAAAATCTCTTTTTTGCTCCTGTATCATAACTATGTATACTTGTTGCTTGAAAAATCTTGTGTAGATGGAAGTGCATCGCTCGGTCATTTAAAGCAATGAACTTTGCACGTGCGCTAGTGAGATGAAGTATAGTCAAGCATCCCATGAATGGTACAGACCGAATACGAAGTACAAATTTATGGCACTGCAGCTGTGTAATCGTTGTGTAGTGCGACTGGTCTCGGCGAGTTGTTTTACCTATTATTGTCAAATAAGTACGGAACACAATTATCAACTGCCCCGGATGCAACAAATTGACTAAAGTGAGAAAAATTGCCTCTCCAAGAATAGATTTATCAATACCGTGACAAAAATGGAAGGTTCACCTCCAAACTGCTTTATTTTCACCAAATCGTTAGCTGAGTGATAACGTACAATCAGCATTTCTTTTCCACAAATACACACTACGGACATCTCTACATATAATGTCTATTAATGTGTTTGTACCACGATACCTTTGTACTGCCAATAATCCTTGCAACATACACACAAGTTTCACCTCTAACATGAAGCCACACGTCGATTTAGAACATGACTCTGATATTCACACGTAAACTGCTATCCTGCCGGTTTCACAGCTCGACGATTCCTCACCCGGACCCGCACTTATCTGTTTTCCGACTGTTCCACGGCCTGCCGACTCTCTCACGGAATTGGAAGGTACCACACTTCACTGTACACACTGACCTACCGATTCGTGAAGTATAAAGTACACACCAAGTTAATATCTACAGAATATTACGTTATCTTTTTTCGGTGCCTTTCATTAATATTGTAACTTATATCTTTAATTTAGTAATAAATAATAGCTTAGAACCTCCCTGAAAAATGAGTGCAGAGGTCAAACAGTAGAAGCTTGCGTAAGACAAACACCACAGTTTGACAATAATGAAATGAATAATGAAATGCAACAGTTGAGTCTCTTACGGTGAACGGGTTCAACTTAAGGATATTTATGACAGAAATGCCATGCCCGCCTCGGTAGCGTAGATGGTAGCGTGTCTGCCTCACGTTCAAGAGGTCCCGAGTTCGAATCTCGGTTAGGGTGAGTTACCTGGATAAGGTTTTTACCAGGGTTTTCCCTTATCCTGATAGACGAATGTCGGGTAACTCTAACCTTCATGGACCCCGCACTCATTTGAGCATTACTTCACCCATTTCATTCATCGTCTGATATGACTTAACGTTGGATGACGTAAATTACACAAAAAACCTGAAATGTCATGAACATTTTCAAAAAGTCCCCTTTTGCTCTTTTTAGTCTATAAAATAGTATAAGAATTCCTGAATCGAAAGAATGCTTAGTTAGCATCTCCAAGCCCTTTTTAAATGCTCTAATCTAGTTTGAAGGTTACGTGAACGTTAGTGTTAGATATGAATTCGAATTCTTTATTCTTGTTTCCTCACTATTGAAAATGCAAGCATTTTTCAACAATTGTGATGCTCCTTGCATTAGTATTAGACTAATTAAAATTGCTACATACGTTCATAGAGACACATTGAATAGTAATTGCCCTGGGTTTTATTTTGAGATGCATTTAAGTACACTTTCTTTACTTCAAAACACAAGAATTTTAAATGTTGGGCAAGAAGGCAAAATTCATAACTTACAAATTTCTTGAGGCTGGTGCAGAGAAACCTAGGGAAAATAAAAAAAATGAATTTTTTGGGAACCTGTTGTTTAAATTTTAGATCAAAATTTAAGTTATTTTATCGCAAGGGGCTTTTTAGGTGACGTAACCAAAAATACATACATTTAACCATATTTTCCAAACTATCAAAGCTAAATTAATAAAATTTGTGCTTAATCATGTTTACACTAGGTTACATCTATGGTATAAATCTTAAAAAGCTAGCGTTATTAGTTCAGGATTTAAAATTTTCAGTCATATAGATACCCTTAAGTCAAAATACAAACATTGCCGCGCGAAGTCATCCTCTCACAAAACATAAAATTAATATTCAATGTGTTACAGAGAAATGTTAAAGTCTAATTATTCCATTAAATAATGCTATAAAATGTACAACGACAGTGGGAAAGCGAACGTCTGTGCATAATGTAGTGAAAGAGATTCAAAATTCAAAGTGTACGGAAGAAAAGCTTTCAAAACCTGGTAATTATCGTCCACATAACAAAAGTTCGTACTCGATGGGTTTGATAAATGTGTTATGTGCAGAACTTTTCTAGAGTTTTATGAACAGGAAGAGAAATTCCAAGAGGCCATAATCCCATGAGTGTTGTTAAAGGAAGGTTCTCTTTTGAAGGTTACGGGTACACATTCTGGAGAGTATTTAAAAGCATGGAATATCGATGTAGCAAGGAAAAAATATCCGCTGTGTAATGTAACTGTGCTAATGTTTTAATAGTGAGAATATACTTTACTGTATTCCGCCTTTTCTGACCTCATTAAACCTTGCCATTCTACATCAGCGATCTCCCAAGTAACTGCACTCTTTCGTCATCTTTGTGTATGTTTGGTATAAACGGAAACAATTATTAAACAGAATTCACTATAGATATCTATATAAGGAAAACAATAGACATGCTAGTAACTCATCAGTTCATATACAAACAAATACCTGAGAGGTGGTTCGAGAGGAGGTCTGTATCTCCCACACGAGAGATTCTCGGATCAGATCCCCTGGGTGGACCAACCGTACTGGGTTTCTTTCTTGGTGTTCCTCATTCTCCAACGTAAATACTGATTTGTATATTTAATACCACGAGTCAAAGTTTCAAGTTAAGTCTGAAACAATGGCAAACACGGAAATAGTTGTCAGCGCACATGCAGCGATTGAAACGTCGTGGCTTAGACGGAAGCTTTAAAGTGTTCTTAAAAACAACTTCAGGTCAATAGTTTTACTGACACTTAAAATAACTTCTGTAGGATGAATTTCTGGTATATCGGCAGGGCTGATATGATCTTAGAAACTGAAGTGTCGTAAAAAACAAATTATTTGTTAATCTATTTATGTGTTTATAAATAACGGAATCAGTCAGACTGTGTGTAACCCTAGTACCATCTGCCCAGTTCTCTATACAGCTATAGAAAAGGTACAGTTGCCTAACACAAATATCTTTGACGAAGCAAGATAATATGATTCAAAGATTGAGAGCTAGAAAGTCAGTTGTCCACCACACATCGAGCCACGAGACAGCTCCTATCAGATGTATTGATATTGTCACCTAATTATCGAAAGGCCCGATCAACTAGCGGCTGGGAGGGTGACAGGAGACATTTAGGCCACGCCTACCCATTTATCTTGTAGCGCTAACGAGGGAATGGTTGGAAAAACATCACCAGCCATCTCTTTCCCCTCCCCCGGACGTCTGGAACAGTCGGGATGATTCACTGAACTGCGAGACTTCCAGAAACGGCGATATTCATATAAAAACTGCGGGGGGCGGCAGTTGCCCTGCCTAAACTAAATTACAGCTACCCAATATTTAATCTGGAAAACTCAAAATTCGACCTATTTTCTTCCAAGTTTATTAACGAATCCACCAGCGTTGCACGCTGTCTGTAGCACCCGGTTCATCATTCTTAGACGAGCAACAGCTACCTCCCTTCTCTACACCCACTTAATTTTCACCCGTCATCCTACAACATCCACATCCCGATACTACATGGTAAAGCTCTTCCCAGAGCAGGTACACGATTTGACCACCCTTCAGGCTGTTCTAAACAGCCTGCCAGCCTGCAATGAATGAATGAGTCAGTTCAGTTCTTGGCGAGCAGCGTGAGGAGCGCCGGACTGGTGAACGGACGGGAAAACTGTGTACGTGCATCAGAGGAGTTGTGCGTAATTGCGAGTGCGGAGTGGACCTGTGACAGACGAACTGGTGAATTATAGTTGTGTGCGCTAGGTAATTCTATGTAATCGGCAAGTATTCCAACTGTAATTCGGTGGAAATAAAGAACATTTTGAGTTTGTGCAATTGGACTTTTAATTTCACGAACCCAAAAAGTCACAATATATTACCAAACACCTGATTGTATTTCACAATTAATGTCTACCTTCCAAATGTAATACAGTATCAGCATTATCCATACAAACCAGTTCAGTGCCTTCTAAAACTCTATTAGCGAAAAAGATCTCTTCAGAATTTTAACTGAATAAGGCAACATAGCCAATAACTGACAAAAGTAATAAAAAAGGCAGAACTGAGCAAAGCGCCCAAGAAAACCATTAACCCCGCCAGCATTATCGCCGAGATTATAAGTCAGATATTCTCATAGCTCTATCCCGCCTTTGCTGAAACCAATCCCGTAATTTTTTTCAACCTTAGACCTCTTCCTCCAGGTTCTTTATTGATCAAACGCTCTTCTTTTCTCCTCATCTTTCTCTGTCTTTATCTCTCCTTCATCCAGTTGCCGCTCACGCGAGTTTTACAGCTTAATCGGTCATAAAAATTTTTCTCGGCCGTTGTCATGGCGACGCCACTCGAACCATCTCTCAGCTATTCTTCTTCCACCTGGCGGCAATCTCTTGTACCAGTCTTTTCTTTCAATTTATGGAAAAATAAACACTTGAATGTAGTTTCTGTTATCAGTTGATGGAAGGGCTGTTCTAGAGAGTGGCTTTGAACAAACACTAGCTTGGCGAAGCAATTCCATTCCGCGACAAGGTGTACTACAAGTCCATCCTTTTTTAGCGAGTGTTTCCTTTTATGTGCACATAAAGTTAAGCCCTAAACTGACGAAACTTCAACGAGGAAACCCTCATCCTGATTGATGACGTCCTTCAATATACAACGTTATATACAATGTACAATTTTTTATGAATTAGTAACTCAAATTTCATATCTGATCAGTTCAGCTAAACTCGTCGAAACACTGCTTACATTATTTGGAGAAGAGGAATGGCAGAAGAATCATTCTCGAAAATTGTTTAGATCATAATGAACATCGTCGTCAAAGATTGGACTTCCAGGTTTTTTTCAGACTCTTTGTTGGTCTGATCATCTCTCTGGACTTCGAATTTGGGTTTTCTTTTTGGTTTGTATTTCAGGCAAGCTATAGGTAGTCTGGGATATTCAGCTATCAGAAAATATGCCATTTTTATAGCTGTATTACGTTCACCAAAAGTAATTCTAATGCTTCATTCTAATTTTCTAAGAAATTTCATTCGCAGTGTTAATATCTCGTTCCAACTTTGCTTCTTAATGTCCAAGTTTCAGAGTCAAACAGTTAAATTTCATATTACCACTTGCACTTATTTACAAATTTGTCTTCTAAAGTAGTTCCATTTACTTTATTATATTTGTTGATTTTTATTATCAATGTCGCCTTCTATTCTAAGGGAAATTTGACCTCATAGATATACAAAATTACTTGTTATATTTCTGTTAATGACTATCCTGTTCTGAATCATTTATTTTGCTTTCCCTCTTAATGTTTTGGTTTCATTTATGTATTTATTATGTATATTTAGAGTATAGTAAATAAATTATGCCCTGGCATGTTAAGAAGTCCTGACCATCACCATATAAGAGTAAATATTTCTAGGCAGTCTTATTTCGTAATTGTTGACTTGCTTCTATTCCTGTATTGCTTTCAGTCCCTGCACTGCTTTTATTCCATGTGTAAATGTGCTTTTGTTCAGTATTTTGACCATTTATGTAACATATAAAATTGTAATATGATTAATTAAAAACTCAAGATGCTTTTTAGATTGTTTAAGTATTCAAAATTTTACGTCAGTGGTTCATATCAATTTTCGAATATTATTAAAAATATCCTGGTCTATGGTTCTCGAATCGCGAGTTCAAACCGGCGAAAGGCAAGACTTTTTCTAGCGTAACAATTCCTTAGCATGGTATCTTTCGGAAGGAGAGCAAAGCTGGTGGTTCAGCTTCAAGCGTGATAAGATCTATCTGAGTAAAATTAAACAGTTTTTCAGATCTGATTTACAATGGAACGCCGACAAGTACACCACTTAGTGTCCATAAAAACCCAATTAGCATTTATGGAAAATGTGGAATTGTGCACATTAAATAAAATTATTTGTTTAAACTCATCAAACTAGAAACATTATTACATTTCAAAATAATAGCTTCGCCTATTTGTAAATGTAATGTCACATTCCCAAAATGACGATTTTATGCTCCACAGTAGACGTGAACCTTTACGCGGTAAGGAAATTACCTGTTTTTTTTTTTTTGAGCTTGTGGCAAGACTGAAGCAGCCTGAAAGATGTGCATGCTTGTCTCCATGTGCTAACGTAAGGTAAGAATCCGAAGACGACAGCTGCATGTGGAATGATAAGCACAAATACATGCGAGTTTAATAATGACCATTACGTTGAATAATAATGGATGAATTGATAACAATATGCTCCACTATATTGGCTCAAAGAAAGGCATTATAAGAATGTTTAAACAAGTATAACTTTTATTTTCATGTTACATCATCATCATCATCATCATCATCATCATCATCATCACGGTATAAGCCTTGTGGTCCGTTCCGACTTCAAGGAAATTGATCGGACCATCTCATTTTTGGCCTGCCAACATTTCTTCTACCTACAGGTTTATACTTGTATACTATTCTCTGCACATGATCTTGCCATTTTTGCCTGTATGCAATGATTGTTTCATTTAGACTCTGAATTTCCAATTCTCTTCTAATATCCTCGTTTCTTTTCTTGTCTATGAGTCTATAACCTGCCACCTGTCTCAGAAATTTCATCTCAGCAGCCTCTTCTTTCTTCTGTTGTGAGATAGTCAAGACCCAGTTTTCACACCCATAAAGCAAGGTTGGGATCGCCATTATTTTATACAGTTTTAACAAAATTTGACGGTTACAATTTTTAAAAGTTCTTTTTATTGTGCCATATATTGTTTGGAATTTGTTTATTTTGATTTGTATACCTCTATTACTGGTATATGATACAATATAGCCAAGATAATTAAAATAACTTTGTTGTTGGATGGGTTTATCATTTATGCAAATTTTTGCTCCCAAATGGTTCGTTCCTATAAAAGCCATTATTTTTTTTCATATGAAATTTGAAGATTATATTCTCTTGTAATATTTTTTAATTCATGTATGGCTCTTTGTAAGTTATCTTCCGTCTCCGCAATTATAATCTGGTCATCAGCAAACAGCAATGTGTCAACATTTCTCCCCTTTATTTTAAAATGTGTTCTGACCATAGTTTGCCATCGTACAACAATAGGTTAGGTGACAATAGACACCCCTGTCTTAGTCCTAAATTAATCTCTACTAGGTTATCTTTTTCTATGGATTTCTCCAATTTAAATTTTGTATTTATATACATACTTTGTACTGTTTCTACTAAATACATTTTTAATCATTATTTTCAATAGCACATTTCTTTTTACTTTATCAAAATCTTTTACATAGTCTATAAAAGCTATTAGAGTTGGTAGATTATATTCTTGTCGTTTCTCCATAATCTGTGTTATTCTGAAAATACAATCATTGCAGGAACGCCCTTTTCTAAATACACAATTATAAAACCCCTAATTTCTATTAAGTTGGTACTTTATTTCAGTATTTTCCCTAATCCCAAGCTCCTTAGAACACAATTTATGGATTATTAGCTTATCCTTTTCAGTTTAATTTAGTAATTACGTATTTAAAATTTGTGTCTAATAAAAACATTTATTACTTCAGTTAAAATTCATTTTACCTAACTTACATTGAAAAGGTTGAACATTTTAATAATTGCTATACAAATTACTTGTGTACCCTAAATTAATACAATTAACAATAAATATTACTTATAAACCAGGTCTTAATCTTGTACTCTAAATTTCAGCAGAAGTATAAAAGTCACTACTCTGTTACGATTCTCTCTAGCTATCATAATTGATAAACTAAGATGTTACCAATAATCACTAAAACCAAATCCCCCTTTACTATGAAATACAATAGAAATTACCGTAAATGTTGTCGTCCCATTAACAATAATCATGTAATTTAATTTTCTTTCCATTTTATAAGGTATATTATCTGGCATTCATTTCTATATTTATTTTTAGCGCTGCTACACTACGAGTTATTAATGTAAGTCAACAAATTAATTAGATACATTATTATAATATAAATAAAACTATAAAGCACACAGTTCAGCAATACAATACTCTTATTAGACAAAAAATTAATTAAACTCATGAAATGGGTTTAAAATAGGAAAAAATAAAACATAATTTAGCTAAAAGAGAGCTGTGTGTTATTTATTAACCCTAATATTGTTATGCAATTTCTCAGGTTTATTCAATCTTATTTTATGAGTAAACCTAAGAAAATTACACCTTGTAACATAATTTTGCAGCTGATAGTTTTGCTATCAATTAAAATGAGATTCGTTGTTCAGGAATAGTACAAACTAGGGAATTACATAGAATTATGCTTAGTATTTTTTGTAACAGAAGTAGCATTGGAATATTTCTAAGCTGAAAAAAAGGTAATTTCATTATGCTAATAGCTTTCTTATATATACTCCAAACAACCTTTGACTACATTTTTTTCTAAAAGAAAGAAAACAAAATAACATTTCATTATCTTTAAAACTACGTATATTTCTCGAAAACACAGAAAGCAAAATTAGAATCCTTTATGCCAGGTTCGTGACGTTTCTGTTAACTGCTGTAATTCCCATGATTAACGACTTCTTCTTCAGAGGAAAATTCAAGTTGTTAATTCTCAATGCACAATTATGCATCCATATGACCATTAATTGACAAGATTCCCGGTTTTTCAGTTGTTCCCGGAGAATTGTTTTCTTACAAATTTTGAGTCGATTGGTACTGCGGCACTCACCTGCAGCTGATGCTATTGGTACATTTAGAAGTTAAGATACCAGATGATTTATTGGTATCTTATCACACAATTTACCAGGCAGAAAGTGACAGAGATATTTCGGCAGCCTGCATCGTGTTTCAAGAAAAACTGCCACCACTTGCTCGTTCTTAAAGGTAAAGACAAGTCGCCAAGTGGTTATGCAAACGGTGATCGCAGCGATAATGCTGGTTGCGTGTATTATACGTATTATGCCATGATTAATGCAGCATTATATAATGGGTTTTTGGTATTATGGGATTACACGTTGATGAAATATTGTCGTTGTTCCCCATATGATCTATCACCTACGGAGTAACCTCATTCCACCAAGCGGCGATTATACCCATTTCCAAAGAGGAGGCACCCAGTAGGAGGAATTGGTTACCTCAGATGTAAGGTGATGTCGGTGGAATGAGAGGGCATACACCTTCTATTGTGGACTCGAAACCATATTAGGCCATGAACATTCTTCACATGAGCCAGTCAGAAGTAAATATTTGAATAGAACTTATCCTAAAAACGGCACCAGAGCTGGATATCGAACCACGAAGCCTATAAGCAAGAACCGTGAACCTCGGCACTCTGGTGATGAAATATTCATATTCATCACAGGCAATGATTAGGTTTAGGGTTATTACGGAGGGGATTTGGCACCGAAACTTGTAGTTTATTTTACCTAAGCCCCAAGTGGGGCATCAACGGGAGGAAAGATGAGGCGATTGGGTGGCCGACCCAAGGAGTTACGACAGTGCTGAGACACCCACCAGCACTTCTACCCTGAAAGAGACTACCAAGAGGAATGATATGAAATGATAACGGAGATAAAATGGAGGGACAGAAAATCGGTGGGATGTCACTAGCCTACCCAGGTAGGTTGGCACGGGAATAGAATCCAAGCCTGCACAGACCATCATGTTCGGCGACAACGATTAGGCCTCAAGGGTCCTTCACAGACTAAATGTTGGTGTGACGATATTCTTTCTGAACTTCTAATTTACTGTTTGCTTCTTACCTTAAGTTTAAGGCAATCCGTAAGTAGTGTTTGTTGCTCTGTTTTCAAAATACCGTTGAAGTATAGTTAAATAAATTAGCCAATAGAATGCACAGTGTGACGCAAAGGATATGGTATAGCTTATCGAGAACTTCAGAGTATGATGGTAACAGAGATAAGTAGAAGAATAGCGCTCTTGTCCAGCGAACTGTCAGCACACAGCTGCATTTTTAAAGGTCCTTTCTCTCTGCCTCAAAAAATTCCAGAAATGTTTGAAAAACTCCAGCGGCTACATAATCCAGCTCAAGTGAGTGAGCAATTAATGCGGGTTAGCGAGTGTTTCTGATGATACAGGATATCGTTAAAGCGACGTACAACCAGGTTAGTACTGTGAGGATGCAAGGGGTCCTGTGTTGAACTCTCTAGTGAGTGAACCATCTGAAGAGGGAACTACGTCATGTGTATTTTATTACGTCGCAAATAATACACTGAACTGAGAGTGAGAACAATGTGAAATGAGAGAGCTAGCTAGCCACAGTATGTATTAATTAATTACATCCAACGGTTTTAAGGTTTAAGTACGGACAGCAATGATCAATTAGGAATAGCATTCACAAATTAATATCAAGAGACAGTAACAATATCTATCCATTCTCCAAAATGCGCGCCATAAACAGTTTCGGCAAGTGGCAACATTGGGACACATCCTTAACTGCCTTAGAAACAGTAGTGGTCTCTGTGTAGTGACAGAACACAGATGGTGTTGATGTTCGGACTGCCTGTAATTACTTTTAAGTGCACTCCATATTACGTTACAGCCCCGTCATTACCACTTTGGAATGGCTGGTTGAACACTTGGGTTATGACATAGGAGTAGGTACTTCAGAAGCTGCAACGATGAGACTTATACTTCTCAGTTCTCAATAATGCTACTTTCCATGTTCCGGACTGTCTACAAGCTTCCCATAAATATTTGCCGTGCTTCTTTAAGGTCCAAGCTGTTCCAAGAAACAGCGATAACTTGCTAATGTTTCGGGTAAAAATAGATGCCTTAGGCCCGGTTGCATAAAAGATAATATAAGTACAAACATTTGAAAATGATCTTCAAGACAAGCTGAACATAGAATTTTGGATCTATAAACATTGATCTTATTTCATGGCCTCTTTATCTAAGACAAACCTAACTGGTCAATTTTTTCCAGTTAACTAGAACTTAGATCAGCAGAACTGCAGAATTTACACAATAGTTTGTGAGAAGAAATAATTAGTTCAGATTTAAATAAATAGTAAATAAAGAAGTTTTGTCGTTACTTGTATAAATAATTAGCCACTTTATTTCACAAACGTATGCTAAAGATGAAATGTTTGTGTTCATAACCTATAATTTTTTATTATATTCAGAATTCATATTACTCTGATATCTCTGAAGATTAGAATTTTCAATTTGAAAGGTCTCCTCGTGTTTTCCAACATAGAGGAAATCCGATCTCAGAACTAAATGACCGAAAATTCAAACTGGGATATCGACTATCAAAGCATGTAGTAGTTGAAGAACCAGAGCATAGGCTACATGCACAGTTAAGAACACAAACCCTGAGGAATTATGCATTCAATCCAATATTTATGATCCTGCTTACATTACGATTCTATGCAACTGAAAGCTTCCAAAAGGAGATTGGGAATATATTTAATATAAATAAAGGGACTGCGTTTAAAACAATACACAAAGTTACAAAGAGATTGCAGCTCTAAGATCTTTCATCAGGATGCCTATGGACAAGGGTGATATAAGAAGAGTTATGCGAGATTTAAAGTTAGCAGAACGCATTGTTTCTTCAGCTTGAACTTCCATGTTTATATACAAATATAATAATTTGTAACTTAAAACTTCACTTGTTTATATTTTCCAGCTCACAGTATTGTAAACAGAAAAAGAAAAAGATATACATTGAGCATATAATGGAGATAAAGTAAGCAAAATGATTAACTTTTAATAAATAATGTTTCAGTATGAAGTAACTTCTTATACTGTTTATTTAAAGTAATATTATTTCTAGGACAAATAACCATAAAGCGAAATATTTATTTAGTTTTTGTTGTTTCTTGATTGGCTACTCTGTGCACTTGAATAAAACAGAGTCGAATAATTCCGATAACTCTCGAATCCTTTCGATACAACGCGAAAGTTGCAACATGTTTAGGGATGTTGCCGCATTTGTATTTGTGATCTCAGATCAGTACTGAACGGCGTTCATCTTATCTAAGACCAGCATTTTACAACCCCCGCGGGTTCGTGAACTTGGTTCAATTTTGATCTTGGATTATAAATGAACTGCAGTTAGTGTCTCTAGTTATGTTAGAAGAACTTATATTCAAGTTATACAAAGCAATAAGAAATAAGTATGTTTGGGTTATACGCTTATAACAATACTATGGTCACAGGCCAGTTTTCTCATTAAATCTTCATTACATCAGTCAAGATCATAAACGAAAAACGTTCAAGTGAGTTTCAAACCTTTTGTGTTCCGCATATGAATTATTAATTGATATTTTATAAAATATTTCCCATAGTTTCTGGTAACGTAGTTTGTTTGACGGACCTCCTAATGCATATTTTGTAATTAAGTTAGCGTTTATAGTCAACGATTCTGCCACTAAGCACGCCACTGCTAGCGCCATGGGAGAGAAGCAGGACGTTTCGTACATTTTGCAGAGGGTATGTATATATGACGTCTTTTTTCACGGGAAAATAAACAGTATAAAGGACCAATGGCATTTCTCACCTTCTACAAGAAGTTACACTAAGCTCGTGAACCAGAGGCTAGCATGCCTTTAACTGCAGTGGTCATATCGGCGGCCGTTCTCCTGTGGAACATATCGCTGGTGTTAACTCGTAAACGTTAGGTGGAATCGTTAGATAACGAACACATTCGCACTTCATTCATACATCCAGGCTCTGGGGAAGATGGGGAATCATCTTGGCTGGAAAAATATTCCCACGCCCAGCCGGGAATCGAATCCGGAACACCTCGCACGGCAGGCAGGTGCTCTACCGACTGGGCTACGGGTCCAGCCCAAATAATATTTATATCCGACAACATTTGCTTAGCAACATGAAAAATTCAATGCCATGGCCGGGATTTGAACCACAGATCTTCTGGTTTCCGTCCAGTAGCTCTATACCATTGAGCTACCAGGGCCAATGTGCCGTCCTGACATTAAATTCTCCATTTGACTCGTATATTTTTCCGGTAAATCACTATGGTCTCTCGTGTCCGAGATACACCGTTTGTGGCGACTTACTATCCTAAGTACTTGAGTCCCAGGCTTCATCATTTAACTCTTATGACTTTAGTTAGTTGATGAAAATTAATCATTTTTCACACTAGCCGTATATTGGCTAAGGGTTTTGATAGATAGTCAACATGAAAAATTCAATGCCATGGCCGGGATTTGAATCACGGATCTCCAGGCTACCGTGGTTCAAGTCCCGTCCATGGCATTGAATTGTTCATGTTGGATCTATGCATCAAAATCCTTAGCCTACATACGGCTAGTGTGAAGAAATTATTAATTTCCATCAATTAACTAAAATTTGCGTAGCATTTGATGACCTTGTTTATTAAACACCTTCGCAATTTTTACTCTAATTCTAATTATTCTCATACACTGGTATTCAGTTTTATAAATGAACTTCACAGACGTTTTATTTACTTTTAGGCGATAATTTATAGGGACTGTTGTTTTAATCAACTTTACCAACAATGTAGAGGGCTAATAGTACATCATTGTATATTGAAATCACAACAGCTTCCCCCTCTCTTTATGGAATCAGGGGATTTAACCTCATATGTTACTTGCTCCCCTGAAAGCAGAACTAAGTGACAATCTAAATGTTAAAACAACACTGACGATCATTGAATTCAAAACAAGGACAGTAAGCTCTGATGTAACTGATACTGTGAACAGTAGTCAGTCACTGAGAGTCGTATATAAAATTAGAGCAGAAAAGGTGACCTATCGATTACAAAAGACTACAAATATGGTAGTAGCGTAACTGAAATAAAAACTTGTAGATTAACAAAAACAGTTAAAACGTTTTGCTCCATAAGTATACCCAGTTTGCCACTCTAACTGATGAATATCCTTGTCGCACGTCATATTTTCTCATTTCATCATTTGCTCGAGGCAGATTTCAGGAAAATAATGTACAATACTTGTACTTTCTAACAAATAAAGCATATCTGAATTTTAAATACTTATACTTTTCTGTTGCAACTTCTTCATAGCTTTACATTGAAGGTACTTCACTGCTTCAGAAAAATTCATCTTAGTTACAAAATATTTTTCTCATAATTAAAATGCCTAAATCATTGGCACTTTAGCTAACAATTACATTGGACTTTGTTTGTCACTGTAACTGCTTACAGAGATCTGTATTGAGTACAGATGTTTTATGCTTTGATTTCTCAGAAGCAAATACCGGGAAGTTAAATTATAACCAAACCCATTCACGGCCTTTCTCTACTGTGCAAGAGAGCCGGCAGTCTCCGGGGAACTTACCCGGCAGAGGCGGACTAGAATCCTCACCGTATGATAAATGCTGGAAATGTTGATCTGCTTTCAAACATGCAGAATATTTTCGCGAATCCATTATTACGACTGGCGGCGTACGCGCTTAAAGGGTTCGGCGCTGTGCGATAACAGACAGACAGCACAGTGTAGAGATAAAGAGCCTGCAAAACCAGATAAAAATAGCCCGGAGATAAAAGACTTGCCAACACAGATAATGTTAGACGTTTATAACGTTCGTGTTTTATCTGGTGACGTGTTAGAGGGCATTCTATAACAGCCTGGAATCATGAATGGTCGTGTATAAAAAGAAGCCATGGCTAGTTTATCGGACAGTTGTCAACAGAGTGTTGTTGTAAACGAGAGTTGTAATTGTAAGTGAGCTCTAAATTGTGGTCAATGACCTTGGTAAATTGTAATTGTGTATATGACGTAATTCTGGGTGCTGGTCAGCTGGTTGCTAACAACCAGAGAAGAACAGTGTTATTATGATGGGAAAGCAAGATCCTGAGAAATATACTTGGAGTGAAAAAGGACTTGGACGGATGAAGAATGCGAGCGAACTTGGAGCTACAGTGCCATTTGGACAACCAAATATAGTACTGAAAATTAAACAAGGAAGAATAAGGTGGACTGGCCATGTGCATAGAATGCCGGAAACCAGTGTAGTTAAGAAGATATTCATAGCAAAGCTGAATGGCAGAAGAAGAAGAGGAAGCCCCAGGGAAAGATGGGTAGATGATGTAGAAGACGACTTGAGAAAGTTGGGGGTTAAAGGCTGGAGAAGAAAAGCAGAGGACCGAGTAAAATGGAAGAGGGTGGTTAGGCAGACCAAGGACCTACATGGCCTGTAGCGCCAACTATCGTCATCATCATCATCATCATCATCATCATCATCATCATCATCATCATCATCATCATCATCATCATCATCATCATCATCATCATCATCATCATCATCATCATCATCATCATCATCATCATCATCATCATCATCATCATCATCATCATCATCATCATCATCATCATCATATGACGTAATTCTGCTACTGTAAGGATTGAACAGAGTGCATTTCTACGGAAATACAGACAATTTTGAATATCTGCAAATCGGACTTTTAGTTCTACGAACTCACAAAGTCACAATATTTTGTATAAATATTTTGCTACTCTCCGAAACTCAGTAGTAGATATTCTAGCGATTTCTTGCACAGTGTTTTCTTCAAGTTCTGGTGGGTTGCGAGGATTGCAACGATACACTTTGTAATAAAAGTCAGAACTCGTCATTTCAGGAGGTTTCTTTCACAAATCAATACTAATCATCCTGTCATCAAACATCTCTCTTACTGCATTTAGTGATTCGGCAGCCGTATATGCTGTTGCAGATTCTTGCTGAACCAACCATAAGATTTCTCTTCTTCCGAAGAGAATATTAACCTCTGATATCACTCTGCACTTATTGTTTCATCAAAGAATGCGGTCCCTATTTTTCTTCTAGCACTTATCATACTCCAAATTTCTCATCATACTAAGGCATTTGATCCAGTAGCACGGATATTTCTAAATTTCAATCTCAATCTTGGCTGTTATGAGATTCAATAGTCCAGTTAAATGAAACCAAGATTCTTCAGTAAAAAGCGAAAACCGTAGGTCAATGAAACGTCTTTCTGCGAATTGGGAAAACTATAGTTACAGCTCTCACGCTTAGCAGGATTTAACGCTTGCACACGTGTGTGCAACAGACGTGTATCGCTCCAATCCTCGTACACTTAGGGAACTTAGGGAAAACGTTGTGCAAAATATCACAAATGCTGCTGCTGAGCTACGGAGAGTAAGCGAGAAGATTTACACGAGATGCGCTGCCTGTTTGAGAGCAGAAGGTCAACATTTTCAGCATCTATTATAAGGTAAGGATTCTAGTCCGCCTCTGCCGCTGTAAGTTCCTCGGCGAATGCCGGCTATCTCGCGCAGTAGAGAGAGGCTGCGAGTGGGTTTGATTATAATTTAACTACCCCATACATATAAAAATATATACCAGAAAAGTACAGATTTGCACGAGAGAGGATGTTAAATGATCTTAAAAATATAATACACATTTAATTTTCAGGCAATGTTTCTGCAAGATCGCATTACAGTGCTGGAGTATTCTGCAAGAAAGCTAAATGCTGCCGCAGTGTCACTTTAAAATGGCTGCTTTGCTTGCTCAAATGAATTTTGAGTATTCCAAGTACGAACTCTATTGAAATCCGCCGGAATTGAAGGTGCAGTATCGTGGTAGATGTTTATAGCTGCAGCAAGTGTAAAGAATGGAGTAGAACGTCCAGAAACGACGCAACTTCTGTGGCAAATACCTTCCATTCAGACTACACAAATCTTGGCAGTAAGCAGCTTTTTTCCACAAATATGAAAGACTGATAGCAAAACATCAGTCACTGATGTAAACTATACACTTACATTCTGACTCATATTTAAGTGAACATGTGGAGATAATGTTATTGTGAGATGTGATGTCATTCCCTTTGCCAAACCATACTTCAGAGCTCACAAAAACAACGTAGTATATATGTAGACAGGCAATTTCATATTATTGATTTCCGTGTGAGAACAATCTATTATATGCAGCTGGTGACTTTCACTATGCCTAATTTTGATGTAGAACATCTGGTGTTTCCGTAAACAACTATAGTCAATGGTAGCTACACACTTTACATATGTACAGTCTCCATAGAGAAATATATCTGTATCTCATTGCACGCTGTTCTTCTCCAGTGCTGTATGTTAGTATAAATTTTTTACAGCTCTAATAATCCAATTCAGATATTGTATGTGTTGTTTATAGATAGCTGTAATTCCTTTCATCTTTGGTATTCTACCATATCCCTCTATGTTGACTTTATCCACATAATTACGTGTAACGAAGTCGCTAGCAAAACTGCCTAAACTGAAGCTCCAATTACGACTTAAATAAGTGTTTCTTGACTCAATAAGGATTAAAAGAAATAAATTATTTCCAGGTAATTGATGTACTTATTAAACAATGGATCGCTATCAGAGCCCCATTCTTTTTAATCTTTCAGCAGTAGTTAATTCACTTTCTTACTGCATCCGCACCACACGATACATAAAATAAAACTATATTTGTAAAGGGAAGTGAGAGAAGACAACATTCCTAGCATAATTTTAGGATAGATTCATGACTTTGACAGCTAGAAAACCGAGGTAAACCTTGCATTAAAAGAACCTTTAGCCAGGATGGAAGGTCCTGGCAGGATTTGAACAGCCATCTCCTGCCTTCAGTACCATGCCCTAATTATGGGGCACTCATATCGGTCTCAAATTTTCTAAGAAGTGTTTATAAATAAAGGGGAATTTGTTATAATGTTACATGCTTTATTACTCATTTGAATCGTTTATATTGTTATTTCATTCGTATAGCTCCCTGCAACTTTATAGTCATATCGTAGAATTTGATTAAAGCAAATGTTTGCTGATCTGTGGAATTCTTTTTTTTGGGGGGGGGGGTAAAGCACACGCGGAAGCTTTTCACATTCTTACTGCCAGACTCTGTGGAGGAAGTGAATTACTCTTAATGCAAGGAATTCCTATCTTAGCCGGGTGTCAAACAAAACAGCTGCCCATTGTTATTCCAGCAAAAATATCATATCTTACTCCACTTGAGTTTATCAAACGCATTAAAAGTACTAACGCTAGACACATCATGTTCGGAAAGTCGCTGTTGGCGAGAGGAGATAGCGTTATAAGTTCGATAAAAAGTCAATTTGTTTTCTATTTATATATAAAATTTTAAATTTTAACACATATTTTACAGAACTGCCCGATTCTTTTAGTTCGCTCTGTTCTTACGCAGCATTTAATTTATTCGTTTAATTATTGTTACATAATAGTTCAAATTACCCCGTGATATTAAGATATTTGAGTTATAACTACATATCGTTTGTGTTTAAGTAGATAACTATTTTAATTCAGGCAGAGAACACATTTTGTCCATACAAGAAGTAAATTGCGAAATAAGGGAACTAAAACATTTAACTAAAATATTTCTTCACAAAACGTGACATGACATAAAGTAATTCTGTAATGTAATGCTAATTCCGTGACAAGAGTATACGTGTATAAATAGAAAACTAGGACATACTACTTTTGAAGCATTATTATTAGCTGATTACGTATCAATAAGATGTATTGAACCCCGCGATATATATCGAATAATTTGTGGCCATAGAATAATTTGAAGTCACAAACTTTGTACACAGCTCGATCAAGATTAGCTGCTATCCGAGCTGTAAAGGAAATTCTACCCCAACAGCAAGACCATAGCGTTAAGGAAGTGGTCAAGCTAAAATCAGTATACAACTGCCACCTACTGTCAAAATTATAGAACTGCTAGAATCTCAGTTCTGTGATGGAAGAAATACGAACTATCGTGGACTAATTTTAATCTTAATATCACCCTAATAGATATTGAAAAGTAGGCGTGGTGTTTGGATGTTCAATTTAGTTCTATATTATGATGCCTTCAATTGAAGAATCTGTTTTAGAGCTGAACCGCAAAATACCATCAACTAAATTGAAAAATACTGATGTACAGATTCTGTGTTAGTTCTCGTGTAAAATGACCTCAGTGTAAGAATTGAAAGGCGTAGATCCTGAAAAGCGAATGCATTACTGCAAGTGGCCTTCATTTGTTTATTGAAATGAATTATCAGTTTACATTCTTGATGTTGCCTTTTATACAGAGTAGAAGTTGACACACAAAACACAGGATTATGGTCACTGGAGAGTCCTTGTGCTTGCATTGGACTAGGGTAGCGATGCCCGGAAAGCACATTACTCTTTCCTTGAAGAAACCGCGAACAGTATACGTTATTGTTTGATGATTCAACACTTTATTCACCCACTAGAGGAAGATGAAGTAACTACTTATAGTTTCAACACGATGGGGCTACTGTGCAAACAATTGGCAAAACTATTTGACCTCTAGAATAGGTTTTATGGAACGTGTTATCTCTTAAATACCCCTTCAGTTACTCTACCTTACTTCATCAGGCCTTTTTCTATGGAGCAGAAAATAGATGCTGTAATGCAATCATCTGGGAATGCTTTGCGAATTAAAGACTGAGACGTGAATTACTAACGGATCTGCAAAAACTGTTATCCAATAAAATTAAGTGCCTTCCGGTTTTCATATCACACCATAAATGAAATTTCCAATGTATGATGCTTTTCTAACACACTGTTTAGTTGGTTCTAAACACTGTATACATAAAAAGAAAAGGATAATAAAAGATAAACTAAGAGTATTAATGCAGTTGGACACAATGGTTGAAATGCACAGTTTTATACTTATTACTGGTCCAAACTAGCACGACATAATAAAACAAATTTGTGTGTCATCAATTATCTTCTAAATGTCTAATTTAGTATTTTGTAATCTCATTTTGCTTGCAATCAGATTTATTTCATCTGGTTCTATCCCTCTACTCTTTCTCTAAGTAAAAATTTGTCAACTTGTTGGTTTTGTATACATAAAATAAGTGCAGGAAGTGTTATATTCCACCCAACAATTATAAATTATTATTCCACCGGAAATAGGGGTTTTGGGACATTCTGAATTCTCCCAACGTGTTTTAATAAAATGTTGTGTGTGTGTGTGTGTGTGTGTGTGTGTGTGTGTGTGTGTGTGTGTTTGTGTGTGGTGAGTGTTTGTGATCTGCATAACTCAATTTAAAAATTGCTAAAATAGCAACTTTGGTGCTTAAGTTCTGTATCTCCTAAGGTTCTGACATGAAGATTTAATAAAAATACCGGAGGTAGGAAGGGAAGGAAGGGAGGTAGGAAGGCAGGAAGGGAGGGAGGAAGTCAGGAAGCGAGGGAAGGAAGGAGGGAGGGAAGGAGGTAAGGAGGGAGGTAAGGAGGGAAGGATGGAAGGAGGTAAGGAGGGAGGTAAGGATGGAAGGAGGTAAGGAGGGAGGTAAGGATGGAAGGAGGTAAGGAGGGAGTTAAGGAGGGAAGGATGGAAGGAGGTAAGGAGGGAGGTAAGGATGGAAGGAGGGAGGGAGATAAGGAGGTAAGGAGGGAGGTAAGGAGGGAAAGAGGGAAGGAAGGAAGCAAGCAAGAAAGGAAGGCAGCAAGGTAGGAAGACAGGAAGCGAGGGAAGGAAGGAAGGAGGGAAGGAGGTAAGGAGGGAGGTAAGGAGGGAAGGATGCAGGTAAGGATGGAAGGAGGGAGGGAGGTAAGGAGGTAAGGATGGGGGTAAGGAGGGAAGGAGGGAAGGAGGGAGGGAGCGGGAGGGAAAGACGGAAGGAAGGGTGGTGGGAGGGAGGGAGGGAAGGAGGGAAAGAGGGAGGGAAGGAGGGAAAGAGGGAGGGAAGGAGGGAAAGAGGGAAGGAAGGAAGCAAGCAAGCAAGGAAGGCAGCGAGGAAGGAAGGAAGGAAGGAAGGAAGGTAGGAAGGAAGGAAGGAAGGAAGGAAGGAAGGAAGGAAGGAAGGAAGGAAGGAAGGAAGGAAGGAAGGAAGGAAGGAAGGAAGGAAGGAAGGAAGGAAGGAAGGAAGGAAGGAAGGAAGGAAGGAAGGAAGGAAGGAAGGAAGGAAGGAAGGAAGGAAGGAAGGAAGGAAGGAAGGAAGGAAGGAAGGAAGGAAGGAAGGAAGGAAGGAAGGAAGGAAGGAAGGAAGGAAGGAAGGAAGGAAGGAAATGTCACAATGTAAAATTCTCTTTAGATGGAACACCTTTCGAAAATTTTAAACTTCCTAAAATGGCTCCTAGATTCTGATTTCAATGCCACATATCTAAGATATTATGTAAAATGGAAATATACTTTGAATTGTTTTGGATTAGTGTTTGAAGTCCTCGTCATTCTGAATGACTTCTATAGCTGATAAATAGAAAGAGTCCTACTACATAAAATGTAAATCCTGTTAGATTTTATAGTGTCCGACAAACACATTTGATGTTGATTTAAGCTTTTCTGGGATATTATTTGTTATTAAATTGAATTTTCCATGTTTATTTACCAAATGTGAAGTGTTATTCATTTTTGTCCCCTCTGGTCACACAAAGAGAACTGAAAATCCAAAGCCTACTGTATCCCCCTGTTGTTACTGTATTACAAAGAAATATGTAATAACAATTGCGTGTCTTAATTAACATAAAGTACATTAATAAGCTTTTGTAAGATTAATTTCTACTACAGTGTACACAAAATGATGCAATTTTAACACGTAAAATTTCCTTGCGTAACTTTTGTTTACTATATATGACGAATTTTCATGCAAACACAATTATCAAAATGAATGTCTGTGGGATTGATCTCTAAGAGGCAGGTTCATGATGGTGACCTCTGTGGTAGTCCATGGACATTAGTATCCATGCTGTTTACCGCCTTGATGCGTTAGGATAATGAAGATTATAGGGCTCAGAGGATTTCCCCCGAGGGCTGCTGCACTACTCTGAGGTATCTTGTTCGACTCCAGTCGTTAATCTGGATGACACCTAGGAGCCTACATGGGTCTCAGTATAGTATATTGACTCTAGGTAATTACTACCTTACTCACGCTCCTACGCTTGCACAGCCTTTTCCTGTTGCCTACAGTGTTATTTCATCCTCCCCATTATAGTACACAAAATCTGGTGTTTTCCACTCACTCCTGTACAAACTATTCTTAAAAGCACTTTATTTTATCTACTGCATGTTAATCGAGATAAATGTTTGCAGATTACCTGACTGCCTATTTACTTATAGGTGTAATGGGAATTAGAATACAGTAGGCTTTAAGTGATTGTCAAATATTTTAACGCCGGTCTCTAAGCGACTTCCCTTTTGAGAAAAGCTTTGGAAAATTCAAAGCAATATCCGTTAGGTATACAATGCTTCATGCGCTTTAATAGATATACAATTTTTGGATGGTAACATTCTCTCTCTCTCTCTCTCTCTCTCTCTCTCTCTCTCTCTCTCTCTCTCTCTCTCTCTCTCTCTCTCATTTAAGATCGTAATCTAAAGTAAAGAGGACTAGCAGTTCACAGAAAATTCAAGATAACATTTCAGTTTTAATAAAAGTGTAGGCATTTATTGGTTACACCTATTTTTGACATACCTAAAATTTTGTAAAAGTTTACAATTTAAATGTAGTCTGGAAGGAATTTTCTTGAAAAATTTTCTGTGACATCCTCGATAGAGGCTGAAGTAATATAAGGTAAATAAGGTAATAAGGTAAATTTTGGTAAATGTGTTATAATGTTCACAGAAACATGTACAAAAAGATGAAAGTTTTTATAAAATTGCTTTTTCAGGAGACCTGAGAAGTTGTATTTTCAGTTAGAATATGTGTAAAATCGTGTAACTTTGTCATCTTACACTCCCTAAATTTTATGTAGTTTCTAAAAACTATTCTTGCAAAATTCATTGCTCTGTATGCCTCAAATTGCATTTAAACGTGTATTTGCTATGAAGACATCTCCCTCATAACTTCTATGGTTACGTATTCCATACCAGGAAGATATTTGGGATGTTGATTACAAAATGGTTACAAACATTTTTAAAAACTCGAAAGAGTTTAGAAAACCTTTTGCGTAAAGCATCGTTTGGGGGATATGCTACTAGTTAAACCTTTAGAATATACAAAACAAGCTATTGTGCATTTCTGAATAGTGTCAGATTTTTGCCGACAGGTACAGCTTATAGAGCCTGAACCCATTGGTGGGATTGTTTCTAAAAGGGTTATATTCTTAACTATAGTAATCTCTGTTAATTAGTACGTAGACAAATACGGCGAAGTAAATGTGATATCGGTTATATAAGTAATACGTTTTTAAAGTGCTATTTTGGCTTAAATGATAAATAACTATACCAAACTTGAAACGGGCAATGTAGATTACAGAAAATAATCCATTATACAACAGATGGAATAACAAATGATTTTTAAATGTTTTTCAAATATGGAGGAAATTTACATAACCACTGCATTATAGTTGTAAAAAGCCTAACTATATACTAGTCTCCGTGCATAACCTGAGTAGATACGATTCACAGTTCATCGTCGTTGTCCATGGGAAATGGAATTATTCCTAGCTCTGAGGAAAGCTACATTTCATTCTCAAAGCATGTGGGTGATATCAAACTCCTTTTCCTGAATACGAGCTTAGATATGCTTGCTAAAAGTTTAGACGCGTATCCCTAAACAGAGAAGTTTTTCGGAGAAAAGTCTGGCCTGATGACGCGAAAGGGGGCATTTCCTATGATTACGTCACATCTTAGGATGTTCTGAACGAAACATGCATGCACTCCTAAGGATGCATTCTAAAATAAATTCAAGTAAATATCCCCATTAAGTTCAATATCCCACGAAAATGTGACGAGAAAGATTTAAGAAAACTCTAGCCTTAAAGTATTATTTACTTATTATTATTTTTTGTTGTAACTTACATCCTCCAACGTTAAGTCATATCGAACATGAAATGGGTGAAATAATACTCAAATGATCCCGGGGTCCATGGAGCTTAGAGTTACCTTCGTATTCCAGGATAAGGAAAAACCCCGGGGAAAAACCACATCAAGGTAACTCACCCTGACCGAGATTCGAACTTGGGACCTCTTGACCGTGAGGCAGACACTGTACCATCTACGCTACCGAGGCGGGCAAACTATTATTTAGATGAAATATTTTTCGGAATTTATTTTCTAGTGATTTTGATTAAGATGCCATATTCAGGGTGTTAATTAACCACACAGAAATAATCTAAAAGATTAATTTCCTGACTAACCTAAATAATTTTAGAAGGTTAAACATAACGTGATCTATTGTTTAAACGTATTGGTACCAAATGCTGGGTATCTTGAACATTTGTCTATACTTATTTAAAACGAAAATGTAAAGACGATATTTTCTACAAAGTTTATATCGATTAAAATGAGTTACATCGAAAGATAAACATTGGAGAGAATAGTTGATCTATTAATGAACGATACAGGGTGGGAAAGCTTATGTGAACTCGTCAACAATTTTACGTGGGTGTCTATACAATCTCCCAAGCAGATGCTGCCTGTTAGTTCCGTATTCTCCGCCCGCTTCACAGCTAATTTGTGTGTTTAAATAGACAAAAGATTCTCACTCAGTGGAAAATCGGCTTAAGAGACATAAGTTACTAAAATCCATTCTCTAGCCATTTTGTAATTGACTGATTACCATCATATAGAGCTTCGAAATATAGCACTGAATGAACGATCTTATTAATTAGACGATATGTAAATATCCGTTTTAAAATAAAGTCGCTTATACTATGTAACATTTTCTTCTTACTAAACGATATAGAACCAGGCAGTAGCTTCTGTGGCTCGCATACAGAAGCGCGTGGGTTCGAGTCCTCTGGATTGCATAACTGATCCGTGGATTTTGTTGGAGGTTTTCTAGACGAATGACCAAACTCACCCGTCCCTCCATTTCTGCTTATTCCCACTTCAGTCCACAGTTCGTCCTAGTTGACTTTTTCAGAGTTCTAAGCATATGCAGGTGTTTCCACGTGTATGGCAGGAATTGTTCGCCGTAAATTGCCATCCTCTGAATCCGGGGCTTTCCGGGGATGTAGTTGTTAAGCACGATCCTCGGGTCGAACCACCTCATCCCTGCTTCTCGAGAGGCGGTCTATAAGAGCATAGGTACAAAAAAATCTTTGATAGTTTGAAGCAATGTCTTCCCTATAAACTAGTCAACCCTGACAGTTACCTTCATATTTTATTTCATTGTAGGCACTAGTGGAAACTGAATCGGTAGATGTTTAAACAGCTAAAACTCAGCTGCTTTTGACATTTCATCTCTTTACAAAACATCGCGAACAATAGCATCATCGCTTTAGAAAATAGTGAAAAATTCAGGTAAATAATAACGGATGTGTAGAAAATGGCTGATGCCCAAAGAATTTTAAGATATTAACATTTTTATGGAGTCTGTTTATGTTTATCACTTTCGTTTACCAATTATAATAAATTCTTCTGAATGAATAGGGCATTCGTGGCTATTTCAGAAAGAAATTCAATACTTATATTTGCTTGACATATAGATATTTTAACTATTCCTCATCTTAATCGTTAGTTATTTTTGAGCAAATGAAAGATTAGGAGATTTCTTCTTGTAAATGTTAGCTTAGAATAGGAGGTTCTTGAAAATATTTGTGGTGCATTATTGGAAGATACTCAAATTAAGTCCTAAGTTAGATATTTGTTAGATTTTTTGAATTATTCTGCTTACAGGCAATATGAGCCTTTTCAGAAATGGTTACTTACATGAATTGCTACACAGCAGAGGTTTAACAATGAGAGGCTAAAGTTACAACACCAAGGTAGTGTACTAACATCAGCAAGTTACTAAACCTAATTTTGTAACTTGTCTATATTTCATCTATGTTCAGAGTATTTCATTACTTGCTGTATATTTAATCAAATTTATTTATTCCAGAAACGATATAATTAGAGAAAGAGTCCATGGTACATGAAAGAATATCATGGTAAATCAACAAACACTGCTGGTTTCATATGTGAATTTAAAGTGAAAATGAGGGAAGGTGATCTCAACGTTCATCAGGAAACATTTAAAGTCCAACATGCAACTATTAATATACTTACAGGTAAGCTATGTAATGAAAGGGTAGAGCCAGACTGAAAAATTCAATGTCATAGCCGGGATTTGAACCACGGTTCTTCTGATCTCAGTCCAGCCGCTCTAACCATTGAGCTACTATGCCCAACGTGCCAACGTGCCAACATGACATTAAATTCTCCAACTGACTCGTGTTTCTCCCGGTAAACCAATAGGAGTTCTCATAAACACATGAGACAACTACCTTAATGGCGACTTACTATGCTGCAAGTACTTTAAGGCCCGGGCTTTATAGTTCGGACCACTATTAGGTACAATTAATGGAAATTAATTGTTCTTTCACACTAGCCGTGTGAAGGACGCACTATGCACTTCGGCTGGATGGAAACCAGAAGATCCGTGGTTCAAATTCCGGCTATGGCATTGAATTTTTCAGTCTGGCTCTACCCTTTCATAGTGCGTCCTACAAACGGCTAGTGTGAAAGAACAATTAATTTCCAAGCTATGTAATGTTTATTTGTGCAGTTACACGAAATTAAAACACTGGTGTGTGAGTAATGAAGCAGACCTAAAGGAGTTCTTTGTTTGCGAAATTTTAAGAAGTCGAAAAGCCTTAAAGATCTGAGTGAATAATCCATTGTGAGAGTAACCGTTTTAATTAATGATAATATTGGTATCAGTACGTTTGGAAAATTAGTCATTATTTAAAGATATTGTAGCCATAAGTCAAAAATATTAAGCCGAGGTGAAGTAACAATTCTGCAAAACTGGGAGTGGAAATGAAATACTGTTACAAAAGCATTCATAGAAAAAAGTTGAAGGGTAAGAAGAAAATTGCTGGTCCAGTGCCTATTTATGGGAGAAAGTTTAATTATAGGCAAAGTTATACACAATAACTCTGAAAATAGATAACATGTCCTTCAAAGAGTATTATAAATTGAAACTGTTCTCATATTTAACTACCTATCAATAAGGGTAGAATGATTTGCTTTAATGCGTTCTATTATCAAGAAAAATAAGACATAACTATTTACCTTTAATTTATACATTTATATTATAGCTGTTTTAAACCGTATTATATGATCTGAAGGCATGTTTAGAATATAAAGAATTACTGATTATTATAATAGTAGATAAATAATATGTTTTAATCAGAGAGATACACCACGCATATTGCTGTCGAAGTATCCACACTGAATATTTAAGGAATATAATTCTTAATAGGTATGTCATAAAGAATGTGAAAATGTTTGTTTTGGAATTATGCAATCTCTAAAGTTTGGATGGAGTGCATTATGATAGGTAAGAGAGAAGATAATAAAATACATATCAGATTACTAGATTTGAATCGCTTTATAAACGATAACCTTCTGCAGCACCTGTAGCTACCGACAAAGAAACATTTTTCTATTATCTACTTCAGAATCTGTTGCTTTCTTTATCGTTTTTGCGACTTCTTTGTACTTGTGCGATATTTAATGAGCAGTGCAGGAACCACACGGCACGTGGAGGACCAAGGGTTAACCGCTCTTGGCATATGGCGGAGTGGTCCTCCCTATCCCTTGTTCCAATACGTACAACAACACGCCATATGTAAGCTTCCGAGTAAAGCTGTGAATGCGGTAACTAACTCTCTGTTGTACGTAATCTAGTTGCCTTTTGTTTGGCGGACATGGGTAGAAGAGCCCTAGAGGGAGAGAGAGAGAGAGACGTTCTCTAGTGTGCCACTGCTGCATCCATTCCTAGTGGTCCCATGGGTAGCATCCACACAACAATATCTTGCACCAGAGCACTCTGTCACTCACATATCCTGCTCTCCTGCTGGGCGGCTGTTGATTGGAAAATAACCTCCCAAGACAAAACTCCACACAAAACATTTATCAACTTTACTTCTGCTTCGCTCACGGAGAACCAACACGTTGTAAAAATGCATTGAAGATTATGGTGAAAGTCCTATATGTGCACTTGCATTATACTTTCTACTCACTTGTGTGAACTATTCTTAAAATAACATTCTTCTGTTTACATCATGTGAAGCGAGTAAAACGTTTGTACATATGGTTTTGTTACATGTCTTCTTATAGCTACAATGACAAATAAGGGAATAAATTAGGCTTAAGTGATAGTAAAAGAGTTGATCCGTATGTGATGGTTATTTAATGTATATTCAAGACGTAAAATATACCAATAACGACTTCGCATTTGAGGAAAACATAAATATTGAAAACCTGAAGCCCTAACAGGAAAATATTCATCTCACAATTATGTATCTTGCATAAATTATGGCATTAAGAGATCTATATTTAGTGTTCAACATGTTTCCGTCTCTCATTTCTTACGGTTTAATAATTACACAGAAATTGTGAAGAAATGGACTTGAATGCTCTTTACATAAACATTTACATTTCATTTATCACAGGCACTTAATGAATATCATAAAGATAATTCTTCAAAACATTTAAGTTCTCTAAAATATGCACTACCAGTCAAAGGTTTTCGATATCCTATCATAACTATGCATCTGTGAATAAAAAAGGAATTGCTTTTTGAATATTTTATCATACGCCAGTTCTGATAATAAAATACGCATAAACTGGTAAATACTACGTGTTTCTGTTGAGTATTTGACCTTTTTATCGCGCAGAGAAATGCTGGAGAGTTCCCACGATTACATTGATGTGCCTTTGCATATGATGCTTTCATTCGAATAGATGTCATTCCTTCAGCAATCTGTGTAGTGACCAGTCCGCATTGGTTTACAGTACATTGTGTGCATTTATCAGTGTGTTTGTAAACCTGAGAAAGTTAATTCCACATTACCTCCTAATGGGACGAAAGAAGAAAATTCGAATTGAAAAGAAAAGTGATGTAATTGTAGATCTGCATCCAGAAGTCTATTCTAATAGGACAATAGCAAGAAAAGTCGGCGTAGACCAATCTACATTACAGCGGTCCAAACAAACTGGTGCCAATTCAAGTGTTTCTCGATCTGGGAGAGTCCGAGTAATATATAGGGCATATAGAGCATATGTGCACAGAAAAATGCCAGAGAACTTGTACAGCACCTGAAATTTGCGAGGAAGTTAACAGTATGCTAACAGCTCCGATCTCTGTCTCAACCGTGAAACTTCGCCTTCGTGAACAGGATTTAAAAGGGTAGACAGCGGCCAAAACTTCTTAATTACGCAAATGAAATAAGGTCACATGATTATAATGGGCATAGCAACATAAAAACTGGAGCGTGAGGGAAATGGTCTAAGGTGCTATTCACAGACGTGTTTCAGATTCAAGTGTTTGTAAGCCGTCGTAGAAGGTTTGTTCGTCGGTTTAGGGAAGAACGTATGAGGGGTCAATGTCTGATGCCAACGTGAAGCATGGTGGAGTGTCGGTTTTGGTATAGGGATACAGATTTGGTGATCTAGTGAAAATTAATTAAACATTAAAGAAGGAAGGATACTGTAGGATACTGGTCAAAAATGCTGTTCCATCTGGCAAGAGATTTATTGTTCATGGGTTTAGACAAAGATCCGAAACATAATTATACGTTGTGCAAAGGGTAAGCTAATAGAAAACAGCAATGTGGAGAACTTTAAAGTATGATTTGGTTAAGTCAATCACCTTATTTAAATCCCATTGAACTTTTATGGCACGAACTTGACAGGGAAGTGAGAAAACTGTGGTACTGTAAAGTTGAAGATCGGTGGAATAATTTACAGATGTGTTGGAGTAGAATAACTACAATAACACTACACAACCTTATCTCCAGAATGCCAAGAGTTTATACACTAGTTCTTAGGGCAAAGAGTTAATACTTTGAAGAGGCTAAGATCGACGTGATATTGTATTGTACTTAATACTAGAGAGAGAAAGTATTGATTTTGCTAACCTTTTAAATTCTTGCGATGGGTTTGGCACTGAAATAAAGTATCTATCTTTTTCATATGTGCTCAAAAACTTTTCAGCGGTAGACTATGTATGTGAAGGATATTTCGAGATGGAGTAATGTTGCTGAAACACTTCTTGTCGCATCCTTGAAAGATTCAGAATTAAATACCAAGTTTAATATGTAACGCATTTTTTAATTTTCTGAGTTACGCTATTTTCATACAAATGCACGCACACATAAACAAACACAAACTCACACCACACACACACACACACACACATTTGGAAGATAAATAAAGCCGGTGGTACCTTACCGTAGATTACGGCAAGTTAAAGAACCTGAAATCTCATAAAGAGAGCAAAATTAAGCTGTCTTTCACATCCATACTCAACTGGGCCGCTAAAAGCTAAGCAAATAAAGAATGTTCATATATATATATATATATATAAACTCAACAAACACTCAGGCAGTACACACAAATAACTAATTATATATATATATATATATATATATATATATATATATATATATATATATATATATATCCTTTAATTCAGGGAGTCTCAAAACGCGCATTTTCGGTGAAATACTGACTGATATGACGATGAATGAAATGGGTACAATGTTACTCAGGCGAGTCCAGGGTCTATAGAGCCTAGAATTATCCGAAATTTATCTTTCAGGAAAAGAGAAAACCTCCGAAAAAACTTTACCTAGATAATTCACGCTGACCAAGATTCGAACTCGGTACTTCTTATACGTGCTACCACCTACAGTACAGACGCGGAATTCTTCTACTTCTACTTAATATAAGTACGTAGTAGAAGAGAAGAAAAGAACACGCTGTAAGCATGCATTAAAAATTAGCTAAATCCTATAACAAGTAAAATTGCCTATTACACTTGCTTGACTCACTCTTCAATAAACAATTCTTGTGAAAGTTTCTTCTATTTGCTTCGTATTAATCGACATAAACGTTAATTTCAGAAACTACATTATTCCACTTTACGTTGTACGGCCAAAAGGGATTCAGCAGGCTTTGAGCGATCCGCAATTTTTTTCTGAAAGCAGATAGCGATATATTACTTTGAAATTCTGTTTCCCTTCCATGACTACGAGACAAAAGCAATTACGACGTACAATTTCTGAATGTTTTAGTATATGGCAATTCAAACCAGTAGTACAGAGAAACTTGGAAATAGTTATGCCAATAGTATTGCATTTCAACTAAAACTTCAATGCCAATTTTTTACCAATAACGAACTATTTACGGTTGACATATAGAGATTAGTATTTCTAAGTCATCAGAAATCTATTGTGTTGTTCTAATGAGAGCCGCAAAATGTGTCAGTAGCTAATCAAATTTAATTCTATATAATATAAAGTATTAAACCAGGCTTGTGGGACGTGGTCTAGGCTACCTCTTCAGCTTCCCAGATGTTTCGTCTGCGACTGTGGCAGACATCTTTAGTGGGAGTGCGATCGGAGTGTCCTGGCGGAAGTCTCAAAAGCAACTGTCTCAACTAAGACTTCTGCCAGGACACTTCGATTGCAGTACCACTGAAGATGTCTACCGCAGCCGTAGACGAAACGTCTGGGCAGATAAAGAAGGAGCCTAATATTCCACGCCCCACAAGCCCGGTTAATACTTTATATTATACTGACACCGGCCGTGAAAGCTTACGAATTTTAATGAAATTTAATTCTATTTGTAAGAAATATACAACAGAACATATATTTGTATAGGTTGGTAGAAAGAGCCATGTGAATGCAACAATGTTTCAATATGCTTATTCACTTTTCATAAAACGTGAAAAAGAAAACGAATTGCTCTGCAACATTTTATGTTGATCTACATGCGGTAGGATGAACAACATAAAAGTAAGTCACCCTGTTACAGAAACTTACCTCGCCATTTTGTAGTATGTTTTTAAGAAACCATACTCCCATGTGTTTTGTGTTCTTTGCTAGTACAATGAAATGTCAGACTGCGGATTGCGCGCATGCGTGATAGCGGGGCTTCCAGCTTTTAAACTCCCACGTTACATACTCGTAACATAGACTATAAAGAGTACTAACCTCACCACCAAGACGGCCCGAGTTCAATCTCTGGCGATCGCAAAGTGAGATTTGTGGTGAAAAACACGACGCTTGGGCGGGTTTTCTCCAGAATCTCCGGTTTTCCCCGCCATCTAATACCACAATGCCACATCTTCATCTCATGTATCATCAGTGTTATGTATCATCACTGTCTATGGTGCCGTATGTACTACATGGCAAAGCGAGAAAGCGTATCGGAAAAAATGCCCAACACAGTGATGTTTACCTCAGCTTACCGCACATACACGGCGAGTCCAGTGTATGTACAGTCTGTTCAGATATAATCATGTCTTCTGGACAGCTATGTGTCATACATCGGCAGGCGCGATAAATCTTATATAGACACACGCAGCTTTCAATCGCTCTATTTGTGTTTCGTAACTTACTGTACATCAACCTACAGTCTAAACGACCAGATAAGACCCGATAAGAAACGATCACAGCGCTGGTCACCTGAAGGTCGATACGCCTCAACGCTCTGTCTAGTAAAAACATAACAAACATGTTAACATAGTTAAACATAAATGCATTCTAATCTTATTATAAGTTACGTTGAGATGATACTTCTGAGAGAAATTATGGCCACGCCGTGGCCGAGTGTTTAGACTGCTTGGCTCTCATCAAGACGGCTCGGTTCGATTCCAGGCGACCACAAAGTGAGATTTGTGGTGGACAACATGGCGCTGTGGGGTGTTTTCTTAGGTATCTCCAGGGTTCCCCCGCCATCTCATACCACCGGTGCGTCATTATCATCTCATGTATAATCAGTGTCATCGCCTGCGGTGCTGCATGTAGTAAAAGCAGGCGCTAAATGCTACACAGCTTAGGGCGATTAAGGGAATGCTAAGATGGGATTGATTAACTAATGAAAACATATGAGAAGATTTAAAAGTTAATGCTACAACAGATACCATAGACAATAATAAACAGAAATGGAAAGGCCGTCTCAGTAGAATGGATTCAGCACCAATGGATTCAGCTGAAATACAAATCTAAATGAAGAAGATCGATAGGTAGACCAGTGTTAAGGAGGAAGTAAGACTGAATCAGGGGGAGGAAGAAGATTATCAAAGATATGACTGATATATGTAATTAATTGACGAATAATAAATATGTACCTTCTAAATTTAAAAATTATATACATATGTTTTTAAAATCATAATGCTTGTAGGTATTTTATGCTACATATTTACAACGAAAATATTCATTAAGGATTATCACCAATATCATAATATTGGTCCGATTCTTATTCATGATATACTTTTATTGCTGTGGAATTAGAATTACGGTACACTACAATCAAAATCTATGAAGTAAATCTCCTGGACTTTTTGGTCATTGCATGTGAAAAGGTTCGCTCGAGATCACATATGTAATGGAAGTAAAGCATAAATGAATTAATGAATTCCTTTACTTCCTTTTTTAAGAGGAACATAGACCTGCTGAACCGCATAACCTCGAGGCCTGTAGACAACGGCTTGAGGATAAGAGGTTTTCTGATCAGAGAGATGAGTGAGCAACCCATCGTCGAAAATGAAATTACGAGAGAGATGAGGTGACAGGATAGATGGTGCAGCAATCGGGGGAACGATGGAAATTGGAGGACCCGGAGAAAACCCGCCCCAGCGGCATGTTGTCCACCACAAATCTCACTTAGAGTCACCTTAGATGGAACCCGGGCTAAAGCATAAATACTTGATCGTAATTCGTGTACTTAGCTATTCTCAGCTGATTCCCTCCAGTAAATACTTGAATGTACACAATTGGCGTATTCAGAATTTTCACACCGAACTATAACTGGGAAGAATGCACTCTCATATTATAAACATTAAGATAGAAATTAATTGTTCTTTCACACTAACAATCATGCACTATGAAAGGGTACAGCTAGACTGAAAAATTATTTTCCTTAGCCGGGATTTAAACCACGGATCTTCTGGTCTCCATACAGCCGCTCTAAACCATTGAGCTACAATGGCCAACATGACACGAGTCAGTTGGAGAATTTAATGTCATGTTGGCATAATGTCTACGTCCAGCCTGTCTAAACCGTTGAGTTACTATGGCCAACATGACACGAGTCAGTTGGAGAATTTAATGTCATGTTGGCATGATGTCTACGTCCAGCCGCTCTAAACCGTTGAGCTACTATGGCCAAAATGACACGAGTCAGTTGGAGAATTTAATGTCATGTTGGCATAATGTCTACGTCCAGCCTCTCTAAACCATTGAGCTGCTATGGCCAACATGACACGAGTCAGTTGGAGAATTTAATGTCATGTTGGCATGATGTCTACGTCCAGCCGCTCTAAACCGTTGAGCTACTATGGGCAACATGACACGAGTCAGTTGGAGAATTAAATGTCATGTTGGCATGATGTCTACGTCCAGCCGCTCTAAACCATTGAGTTACTATGGCCAACATGACACGAGTCAGTTGGAGAATTTAATTTCATGTTGGCATGATGTCTACGTCCAGCCGCTCTAAACCATTGAGCTACTATGGCCAACATGACAAGAGTCAGTTGGAGAATTTAATGTCATGTTGGCATGATGTCTACGTCCAGCCGCTCTAAACCATTGAGCTACTATGGCCAACATGGCACGAGTCAGTTGGAGAATTTAACGTCCTGTTGGCATGATGTCTACGTCCAGCCGCTCTAAACCATTGAGCTAATATGGCCAACATGACAAGAGTCAGTTGGAGAATTTAATGTCATGTTGGCATGATGTCTACGTCCAGCCGCTCTAAACCATTGAGCTGCTATGGCCAACATGACACGAGTCAGTTGGAGAATTTAATGTCATGTTTGCATGATGTCTACGTCCAGCCGCTCTAAACCATTGAGCTAATATGACCAACATGACAAGAGTCAGTTGGAGAATTTAACGTCATGTTGTCATGATGTCTACGTCCAGCCGCTCTAAACCATTGAGCTGCTATGGCCAACATGACACGAGTCAGTTGGAGAATTTAACGTCCTTTTGGCATGATGTCTACGTCCAGCCGCTCTAAACCATTGAGCTAATATGGCCAACATGACACGAGTCAGTTGGAGAATTTAATGTCATGTTGGCATGATGTCTACGTCTAGCCACTCTAAACCATTGAGCTGCTATGGCCAACATGACACGAGTCAGTTGGAGAATTAAATGTCATGTTGGCATGATGTCTACGTCCAGCCGCTCTAAACCATTGAGTTACTATGGCCAACATGACACGAGTCAGTTGAAGAATTAAATGTCATGTTGGCATGATGTCCATAGTAGCTCAATGGTTTAGAGAGGCTGGACGGAGACCAGAAGATCCGTGGTTCAAATCCCGTCTATGGCATTGGACTTTTCAGCTCTACCCTTTCAACAATAAGATAGTCCAGAACAAAGTTAACCGGATGCCGTACATCTCCTTCGTCAGTTGGTCAGTACAAAAGAAAACTATTCTGACAATGTTATTAAAGCGTAACTAACAAAAAGGACGCATTAGAAACAAATGGATAACGAATCGTGTTTATTTACAATAACTGTTTTTCATCTGTTTCACACCGTTTTTCGGACATATATTTAAACCATTGCTAACTTGAGCAGGAAAAATTTGGGGTATCCTAATCATCATAATGAAAAAAGTACAACAAGAATCCACTGATACGAAATAAAAAAATATCGCGCTCAAATTACTACGATATTAGAATTTATATTGCAATATTTTTAAACAGTGAACCGCCATTCTCATTTTCGTATTAAAAATGTCGATTGTCGGATCGAGGCATTATATAACATTTATAATCTCAGCAGTTAACCGCTTAACGTCATTCAAATTCTCACCTTTATGACGGAAGCTGCATGAATACCATGCCGCTGTCAGCTTGGGAACAATTACCCAAAGTGGCGCGGATAATACCGAGATTTTGTTGGCTCAGAATACACATAGGGCACTGTGCCAGCAGATTAAATATTTACTCCTGATGGGTAGATCATTCCAAATAACACATGTGGAATTTATTGATGTCTTAATCAGCTAATGACATGCTCGCTGGGGAACGTATATAATGGATTCTTCCGTAAATATTTGATATTTGCTGCTATCTAGGGAATGATGTAGAATCCTGAAGGTTAGAAAACTTATGAAATGTGTTTTCTATGAACGTCCTATTATTCTTGTGTAATATAAGGTTTCATAGAAGTGTTTGTGAAGGACTGAGCCAGCAGTATATGTTGCGAAAGGAGGAAGACATTGTGTTGATATTTCTTTCCCCTTAAAGTAAGGTGCTTTGAACAAAACTATGCTCCAAAGAAAATATATCTCTTTCACGCACTACAATTATGGTTTTGAAGTAATATCTATCGGGTCAGCAAGCCTAAGTGGGACCGGTTTGAGGTTTAGATCTTTGTAAATAGTGTTTACTGCATTGTAAATCATTAAGGGTATGTTCATGAATTTGAGATTTCCTTATGGTTCGCCGAAAAAAGAAAACACGAGTCATTGGCGTGGTGGGTTGTTACTAAGGTCGCTGCTAAGAGTAACTGGTCTACCAGTCTACAGAAATAAGACAAGTATTATTTTAACAAATGTTAAGTGTTATTAGGACGTGACGTACCTACAACTCAGGTTATAAAATGACGTAACGAAACACCCTAGAAATGTTAAGAAGATACCAGTGAAGTCATGTTGACTTCCTGTCATTTCTGGACCATGCATATTATATGGCAAAGGGAGAAAGCGTTTCGGAAAGAATTCGCAACACAGAGATGTTTACCTTAGCTTATCTCACATACAGGCGAGTCCAGTGTATGTATAGTCTGTTCAGATATAATCATGTCTTCTGGACAGCAACATGTCATTACATCGGCAGGCGCGAGAAAACATGTCACATAAACACACGCAGCTTCCAATCGCTCTACGTCAACTTACTAAAATTTCACTCCTCTAATCGACCAGATAAGACCCGATAAGGGACAACCACAGCGCTGGTCACATGAAGGTCAATACACCTCAACGCCCTGTCGACTAATACATTTGGTGCCTATATAATGCGTATGTTAACGGGCTCTTGTTTGGGTATGTCAACTCTAAATGTATGCGATGAAATAAAATATTTAACCAACTCAGATGACTAATTAGTTATCCTCATTTCCGTGGCCGTAGCATACCCCATCGTAATCGGTAGCGAAGGTATCTCATTCCAAAAGAATCATACCTAGATTTCACGGGAAATCTAATCCCATGAATAAAAACAATATGTGAATAGCGTAATTCGAAAAACGAAAAGTAAGTTCAGCATCTTCCAAGGATGTGACAAGAACATTTATAAATAAATTCCTCTTTCCCTAAATACCGTTTATATGGAATCTTTTTGAAAACAATTATTGTCTCAAAAATGTCTAACACGATTTTGATTAAAACATTACGATTAAGAAATACGTTTCACGTGGCATGAAGATATCTTGAATTTGCTGGGAAAGGTCTCTGAAGTCCTGGATGATTTTTGCATAACCAGTAAACCATATCAGATAGACAAAATTTTGCTTCACAATAATGTAAAATTCTTTAAAACAGGAAACTTATATCTAATATGCTTTGTTACGTATTTTGTAGAATGAAAAAATTTGAAAATATTCGTCTTTTATTTGTTTCAGTTTTCCAATTGTTACACTTTTGTCAAATGGGAAACTGTTTTACCAGATGTTATCTCTTAACAATGCAAAGAGAACGAAATTTCATATACGTGACCCGTTTCAAAAGCTTTTACTAATACTTAAAAGCTACTGTGCCTTCATATTCCCCTTGTACCGTCAAGAAAATTATCAATAAGATGTTTATATCCAGTAGCATGAACTTAGAGGAATACGAGTTTTTAAGAATTATTAGCAGCACAGATTGATCTTTTGTATCTATGCTCCAAGTGGGACATCTCCGGGAGGAAGGATGGGGCGAGAGCAGACAGAGGGCAGCTAAACCCAAGGAGTCATGACAGTGCAGAGGACAGGGTCCAACCATTTACCACCTTGAAACTCCCGACAGCCTTGCACAACCGGCATCCCTCCTTCCGTGGTCATGAAACGGTCCACTAAGCCGCCTTTGAGACCGGAGATTGCCCTGTTGGACGATGGAGATATTCACCAAGAGCATATCATCTGGCATGCAGCGCCGAGGTCCCACCGACTCACCTAAAAGAGGCCATCAGATGAGAAATAATGTGAAATGATAATGGAGATAATTCGGGGGATTTAATTAACCTACCCAGCAGTCACCTGGCAACTTGGAGAAACACTCGAAAATACATTTGGGTCAGGTAGGCCGTCTACGGGAATTGAACGTGGGCCTCCCGAATGCAGGCCACACAGAGCCATCCCGTTCGGTCAATACTAGTATGCATATAAAGCCACTTCAAATAGAAAAGAAACTTTTTAGTTAAATGTTTTGTGAGTGTATATATGTTTTTATGGACTGCAGAACTCAGAACCGAAAAGTCGATTAGACATCAAACTTTATATTTAAATGTAATACCTTTCAAGGATGAAATACCAATGTTTTCAATAAAATTCCATAGCCTACACAAATCTTTACTTGAAAAACCTGTCATAAATTTTGTTTTTGTTTAAACGGCTCCAAATATTTTGATTAAAACATAACTCGCTTAAGATAATTCCACAAAAAAATGAAATGTATATATGGAATTTTCTATGAATAGCCTTCAAATTTCTCTTCACTCTGAATGACTCTTCCATAACTAGTAAACAGTGAATGATACACCAAATGTTGCTGCAAAAATATGTAGATCTACCTATATACTATTAAATACACAAATTATGCCAATGGATATTTTTTGTAAAAAAAAAAAAAAAAAAAAAAAAATCTGGGATATTCTTTGTAATTGGTTTGAATTTTCATGATAAAAGACCAACGCTTACTGTCAACCAACGGAAAGTAAGTCCCTGAAAGCAATGAGCTCCCTTACACAGTGGAAAAGCAATGAGCTCCCTTACACAGTGGAGCAAGGACAGCAAATGTGTGCGACAGAGAACGCATGCTACACAAGGTTTTGTACCGTCAAAATCATCCATCCTATTCACTCTGTACACTAAAACCGGGAAGATTCATTCCCAAAATTGGAAGCCGTCAGAATGTTTTTGAATGGTCTGTAACTGAACTGAGATGGGGTGTCAAACTACCGAGGGAGGGTGTAGGAACCTTCTCAACCACCCCCCTCCCTGCGTCTCATTCCTCGGAGACTTTCTTTCCTGTGGTATACTGTAAGTATATTGTATTCCTGTATTTTCATTATCACTAGAAGGAATAAAGGATCTTTTAACAAGAGTGTCCTGTTTTTAACATGTGATAGCTGACATTATTAAGTTACAGCAGTCATTTATTTTTTCATGTGTTTACAGTTGTCATTGACAAAATAACCATAGAACGCTACAGCATTCAACAACGCGTAGAAATTCTGAAAATCTATTATAAAAATGGATCATCTATTCACCAAAGCTTCCGTGGCCTTAATAGTGTGACGACCTGTTCTTACTTTGTGAATAATTAAGGAACACGTGGTCAGATCGAACACTCGGGAGCAAACACTCAGAGCAGGACTACATGCTTTAGCGAGAGTTTGGGATCTTTTCTATATTGGTTATTTGGTAAAAAGGTAGGGTAAAGCTAATTAAAAGTGGAATTCACTTAATAAGACTATTTACTACAACAAACAGATTTACAAAGGCGGCCACAACGGCCGTTTACCTGTCCAGAAGTGGAGCTGCCTACAGATACATGTTGTTCAATCAGCTGGCTATTACAGAGAGTCTCTCGCTTAAAGATTATTCATCTAGTCATAAAGGAGGGAGGGAGTCAACAGAGAGTAAATTAATACAGTCGTTTATGGCAATAGGATGGTATGAATCTCAGAAACATCTGGTTCCAGCAAGATGGTGCCACATGTCACACTTCTCGAAACAATCGGTCTTTTGGAGGAGAAGCTCAGAGATTTCAACATTTCCCGTGGTGATGATGTTAGCTGGCCCCCGAGATCATGTGAGTTAACGTCGTTGGATTACTTTCTCTGGGGTTATGTTGAATCTTGAGTTTATGCCAACAAGCAGGAAACAGTAAATGATCTTGTGAATAACATCAGGCGTGTTATTCGTGAACTTTGACCTAATCTACGTTCTTCTAGGCGCAACCCAACTAAGTCGCGGCGGTCACTTAACTGATGATCTCATACACATGTCATGACATTACGTTCCAAAATAAATAAAAAAAAAAAGAAATGAACCTCTGTTGTGTGTAGAAGGTGTTTTGTTTAGGTTCAAAGATGGAACACTCTTGCTGAAAGACCCTAAAAATAGAAAAGAACTATTTCTAAAAATGCCTATTTTGCAGATAGAAGAATAAAGGTTTTATAAGAATAGTTTATTGAATGGGTGGAGAAAGGTATACAACTACAAATTAATATTACTGAACTCTTTAAACACATAAAAAAGTAAATGAGAAATATAACTTCATTGTAAAGCTGTAGCGGTATGCCATGATGCAAGTTAAAATGACAGTAAAGAGGATGTCAATAGTCACACGCCTAACTTTACTTTGCCCAACTTGTACTATATGGAACTGAAGATCCGGGCCCTAATTATAACACAAGGTACTATGTGACAAATTGCACTAAAAATGGCAGGGTAAAGCGAAGCTCTTAATGTGCGTTAAAAAAGGGAAGAGAGTTTCAGAATGAAATTATGCGCACATTTTCAACGACTATAAGAGCAAAGTGCATCATCGTACGTCACATTCTCCGTGTCGTTGTTCCCAGCACTTTAATCGCTTTATGACCTAAGAAAATCTGCTTTGAAAGAAGACACTCCCAACTCGCTAAAAACGGAAAAGAGTCTTTTGATCTTAAAGTCCGCCCAGACAAAGGTCTTTGCACTTTTCCTGGGGACTGTACAGGGGAATTTCATCTCGTTACATGCCACGACTTCAAAGGGAAAAGCCTGAACTGCGAGCAAGAGTGGAACAAGAGACCAATTACCCTTTCCCCCAGCTAGAGTTTACATTTACAGCCCAATTATCAGGACCGGGTTCCTTTAGGCTTTCCCCTCGAATGAGGGACGAGAAAAATCGGAGCAGCAGTAGCAGTGGCAGGGATTTAAACGGCTGTGTCACGTGACTAGCCCAGGTTGACCACTTGACAGCGCCTGTTATTGACATGCCAGTATTGATCTGTTTAGCAGAACCTGGAAACTGCGTTAATGTACATGTCCCAAGATGGGCACCCTCTCCTTGTTGTTGCTTGGTTAGATGGAAATTAGCATCTGCATCAAAACTATTATCCTGCTCTATATAAAGACAGGCAGGTCCACAACGCAATCCAACAGGTGTTTGTGCATTCATTTTAACTAAACTGTATCAAATCATGATAAATTTAATATCTCTGCAATGATGAAGTCTTAATATACCTCATACCATAGCACTAAATTTTATTTAAAGATAAAAACTCGATGGTTTTATTCTCTGCCCCTTCTTAAAAAACCTATTTTGAAACCTTGTTCTTCTATTCACTTCATTAAGATAAAAATTTATAGAAATGCTTTGAAGGTAAAATAAGGAAATAGAGAACTATAGTAAGTTTAAGCGATTCTTAAATGTTTTAAGAACTGCCTCCTCTGTTACGGCTCTTAAACTCCTTTCTCTATTCATAACCAGCAGGAGAAAATTACTTTCAGATTGTGAAAATCATAGATATTTAGAAACCTGAAACGATAACACTGAGTATCGCGGAAAGAAAGAAGAACAAATACAGAGTTAGGCTGTCTGGTTTAACGAGAAATGCATTGTTTATGTAGAAAGGTTTTGCCAATCTCTTACGTTTTACCAATTATCTATTAAAATTATCCAGGATGAAGAAGACTTCCCAGAAAATTTAAAATATACATTTAATCTGCCATCAAAATATCGTAAACTAATGCTACTTTTAACAAAATTATTAGTAATTTTCATAAAAATCAAACTTTTAGTAAGATTTTCCATTTAAAAGGTAGTTTGTAGTAAGGAAATGTTTTAGAAAATCATCTTGTTACTTACTTAAAAGGCGATGGACCTACACATATGTTCACAAACGTTCCTGAGAGCGTTTTAATACACACTTCCAAAGGCATACTATACTCCTAAAGTGTGTACAGATATCACAACTTTTAGAGCGAGTGAAATAGTGGAAGTAGTTCATGAATACATTGAAATATTACCACTTATTTGATTCATTCAAGTAACGAACGGAATGAGATAATACTGTAACCAACTTACAAAACTTTAAAGCATCAGCTGCTGTGAGTTGCCATAAGCCAGGCGTAAACAGCTGATGGCAGAGAACGCAACACGTGTTTATTGGCGCAGTGTGTGTATTGTGTAGTGTTTAACGCCCGCTTTTACTACATACGGCACCGCAGGCGATGACACTGATGATGCATGAGATGAAGATGGAACACCGGTGGAATGAGATGGCGGGGGAAATCGGAGGTCCCGGAGAAAACCCGCCCCAACGCCGTGTTGTCCACCACTAATCTCACTTTGCGGTCGCCTGGGATCGAACCCGGGCGGCCTTGGTGAGAGCCAAGCGGTGTAATCACTGAGCCACGGCGTGGGCATTAATGGCGCAGTGATGCAACCATACTGTTTATGTGCGTCGTCCCCATTTTGAACCCAGATCGACTGCAGCTGCGTAACAGTCTTTGGATGGTATACAATAACGTTTATATCTTAATAGGTAAGCCTTATAAGTGTTCCTAATAACTATTTTATTTCTAATGTGGAGTTTCAGACTTTTTTTCTTGCAAAACCTTAATCAATTAACGCTCAATGCACAAAAGCATTTAGTCAAATTAATTAGGTAATTTCTGTAGACGTTCAAGTAAAATAACTAGTCTAATTGTATAGCAGAAAAAATTTCATTTGTTTCTTACTCATTTCAATTAAATTTGATAAATAAGGGTATATTAAATACCTTTCTATCAGGTCAAAACTGATTTTGGTTGTGGAAAGTAACATCTCCAATGCAATTTGCTTACCCCGTCGTTAATTTGTCTCCATCTTAAACAGCCACATGTTCGGGCGCAATTTGGTGCGGGATTTCTATGTTTGAGATAGGATTCACGTTGACTTTTCGAAGACCCACGTCGAGAAGCCAGATATAACAGGGTTAATTCCTTGTATTTTGAGTTGTTTCTTGATGATTGTGCTTGATTAAATAAGAGTCATGAGAATCTTGGTTTCAGACGTGGTTCGGAATAAAGTTTCGGAGAAGTCAAATTTTGTAACAATTTAATTGTATTATTTAGATTACATTTTACTTGAACTTCTTTTCCCAGTCACTTCCAACATATCGATAAATTCTTACTTTATTATTTTTAAACAGTTCCAACTATTACACAATGTTCTTGATCCTGCACCACTATCCATCACATTCACGATTACAAAACATCTCTATCTAGATTATTGATTTTCGTAACTATAGTTACTCCTATCTTAATTTTGTGATTGACCGATTTAAATCCACGTCACAACATTACGCCATACAAGTATTACTACGGCTAAACACAAAATTACATATCTTTTTACTTATTTAAATTACCAAATATATTTACATAGTCATTTTTATATAATTTTATAAACTTTTCAGAATTTTTCTAAATATAACTCGAAAATACTGTTGCATCTTTTAAAAACATCTTGTTTCTACGTTTCTTATTACTTGTCTACAGAATACGGAGAGATTAAAGAAAGCATTTATCTCTATTCTTTGAGCAATGCTATTCAGATAGTCGCACAGAAAGTTCGGATTTGGTATTTAATATCTATATCATCCAAAAATGCAACACTCTACATCCTTTACATGAAAATACCTTATTTTTATTTCAGTTTCTCAGAAGCTCCTAACACTTAATTAAAATAGTGTATATTTAAACTATTTATATAGTTAATAAAACGTACAACCCAAATCTAGATTTACCTGCTAAGAGAAGAGAAAGACATTGTTAGATCTACAGGAGGTCCTGCATGTGTTTCTAGTTTTTCTTAAAGGGTTTTGCATAATGTTCTGGCTGTGCTAAACCTTGATGGAGAAAATACAGATCGCATTGAAGTTCAAAAGTTATGCAATCTTAATTTGAAATTAGCCATTACAAATATTCCTTGTTCTTGATTTGAATGTTAATGTTTTTTAAAGAGAATTGTGATCACTTTTGTTTTTCCTACACTGCTTATCGCTGTAGTTATTTACAGACGAGACTAGCTCTTCAGCTCTGTGAAGGGGACGCTGATGACTTTAGTAGTAGAGCGTTCTTAAATAAACATTTTCAGTTTTGATATCCTCTTTGAAACTACAAAAATGTGTAATGAATCAATTTTGAAAACGTTTATCTCGATTAAAATTAAATACACAAAAAGAATTACACATTTATATCTAAAGTTTGTATAAAGAGGTATAAAAATAAACCATAGTAGGCGTAAGGATGCATAGGAATATTGCAAGATCTTTCTTTAACACTTCAGATATATTTTGGGTAAAAGCTTTCAGAAACGACACTGACATCAATGATTTCAGACTAAATGAAGAAAGAACTGTTCCAAGATATTTTAAAGCTCTTACTGGCTCTATGTAATGTTAGTAGGTATGTGACCCTCGTTAAATGATATTTAACAACAGTAATAAATAATATGTATGTATTAACAAATAAACAGCTGTGTCTATTCAGACAGAGCAATAATTGAGCTTTGTTGTATAATTATACTGTGTTGCGTACTGACACGGGTAGCCGAGATCGTTAACGCAGTGACTTGGAGCGAAAGGTCTGGGTTCCAATCTGACCAGCACCATACAGAGATTTATTAAGGTATTCCTCAGTCTTTATAACTGAAAAATACCGGAAAAGGTACCTTACATCTAGGAATGGAGCATTTACTTTTATTTCCCTTAATCAAGTATAATCTCCCCCCCCCCCCATGACTTCACTAGTAATCACCGCATCTGCTGCCATACGTAGTAAGAAAGACATTAAACATACATACGCAAAAGCTGTTGCACATTTACATTTTGTAAAATCCTCTCTTTCAGGAGCGTCTTACCTACGTAATCTTCGGTGGAATTTGGAGTATGAAATTATCTTAAAGGATCAGCCTTGTATCCCAAGGCAACTAGGATAGCAATTTCGCAAAAATTAATTAAAATTCAGATTTCCTGTTCACAGACGCTCAGCGTAAAAAGACTGATGCTGCCTGAAAAATACTGGATCTTTTATTTCAAACTTTGGTGACATATAAGTGTAATCATTTGTAAATTAAAAGCAGAGATTGCACCTTTTAAGTTACATCTGATTCTATCGAGGATAACACACAAGTGCACATTCAATTCAACTTTAATATTGCCATTAGCAATTCTGTTGACAGTGACTGTGTTTGCTAACTCGATATAGAATATGTACATTGTGAGGATATTGTAAAACAGCGATATGGCTTAGAATACTGTACGTACTTGCCAACGTTTCTTGCTCAGTTAAATCATTACAGCGTTGTGAAAAAAAAAAAACGCAGACAGCAGTACGGTTTGCACAAAGCAAATATGTAAACACCATTCAGCAACATTACGCAAAACGACAAGTTATACGGAATCTGTATTATTACATACGATGTTCAATATTGTTTGTGCTGTCACGTAATGCGCACACAAGCCATTGATGTAGAAATGTAGATATGAATTATTTTTCTGTTATGATCTACGAGAAGATTCGAATGGTATACCCCGAGGATTTACAGAGAAGACATTTCCTGGCATGCACGCCGACATTCCTGCTGGCTCTTAACAAGAACAGTGGAATAGCCAACTAGGATGAAAATGAAGAGAATGATGTGTTTGAGAGATGTAAATGTACTTACTAACATACACCTAGCGATCCAGAAAAATACCGAAAAGACCCTTGACACTAGAAGGTCGTTCACCGGAAACGTTCGAACGATCTCCTGAATTTGGGCCAAAAATATCTGGAATTAAGTATAATATCGATAACTTTCGAGCTACGAAGAGGCCTGATGTATATAATTCTGAAGTACAGAATTCAAATGATTTTCAGTAGTCACTCTTGCATGTTACTATTTTATATTCGAGACATGTTTTTTAAGTCAGTACCGTTTTCCGATTCCGCCACCGTAGCGCTACGGCCGGCCTTCCGCGCATGCACGCTGGATACCTACATCTCTTATCTACGCACTGACGCCATTACAGTCTGATTCTTCATTGTATACGTTGGTTACTGAGTGTTTAAGATGCCTCCGATAATCCTGAGTCCCGCCGATTGTAAAGTACGGTCTGTTATACGATTTCTTAGTGCTAAAGGCATAAAACCTTCGATATTCATCGTGAGATCTGTGAAATTTACGGAAAAAACATTATGAGTGATGGAATTGTATGGAAATGGGTGAGAGCATTTAAAGATGGCTGCACAAATGTGCATGATGAAGAACGGAATGGGCGTCCTTCGGTCGTTGCTGAAGATTTGGTGCATAAAGTGGAAGAAAAGGTGAGAGAAAACAGACGCTTTACAATTTCATCATTGTGCGACTATTTCGCTCAATATTCTCGTAGTGTTTTGTATCTCATTGTGACCGAGAACTTGAAGTACCGGAAATTATGTTCACGTTGGGTTCCGAAAATGTTGACGGATTTGCACAAAAACCCAACGTTTAGGCAGTGCATTGACTTTCCTTGAGCGGTACCACAATGAAGGTGAAGATTTTTCAGACCAAATTATTACTGGTGGCGAAACATGGGTGGCCTACGTCACACCAGAATCGAACAACAATTCATGGAATGGCGACATTCATCATCATCCAAAAAGTGAAGATTAAGAAAACAATTTCTGCCCGGAAAATCACGTGCACAGTTTTTTGGGACAGAAAAGGAGTATTGTTAGTGCAGTTTCTGCCTCGTAATGAGATAATCGGTACAGCGTCTTGTTGTGAGACATTGAACAATCTGCGCCGTGCAATCCAGAACAAAAGATGTGGCAAGTTGAGTAAGGGTATCGTTTTGCTGCATGGCAATGCCCGTCCACATGTGGCTAATCGGACCAAAGATCTCATCAAATATTTTCAATGGGAAACTCTAGATCATCCTCCATACAGCCCTGATCTGGCGCCCAGCGACTACCATTTGCTCCTGCACTTGAAGAAAGATCTGGACGGTCAGCGTCATCAAGACGGTAACGAAGTCAAAACAGTTGTGATACAGTGGTTAACACGTCAGGCGGCAGAATTTTATGAGGAGGGTATTCAAAAACTGGTGCCACGTTATGACAAGTGCCTCTATATTCACGGAAATTATGTAGAAAAGTAGATTAAGGTACAGGCTTTCATGTAAAAATAAAATTATTGCGATATTTATGCACGTCTTTTTTAAATTCCAAAAACGGCACTGACTTAAAAAACATGCCTCGTACATCTTATTAATTCAGATAAACTTTCAGTATATTAAAATATTTTGTTGTAGTTTACAGTGGACAAGGGAGGGAGATAATAAAGAGTATGTCGATATGTGATGAGTGAAATTTCATGCTCTTTGCAAAACGGTGAGAAATGGAACAGCGATTTGTCAATCGAGCATTGTTTATGCTTCCAGTAGGAGGAAGCTAAGTTTGCACATATTTGAAAATTCAAAACAACGTGGACTATCGGAAATGGCAAGCTCCACCTAATATTAATTTTATGTAAATTAACGCCATCTATATTTCTTTAGCATTAACATTTTGTTTAAATCAATTGGACATCAAAATCTTTGAGGATCATTTTTGGAATGGCAAAAAATATAAATGGTAGTTTTGTCATTTGTACGAAGAGGTCTACCCGAAAGTCTGAAACTCTGTCCTCTAACTCCCGGGAGCGATGAAAAACTCCGGGGTGCTTTCCTTGGGGCAATACCTTGAGTCTTAAAAGACCCTCCCCATTTGATAGAGGGTCCTATCTAAGAGGTTGAATCTGAAGAAGTTCTGTATTTATTGGACGTTTATTATGCTCTCTGTTCACACCCACAACGGCGCGCGCGGACCTTTTTCTGAAAATGACGCTTTTTTTGGTTCAGAATGCATTACAACATAAATTTCCGGTAATATCTCGATATTGATTGAATTATCAAGTGTCATATAATTATTATAAATAATGATAAAAAGTAGACCCATGCCTTGGGTACTCGCAGTCACCTTAAGGCCCCTTGGAATTCTGATCTTGTCGGCGGGTGTGAGAGATGTAAATGACGTAATAAAAACAGTGTCTAACATGTCTGTAAAGTAACATTTTGATATCTTTTATACCTTCTGTTAAATTTGTTTTTACTTTCTCTCTCCCCATGAACATACCAAAAGGGTAGAGCAGATAATGCATTACGCTAAAAACTTTAATACGAAATGTTATTGGAAATGTACGTTCTCCGAATACAGAAAAAAAGTTTTTCTTTAAAAAATACCTCCGGTTGTCTATGAACAGCATATATAAAAAACGAAACGTCTGTTAAATAACAAACTTGAATACGCTCCAAGGCTATGACACAAAGCTGCTTAAGAAAATTCCCCACCCCAATTTACCATTTGTTTTCTCCAAATTGCTTATTTTCATAAAAATTCCTCTAAAGATTTTGAATTACATGTATATTATACGTTTATGTCAAATAAAATAATATAATATTAATCCAATGCGTAACAGCTGCAAGCGAGCAGAGCCTGACAACCCGACAGCCGTTCTCACGCTCATATGGGCAAGGCAGAGGTGAACGATCAAACCGATACAGGAGGCACAGAAGGTCAGCATCACGGCAACCCAGAAATTTGGCCTTCTTGACCCGGATTGACCACCCTATCTTAGCTCCTCAAATTCTTCATAGTACTGTGACTTTGTGGGTCCGTAGAATTAAAAGTCCGAGTTGCAGATATTCCAAATGTTCTTAATTTCCGTAGAAATACACCGTTCAATTCTCATGTAACAACATTACGTCACATACACACCACAATGTATCAAGGTCGATGACAACAAACAGCGTTCTGCTTACATCAGCTCTCGTTACAACAACATTCTTCAGCTGTTTACTGCTTACGATTCTCACGACTGACCCTCGTTTTTCAACTGTCCGCTGGCATGTCACAATCTCTTATATATCTCATTCATAAATTCTAGATATTTTTAAAACGAACCAGAAACGGAATAATCTCTATCAGTCAAGAAGTCGCTAGAAATTTCCATTTACCTCACTCATCTGTGTCGGTAAGATTGATCAGCGATACGCTATCCGACTGTTATCTTTATCAGTTCCTTTGTGTAAACAGGCCACGTTTACGCTCCGAGCAAACCTTTTATGTGCGTTGCCGGTCCTACCTAGGTATACCCGGGACTTAAAGTCCGCGCTCCCCAAGGATGGGATTGAAGACAAACATATTCCACCAAACATATTCTTATCCGCAAATCTTTAAGCACTATTAAAGAACTGGTATTCAGAGTGCTTATTGTGTGTTTAACAGGGTTTCTCAAAAACATTGAGTCAACTTCTGAATCTGAGTGCTTCAATTGGTTGGACATGTTGTTAGGTGATGTTTTGATCATGTAAATATGGTTAAAATATATCATGTACTCACGTATTCACGCACATAATTAAGGAAGTCAAGTTCCTCACATGCATAATAAACAACAGAAGGTAAGAAATATAGTGAAGAAACTGTAAACTGACAATAAACAGATTATAAATTACAACCCAAGGGGCAGAAGAAATGTAGGTAGAGCGAAGACAGGATGGACTCAAAACTTTTGAAGTATTAGACCAAAAACAAACCATGTGAGTCTTAATCCATGAAGTTGTTGATAATATGACGATATTGAAAATATCGTAACAGAGTTACACATGAGGCTTGGCCATAGAGCCTATAAACAAACATTTAAAAATGAATTTCTAAAAACTGTAGTTTTTAATTCCAGTTCTCAACTGACTCCTCTGGAGAATTGCGAATTATTGATATTTTTAGAGCTACATAAAGACGCGAAACCTTCTTTGACATTCAAAGAAAAATGGGAAGGTAGAAGACACGCAAAGGAAAGGTGATACAGAGAAGGCGCGTTTCGCTTGGATCCAAATAATCCACGTGTAAATAATTACGAGAAACTCCAAAGAAAAAAAGGTCACTGAGACAAAGATGGTATGCGAAAACATTTTAATTTGTATCCACTCAGTGCGTACGTTGGTTGAAGGTGCCCTGTGGACCGCATAAAAATTCCCAGCTCTATCATAAAATATAAATTAAAAATATGAAAAAAGTAACAAGGTTGCTAGATTTAACAGCGGGGTAGATCCCCGGGGCGAGCTCTTAATATAACTTCCTGCAGCTGTTTACGGTCCTTTCCCCCGCAAATAAACAGCCCATTTCGGTCCATGTCAATCTCCCGTGCATCTACTGTGTTTGACGCTACTAGAGGACACTGCTGATGAGATATGTCGACTATCCCTTCCATTTTGCTCTTGCATTCATCACACAGTTTTCTTCTCAGTAGCTACATCAACAATATTCAAAATTTTATCTCTTTTACGAAGAATTCAGTTCCAAATTTACGACCGTGGACATTAACGATGATTTGGAGACACTGTTTTATTGTCCAATTTCACTAAGTGGAAATATAAACTATAAATTTGAAAATTAACCTCTTTTTTACTCATTTTCTTAGAATCCGTTTTATATAAACAATTACATTTTTACTTGTTGCATATAAATTCATCTTCGCTAAGAGCACTGATACAATTTTATGCAATAAATTTAAAATTATAAAAGATAGGGTGATTTCTTAATAAACCATTGCTTAGACAATAAATTTTCTTAGGTATAAGGGAAATATGGGAATACCTTTTCTTTACTTTCACAATAATTATAAATTTTATCGATCTATAAATAAAATAATAACAATAACAACAATAATGATGGATGGATAGTTGGGTTTAAGGGCGCTTAACTGTTAAGGTCATCAGCGTCCGTAAGCCAATTGTGTTAAAAATCACTAAACGCGGCTAAAACATGGTCATAATAAAAAACAAGATAAAAACAAACATCATGGCAGATAAAAATTTAAAATAAATCTAAAAGCCATAAAAAGGTTAAAATGTCTAAATGGCTGGTAATTAAACCAGAAAATGGACATTTAAAAGGAATTTTAAAACTCTGGCCACTGCTTGCTCGTCGTCCGCAAGGATCTCTGCCAAGCTGGCCGGCAGCTGGAGGGACCTGCGGAGACAATAATAATGATGATGATGATGATGATGATGATGATGATGATAATACTTGCACAAATATTATACAAAGATCTGTTACGATTACAGTATTCCACTTTAATCTTCCTAATGTAAATGCAAATATCAGCTACCTCATGCTTAGGGGCTATTTAGTTCTTGGATTCCCTGGCCATTTACCTCTTATTTAACCCATATTAGTCATCCATTTCTCCATTATCTCTCCCTCCTAACTTTTTAACCTTTTAGCAATTTTTCCTTTACTCTCACCGCAAAATTACCTATCTCCTTAATCTGTTTTCATATTTTACTATAAGCATCTTTAGAGTACACGTTCATTCTCTCATTTTTCTCTTCTCCAATTGCCTATCACTTTGCGTTCAACCAAACAATGCTCCACACTCACTTCTTCTCCACACAGTACACAGTTCCTAGCGAGTCCTCAACCAAGTTAAAAAGTCTCTCCCATGCATATCACATATATCCACTTATATAATTTTCTCTTTCCCATTTTTTCTTCATTTTTAAGTAGTTAACTAATGATGTCTTGACAAACACATTACCCCACACCTCTTGTATATCAAATCCTCAATTCGGTTTTTAGCATTACCAAAATCCTTCAATATTTGGCTCTTCATGGCATATATACCCATCCCTATTTCCCCTGTGTCCTCCCTCATTCTGCCTACCAGCTATCCTTGTATGGTAGACCTATTAGTTATTTTAACCACACCTTTAATATCTCGCCAACGTTCTTTATTATACATATATACCAATATTTTCATCATCTACCACTATCCCTCGTCTGCAAGCCCCTCCTAGCTCCAACTTTGCGGCTTCCTTCGGTGTTAAGTTATTCAATCCGAATTTACAAGGCCTCTCATATCAATGTTCTGCATTCTTACTTATTACATTTGCCCGCCATAAGTTATTTTCGCTTTTACTGTTATTTCATATATCCATTTGCTGATATGTTTGGTAGTTTAAACTTACAATTTGTTGCTCCTGTCATCGCCATTCACCATTTTAGGGCTATCTTTATTCTATGTACCCCCACCCATATTGTAGCATAGTCGTATTCTCAAATAAGCATATATTTTAGCAGCTCGATGTTCTGTTGTACATCTCTTACGTTTTATTAGTTAAGAAAAGTCATTCACAGTGTATATCCCAACCGATCTACTTGCGGAGGAAAGAAGGATTATACACGAGACAGGAACCGTAAATTCTAATCAAGAAAAGATGTGCGTAAGGAAGCGGATACGGGAGATATGGCAAGAGACCATGTTAGTAGGATCGTGGTAAAAGGCAATTATTATGACTTAAGTCATTAACAATGACTAAATTGTAGACACCGACAGCTTTACTAGTTTCTGACTCAAGTGTTGTCTGGAAATGGAAGATTTAGATATCTACTGTTTAAAGAGGATGGGAAACACTGATGATGTTAAACGTAATTACTCTACAGTGTGGACACTGGAACACATTCTTCCACTGCTCAAAATGGGACCCTTAGAGGAATGAAACCCAAGGGAAATTAGGATTGCAAATAAGTGCAAATAGTCTAGCAGATATCACAGTGGGAAGTCGAGAAGTATGGACTATTGTAAAATCCCTAACAAAATCGATATTAGTAGTTAAAAAGAAAGAGGAAAGAAGTATATTGAGACTTCAGTACTGGCATTCCTGAGGCAGTGCTACCAACAGTGAAAATCCAAAAGTTAATACCATCATCATCGTCATCATCATCATCACTTAGATTTACGGTTCTCGAACGTACGAATTTTAGGCCTAGTAGAGAACAATTTCCTACAAAAGTACGAGTACTTATGTCTTAAATGGAAATGATTATTTATTTCTCTGTTAATTCAGTTTCTAATAATGTGCCGAAACTGCATTTAGAGACGGAAGTGTCTTGAATTCATATAACGTGCACTAGAGTAGAAGAACTAACACTTGGGTACGAGGTGACTTGCTTAAGGTGGAACTGGCACAGGCAGCGGTGCACTAACTTCTATTTCGTGCTGATATATCACCTAGTCGCTCTACCACACCTCCTTCGTATACTGCATGGAGCAGTTCCGCTTCACTCATTCAGGTAACCGAGCATTAGAGAGGTTAGTTCTTAAGTCCCATGAAGGCATCTTAGCTCGGCCAAAAGTAGGGCTTACATACATAGTTCTGTCTTCTTCTTGTGAATAAGGAACAGCCCTCTTCCCAAAAGATGAGAGGAGCGGAATACTGCTAATGAGCAGCCTACCTATATCATCAACTCTTCATGGTTTAGGAGAAGGTTTTTTTTTTTTTTTTTTTTTTTTTTGGTAATTTTACGTCCTCTAACGTTTAGTCATGTCGGACGATAAATGGAATGGCTGAAATGATGCTCAAATGAGCCCAGGGTCCATAGAGCTTAGAGTTACCCGACATATGTCTTTCAGGATAAGGGAAAACCCCGGAAAAAAACTTATCCGGGTAACTCACCCTGACCGAAATTCGAACTCGGGACCTCTTGAACGTGAGGCAGACACTATCACCACGCTACCGAGGCGGGCTGGGTTTAGGAGAGTTCTCCTGTTCTTTCTGTCATATGGCCACGCCGTGGCTCAGTGGTTAGACCTCTTGGCTCTCACCAAGGCGGCCCGGGTTCGATCCCAGGTGACCGCAAAGTGAGATTTGTGGTGGACAACACGGCGCTGGGGCGGGTTTTCTCCGGGACCTCTGGTTTCCCCCGCCATCTCATTCCACCGGTGCTGCATCTTCATCGCATGTATCATCAGTGTCACCGCCTGCGGTGCCGTATGTAGTAAAAGCGGGCGTTAAACACTACACATTTCATTTCATTTTTTTGTTCTATAACTCAAAGATTTGTATTTGTAAGATTGTAATGGAATACGAAAGTTATCCATTGTTTGTAAATGGCTTTTCCATTTTTCTCTATTTGTTTGTATCTTTTCTTGCAATGAGAATATCCGGCTCTTATTATGAGGCTCTTCATTATGTAAGAATGTCTTTCTATATCTGAATTACTTTATAACCGTTAAGTTTACTCCTAGAACTACCTATCTACCCTATCAATAATAATGTTGATGATGATAAATCCATTTCTAGAGAGAACTAATTACTGAAATTGAGACAGTTAAATCCACATAATAGCTATGATAGTAATATATTAAATTATTTCCTTCATAATTAAGAAGGGACATTTGATAGAAATATTTAGCGCTGCAGGTAACTCATTTTCCAGCAAATCTTCCCTCTCCAATTTAAAAGGTTACACTCGGCTAGCGCTGTCATACTTGTTTACACGAACAACATACTTGAATACATGTTCAGGAGGCTATATTTAACCCCCATCGTTTTACACCGAGTAAAACGTTACACTGGTTCAAGTTTCCTTCTTAAGATCACTGACATGTTAAAAGGTGTGCGTGGGGTTGGTGTTATTTACGTGTGGAAATACGGAAGAAAAACGCTACTACAGTATAAAAAGTAGATATATTTTGGTGCTCAAAGTTTACCTCTTCTAACCGAGCAAATTTTAATTTCTTAGTGTATGGCTTTCGTAATTTGGTAAGCTCTGAAATACATAAATGCCGCGGACTTCGTGATCTTCTGTGTGGTTTATTACATGGAACGAGTAAACTGAAAATCAAAAGAAATCAGAGAAACAAAGGAAGTCCATTTACTCAAACGGTTTTAAAATTTAAAATATAGTATATGTCATATTTACAACATACAACTTATAAATTTGCTGCATAACAGAAAATATTTAATTCAATAGTAAGTTGCATCTATACACGGTGTTCATTTTCTATCTGTAATTTTACCGCGCAAAATTTGACGTCATCAATAGCATCGCTGATGGAGCGAGTTTATTCCCCTAGTGGCTTGCGATCGTACTTGTGCTGACAGCAGCTTTGAGGCCTTCCTCTACCGGCAGGTAAATATACTATTTGAGAGGTGGTTCCTGCCCGCGTAATATAAAGGTGCGTAATTTCGCCTAGTGCGTGGATAAAATAACTGTTTATAAAAAACTATAAACTGCATTGCAAAGCTAATTATGCAGCCATAAAAGTAGACCATGAAGGATATACGAAATGATATGTCAATGAACACTTATTTCACAATGAGCATCTGTTTTTCTGTTATAGTTGACATATTGTGTGCATATTGTAAACCTGTCACATAAAATAGAAACACTTCAATATGATCTTAATTCTCTTCCATAACCCACAGTTTCCTCACAGTGTAACTTCATTACAAACCAGAAAATTAGCAGAACATGTTATACGAATGAAAAATATATTAGTGTTACAATATGTACAAAGCTTTTATCTAAGTCTAAACAAGAAAATATCTCTAATGCATGGTTATATGTGTCCATTTTCTTATATTTCCTTTCTCTCTTCCCCTGAAACATTGGCTGTATTGCGAGAAGGTATGCTTGAGACCTTTCTTTCATAACATTATTTATTGCTTCTAGATTGGAACGAGTCACTTTATAGCATCCAGTGTCTTTTTGCGAGTAACTGATCTTGTATCTTGGAAATGTTTTATGAACCTACTGGTATTAAAAGATATAAGGATACCAACGTTAAAGACATTTTATTTAAGTGTGAGAATGACAAAAAAGTGTGTATTGTATACTGATAATAAGACGTTTATGTTGCAAACAAAAGTATATCAATTTGACGGTACTTAGACACTTTTGACAACATCACTCTCCGAGGGACTTATCTGATTGCCGGATAGCTTTGCATTAACTCCTCTATGCAGCGGTTTAAATTATATTTATATGTCGCACCAATTTTAATGCCAGTACGAAAGTAGCATTCAACCATGAAGACGCTGTGTGTCCATATCCAGGGGAAGCTGGTTGTATTAGTTACCGGGCCTGTAATTTGCTTACTGTTCTGCAAGAATTGCCGCTTCTTCTCCGTAGAGGGCACCATGATTTCAAGATAAACTCAACAGTCAACTATGACGTCATTCTTGCTCAACCAGAGGATGGGAAATAACGAATAAAAATGAACACGATGTGTCTTATCTACGACTTAGAACTTATAAATTTGCTGACAAACAGCAAATATTTGATTCAAGAGCAAGTTGCATCTATATACTTTAACAGGAAATGGTCATTGTAAATAAACGATAACATTACTAGATTTGAAACAAATGAATTCTGAAAATCCTAAAGTGTTCTGTTGTATAGGCTGAGTTATATAGGTAGCGTTTTGTTATTAATGTTTCGCATATTATTTTATTTCTGTCATTTCAGATCCTCCATAGACTTTAGTTTGTACATAGTATTTTCCTTCCTCTCTATCTAAATACATTTCTAGTGTAATTTTTCCTGTTACTTCATTTAAATCACTATCGTTACAGATGTTTTAAAAAGCTGTTATCTATCCTTAGCTTGTTTTATTATATGTCCATGTCTTCCCTTCTTTTTACTTCCTCAATGATAGTTGTTATGTTTTGTGATCTGCAGAAATAAATGCAACGAAGAAAAAAGTTAAGGAAGAAAGAGAGAGAAAAGGAGCATACGCTTGAGGAGTTCCAACAGGAAACACAAATTGGCATTTAAAAGTTATAACAGATACGCGGTAACATTTTCTGTAGTTCAGGCAAGAGATGAGAAGCTATGAAGATACACTCAGTTGACTGACAATCTTTAACTTCTTTTACTTTTCTAACTCCTGCAGAAGCTCTAACTCAATATAAATTGGCTTAATTTTATGACACGCCTTCTATGCACTTATAACTTGAATCAGTTAATATAGGAACTGAACCACTATATACAGTTCTTTTAAAACCTAACGGAGCACGTGGCGTTTCGCCTATCCTACGACCTTGCTGAATTCCGTCCTACAGGCTGCCGTTGTGTGCGGGGGCTAGCGGTATGAAATCCACTCGGCAGTATTGTAACGGCCACTAAGATGAACAGGCACTTCAATCTAGAGAACACATTTTGGGGGGGGGGGGGTAAAAGTTATTATAAATGGGAATCGCCAAGCTGTGCCCGCACAGAGTATATTCAGACGTTTCCTGGTGAAGTATCTCCTTCCTGATTTACAATTCACGAGATTGTAAAGAAATTCGAAACTACCGGTCCTGCGAAAAACTTCTTCTTCTTCTTCTACCTCACGGCTTTGGATTGTTTAACCCGTTCCGGCTCCAAATTGGTCTGCTGCCCATCTTTTCTTTGGTCTTCGGTGGTTTCTTCTTCCTATAGGTTTATAGTTTAAGGCTATTTTTGGTATTCTGTCATTATTCATCCTCTGAACATGTTCTTTCCATTGATTTCTATTTCTTTCAATAGTATGGTTTATTTCTTCTACTTTTAATTCTGTCCTAATATCCTGACTACGTTTTTTATCAATTTTGGTATATCCAGCTATTGCTCTTATGAATTTCATTTCAGATGTCTGTATTCTCGTACTATTTCTTTTTGTTAGTGTCCATGTTTCTGATCCATAGATTAGAGTTGGTATTGCCATTGTTTTGTATAGTTTCATTATAGAGTCCTTTCTTGCTTTATTTTTTAATGTTCTTTTTATTGTGCCTGTTATATAGTTAAATTTATTTATCTTCTCTATTATATCAGCTTCCCCTTGGTACGAGACATTACATCCTAAATACTTAAAGTGTGATTTCTGCTCAATTATTAAGTTATCTAACACTTTTTTTGATCCTAGTGGATTAATTCCTTTAAATGCCATGGTTTTGGATTTATTTGCTGATATTTTCATTCCATATTCTGTAGCAATTTTAGCTAGACTATACAGCATTATCTTCATTTTTGACATTATTATTTGATCATCTGCATACAACATAGTTTTCAATTTAACTCCTGATACATTAATGCCTCCACTGACTTTATTCGACCAAATCTTTACTATTTCGTCAACATACAAATTAAAGAGTGCGGTTGATAAAGCACAACCTTCTCTTACGCCACCATTAACTATTACTGGTTCTATTTTATTTATTTTTATTTTTGTGTCAATGTATATACTTTTTATAACTTCAATTCGGTAAAGGTATGCCTCTATTATTTAGAATTGTCCACAGTATCATTCGTGATACTTTGTCAAAAGCTTTATAGTAGTCAATAAATAGTAAGCGCGTCTCTAAATTTTGTTCTCGTCGTTTTTCTATTATTTGCTTAAGAGTCAAAGCATTGTCAATGGTGCTTCTTCTTTTTCTAAAACCAGTTTGTTCTTCTAGGAGTATTGCATCTGTGGCAAACAAAAAACGAAAGCGTAATCTTAGTGTGTCAACAGAGAAAATATTAGACGACATAGGCGCTTGTTTTGAACGGTTCACCAAGCAAATCCATCCTAAAATTAGCACAACAGGTAGGAATTTCAGAGTTCCTGCACAGAGAGCAACTAAATTATTAGAACTAGGGCGCCGGTTAGCGCAGTGCTATCATTCGCGACTCTCGTGCTGAAGGTCCGAATTTGATCCTCGGCTCTGGGGTGTCGATTTTAAGTCGGCCCTATCCGCGCCTTCACGTCTGTCTAGCTCATGTGAAATGTTCCCTATGCCCAAAGTGATTTGGAGTCCACGGTATAAACTGTAGGTCCTCTCGCCTCATCGTCATCTTCACTATCACCCTATCATTGGAGGTAATGAAAACCTCCCTCTGGGTGCCTCCACCTGAGAAATGGGTCCGCTCATCACGTGGGGGGGGGGGCGAGGTCACCCCGAAGGCCGCAGTTGTCATATAGTGAGTGTTGGTATACATACAGTTATTAAAAGTAAGACCATATAAATGTACCAGTTTTTTTAAACGCTTAAAACAAAGTGACCCAGTATCACGAATGTGGTACTGTGTATGGTTTCTTTCATCAGCGAATGACGGATTAATTGCTACACAGCTTCCGTTCTTCTACGACGAGGTGTGTCAAACAGTTGAGACTAGACCTCTGAAAATCGCGTCGCGTTCAAGAAATTCCTCATTATGATGGGAAAGTTCGGTCTTGTTGTGATGTTAGTGCTAGATGCATAATTCTACGAGCAGACTGTAAATGCATCGAGGTACCAGAATTACATTTTGACCCATTTTACATTAACTGTCAGAAGAAGAGAAGTTATATAGTTATATGGGTGGTTTCAACAAGATTCTGCTATTGCCATACAACAGAGGAGTTCATGAATAAAATCAGGAAAGCGTTAGAAGACAGAGTGATTAGAGCCTGGTGTATAGCCCTCTCGCTCCCCCAATCTAACAGTGCGTGACGTTTACTTGTGAGGTAAGCTCAAAATATTAGAAATGAAATCGCAAACGTTACAGAGACTCCACTACGTAGGCTTCGGCGGCCGGTGTCTTCCGAGGAAGGCCACGTCTTGGTTGTTTGCTGTTGCCAAAGTTTCGCCCTATTATGTAGGGCTTCTTCAGGGCTTCTCTTCTTGACACTGCACCTACCACCTTCCCTGGAAGACTTCATTGTTACACTGACTTATCGTGTGACTCAGAATGTGTTCGCCCAATATAATGCTTGTTTAGCCGAGGTGCATACGGCATTTTAAGCATCTTCTGTAAGGTAGGAGGGTCATACATGATTTACGCGCGGAGTTGAAGCAGTAAAGCCGACTTGGTACACCCAATCATACACAGGACAAATGCCGTTTGCCAGTTTTTAAATGAAGAACTCTGTACAGCTGTGGCGTTCCTAAACTGGATGGTACTTAAGGAATACATTTTTCACAATTATATCTCCGTTCCCTATGGTCTAGGGGTGACATGTTAGCCTATGGTTACCAAGTTCACGGGTTCAAAACTGACGGAGGGCGATGGATGTTTTGAAATGTGTAAGTCCACGGTATGTTTTCCTTCAGAAGGGAAGTAAGCTAATGGTGCCGTGTCATAGTTTTAGTGCAGGTAAAAGAACCTCAGATAAAGAAGCATATATGAAAAATTAAGCAATCCTTCATGCCCAATAAAGACTAGGGCGTCAAGTACCATATCAATTAAAGAACGCGCATAAATAAAAACAAATATATTAGGATATTTTCCATATAAACTTGTACCACTGTAGTGTATGATAGGTTACCTTGGGATCAAAGGTTTACTTTAGCGTTCGTTGCTTCCCCATTTTCATCCAGTTGGAATCGATTCATAACTAACTTTAGCCAATCAAAATATATTAACCATCTAAATTACCTACGTAATAGGAGCTAATTTTACATTACTGCTGGGAGTTTACTTTACTGTTGGATTATACCTATTTTCAATAAAGAGAACGTATGATGGGACAGAAAATAAACATCCTGTTATCAAGTTGTGTTAAAATCACCTATTTAAAAACTGCTGTTATTTGCGGATGACGAGTTCAGTTACATGTGAATTTTTGATGTCATAAATACTTAGGCAGTTATTGGTGATTTTTCATTATTATACATGTTCTTATATAAAATAACTTGACATAAGGAACATCAGTTTTTATTTTTATCATAATCATTATTATTATTTACTTTTTTTTAATTTTACGTTCTCCAACGTTAAGTCATATCGGGCGGTGAATGAAATGGGTGAAATGATGCTCAAATGTGTCCAGGGTTCATGGAGCTTAGAGTTACCCAACATTTGACTTTACGTATAAGGGAAAACCCTGGGAAACCGTACCCAGGTAACTCGCCCTGACCGAGATTCGAACTCGAGATCTCTTGAACGCGAGGCAGACACGCTACCAGCTACGCTACCGAGGCGGGCAAATCATTTTATTAACAGTAGTTTCTGGAAAGCACTACTTATGAATACAAACAGGTATGAGGACGTTTCATCCATATAAGTAGGTATTTTTATCTCTAACGTCAATGAACTTCTTGTGTTTGTAAGAAATTTGCATTCGATTTAACTAGCTTTCCTTTCTCCACTATGTGAAGCAGGTAATAAAAGTATTGTATTCCACCTATTTCAGTGGAAATGTATTTTTAAGACTCTCTAAGTATGCGCGTGCGCGTGAGCGCGCAGCTTTGAGTGGGATAACTCAGTGAAGGTAAGGTTGAAACAGGAACATTTTAAAGACAATCTCATCATTCTGTACTGCAACACTGCAGCTGTTTCATAAAAAAGAAATGAGAACTTTTCGAAGTTTCTCCACATCAGATGTTTTATATATTTTCATGTGAAAGAAAATGTGCTACTTGAGTATTCTAATAATGACCAAAACTTTCTGAATTACTTTTCTCATAACTGGAAAACCGTGGAGGATAAAGTTTAAAACACATATATTGATTAAATCTTATTGTACATTTCTAATCCTGGAACTTGGAAATAGTTGTGTGATTAAGACAAAGCAAATAGAAGAAAATGTGTTTTTGAAAAAGAGTAGTTCGTCCAGCGTGAGTAGAGAAGGTCATGCGAGTGAAACATGTGTAATTTGTCAACAACTCCCACTTTTCTTACGCTACGATGGTTAGGGAGTAACCCTTATTAAAGGAACCGGAAATTGAACATGTAATCTTTGGGTTAAGAAGCCTGCTCACCCATCGACCTAGAGAAGGTCGGGGCAATTTGTGTATGTGTTTCTTTTCGAATGTTTTACTAAGTACATGCTTTAAAAAGCTTTCTAGCGAGTTACTGTTAGAATATTCAGAATTTGCACTTCGGAATATTTACGTTTTACTTTCTGGACTATGTATTTAAGCAAAATTGAGGAAGTATTGCATTCTATCCGAAAGTTTGATCCCGTGAACCCAAGAAAAATACATTTTTAGAAATAGTATGTGTGTATGTGAAATCATCAAAACTAAAGCAAATGAAGCATTTGTTAAGTGCCAAATTTCGTATTAAAGATCAACGCCTTTCAAAAATATAACACGGTTTTCAATAAAGTTCCCCTGCCCCGAATTAAACCTTAATAGAGCAAGTTTCATTAATTATAATTTCTCAAAAATAACTATCAATTATGAACAAAATGTTTATTATAATTGTACAAATAAATAAAAATAAACCATTAATTTTATCGAAATGGCTTAAAGTTATCTTCATTTTGGGTGTTTAAGTAGCAGTGCATGGTAAGAGATACTCCAGAAATGCAGTCTTATTAAACGGATATTTAAATTAAATAACATATTTGCGGAACTGAATATTTACGAGATATTCTTTATCTAGGTCTGAATTTTCAAACCTATATCTTAATTCAGAAGCATAAGTTGTCACGTGACACATTCTTAAACAATTGTCAATTATCGAGATTTAACTGTATTGGAACACCACAGTGAAGCGAAATAATTATTAATTTTTAGATGAGTCGTTGAAATGCATAAACATGCAATTAATGGTAATATCGATTAACAATCAATTTGTTTAGGACATAACTTCCAAAAATATTTTATAAAAAGCAGTTTTAATTTGTTTATGAAGAATATTTACAAACATCGTGGAGGGGGAGTGATGGGGTGGTGAGGGGGAGAGAAGGGGAGAAGAGGAGAGAGGGGGAGAGAGGTGGAGGGAGAACAGTACCTCAGTAACGTAAGAAAACTTAATGACAAGTATCTAAATGCTTATAACGGAATTATATTGAAATGAAACTACAATGTAAAACTGGATTACAATTTTACATTAAACTGATTGACTACTAACTTATAGGAACAAAATACACGCGCCCGCGCGCCAGCATGCAGTTGCGTGGGAGAAACGAAGGTTGCCTGTGGTCATTACGGTCAATTGCCACCTCACATTAAATTCTTCAAGAATGTCTTCAGGCAAAAATTAATACACACGCTTTACATCATATATTTAATGTTAATAAACTTATGTATGTCTCACGTTCCTCTTAGCCCGAAATTATTTTTATCTAAACAACTTAAGTAAATAATCATATCAAAAGTTATGCATTAAATTTCAACAAAAATGAATATTAATTTAATACTAGAATAGAGAAACAATAATAAAATAGTACTAGGTAGTATCCCTTAAAATAAGACATGGCATTGAATAACTGCTTCCTTAATTTTAAGGTTGCCAACATAAACAAGGTAAACATAACAGTTTAAATTCTTAGTAAAAACTGCATGACAGATTATCACGAAAAAAAAGCATCAAGCATACAACTATATGGAAAGTAACAAATAATAGAATATATTTATGTAAATTAGGCCTATGGATGCTAAATAGAAAATGTTATATTTATCTGAGCTTGTTTGGCTAGTCATAAATTAAGTAAAATATTTAAATAGATAATTGTAGCACTTATAACTAGTTGGGTTTATTCTATTGAGGTTGGGTTGGAAACTTGAAGTTGTACCTACAATATCATGTTAATTTAACACATATAAATTACGTTATGAATAAAATAACAGGGAAATGTTTCTTTTCAAAATAACGGTGTGTTATTATAATAGGTTAAGGTTGCACGCTTACCCATTCGATTCATCCTTAAGGGAGTTGACCGCTGAAGAGTTCCTCTCGGTTTTTCCTCCCCCTAATTGAAGAATGGATTCAATTACACTTTTTGCCAATGGCAAATTGGTTCCATCACCCTGTTCATCTCATCACAGTTAACACAAATCACTGTTTGTTTATATACAACGCCCACCTTGGCGCAGTAACGTGAAGGAAGGCAAGTCTAGAAGCAAGTTAGTTCCTCTTGCCACGGGGTTGACCTGCCGGGGGTGTGTATGTGAACACCAGGTGTGTTACTGCAGGTTTATTATTTCTGTGGAGTAACTGTGGACGCCCGCCATGTCTTCCACTACTGTGTTTGTGGCACGGTACATACAGCTGGCGGGGAGGTTACTTCGGCAGCATTCGGCACGAGCCGTGCGGGAACACCCGACCCCACCCCACCCCCTCCGTCAAGGGGTTTAATAATCCAACATGCTGTCTTGTATTCATACGGAATTCCCTACCTACTTCCTTTGTTTCTGCGCCATTTTGAAATGTAGTTTACAAACCACATCAGATTTTAAAAATATTCGTGGCTGAAATCTCCTGCATTCCTTTTTTAATGTTCACTTAAATTAATTTGAGACCACCTTAGATAGGATTTCGTGTTATTTTTGGAATTATATGAATTCCAAAATTCAAAATATTTATGTGAGTGAAAGTAACAAAATTTAATATTAATTAAGAACTTTATTAAAGCATTGATATTAACATTCACTTTCTTTGACGTTTATTTGGGATAAATAAAATAAATATTTCATTAAAAAATTCAATGTTGAAGTTTCACTAGATTTGTGAACTTATCTTATTATCTGTGACTTTGAACGGAGCTTACAAGTGAAAATTATGTCAGTTAGCTACTAAAATTGTCATTTAGCTTCAGTGTCATTCAGCCCACCTTGGTAGCGTAGATGGTAGCGTGAGTGCCTTACGTTCAAGAGGTCCCGAGTTCGAATCTCGGTTAGGGAGAGTTACCTGGATAAGTTTTTTCCGGGGTTTTCCCTTATCCTGAAAGACGAATGTCAGGTAACTCTAAGCTTTATGAACCTTGGGCTCATTTGGGCATCATTTCATCCTTTGCACCCATCGTCCGATATTACTTAACGTTGGAGGACGTAAAAAAAATCATTCAAAGAGGAGACAAATATTTTCAAGAAATTCACTGCACTCCAAGTTTTCCTTTTCATGGTAGCTTCACTTTTCCAAACGTTTGACTTACACAAACCAGTTTAATTAAAATTCCAAAGCATCGCACATAAAACGTATATCTAGAAATTTTTCAAAATAGCTTATGAAGTTTTCATTCTGAAGAACTTTGCTTAACTGATAAACATAACAAACAAATCGTGGTACCCAAATTGTGTAAAGCTGCTCAGAACTTACAATATAACTGTAATAACTTTTCTTTTGTACTTTTCGAAATTGGATATAAATGAATTCTGCATAGGGCTTTCTTTTGTTTCCTTTCTGTTTTCCTCAAAGGCGAAATATATTGGATGTACTGCATTGTTTAATCATGTACTCATTAACCATCAAGTTTTTATAGGTTAACACATTCAAAAGTAACTTTAAATAACGTTGTTCAAAATTATACAACTACACAGATGATTTACACAAGATTTATGAAAAGCACTGATGTCCTAGTACAGAGCGCCTCTAAATGTACATCGTCATCATCATAAAATTGACGACTTGTGAATTTTCTCTTTTTCTTTTCTCCCAGCATACTAGCCAGACATGATATGAGCGCCACTGTTGTGTTGACAATGCGTAACGTCAACAAGCTTTACGATCCGAGAGGTGTAAGGAGCCAGGCGATAGTGGGAATGTACAACTGTTCTACCTATAATGAAAACAATTGCACATTTGTACGCCTCAGCCTCGCTTGTAAATCCAACATGGAAATGCGGATGTTTTCTTCACCTGAACGCACTTCCGATGTCCTGCCTCCTCGTTCCGTAACTGTTTACTCTTCCCACCGAAGACACTCATGTCGTGGCAACACTCTATGTTGAACATAAATAAGTTATTTAGTCCTTGTAACCTGTTGAGTCATACGGACTCACATCAATAATCCGTCTCCATGGCAAAGAGTAAACGCGTTGCGTTTGTTAATATAGGTAATTACATGGATTCATATTATGAAGATTTGGCATTTGTAAGCACAATGTGTGTACTTGCTAAAAGAAGTGCAAGAATAAAAGGAGAAATCTAAGCAATAAAAACAATGCAAACAACATCGAGTGCTTATGGGTCCCTCCACACTGCAGCATTAAGGGAAATGAAGAAGCGGACAAAGTTGCTAGAGAAGTAAGTCAACTCACAGACTTAGATGAACAACAAACAGTACCTTATCAGGATATTACAAAATACTACTCTAGAGTAATGAATGAAAACAAGATCTGGAATCAATCGCCTCCAGAAAAGCTACATATGGTAAGGAAAGGGGACACTTGCTCTTCCCCTTGTAACCGCTGTATCAGGCAGCGATTAGGAGCGAATTAATCGAAATCAGATAATTAAAAAAGAAGATAAGGTAATAAAAATGCTTCGCTAAACTAATATAAAATCTTGTTACAATAATATGAAATTAGAATGGATAGAGTAATGATTAAACTAGTGGTTGACTTAAAGAATAAGAAGGGAAGAATATAATTTAACATAACATATATATTAGCATCCAGGCAAGGAAGAGAAAATATTCTTGTAAAAATCTGTACACGTCGGAGAGGCAGGAAGGAAGGACCGTTACCTTCTTTGGGCTAGGAAAAGTTCAATGTCTGAGAACTATAGAATACTTCCAGCCAGGAATGTGTTGGGACAAAAGGCTTTCATAATGCGGTTAAGCATGAACGCTAAAGATATTTACTTCGCTGATTTGATAACAATGTATAGCGTTACAAACAACTCAGGGTAGGCGTTTCCCAACTCAGGGTGAGCTGAACGTCAATGAGTTAAAAGAGTTTTGCAAACCAATGCGAAAATTCGAAATAAATGAGAAACCAATAATAATGTAAGATTTGAGAAGGGTGAGCTAGTTTGGTCATGTGATAAAGTTAGAGAGGGGATCAGAATAAGGTTCGAACTGAATCGTGAAGTAAGAAAAATTTACTTAAAACGTGATATTACGACAGGAAGGACGTGTTCATGTGCATTAAGAAGAGAAGCGAAGATTTATAAGTCTGAAATGTAGAGAGGTTAAGAATAGCGCAACCAGCGTAAGTGGAAACAGCATTAGAAGTTTATTAGAGCAAAGTAGTCGCCATATAAAGAAGAAATAGAAACCTCGCGGAAGTAACTTTAAACAAGTAACCCAGGGTTACACGTAAAATTGAATTTATGTTAGGAATTTTACTAACAGGTGGTCACCGATCCAAGTCGATAAGCAAACTTAGTAGTAATTAAACCAAATAATTCTGCAACAAACAAAGTGTTATTAATACGACTGAGTGGCCAACAACCACCAAAATCCATTTCCTACAACCATTCACCTGAGGATAAGAGAACTCATAGCTCCAATTAGAACCCAATCAATTTAACACTGGTATGCGGGTTTGCCGCACCCTGTCTACTCTCTTAGCAGGAAGATGCAGGTGATCATCTCACGTCTCCGCATTGGTCATAGCTCTTTGGCAAAGGCCAGCCATGGCAATACATACGTTATTTTACAACAAATTTATTGTTTAATAATTAGTGTTCTGCTGATTGTTGTTCAGAACTTTATACTTATGATTTATAGGTATTGAATAATTTGTCATATTGACTTATTACTAACTGTTTTCCTGTTTTTGCTTAAATAATTGTAAACAATTGTATACAATGTTATACAAAAGAGTCGCGATATAACCTAGTTGTTATAGAGACTAAATAAATAAATAAACTAAAACAAGCATCGAGTGAATGTTGACGATAGATTCAGCTTTAAGAATTTTCTATGAATATCGGAGAAAAATTTCAATTTCTTACGCTCATAATTTCACCAACTGCAAAATAGGGGACTAATTTCAGAACTATGCATCGGTTGAATTGAGGCTTTTTTTACTGCTGAAGATTTTTAACTAGACTAATCCTTTTGACAAAAGCTGCAAAGCAATAAATATAATTTGTTCCGGAAGTACCTGCTTTGGAATCATCCTAGACGACGAGCCTTACTTGAATCTCATTAACTACATTGTATCTTTTTTTTACGTCTACTATAATCCATGATTTGATCATGCAATAGTAAACCCTTGAAACTAAAACTGAGATTGAAAGCTTGAATTTTAAAAGAGATCAACTGTATCAAATATAATTATAATAAAGTATAAATGGATGTATGCTATCAATAAGTACCATACTCTTGAGACAAGGTACAGGTGCTATGCCTAAATTAACCCTTGGATACATATAGATACTGTTCAACTAATGTGTACAATATTCATTCCTGCAATGCAACAAATGATTCTTTTACTGCTGAGGGTTTGAGTAGCTCAGTTGGTTCATAGAGTTCAAATTCGGCCCAGACTGATGGTTTGTTTCTGTGATTAAAGCGATACTTCAATTAGTGTTTTATAAAAGAACTCTACAGCATAGGCTACGCTAATATGACAGTGTCGTTAGCAAACAAAATATTATTTCACTTCCTAAGGGCCAGAATAGGTAGTCTGTCTAGTCAACGCATGTGCAGTTCGGAGTCAAAGGAACCTGACCCGACCGCCCACAAATGACCACACCTCAGAAATGGAACACTGTCGTTGAGGACCAATAGCAACCCTGATTTTCTCGAAGTGACAGTCGCATGTCTACTCCACGTGGAGTCTCAGTTGCCAAAGTTCCAACTTCCAGTTGATCTGTTTCATTACGTGCAGAAATTCGTTGTGTGTCACGATTTGGAGATCGTGGGAGGGAAATGCAGTGATTAATGCAAATGAAGTAGTAGATTACTTTCAGTCACGTGAAAATAATCAAAGTGAAGACTGTATGAATAATTGGGCCGAGTTATATTACTGGAAAGGCCTCAGAAAAACAAAGTTATAACGGGAACTGTTTCTAAGCAAATTCAAGCGCTTGTTTTGAACACATATAAATACGTACTGGCAAATAATCTTGGTAAGGGGTCATGCAATGAACCTGATACATTCTGGGTATTCACAGAAATACAGTAAGAAATATTGTGACGAAAGGAATCCCAAAGACGCCGATCAAGTGGGAAAACAAAAGGAAACGTTTCTCTAAAGTAGATAATTTCACATGCGATTTAATTCGTCTAGAAATTTATAAATTCTATGCAAAAGGGAGAGCGCCCACCATAGACGAATTGGTTGCACATTTGCAAGACATTTGTGATTTTCCTTATGGGCGCTGCACCTTGCGCGGTCTCCTAAAGGAGCTGGGTTTCAAATACCGCACTTTGAATAAGATAAGGGTTATTATGGAATCCAGTAGAATTATATATATTTGTCAAAACTAAGGAAGTTTCGCAGTAATGGACATAAGATAATTTATTTAGACGAAACCTCGTACGATACCCATGACGTATCGAGAAAGGTGGCAACCTTGCAGAATGGACTGCGAGAAGGAGGGTTTGTCTTGTAAAACGATTATAAGGGTTCGTCAAAGGCAGAGACCGACGTGCACAAGCGTTAACTAAACAGATGGAAGTTACTGAAGCTGCCCCTTCTGACGATACTTATATTTTTGCTTGAATATCGGGCTTCTCTCAACCGTTATAAAATTAGCCGAATCCTGTGAAACCACTATTATAAGGGTTAATTGAGAAGATTTACTAACAAATTTTTCGGATTTTTGTACGGTGATTTCATTAAAAACTCTAGGGGTGAAATCAAATAAAGTTGTCATTCGAATAAAAACACACGAATACAATGTTAGTCAGCTAGGTATCAGCTAGGTAGGAAATAAGAATGAAAAGGGCATAGAAAACATGCAAAGTAACGTTTCAAATCTCTTTATGTTCTTCTTCTACCTCTAATTCTTCTTCATTTCATGTCATAGGTAATCAAGTGCCTTGCTTCAAAGTCCTCCAGCCATCGCTTCTTGGGTCTACACACCGATCTACTTTCTTAAGGATAATATTGCATTATTTGTTTAATAAGTATGTTATTTGGGATTCCTTCAGCATATTCTTTCCACTTTTTTTTGAGATCTATTAAGCTTTCAGTTATATTAAACATTCCTAGCTCTTTTCTAGTACCTTCATTTGTTATTAGGTCTCTCTCTTTGTACATCCTGTCCTACTTCTCAAGAATTTCAACTCAGAAGGCTGTACTTTACTCCGTTGCTTTTTAGTTAATATCCAAGTCTCACTTCAGTATGCTAGTATAGATACAGTTTTAAATTTGTAAATTTTTAATTTTGTTTCTCTACGTCTTTTGTTTCCAAATGTCCCATTAAATGTTTCAAACACTTTTCGAAATGTACACACTTTATCGTCCACGTCATATTTCTTATTATAACCAACTCACTTCTAAAGTAGTTTAAATGGCTCACTTGTTCTACACAACGATTACTTACAACTATTTTTGTACTAATCAGTTCTTTTCCTATGAATGCATTATCTGTATTTTCATAAAAGAAATGTTCAGCTGATATAGTTCGCAGATTTAATCAAGTTTAAAATTAAAGGAAATTAATTGTTCTTTCACACTAGCCGTGTGCAGTACGCAGTATGAAAGGGTAGAGCCAGACCTGAAAATTCTATGTCATAGCCCTAAAGTACTTACAGCATAGTAAGTCGCCATTAAGGTAGTTATCTCATGTGTTTATGAGAACTCCTAAGTGGTTTACCGGGAGAAACACGAGTAAATTGGAGAATTTAATGCCATTTTGGCACGTTGGCCATAGTAGCTCAATGGTTTAGAGCGGCTGGACGGAGACCAGAATATCCGTGGTGCAAATCCCGGCTAGAGCATTGACCGGCTGTAACTTTAAAAATAAAGTTTTGCAGGGCAAATTCACTATTTCGAATAACAACCTAATCAAAAAAATATAATATAGGTATTTAAAACTTTTTTCCTGGAGATTTTAAAACGTCCATTCATTAGTTGCTTCCGTTTCCTCACTAGATCATTTAATATAAATAATAAAAATTGTAGGCGATAAAATGCATCCGTTCGGACACCCTGGTTGTTAACAATTTTTGCGGAAGTTTACCATCGTTCCTCACATTTATTTTTGTTTGAAAGTAGAAGAAATGTGTCATTCTTATAAGTTGTTGTAGATAGCCCCTTTCCGCCAATATTTGCCACATTTTACATTGGTTTACTCTATCAAAGGCCTTTTCAAAATCGATAAACATCATATGCGCTTCTATATTGAATTGAATCTGTTTGTCAGTGAGCTGAATGATAAAACATGTTATCTGCACAAGATATGACTCTTCAAGGCAGTGTCAATACATATATTTCTCCATAATTGCTACAATCTTTCCGTTTCAATTTCTTGAAGATAGAGATAGATGGTTTTGAGCCGTAAGACAGCCTTTTTGGGATACATTTTTCCCTTCAGCATATACTACAGAAATGTAATAGTCGGAACTTTCGCAATATCCCTCCATATTTAAATGACTCTGCATTCAAACTATCCTGGCGTGAAGCATTCCTATTTTTAGTTTGTGTAAGTACTAATTCTTCAGTGGAAATTAAATTGCCTTCGTATGCAATTTTGCTTTCCGTGTTCAGGTTTATTTTCGAACTTTCATCATACCACAAGACTTTATAAAACATTTCTTTAGCTTAAGAATGTTATATCTGTTTATCGCAGTTTTACAATCGAACTGACCGTCTCTGAGAATGGAGCCAGCTAGCTTTTAAAAGTTTAGAAAGAAGGAAAATGAAGATTGCATTGAGTTTGCGCCGAGCTGGAAACTTTTAAGAATTGCCCTCTTCTGTTCTTGGCGAGTCACACTCAAGGTTATTTATTACAGCACATTCCTGTTTCCGAAGATTAGCTTAGTTTACTTTCCACTCGCCTCGCTTTACAAATGGCTATTTCTCTCTGCGGTGATGCTCCTTCCCAATATTGCCAACACTACATCAGACGGGATTTTAATTCCGCTTGCAGCGATTGGTACGGGAGTCGTTCGTCTTGCCGCCGGCAGTCAAGGAAGGAGCGAAGGGGAGGACCATTGCTTGTTTATCTTGTTAGTTTGTGCTCCAGGGACCAGGGTCAAGTGTCGCTATGACCCCTTGCTGTCGGCTCAAGTGCTGCCCATAATCACTCAAACCGCGCCAACCCACAAAATCCGAACTTCCCTCTGTTTGAGAACAGGCGGCGTGGCTTTCTTCACATTTTGTGGCATCTTCACTAGAATAGCTCTGTGCATCTATGAAAATAGTATTCTTGTGGCTTCTTTAGCTTTTTTACTATTTACTCAAACCACAAAACATCCCGACAGTTTATACATTTTAACAAGTTCTGTCAAATCATTGTTGATATACTAATTTTTTCTTAATCATTTTTATGTACACGTGTGAAATATTTGGAGGCATCGTTACCAAATGTTTAATTAGAAATTACTACAAAAACTTAAATAGATTTAATTGATTCTAAAAGAATCCTACTTTCCCATTTGATTTATGGAATATAAACAATGTCAAATGAATTAATACTTTTAATCAGGCAACAATTCCTGAAGCTTTCTTGATGTTTACAAGTGAAAGAGTTATAAACGATTAAGAGCATTTTGAATTGGTGAAAGTGCTGAAAAAAAACCCATAAAAATGGAGCTTAAAGTTCAGTGTGGTCTTCTACCTGAACGGTACAGGCCAATTAAATATATATTTGCGACTTCATAATAAGAATGCTAAAAGCCATAATGGAATTATTATATCAAATTACTAGTGCATTTTAAAGAGCTTAGTTTAAAGAGCAGTTGGTTCATTTACCCTTCAAACACATATGCAATTCAAATACTCCATGTGTATGTGAGCGATGCGCGCGCATGTGAGCTAAAGGAATGTCACTTAAGTACCACACCAATTGTTTGTTTTTTAATTATGTAAGGTCGCTTTAACTTCCTAGGTCATATCGCCATCATCTTAATAAAATAATAAAATTAATAACATATACAATTTACATGGAATATACAGGATTACAATCAAACATAAAATATACACATTAATAACATTAATTAGGAAAACAATTTACATTAAATACAGTTAACTGAAAACAAAGACAAGAACATTTTCATATAAGTTAACAACAGTGTTTTGAAAAAAAAATAGTTGCATTACTTTTACACCATTGTGTAGATTATGAATTGCAATTGATTAAAGTATATTGTACATAATTTATATTGATTTCCAAATGTCTATATCTTTTAGGTAAGTAACCAGATTGCGGCGTAGTTTGGGACTGTTTAGCAGTGTGGAGATATCCTGTGGGATTCCGTGTTGTTTTCTGTTTCTTTTGTATTCATTGCATTCTATGAGAAGGTGGTAAATGGAGAGGGTTTTATAACATCCTTTACACGTAGGATGTGGCAGTCTTGAGAGAAGATATGAATGAGTGAGGCTGGAGTGACCAATTCGTAGACGGGTGAGAATGACTTGTTCCTTTCTAGTAAGCGGCTTGGTTGGGTGAAGAGCGGTGGATCATTTTCGTACTTCGTGTAATTTTCCTGGTTGTTGTTGATTCCATTCAGATTTCCATTTTTGTACTGGTATTTTGGAGACATGACTTATAACATCTGAATATGGAATTTGGACGTTCGTTTGTTGGCGTAGTGATGTAGCATCTTTAGCAGCTTCGTCCGCTCTTTCATTCCCTGTTATTCCTTGATGGGAAGGGATCCAAATGAAAACCACGTCTTTACCAGCGTTGATGTTACTGAATAGTGTCTGTGTGTCCTGAACTAATTTGTTGTCTGTTGTGTAGTTCTTCATGCTCTGCAAGATACTCAGTGAGTCAGAGCATATTGAATAGCAGTTGTGGTGTGCTGTCAGTATGTAAGTTATTGATAAATGGCGTATAGTTCAGAACTGTAGGTGGAATAATACTCAGGTAGCCGCTGCTGTATAATTTTATCAGGAGCTATTATTACACATCCAGTACCATGATCCGTTTTTGATCCATCAGTGTAAATAAACTGATAATTGTGGAAATTATTGCACATTTCATAAAATAGCGTTTGGTAAACAATTGCAGCGGTATTCCATTTGTAGTGAAATATTAGGTCGGTATATATCTAGGAAAATTTGAGTTTCCAGTTTGGTCCTTCATGGAAGTCCCTGGTCATTATGGGAGGGATCTTTATGCTGTTAGTATTTAAATGCTTAGCAAGTCGTTGATAGAACACATCTATTCTTACTCTGTCTGCCATCTGCCTATACAAGCTAGAACCCAAATTTTGGAATCTCAAAACTCAATCACGAGGTTTCACTAGAAATAAAGATTTAGAAGCTGTTCTGAAACCAAATACAGCTTGATAATCAAGTAGCTACGCTTCTTTGACGCAATCAATTTTCTTTTCTCACGCCATGTCCTGAGCTGGCATTTAATTTACTGAAAACAGTCTTTTGTTCCGTAATGCGAGTATTGATAGTGTTTTGTCTTTGTTTATGATTGTGTTATATCCAGTTATATATTTGAGGTTACAACATTTCTTAAAATATCCTGATGATGGGAGAGATATACGCTCCAAAACGTTCGATTTCTAATCGTCTTTTCACCTGACTTGCTTCCCGAGAAGAACTTGAACATATTCATCGCTAGGAAAGCTTCAGGTCTTATTTTAGTTATTTATCATGTAAGGTTTAAAAGTGTTGCATTATTTTGGAGTAGGAATGTTTTCCTGATGAGATTGAGAGCAAATCAAAAACGTAAATAAATCAAACAGCTTTTATTGGTGCTGCCATGATAATATATGTATAGACAAGCAATTATTTCGTCATCAGTGCCTTTATAAAACCGGTTGATACAAAATAAATATTCTAGGAAACGTCATCGCCGTGTGGACAACACCGAGGTGGGGCGGGTTTTCCCCAGGATTTCCGGTTTGCCCGCCAGCATTACACCAATAGTTCCATTATCATCGTTATTTCATTCACTCCGCTCCCATTTTTCCAACTACCTCCCTCACTCTCATTCCGGGGACCAGGCTGATCACCCATACCTGGATTTCCCTCTCTGATCCATAGTTGTGACTCTCTCACCGGGCGCCTAAAATGGCATAAGGGGTAAAGGACCATAAATAAATAGTTCTCAAGAGTGACCAGGATTTGCAGAGATTTCCAAAGATGAGCTGGGGCTACACGTGACGGACCGAGAGAGCTTCGTTAGAGATCGGACAGAGGCAGGGTCCCTCTTAAGAAAATAACACTGAGTAAATGAGAAGAAATGATCGAGAGGAGGTTACCCAGTTTGTCGGAAGTTTCTTCACTATTCCAAACTTGTTTCCACGGAGAGCCGATCACTCTTCGCTCCAGCAAAAGCCTAACGTCCTCCAAACTGATAATGATTATACTAGTTCTGGGTTTTGTGACTGCCACCTAATTCATTTCATTCCTCAGAAAGCTAACGTGACCTCATATCCATTCACAGCTGACGTTAACACTGCAGAGGGCAGCCTGGATGCTTTCTACTATACTATGGTAGCTGTGAAACTAAGATGACTCAGAAGTGCACTAGGGGAATCACTCAAAATGAGGGACTCACCATACTTTCGACGGTATACCTATGTAACGGCTTGGTATTTGGCATAGAGCTCTGCACCTTACTTGGAAGTACTACTACGACAGTTGACGTATGGAAATCTGTTCCATGAACATAGGCTAATCGAGCATTGCAGGGGATTTTAGATTTGTAGACGTAATATCTGGAAGGCATAAGCTAGACAAGTTTCATATTAAATCAAAACAATTATTTAAGTTAGGCTGCTAAGTCAAATACGAGGTATGTCCGTAAAATAACATCTCCAATTTATTTAGTAATAGTAGTAATAGTAGTAATTTATTTCCTTTTACATCAACAAATGGAAATACAAAATCAAGATTACAATTATAAAATCCATACTGAAATATGCCATATATTCCTAAATCCTGAAAATCCTATCATGTTGCCCACCATTGAATAGTAATTCAGTCCCCATACACCTAACCCTAGGTTTTAGTGTATTGGAGGCCCTCTGCTCCTTTTTACACTTTCTGCCATTTCACCTATCCCACTCTACATTTTTCTCTTAATTGTTCTTATCCATCTCTCTTTAACTTTCCCTAAATAATTCCCTATATTTCTCCTGTTCTTTTCTCCTTTTACTGACAACATTTTTCTAATTACTACTTCACCTCCCAAACTGTCCCATTTACGTAGCCAAGCCTGCTCTCTCCATATCTTTGTTTGACTACAATTTAATATACAATGGAAATCTGCATTCTCTTCTCCACACAATGGACATTTATCTAGCTCCCTCTCTTGACCTATACCTTTCAAGTTTCTCACTCCTGTTCTCGCCCAAGCAAAACCTTCCCGTCCTAAATTATTACATATGTCTATATATCCTTCCCTCCCCCTGGGTGTTTTTATTTCTCTATATAATCTCAGTGAGCTTTTGTCACTTGTATTGGCAAAAATGTTTTGTCTGTCAATATCTTCTAATCTTAGCTTAACTTCTTTCCAGAAGCCTCTATACCCATACTCTGCATTTATCCAAGAATGACCCATACCTATCTGCTTCAACAAGTCATACATTTTATGTGCCCATGACCCGCTCCAGTTACTTCTCTTTTGAATATGAAAACATTCCTTAATTATCTTGCCATCTTCCAAGTTAGTGATTCTGTATAAATATTTCATTGTCCTTGACAAGATTTTAATTTTAGTAGAATGCCTGCCTAGTTCTAATTGTGCTGCCCCATTAGGTGATGCTATTGGTAATCCCAATATGTATTTACAAAAGGATCTATGCACTCTATCAGTCTCTCTCCAAGCCTCATCTGTTCCCCAAACCTCTGATCCATGTAACATTTTATTTTCTACTACTGCCGTATAAATCCTCTCCAACCATTTGACATTTATATCCGGTAGTTTACTGTAGCATGATCTTATCACTCTCATGGCCATTTTACCTTTTGCCACAGACATCTTTTTTTGTTCTTTCCAGCTGCCATCTGAACTCAACCTTGTACCCAAATAATCAAATCTCCTTACTACCTCTATTTCTCTTCTACTAACCTCCCATTTCTCATCCTTACGCAACCTGTATCTTTTTTGAAGACCACAATCTTTGTTTTGTTTTCATTCATTTTCAAACCCCATTTATTGCAATAAGAATTGGTTGCCTCGATTGCTCTTCTCAGCCCTCCACTTAATATGGACCCAATTACTAGGTCATCTGCAAACAGCAGCCCCAGTATTTCTTTATTATTAATAACTGGTGAATTTATTTAGTATAGAAAACATGTTTATTGTCAATGAATGCTACATTGATGGAAACGCGGAATTTACGCTATTTTTCAACGTAATCACCATTGCGATCGATAGAATTTTGTATGCGCTATGGTAGTTTTTGTATATCCTTGTCATAGCACTCTCCCGCCAAGTTGCGCAGATAGCGTTCAACCTCGTTTTTGAAATCATCATAGGTCTGGAAATGTGTTCCACCCAGGTGTGACTTCAACAGTTGACAATCACTAGGTGCTTAGTCTGGACTGTAGGGAGATGGGTGAGGATGTCCCATCCGAACTGGGCCAAGAGAACAGCCGTTGCATGTGCAGTATGGGAACGAGCGTTGTCGTGATGAAAATCACTCACCTCGTCAGTATTCCCCTCATTCGATTTTGAATGGCACGTCGTAATTATTTTAGTCTCACAGTAGATAGCGGCATTTATTGTTGTGCCGGTAGGCATAAACTTGCAAAACAACACACCGTTTCTCTCTCAGAACACACTGGCCATCATTTTGGCGGCAGAAAATGTCTGTTTGAACTTTCGTGGCTTGGGCGAATTCGGATGCCGCCACTGACGAGAACGTGACAATTGAATCCAACAATTCCTCGCCCTGTTCTGTAAAGAGCTCCAGGAATCGGTGGGCCGCTTCAACACGTTGCCGTTTATGGTCTTCGGTGAACACTTTGGGGATCCACCTCGCACACACCTTGCGATAATGCTAATGTTCGGTCAAAATCTTGTCAATCGTAGTCTTAGCGACTTTAGAGGTAAGTTCGCACAGATCGCGAACTGTCACACGCCGATCTTTAAGCATTTATTGATCCACTTTTGCAATTGTTTCAGCTGAAACCGAAGGACGTCTGGATGTCGTCATGGACGTCTGTACGTCCGTCTTTGAACTCTCAGACACACATTCGCACATTTTTGACGTCCATAAACTGTGGCTCATAGACATCACATAACTGACGAACAATTTCAGTGGAGGTAATGACCTTGGCACTCAGAAAACGGATCAGCGCACGCAGCTCGCACTTGGCGGCGGAAGTGACAGGAAGCTCCATCGCAAACGGCTGCCCAGCCAAGACTAATGGTTGCAACGGGTTCGATGTGGTGGGGATTTGAAGGGGTGAAACTAAGCTACACGCCAGTGTTGCCGGATATATCATAATAGCGTTCCTCACGACTCTAGCGCCTTGGAGACCTTATTTTACGAACACGCCTGGTATGTGTTCCATCTAAATCAGTATACAAGAAATCCATTACCTCAAGGGTTCGACACCAGAAACTCAGGATATTCAAGTAGTAGCAGTTACCTGACGAAACACACGTAGACTAAAATCTATAAAGGGAGGGAAAATTCCGAACATTTAGCAAGTTCCAACGGTGAAAAATTCTGTTTCAAATTTCAAATTTGGCAACATATAATGCGAAAGCTTATGTGGGCTTAGTCATAAAGTAGGCGGGATTTCTGTTGGTAAAAGAACCTGCATTTATAAAATGTATGTTTATATCATATATGTAAGATGCTTTATCATATCTTATAATCTTACAGATTGTTTTATTACAATCCAACTATCGGCAGTTTCATCACAGTTAGTGCAGATTTGGCGGGTGCTAGAGTAAAATTTACCTCTTATTAGCATCTCAGCTATTCATGGCAACTTATGCTTCTTATTTTCTTTATTATTTTCATCATCATTATCATCATCCTCGTCGTCTATTATTATCATTATCATATTATTATTATTTATTAATAATAGTAAGATATTGACATGTCAGCAGTTAGCGAATGTAGCTTTGTGGGTTCGTAGAATTACAAGTATTATTTGCAGAAATTAAAAATACTGTATAGTGCATTAAACAGTAATTTTGTACACCCCTTGCAGCAGTAAAAATGGACCTGCCATACACAACAGCTGTCTTCAAGGTCATCTCGTTCTCAGCTGCACGTAAACAAACGAAAGAAAACAGTGTGGTACACATCAAATGTCCACAAACCTACCATTACTACACAGCTGCACATACAATTAACAACTCATTAGTAACTGACTCCACTCTTACACTTTGCGGGGTTTGTTATACCTCCAGTCATTGTTCTACAGTCCGATTTTTAAAAGAAGATACCTGAAGGTCATCAAGCAAGGTCCGCGAAGCGTAACAAGGGAAGGTCGTGGCTATGGTAACGTACACAAGGGTTGCCAGATTGGTTACACTGGTGAATCACATACTCCTCAGCTTATCGCTAGTTGTATGCGGGAAACAGTTTGCCTAGTTGTCTACTTTGTTAAAACACAATTAAAATACGTTTTTATGGAAGCAAGACTTAGTGGCGGTAGGATTGGAGGTGGACTAAGGAATAATGACCCAAAGCAAAGATCAGCTTACGGTCGGGTTGTTACATTGCACAGTCAAGCTAGAGAATTTGTCTGTTCTCTTAGAGAGTTATTCCGACAGGAAGACGAGAGTTTGCTGCTTATCAATGAACAGCTTATTTCTGTCCCATATATGTAGATATGCTTGCACAAAAAAGAATTCCTGTGGGTCAATATCCCGGCATATCGGCGGTGTTCATATGAACATGTCAATTACCAAAGTCGTTAATAATAGTATATTACGATAATAATGTATACGGAACGAGGAAAGGTTTGAAAAAATGAGCCGCTTGCACCGAGTTTCTTCAAGTCTTGAGATTCTGTTATGTGCTTAGCACATGTGCATTGCACATTATGTATTTACATCAATCTGAATTTTAGTATTTAAGATATCAGCTGAAATATTAATAAATATAATTAAAGATAAATGTTAGATTTTAGAACGTGCATCGCCTATATGTGTCTATGGAGAAATACGTACCGCATTGTACGGGAATGTCAACTCACCAGGCATAGCAACAATAACGGTAAGTATGGAATATCAGTTACTTGGTGCAAAAATTATTTTAAAGAACTCACATGTGAAGACTCTACAACGGAGCGATTGTGCGAACAACTTATATCTGTTTTTAAAGTAGGCTAATACACATTAACTGTGCATGTTTTTTGTTGAGGTGATATTACTGGAACCTTGTTTATGTTTCGAGTGTTGAGAGGATAAAGAAAGGCGATCTGCATTACTTCCTATCTGCCGATGAGCAACACTGCAGAGCACATGTGGAGAAACAGATGACATTTATATATCTTCTTTTAAAAATTAGATTCTATAATACAGTCGATCGTTCGATAACAATCGTGCTGCAGTGTGAGAAATACGGAACTATCTCTGTCTCTTTCTCTCTGTTTCTTCCTCTCGACAACCGTCTAGCACTACGCCAACGCGCCGGCTGCGGCCTGCAGTGGCGGCACAACAATGTCTCGGCGACAATAGTTCAATAATACTAAGATTCTTCAGCCTCAAACAGCCGCCAAATCGCTTAACGTCGCTAAATATACTAACAAAGTAAATTTATCCGTCAACTTAACTAGTGTTGTCTATTTTCACTACGCCACCCTAAGCAAAAAATACAACAGTTTGTCACTGTAGCCACCGCAGCAGAAAATACACCGAAAACAGAGACGCTGGAGCAGGTATTACACATAATCTCTATGCTAACTTGCTAATTTAATGTTACAAACAGTATTTAAATAAAAATGTCTCCCTAATAAACTTTTAATTTATGTGTACCAAATTACCATCATCTCATTAGCCATTTCCGAGGTATTCCGTGTTGTATATTTAAATTTTCTCAGAATTGAAATCCATTATAATTTAAAAACTTCATTTTAATTATGCATATGCATTGCATTTATTAAAGTCAATCCTTTTTCCGGCTCTCTGTGTGCAAAACAATCCTGTGAAACCAAAATTATACACATATGTAGCAAAGTTGTGGAATAAATTCTGCTTATGTATTCCGTGGTTAAAGCAAATGTTTCATAATTATATGTTGCTAACATTTGCGTATAAACAGTAATTAACAAAGGACTGTAGTGCGCTGTGGCTGTTTTAGGTTGCAAGTGTTAGTTTTCATAGCAGATTTACTGCTGTCATCTTATATAATTATAACAACATTTTAAAATCAAGGCATTGTATACCTTAGTTATGGGAGAGTGGGTATTGATATTCATATTAGTATAATAATTAATTTCACTAACTTGTCTCTAGGCATTGTATGGCAGTGTATTATGTCATAACTACTATTGTGATATTGAATCACCATGCCAATGCATTTTCTATAGGTCCATTGTTATAATGATAGGTGTTTGGTTTCACTGTATAATATTGGGTTACATTTTTTGAATATACATGTTCAATAATTAACAAATTTGTGTTTAAAGGCTAAAAGAGAAAGGTAGTGTCAGACTGAAAAATTACGAGGGCCGTTCGATAACGAATGATCACAATCTTTACGGTCATAATTTTTCGTACAAAAATTCAATCTTATTATATTTCGTTAGCTTAATGTGAAACAAACACGCCGTACTCCTGATTCGTTGGTACTTCTGATTCCCACCTGTGAAAACCAGACAAGTTCAGTCATATTCAGTATCGCCTACCTGTGTAATGGAGGTAAAAAGTGAGGAACAATATACGGCTTTGAAATTCTGCTTTCATCTCAACAAATCTTAAGTTGAGGCCTATGCAATGTTACAGGAGGCCTATGGAGAGTCTGTTATTTCCTACAGCACAGCTCGAAGGTGGTTTAAAATGTTTAAAGAGAGGAGACAATCAATTTCAAAGGAAGGTGGACCTGGTGCTCCAGTTACTGCTCTTATGGAAGAAAACATCAACACTGCTGCTGTCATTGTGAGAGAGGATCGAATAGTCACTTTCTGAAATACTGAACATTTCATTGGGTGCCACCCATACGTTGATGACAGAAACATTACACATGAGACGTGTTTGTGCGCGATGGGTTCCAAGACTGTTGATTCTTTAACAAAAGGACATTCACATGCAGGTCTACATGCACTTAAAGTTGATGATAGAGGAAGATCCGTAGTTTCCTTCAAACGTAATCACTGCTGATGAAACTTGGCTACAATATTTTGATCCTGAGAGCAAACAGCAAAGCCTAGCGTGGAAATCTCCTTCATCACCAACTAAAGTGGTTGCTTCTGCTGGGAAAGTTATGGTCATCTCATTCTTTGATATTCATGGAATGGTTTATCAGCATGTTGTACCTGCACACACATCAGTAACTCAACAATACTACAGGGATGTCCTGAAAACATTGCAAGTCCATATCAGGCGCAAAAGACCACATTTCCAGGCTGGATGCTGCACCACGATAATGCGCGGCCACATATTGCCAATGTTGTTTCTGAATATCTTGCAAAAATCAACGTGAAGTGCATCCCTCACCCTCCCTATAGTCCGGATTTAGCCTCGTGTGACTTTTTTTTCTATTCCCTAGCTTGAAGAAACACCTTCATTGGAGGCATCATCCATCATCAGAAGCAGTGGTGAAGGCTGCGGAGGCGATTTTAAAGGATCTCTCAAAAATGGTTTCCAGCATGTCTTTGAAGACTGGCAGGATCGCTGGGACAAGTGCATCGCATTCAGGGGAGACTATTTTGAGAAGGACCGTCAAAATTATGAGGATGAGTAAAGACACGCTGTCAAAAAAAAAAAAAAAAAAAGGAGTGATTATTTTTTATTGAACAGCCCTCGTTTGTTGCAGCCGGGTTTTGAACCACGGATCTCCAGATCTTATATTAATCTATAACTGGCGCAATAACCAAACAAACTTGACAATTTAGATATTCTTACATCAGGACTCTATATTTAGAGCCCTTCACATACTTTATTCAAATGTATTCTTCTTCCGAAAATTATGTATGTGTTTAGGGATTTTATATAAAATATAATTAGGAATTTTCATTCCCTGTTATATCTGAACCTGAAACTGCTAAATATTTGGATTTCATTTTCTCTAAATATTTTCAGATATTAGGTTTGTTTGCTTAGAAATCGTGGGAAATATTCACAGAGTACTTTCCGGATATAGAACCCATATACATATATTATATACACATCTACATTATGTACATGTAATAAAACTATTTAATGAATGGATTAATTATTTAAATAACTAATATTGAAGCCATAGTAACTGATTTTAATAATTAATTGTTAACAAATCTGGACTGATTTGTTCAGAGTTCAGTTGAAGCCAAGACTGTGAATATTTAAGCTATTATAGCATAATAGCTGTAATTGTTGTTTTGATTTAGGCATCAAGAGTTGTAAAATTGTTTATATATGTTTTATGATTTAAGCTGTGGTGGTTCGTGGAATAAACATGTGGGTGTTGACAATATCTACACTTAAAATGCACACTAGCATTTTTCGCTACTGCTACCACCACTACTACTAATAAATGCTAGTTCAAACGCCCCACAAAATTTTATACAATCTCTTATCCCAGAAAGAATGTATCTATTCCTATCACCTGGCTTATTGTGTCGCTTTACCGACAGTCTGTAAGCTGAGCATTAATATTCACACGACCGAACGTGGCGAACTGAATACATGCATTTTTACGTCAGCGTGAATTCCCGTGCTTCTTTATCTTTTCACTAAGATGTACTAAGTCGGCACATCCTACTTTTGTCCAATTACTCATTTCATAGCTAAACAGAAGGCACGGTAAGCAAAAAAGCAAGTTTCTAATACTGCAACTGCATAGTGGTTCTGTATTCATTATTAAATTTGCGCCTGTAGACCTGCATTAAATTTTTTTCTTCGCAAGTCACTTTATCTATTTTATTTCCTAAAATGGAATCCACCGAGTTCGTAGCTACCTCTTGAGAGAAGATCAACAGCCACAAAGATTCGACAATCTCGCGATCGGTTGCTGCACACAACAAAGAGTAATTGTTTTGTGCTAAAGCACCAGTAGGGAACTCTCAATTGTCTCATCTGCTGATTATCTACAAATTCCAAGTATACCACAGTGTTTAAAACAAAACATCTGTTTAGAAACTGGACTGTAAAAACACGCCGTATTCAAAGCAACAAAGCAAAGGCTGATAGTGCTAGGAGATGTAAACATTCTTTGTATTTGGAGATAGTTGCAGTTAAACTCTATAGATTGATACCGAAATTAAGGTTTGCCAGAAGTAAAGAATCATGATAGATGTCAAAGGAATGTTGGTTCTTTGTTACGACAAGGGCAAGGCCAGTTGTGTTGGGGGAAAGTGTTATAACAAAAGCAATGTAAGAAGCAGTGTCCTTAGCCCACTTGACTTGTATGAATAGGGAATTCTTTGGATTATTTACAATGGCGACAAAACAGCCACAAAGGGATTTTGGTTGAAAAGGAGTTTTGAGAGTGAAAGTTACATATACACACACGCGCAGCTGTGGTCACTCAAGCAGTCTTCGGCGTGGAGCCGCTGTGGCCAGTTCGTGGCTAGGAAGCTATTAGAGGAGTCTTCGGCGTGAACCCGATCAGAAGGGTCTTCGGCGTGAGGCCGATTAGAGCGGTCCGAGGCGTGAAGCTTATTAGGGCGGTCAACCTGTTCTGTGTTTGATAATTGTCGGTTCGTATATATATGAGGAACAAATAAATTTATCGAGTAATAAACATTCCGCATTCAGTAACTCTAAACAGAGATTGGTAACCCTTGGTCGGCAACTTTCACTTCGATGTTTTCAAAGAAGAAGCAGTAAATAAATAAGTTGGAAACGGGCATTCCAGTGTTATTAAAATCTCCTTCTCACACACATCCACGCATACCCTGAGAGAAACCTCATTGCTCGCCGACTTATCTGCTCGCCATAAACATTATAGTTACAAATTGGCGCCGCAACGTAGAACTCTTTGTTCGCCACACATATAATTTTGTATGAAGATACTAGCACTTCCCAGAGATGACAAAGAACTCTGGTGATGCCAATGTGAATTAACGTGCACATCGAAACTGTGCTATGATGTGGACATACCCAACCAATGTTTGTCTGTAGCATTATTCGTCTACGCATCCGCAGATCTTTAAACGTTACATGATATGCTAGCAAATCATGCTATCGCCGTCTACTTGCTACAAATTAAGCAATGGGCGTGGTAAACACAAATAACTAATAAAAATAGGAAAAGGGCTTCTACAAGACAGATATTGGTGGTTCACATGCTCTTGTGTTCCTAAACAGCAGCTGCCCCTGGATTTAAGAATCAACATGGACAAGTTAAAATGAATAAGAAAGGAAAGTGTTAAAATTCAGTGTTTCGTGAAATAATGTAACATGTCAGTGATATGATGTTATGTGTAGCTTTAAACATGATATTATGTAATGTGTGACGTTGACCAGTAAAAATTTATTTGATTGGTAGCAACGAGAGAAGGAAAAGTCAATAATTTTGGTAAAACATCTAGAAAGCAGAGCGACTTTTTATGGAAGAACGTTTAAGTGGGGCGTTCCATGACGAAACCTTGTAAAAGAGCTAATATCCTTTTTCTGATAATTATAATCAAGGTTTATTATACTATTGTCAAGTCTTATACAATAAATTGTATGAATAATACAAATTAAGTTGAACATTTCAATATTTTTAAAGTAAAAGGAATTTAGTGGTTTCGAAGATTATTTAGAAAATTTATCCTTTTACTCGTGACTACGCCTGAAAGTTCCAGAGATATTTTAGATTCATCTATGCATCGGAGTGCCAGAGAGGACCAAGAAGAGTTAGCAATTTGTGGCTTCGCCATGGTCTGCCCGGTGGGCTGAATGCAATCCATGACCCCAGTCGCAACGCGGGACGACATCAGGTGAGAATAATCCCGTTGCACATGATCGCAGCAACGTGGAGCTTGCAGAACACCATTTCACATCATCACCTCCAATCCCTACGTTGCCCGTCTCGGTAGCGTAGATGGCAGTGTGTCTGCCTCACGTTCAAAAGGTTCCGAGTTTGAATCTGGTCAGGGTACGTTACCTTGGTAAGGTTTTTTCCGGAGTTTTTCCTTATCCTTAAAGAAAACTGTGGGGTAGCTCTAAGCTCCATGGACCCTGGGCACATTTGAGCATCATTTCACCCATTTCATTCACCGTCCGATATGACTTATATTTGGAGGACGTAAAATTACAAACAAAATAAAAAATGGAAATTAATTATTCTTTCACACTGGCCGTGTGTAGGCTAAATTGTGGAAACGTAGATTCAGACTGAAAAATTCAATGCCATAGCTGGGATTTGAACCACGGATCTTCTGGTTTCCGTCCAGCCGCACTACCATTGTGCTACTATGGCCAACGTGCCGATATGACATTAAATTCTCCAACTGACTCGTATTTTCCCGGTAAACCACTTAGGAGTTCTCATAAACACATGAGACAACTACCTTAATGGCGACTTACTATGCTGTAAGTACTTTAAGGCCCGGGCTTTATAGTTAACCACTATTAGGTTAATTAATGGTTAACTATAATTAGTGGTTAACTATAAAGCCCGGGCCTTAAAGTACTTACATGTAGTAAGTCGCCATTAAGGTAGTTGTCTCATGTGTTTATGAGAACTCCTAAGTGGTTTACCGGGAAAATACGAGTCAGTTGGAGAATTTAATGTCATATCGGCACGTTGGCCATAGTAGCTCAATGGTAGAGCGGCTGGATGGAAACCAGAAGATCCGTGGTTCAAATCCCGGCTATGGCATTGAATTTTTCAGTCTGACTCTACGTTTCCAAAATAAAAAATCTCCACGCCTGTAAGAAATTTCTGCTGCATTGCATATATACGTGAAATTGAACATAAAAGACAAATTATATACAGGCAATATGAGAAATCAATATGAAAAGCAAGGCAAGGTATGTATGATATAAAATCACTTTTTTATAACATTTAGTTTTTATCCACTTTCACTTGGTTTTTGCCAGTACGTCTCAACATTTTATATTGTATTTACAATGGAAAGAATTTATTGTCATTTCATCATACATATATATTTAAATAGCTTTTGAATATGTAACAAAAGTAAATTGGCAATGATTTGTCATTGAAGCAGTTAGATTCTACTTACAGAACTATATATGTATTATCAGGCTAATCTGTCATTTAGATAATCTTGTACAGAATAAAATGATTTTGAGCATAGGTATTCTCTGACAGCAATTTTAAAAACACTGAATTTATTGATTTTTCCATTAAGATCATTAGGAAATGTGCCAAATATGCTGATGGATTCACAATACACATCTTTCTAGAATTAAGAAAGTTTAGCACTGGGATGAATGTTTCACTTTCGTTTAGTATATATGTGTATATATACATGGATGGAAGGGTTGCTATCCTCAATCCTTTAAAAATATATTTCGCAAGAACGTCTGCTATAAGAGTTCGAAATGATTCTTATAACCACCTTTTGCATCAGAATTTTTTTCTACTGAGCTGCCACAAAATAATATTCCATTTAATCTAATGAAAAACCATAGAAGAACCATTTCTTCAAATGTTTACCTCGATTAAGATGAAATACGTATAAGAATTAATGTCTGTACAAAAGAGATTTTTTCGCAGGATGCTGCCACTGCAGCATCTGGGATTCCCCGCGCTGCCTCTCGCTGTGTGGACACACCATGTGTACAGCCTAAGGGACGGTTCTGTTTGCTCTCGACTTCAATGCTTTCGATTCCATTAGGCATTAGAGTAACTGATCCCAATTTACATGATTGAACCGTTTGCTACTGACATATCTATGACAGGAATTATTTCCAATCAAAAGAGAAGTCGGGTGCAGTTACAAGCATAAGCATTTGCATTTAAACGTAACACTATATAAGTAACGCAACGTCACTTACAACTTATCTCTTTAGGTGCTCACATTAAACATAAAGAAAGTATATACAAGGAAAACGCAAAGGATTATATAAGAGTAACTGCAGTAAGCCGGAAGTAATGGTACAAATAAACAAGAAAGAGGCGCTCAATCCTAGAGCATGTGTTCGCATTCCCTACAAATGTTATTTCAAGGTCACTAGTGACGAAGGCAGATGCATGTGTACACCTTTCATTTTCTTTACGTATGAATGATACCACAGTGCCGTCACCGGAACTTAGTAATCATTCCTATACGGCATCCTTCTTAAGAAACACACTTTCCATATTAGTTCGCGACAACGTGCACAAGCGTGACAGACGCAGTGTCACTTTCGCCCATGTGCTACACCATATTGGATTCGAACAAGTTGTATGCACAGGAGTAGCCTACCAGTGGGTTTTGTTTTGTAGTTTTGTTCCCCGAAACTGCTCACAGGAGAGTGTGCTTCTTAGACGGCAGGAGTATGTATAAGTGGATCATTCTCTCGCAGCCGTGGAAGGAAGTGATTTCAACTTCTCGTTTCTTCCTGGAGTTTAGACCTCTGATTTAGGCGATAACATCTGTTGCCTGCATTCGGAGGTTGGCAGGTTGGATTCCCATCTACTACCTATCACAGTGTCCCGGGGTTTTATCATGATTTTCCCTTGAGGCCAGGCGAATACTGTGGTGACTTCCTGTCCTCATTCCATAGTTATCATTCAGATATGACTGTCGGCGCAATGGATAGAACAGATGGTGCAGATGCTTGCACTGTGTAAGCATCTGCAGGCTCATAGGTTTGCTTCAGGGCCCTGTCACCAGGTGATGGTAAAGAGCTTTGGTGGTGCGTGGAGTGTCTAGTTTTTAAGGACTACTGCACGTCTCTGTGGGCCTGCTCTATCCCCACTATCTACCGGCCTATGGTCTCACTTCAACTCTTCTCTCCACCTTATGGGTTACAAATGACAATGGATCCTGTCATCACTCTTCCGTGCAATCTTATGCCAACTGAAGCGATGCTAGATCTAACCTCAGTTTTGAGCAAGAGATTTCCTTCAGGGTATGCGTGGATATATAGGGGTAAGGATGACACTGATAACACTGGAATCCAAGTTTAATACTCGTTTATTGGCTGCTTCTCTTTTTTATAATTACATGAATCGCGAAGCTACCGACTAAGGAAAACCAATCTATATTACGGTCTGGAGTTACGTATATATACGTTCCTTCTCGGATCACGTCCGTCCACACGGACAGTTAGTCCAGCTGTGTCAGATCCTTTCAAGCAACTCTGTTATTCACACCAAAATTCCCCTATTCAAGTCGATCTTTCGTCAATGTGAACCATTGTGTCATTTATTACAGTCATCATTTACTAAAGCAGAGTCGAAGAAGGTCACTTCTTTTCAAATATTGACCCTGAGACCGCCTGCGTTGATAGCTTTCCCTCCTCATCGTAAATTACTAAACAAAATCCTGTTTCACGTTTAACAAATTTACCCCATGTTCCTATAAGTTACTGAATCCCTACGGGGCCGTAATGATCGAGTTGTTCCCAACCATTACATTCTTGTCATATCATATTAGTAATAACTAACATTATAATATAAACAAGTCTATGGTAAAGTAATACGATAAAAGAATAATGTGCTGTGTAGAACTACATATTGCAAAGTTTATACAGAAACCTGGTGAGCAGAAATATGTCGCACAGTAGTTGTAAATAACTGATCACAGGAATTGCGCTAAATAAGTGAATGAAGAGCACAGGAGAAAAGAGAAATAGTGATTAGAACGAGTGAGATGTAATATTAGAAACAGATAGACGTAATCTATAATTCCCAAAGCAAAAAACACGTTATGGTTACGTGCTATAGCAAAAAAGATGGTGTGTCAGGCAGATAATAGAATTCCGAGAAATCCTCAACCAGTTCTGCAGTGTTTGCGTGTGGGAAGTACCTCATCTAAACTTTGATCTTGACGATGTAGTTATCGAGAAACAGTATTTAATTTGCGGAATTACTAAGTAGTTTGGATAATGTATTGCAACTGGCTGACGCTTCAATTCTGTTACTTAACTGGGATAAATCCAGACGAGGCTTTATTCAACTATCATTACCCGACCCGAGATAAGAGTAGGTACAAAGGTAACATCAACAGCAAAAGGGTCACCTGACTTCAGGACACGCCACAATCGACATTACCGCTACACCACTT
>CM060951.1:37706838-37922101 GCA_030765055.1 Mantis religiosa
AGTGTCAAGATAAGCACAAACATTACATATTTTTGGTTGTCATGATGCTTAAATATGTATGAATGACCAGAAATGTGCAAAATAATAACTAACGTGTCTCAGATAATCATAAAAATGTACTAATTAAAATCCCATAAGAAGAACAGTAGATACCATTTCCTAAATAGTTACAATAAATAACTAAAATATATTGACTGCAATTCGCTAACTAATATCAGATATAGGCGTGGGTTCATGTGCCAGGAACATGTCCCTACGACAAGCTGGCCTAACTAAATAAACTCGGTAACTGACAAAGTACGATATCAAGAACCAAAACGGAAGATAAAGAGAACTTAACTGGGACCCAGAATATTCTTTAATTGTCTGCAGTTAAACCAAAATTTACATTTAAATGCCCGATTTCACCAAACAAATGTTAAGACTTAACACGAATTTAGCAATAGTTACAAAAAAACTTGCATTTCACCAACAAGTGTTAGCTTAACACTCGTGTTAAGTCTCTTATTAAAATAACAAGCCAAATTGCTGTTGTTAAGTGCTTTATAAGTGTAAATAGTCAAGATTGCGGGCGTGAACGCAGCTGTTGATGTCCATTTGCTATATTTAAGACCATCTAAATGGCATTCGTAATAGAGTACAACCTATGAGGAGAAATTATTTTGAGGAACTATCAGAAAGATATTTTCTACAGAGACTGTCGAAACATGAACGGTAACTTGCTATGAAGGTTACTGCGGAAGTACAAGAGACGTTAGAACATGCATGGAAAGGAATATGTCAATCTCACCTTTGCGTCAAGTAATAATAACTTTGCGACTTTATAATTCAATGAATTATGTTGGTAATACATTGTCCACCTCCCGTCTTGAAACGTTCAAGTCACTCGTCACTTGTCCTTCGCCGCTCCTCGTTTTAAATTTACGCAATACCTAGTTAGGACATGCATAGAAAGGAATATGCTGATTTTGCCCTCGCTTCAAGTATTAACAACTTTGCGATTTTATCTTCTACTTCTTCACTTCACGGCATGGGCAGAGTGCCCGTTCAATAATCACAATAATCACAATAATTGCTCCTTCCATCTCTTTTTAGGTCTACCACCATCTCTGTTTCCTTGTAGTTGATATTGGAATACAATCTTAGGCAGTCTCATTTCGGACATTCTTTGTATATGCTGCATCCATTCCTTTTGATATTTTTCAATTTTGCTACTTATCGAGTCTACAATGAGTTCCTTTCTTATGTCTTCATTCCTTATTCTATCCAACCTTGTGCATTCCCTTGTTTTCCTTAAAAAGTTCATCTCTGCACTTTGAATTTGGCTTTTCATTTTCTTCGTGAGTACCCATGCCTCACTTCCATTGTTTTGTAAAACTTTAATCTTGTATCTCTTCTTGTTTTATTTCTCAACGTTCTATGCACTGTTCCACAAATCATTTGGAATGTTGCAACCTTTTTGCTCACATCTGTCTGTTTTTATCATATAATTAAGATTACATCCTAAATAGCTGAATTCTTTCAGTTGTTCTAGTGGTTTGTTGTTGATGAAAAAAGAATGTTGTAAAAAGCAATTAAAGAAGTATATATGACATACTTATTAAAAGAAGAAAGCATAAAAATATTATATCAACAGAGGTAAGGCCAATATTTATTAGAAACACAGACTAATGATAATACTGATGAAGAATATCAGACTATTAAGGATTGCATTGAAAAATCAGCTCAGGAATGCTTACGAAAAACATAACAAATTCCGAAGTAAAAAGGTTTACGAATATGGAATGAAGAAATAGAAGCAGTAATAAAAGAGAAACCACAAGCATATAAACAGTGGCTACAACAAAAGTCGGATCATGCCAGAGAAATATATGTGGCCAAAAAGAAACAAAGCAAAAATAATAGAGAAGCGCACCAGCAATCGTGGAATAAGTTTATAAGTGATATAGAGTATGATATCCATGGTACACAACAGTTCTCATATAAAGTGATACGACTATTAAACAAAGCTGAAAAAGAATAATAATTAACGCTATAGAAATAAAAAGATGGATCGAACATTATACATCATTGCGATTTTATAATTGAATGAATTATGTGGATAACACACTGTCCACATCCCATCTTGAAATGCTCAAGTCACTCGTCACTTGTGCCTTCGCACCTCGTGTTATATCTACGTAATACTGACAAAGTTGTTTCGTTCATGCATTTCAATTAAATTCGTTTTAGATTTTTTCCACGTGAAATCTTTCTTTTTTACATTCACCGCATCCGTTCTCTTATTTTCCACGATATCTTATCCTTTCACACCAATTCCTATAAACAGTTCTTTCTCCAGGGATGAGAAATTTGTCTCACGGCTATTGTTTACGATTAAGTTTACACGTAATTTTTTCGGATGTGTGCAGACGAAAACGAAAACAAAAGGGCATCGCAGTACGCTCAGAAAATAATACGACTCACCCATAGCCTTCTATGGATGTAATATTTACAAGTCTCTAGGCGTTAACACTTTTTTTTTGTTAACATCTTCAGAAAACAGATTGGTGAAATGCAAGAAACTTAACAGCTTTCTTAGCGCTGTGACAATTGTTACGTTACATTTTTTAACTTTGATTTTAACATCTGTTGGTGAAAACGGGCATAACTGTGTAGTATGTGGCCGACCAGTATGCTCATCAGCCTCCAAAATTGTCTCTTCGCGCCGAAAAACCATAAAGAGAGCAACCAGTTGAAGACGTCGTCACCATAAACTTGCTTCATCAAGTGAAACGTTTCGCTAGCGATTTGCCTAACTTATGTCAGAACTTGATATTCGCTTGATGCTCAAACGGCGATATTTTGCAGTCCTGACGCGCGCATTCAAATCACCTTTCTAGCGATGCTATGGCTCGAAACGCATACATACTGCTTCTACTGTGTACTTACTGTGACGAGATAATAACTGACACGGTAGCACACCGTGGTGTCACCTATCCGCTCTAATGAACAACACTATACCCTTAGTGCATGACCTTAATTACCGTGATAGTATGTTTATACGCACAGCTTTCTTTAATGTCATTTGCTCTGGTATTCTCCTGAACCTCCCGAGCATTTAGTTACATTCATTTGTTCATTTTGAATAATCTCAGTTCACTTTGAACAATCACAGAGAGCACAAATAATATATATTTCGTCTGAAAATCGTCTGAAAATACAGAAAACATCTCGAGGAAACCATTCGAACTGATAAATCTGACAGTAGTCTGTGAAAGGTACATTCGCAAATGGACTGCCTCCTAGAGGACCTCGTAGATATGAGTTTTTCTCCATTTCTTCTTTTAACAGCTTCTTCTCTGAATGATACTTTATGCAATAAATATCCTTTATGCTCAGAAACTACAACTATTTTACATTTTTGATAAGGAAAAAATCTCTGCGTGCTTTCATGGTTTTACTATATGATATCTAATAGTATGTGCCACCAGAATTATTTACCTTAAGTTATTGCACTTATTTATTCATATCATTATAAAAATAACATCAATAAATAAGTGCAATAACTACCCGTGTATTAAAATCAATGCAGGATTTGCAACAGAACTAATTTTCTCAGGGGATAAGAGGCAGTTGTTCTGGAAATTGAAGCATTGGCAAAAAAAAAAAAAAAAAAAAAAAAAAAAAAAAAAAAAAAAAAAAAAAAAAAAAAGCAGTTCGTTATTAGGCACTGTAGCTGAGGCAATGAGGCGACCCACGGAACTACTTTATTTCGTCCTTTGGCAAATTATAATTCAGTACGTCCCGAAAACAGAACTGCTTCAGTAATACGTTTTTTAGAGATATGAAAATTAGAAATGGGGAAAACATTCTCAGAATTTATCCTCATACAGTAAAAAATTGTTTTGGGTGTGTTTATCAACGAATAATACAGAAACTGTGCTAGGTACTCATGAAGTAGGCGACAGGCCGCGCCGTGGCTCAGTGGTTAGACCGCTTGGCTCTCACCAAGGCGGCCAGCGTTCGATCCCAGGCGACCGCAAAGTGAGATTTGTGGTGGACAACACGGTGCTGGAGCGGGTTTTCTCTGGGATCTCCGGTTTCCCCCGCCATCTCAATCCACCCGTGCTCCATCTTCATCTCATGTATCTTCAGTATCATCACCTGCGGTGCCGTATGTAGTAAAAGCGGGCGTTAAACACTACACACACACATGAAGTAGGTGGTGTGTATTGATAAAACAGCGTATATTTCTAAAGTTTGTATATTTCACGACATAGATTTTTACAATTTTGCTTTTTCTTTATATGGCAGTGGAGATTTACTCTTATTAACTATCGACAGTCTGTGCGCCCGTGCTAACACATATTTGGCGGCAGCCACAAGGTAATTCTGCTCTTAGGATTTCAGCGACTCATGGCAACTTACGCTTATAATTGTCACTGCAAGTCATAAAATTATTGTGGCTTAACGGATAATTCAATTATTATCGTTCTAGTTCTAGGATATAGAAACAGTTTAATTCTACACCTTCAAATAGGTGTCGCTTTTAACCAAATAACTCTTTTATTAGCCTTCATTAAATTTATGAGGGCTTATATGGAACTGCACGTCCTGCGTCGTGGTATAGTGGGATAAGGCAGCATGCTTTGGTTCTCTGCCACGGAATGCGGCCCGAGATCGATCTCACCCCTGGGGGTGCGGATTTTAAGTCCCAGGTATAGGACCGGTGCCAAATTAGCATCGTGAGAAAATTTAGGAACTGCGATAGATAAGCGGCCTGGGTTATGAAAGAAAATTTTTCGGCTGGGGGTGTCGAGATGCTGACCAAATCTCCCAATATCGGTTGGATGATCGCCTATTTCTACCTCGCATATGTGGGTGTGAGGCCGAGAGTCGGGTTGGAAGACAGTCCCTCCATGGGCTGCCCCCCATGGGTTATTATTTATATAGAATTGGATGCTCTTAAGCACACTTAAGGCTACCCTGACAGAAAGATTTCAAGTTCATCACTGTAGAGCTGGCAGCAGATTCATCAAAGACGGAGAAATTAAAGATGGCATCAAATGTGAAGAACACTGGGAAAATTGTTATAAACGTGTGGCTGTTTTCTTCTTCTTCTTCCTTCACGGGTTAGGCTTAAGCCTGTTCCGGTCTCACATTTTCAGAAGCCATCTCTTTAGGAGGCGTCCTATTGATCATCGTCCTCTTGGTTTATAATTGAAGGCTTGTTTTGGTATTCTTTCTCTTGGCATGTGATTAAGGTGTTCGACCCATTTGTTTCTATATCTTTGAATTTCTTCTAATAACGGTTGTACTTCTAATTCTTTTCTAATAATCTCAATCCTAATATGATCTTCTCTTGTTCATCCCTTGATTGTTCGTAAAAATCTCATTTCAGCAGCTTGTATTTTACTCTTCTCCTTTTCCCTTATTATCCATACCTCACTTCCACAGTTTAGTATTGGGATTGCCATTACTTTGTAAAATCTTATTTGAGTTTCTTTCCTTGCTTTATTCCTGAGGCTTCTCTTAATTGTTCCGCAAACTGCTTGGAATTTTTGTATTTTATTCCTTATATCTTGATTTTCCGATTCATAGGTTATAGCACAGCGAAGGTGTTGAAATTGTGATACTTGTTCTATTATAGTTTCCTCTACTACAATTTTGGTCCTTATTGGATATTTTCCCTGGAATGCTATTTCTTTTGTTTTTGTCTTTGAGATTGTCATATATTTTTTACAAATTTGTTTTAGTTGATATATTCCTTTCTGTAGTCTATCTTCCTTGTCAAAGATTAAAACTATATCATCTGCAAATAGAAGAGCGTCTATTGCTCTTCCTTGTCCTAAACTAATCCCCTCAGAATTGGAGATAGACTACATCCTTGTTTCAATCGTTTGTGTTTTTTTTTCAAATTCATTTGTTATTTCTCCTTCCATTTCCATTACCAATTTCGTATTTCTGTATAAGCTTTGAATAATTTTAACTAAGTGTAGTGGGTATCCCGTTTTACATATTATATCCCATAAACACCTATAAATGTTGATAATAAATATGGCAGATTTAAGAAAAATGCCCCATCTGCCTAATAAACAAATAAACTTGGATCAGTGTTTCTGGAGAGGGCCCATCTTCATTCTGTCAAATTTCAGAGATAATGGTCTGAAATCGACTATGCTACGGAAGCGGTCCACCTGGCTGGTCCGGAGACCGTACTACCAGTGGAGGAATTGTTTACCAGTAACAGATCATCCTGCCATGCAACGCCGAGACTCCCGCCGATACTTCTGTCCTGAAAGAGACCATCAGATGACATGAAATGATAATTGAGGACAAGAGTTATCTATATTAATATTAGTGGGCTAAATTTTAATTGTTTTTGTTGAAATGAGAAGAGGGACAGGAAATTTGTGGGATGTAATTAACCCACCCAGCATTCGCCTGGCGACCTGGGAAAATCCCCGGGAAAAACCCATGGGTCAGGTAGGTCAGTCACGGGAAACGAACCCAGGCCTCATAAATGCGTGCCACTGAACGAAACCGCTTGAGCCATCCCACTGGGTTCTGAAATAATGAGTTAAGCAGATTTAAAATTGTTAGGATAAGACTTTTAACCCCTTTTTCGCCGAAAATTATTCTCTACAATGGAAATCTATGCACTAGGAGCCATCATTAATAAAATCCGTTTTTAGTTCATATTCTATACCCGCTCATTACTACGTTCCCTCACAAACGAAAGATTCTTTTTGATAGTGATCATGAATCTTCTTGCACTCAGCAGTAACGCCAAAATTAAAGAAAACGGGGAAAAAGAATGAAAGAAAGAATATAGCAAAAAGCCAGCTGGCTCTATCGCGAGTTCTCTTTACAAGGGTGACGCCAAATTAAAAAGGTTGAGAGTCAGTGTGTTACAAAAATGTGCCGTCATGTGCTACTTTTGTTGACTGTGTGTATGTAACAGCCTCGCAGTTTATCGGATTTTTTCTTGTACCACTGTTATCTTCTCCCCTGGATTCGCGTTCCATGCATTCCGACCAAGAAATTGCTGTTAGCGATATCATTAAAACCGTCACATTATGTGCAAGCTCTCTGTTAGCGAATGGCTTGGGGTCATGCCATTGTAAGCTCAGCCCCTCCCTGTTTCAATTTATACATTTACAATGATTATGGAAACGGCTCTGTAACTTCAAGACTTTCTTTACAGTCCCTTTATTTTTTAAAAGTTATTCTTTGATATTGGGGCTTGCAATGTAGGAAAAAATGATTTAAAATATCTGTAACATATGGAAAAGTAACTGAAAAGGTCTAGTTAGGAGCAGTAACTGATATTTGCATATGTGATAGAGCACCGCGATACTTAAAAAAAAAAAAAAAAAAAAAACATTATTTTAAAAATGTGTGTACACGTGCGTATTTTTCAGGAATAATAACCAAATGTACTGTAAACTAGACTATGTGTTACATGAATTACTTGTTCCAAACTAAGGGATGCAAATTGGGCATAAAATCAAACAAAATCTTATTTATTATATTCGTATGACTTTTCCTAACCTCTTTATACAAATAATCCTTAATAAAGCTCATTCTTCTAACAATAAGTCAGGCACTTTTGAAATTCAACATGCTTACATCACAGCAGAAGGTTCTGAAAAATTACCATGTTATGAATCTACATTACCTTCTGAACCAAGTAATCTACAAAATAATTTTGCAAACGCTTTTATGTCTAACTACAACTTTAAAATGCCATTACACATCTTTACAAATATAAGAATATTACATTATACTTAAGAAATTTTTAAAAAGTAGGTTACTATTCAATGACTTTGTGAGACCACAAGGAAAAACCATCAAGAATTTTCCAATTGAAAAAAACATAAGGCTTGAAAATTCAGCCCAATGAAAGAAAAGAAAAAATTCACAGCAATGGTTAAAGTCACAAATATACTTTCGATATAAATTGTGTGCTTTAATGAGATGCACATTTTTTGTGTCCTAAAGCTTTTTCTATTTTTTGTTTACAAAAGTCGTTCAGAATGAATAGGTCCTTCCAAGCTATTTCCAGAAAAATCAGAATGTTTATTTTATTTTCTATGCAAACCTTAAACTATGGTATTATAATAAAAAAATAGAGCAATTATAAGACAACCAAAACTAACGTTTGAGAAGCCTCCTTCCTCCTCCCTCCTTCCTCCTTCCTCCTTCCTCCTCCTCGTTCCTCCTTCCTCCTCCTCCTTCTTCTTCTTCTTCTTCTTCTTCTTCTTCTTCTTCTTCTTCTTCTTCTTCTTCTTCTTCTTCTTTAGCTTCCCTAGTTGTACAGCTATCGTGGTGTTAGGGAATTCTTGTTCCTTTATCCCTTAAGGCGGACTCGAAGAACCGAAGCTTTGGATCTTGACGGAGAACTAGGATGGGGGATCCGCCCGATACCTGGTGTGAGGGTGAAGGAAGTGGATGATTGCTTGAAGGCGAGGTGAGTGATAGGAAAGATGCTGATGGAATTAGGAAACCAGAGGACCCGATGAAAACCTGCCCCAGCGACATGTTGTCCACCACAAATCTCACTTTGTCGTCTCATGGGATCGAACCCGGGCCGCTTTGGTGAGAGCCAAGCGATCTAACCACTCAGCCATGGCACGGCCCTAGGGTATGCTCTTTTGTTTAAATTCCTCCTATTGCATTCTTGGAAGACGCTGAATTGAAATGCCCAAATTGATGTTTAAGTAACCTTTTGTTTTTGACTTATAACGTTCAGAGACAGACCATAGATTTTCCTACCAATGGGTAGATTCAGAGAGTGTCAAAATGTGTTCTTCCTAGAGGTAAGCTGTGGGTGGGGTAGTGGCACAGGAAGTGCTTCATAGTTTACAAATCGAATACGCCTAAGCTTTGCTTTTAGTGATGGGAATATAAAAAGTCACAGGGTGCAAGATCGGGGCTATAAGTTGGATATCGTACACAGGTAATGTTGAACCGAGCCAGAAAATACATGACTTGATTTGCGACGTGAGGCCGTGCATTGTCATGCATTGCGCCACACAGTTCAAGAAAGCTCTGGTCGTTACTTTACAACGTGCTTCCTCAGTGTAGTCAATACTGACGTGTAGTATGCTGCTGTAACAGTAGTGTGAAGGGGAACTGCATGTTGGTAAATCATTCCATTACAGTCAAATTATGTTATCACCACCACTTTCCCTGCAGATGGAACAACCTTAGCCTATTTTGTTGTTGGAGAACCTGGCGATCTTCACACTGTGCTGGCTTATTTTCCTTCAGGATCATAATGATGCAGCCATGAATCATCACCGGTGAGCCCGCCTCGGTAGCGTAGATGGTAGCGTGTCTGCCTCACGTTCAAGAGATCCCGAGTTTGAATTTCGGTCAGGGTGAGTTATCTGTATAAGGTTTTCCGGGGTTTTCCCTTATCCTTCCAGATGAATTTCAGGTAACTCTAAGCTCCATGGATCATGGACTCATTTGAGCACCATTTCACCCAGTTCATTTACCGTCCGATATGACTTAACGTTGGAGGACGTAAAGTTACAAAAACCACCGGTGATAATCGATTTAAAAAATGCATTCCCTCACGGCTTGTCTCCATTCGCACAGCCTTTTGTTCGGGAGCCAACAGACGTGGCACCCAACAAGCACAAACTCGGGTCATATGGAGATGGTCATTTACTGTTATAAAAACACTGCTATATGAAAATCTCAACACTTCACTGAGGTTACGTGATGTTATACGCCAATCCTCTAGCACAATCACAGCAGCTGTGTTGATGTTGACTTCAGTCACAGCAGCCGAAACACCAGGCCTACCTTGCTTAACACTGACAAGTCGGCCTTCTTTGAACTCCATGAACCACCTAAACACTGCTGCACGAGGTAGTCCATCTTCACTGTATGCTTGCTTCAGCTTTTCATAAGTTTCGGTGGCTGTATGGTTTAAACGAAAACAGATTTGATTGCGCTGCACTGCTCCTCTCGCGTCACCTCCATTGTCTGGCATTCCAAATGCACGTAGAGTATAAAAATAGAGTATTACTACCAACCTACCAATACGAGAGTGCTGCCGCCTACCGACATTATACAAAAACACGCTCTTTTCAAATGTTTATGTTACAGATACGAAACTATCCCGGAAGCTACAGGAAATAATCAGTCTCAGTATTTGATCAGCTCTGTACAGTGCTCTGCTCAGTTGCCCAGGGGGTCCACTGTAAATTCATTCTTTCAACTTTAACTTTTTACCTAGAATGAAATGAGACAAATGAATTTAAATGATATTAAAATGAGTAAGATTTTATATAAATATTTATTTAAAATTCGTACAACAATCAGAGAAAGTAGCTAGAGAATATCGCTATAGTAACACATCAGACTTAAAGAATTTTCTCCCTTTAGAGAATTTGCTGTGTTTCATGTAGTTATGGTAGTTAAGTAACTGCGGACTCCCATACGAGCTTGAGGAATACGCCGTACTCCCTGCAGGTACGTAAAGCAAGAACATGTACAAATTAAATGACAAAGCCAGGTATAATCCAGTTTATTTGTTTATTTTTTCTTTTTTCTGTGCCATTCACAACCCAAAATTCCTGCAAGGCCTTATGAACGGCTTATCTGCCACGTTTTCCTTTAAATTTCGCCATTTCTCTAAAGTGTGTTATTTAAAAAAGGGAAAACGGAGCAAACCGTGTTTTGTTCTGCCCGCCAAGCCACCATGAAATTACGAAGAGTCATTATAGTGACAAGGAAAGACACAGGTTCCGTGTTAATGGTTTGGAGGGAGTTTTTAAAACAGAAGTTTGTGACGTCAGCCAGATCGTTATGGGTGTGAGATTACAGATGCTACGGGACGCAAGGCGAAAGGGGAAAGGCATTATTCACTTCACCGGTGCAAACTAACGAACAAGACAAACAGACAGACAGTGAGGAAAACAAACTGGATCATATTAAAAGGGAAGCACAGAAAAAGCAAACGAGAAGGGACGCAAACAACACCCTGGCTACATGGAAAACATCTTTCCTTTCGGGCACAGTATTTGGTCTGCCTTAATATCAGAGGCGGCTTGTAGCTTCTCTGGAAATTGAATAACAACGCAAACAGCAGAAAGTGTGACCGCCCTTTGGAATACAAGTCCTCTCCACTTCAATAACTTGGTAAGAGTGAAATAATTTCTGTAAGTATAATAGAATCCCTCCCAAGGCGACTTAAAAGTTTAATTAACAACTGTTTGAGGGAAGAGTAGAAGTCCTTTTGCAGTAATGTCAAATCTAAAATTATTACTAGAGCCCAGATTTGTAAGCACAATGAAATGGTGGAATAAGTAAGCAAATAATCACGATAAATGAAACAAGTTAGCACAAAAAATAAGCAATTAAAAATAAAAATTTCATCACAAACGTATTTTTTGGTAGAATTTTTACCTTACTCAAGCTTATTATTGGAGATGCACCCAGTACCGCACAGTGTCCAGTACTGCATGGTGTCAGTATCTCGTAGTTGCCGATAGATAGTAGAAGCTCATGGTGTGTATTTAGACAACGGAAAGTTTTCTCTCCTCTTTGCCCGTTGAATTACAAGTTATTGTTCAGAGAAGTCATGTAGTGAACTGGAGCTGTGCTGTTAATAACTTGCTGAAATTGTTGCTGCTTTGTCCGGCGAAGAACTAAGTATTTGTACTCATATTATTTGGTATTAAGTAGACTACACAAACACAAAATACAGTGTCGGTTTAAAAGAATCGGGCCCTGTTATGACCTTATATATACACGCACGTGTGAGTTGCTCAGTACCGTACGATAGCAATTTTCCCAGTACCGTACGTTAAGGTATATTTGTATTCCCTGAACTTGCACTGACATTAGATTAATTTTTGTTTATAGGCATTCCTGTCAACATGGAGACCTAAAATAAGGAGAATGGTTAGAAGAAAATATGAGACAAGCAATGAAGAATGTGATAGAAAGATCAATGAGCCTGGGAGTAGCAATATATATTGCTGAAACATTAACATTAATTCTATAAGTTGATGTTGCAGGAATAAGCACAAAAACAGAATAACAAACCAATAGACAAGGGACGCAAGACTAACTTTAATAAAACTATAAATAGAGAACCTAACTCTAACTCTGTGCCAACAGAAACTGCAAATAGTGAAGAGTCTTAGAAGACTAAAAGAAAATTAAATTTTGGAACCAAAGTGATTAAAGTGTTCCAACAGAGTGTACCATTTTCTTAGAAATCACAGATGAGGCTTGGATTCAGTGAAATTAGTGTATCGTGCAATAGTTGGAGACATATTGAATGTTCAGGGAAACACTTTTTGGGATGCGCAATTATCACTAATATTTAGTTTAGTAATTAAAATCCAACACGACTCGTGTTCATGAATGCTCATTACTAATGCTGTTTCTGTATGTTATTAGCTTCATGATAATAGTAACACGCTACTTGTTCTGCATTGCATTTTCTTTAAATTTTGGAAAAACCTTAGGTGTGTGGTACTGGGCGCATCTGCCCTACGGTACACGAGAGAGTTATTTTGAGAGTTTCTTGAGGGATGCTCCTGCGTTTTTTAATGAATTGCTGTACTGTAAAAAGGATCTCTCAACTCACATGACGTTACTGGAACATGCGAACAGCACCACAGTTATTTATAAATGAATTTCTCTTCGATATACGTTTGTGTACCAGAAAGTTTTGAAGAAATTTTATACTCTGTTTCGTAACCAGGAATTTTCGTTAATATTTGAGTTTCTCAAAGACAGTTTTCACAATTCCGAGAGTCTCTGAAGACAGTGTTACTGAAATTTCAACTATCAAAGAAAATGAATGTTCTGAGGTATTATTTCGAACTTACAACTGCGTTATATGTATTTTGGAGAAGCGGTTATGGATGTACCTTGTCTTATCATGGATATCAATATTAGCAAAAATTCTTGTGCTGTGGCGATTTGCTTGCATCTTCTGCATCTAAGGAGTACAACACTGTTTTATTTCATTGAAATGTTCTACGGGATGATGATGATGATGATGATGATGATGATGATGATGATGATGATGATGATGATGATGATGATGATGATGATGATGATGATGATGATGATGATGATGACTGAAAAGGGGTAGTGAAAGCCCTTGCGACTTCTCAGCACTGCGACCTAATAGATCTATTGTGAATTACCCTACTCTGCAAGTTCCAACTTATATTCAGGCTATTTAAAAAGCCTATAAGCTAGTAAGGCAATCTGTCCTGGAGATGAAAACCCGACTCCAGATGCCTTAATTTTTTCCAGGCAATGGCTTCACACTAGCAAAGAATGTGTCTTGCCGTTTCGTTTTCTTCTTTACAGAATCTACAAATACTCGTCCCTATCTTACCCATCTTATAGGGATGATCCCTTAGAGGGCAGTGTCCAGTTAGAAGGCCAATTATTAGCCTTAACTCCTGTTTGTTGAGAGCGAGTATCCTCTTAGATCTCTTTGCAGAGCGTTCAATGAACTCCTTTTCATGATCCTGCTTTGGAACATTTCCCCAATAGGGATTGACTTTCTTGATTTCCCAGGCCTTTATCTTATCTTTGATATAGCCACTTGGTACACCACAGAAATGTCGACGGCCAATAAAAGGGGTATTAGCACCTTCTTTAGCAAGGTGATCAGCAATTTCATTGCCTTCGATTCCTTCATGCCCTGGCATCCACACAAGGGTAACCTTATTGTGTTTCCCCAGCTGATTTAAAATCGTCACACAGTTATTTACAAGCTTTGGCTCAATGGTACAAGCACCAAGGGCCTTTAACGTAGCTTGACTGATAAAATATAGACATTAGCACCACGAATACGTCTTCTGACATTCTCATGGGCGCTGATTTCTATGTCATGAACTTCCGCTTAGAAGATGGAGGGTTTGGTACCCAGGGCCTTAGAAGGACTAAAGTATGGCCCACGAATCCCAATAAACCTCAATATGCAGAGGCGTTAGTCCTATAAGTGCCTTCATGGCGGCAGTAGGACATGTGCTAATAGCACCAGTTATGCATAAACAGACCAGCCTTTGCACTTTCTCCAAACGGGCTATTGCTGTTTTCTGCTTTACATCTGGCCACCATACCAAAGAGGCGTATGTGAACATAGGTCTTAATATAGCCATATACGCCCAAAGGATCATATGAGGCTTAAGACCCCATGTTTTGCCAAAAAGGCTGCAGTAAGTTCTGATTGCCGCCAGAGTCCTCCCAGAGACTCTTTCTAACTGGGGATTCCAAGTCAACCTACTTTTCAGAATTAATGTTCTGCATAGAACGACAGCCTTTAACCAAGAACCCGATCAAGTTAAAACTGGCTAAGGAGGTAAAGACAAATTTGGAAGGGCTTCATGAAAGTTTTGAAGTCTAATCGGCGACAGTAAAGCGGCCCGGGTTCGATCCTTTCTATGGGGTGCCGATTTTAAGTCCAGGGTATAGAATCGGTGCCCACTCAGCATCGTGAGGAAAGTGAGGAGCTTATGATAGGAAAGTACCCCTGGTCACGAAAACCAACTTTCCGGCTAGGGGATGCCGAGATACTGACCACATCTCCACGTATCAGTTGAATGATCGTCCACCTCTATCTTGCGTAAGTGAGCGTGAGGCCGACAGTCGGGTTGGTAGGCCTTGGCCCTTTTAGGGCTGTCACGCCAGGATTTATTTATTATTTTAATCGGCGACGGTACAATCACATTTTTACGCTAGAGACAAGAATATCCACTTTTTTATATAGCCTCCTAAGTCTTTCAGCGAGACGATGTAAACTGTCTGAAGATAAATTGATGGCTGGGGCCTCTTGTGATGGAGTTCCGCAGAATCCCTATACCAAGACCAACAGTATTCCGCAAGCATTACTTCATTCCAACGGCCCCGATATCTTTGTTCCATAACAGAAATGTCCTGATGGAATCTCTCCCCATGTTCATCACTAACAGCTCTACAACTAGGAGGGAAAAAGTCTAGTTGGGAGTGGAGAAAATGGATCTTAAGGGACATGTTGCATCCAAGTTATTGTAGCCTATCAACTGCATAAATAGTATCATAACGAGAGACCTGCATATCTCATTGTTTTGAACAGGATTTGCAATATCTTGCTACGGTAAAAAGAAATGCATTTTTAGACATTTACTTCTTCATCTACCCTTAAAAGGCTTATGGTAAACTTATCCAAAATGCTTACTTTTATATTATCTTTGTATTCTACAATTTTCTGCCCATCTTTTCCGCACACTTTAAAGTTTATGCATTCTTTAAGTCTTCTTGTATGTATTTTAAAATTATTTCATGAGTATCCTAATCACCACAACACTTCTGGTCAAGTTAAAGAAGTTGCAAACTTCGTCACTAGTGAATGTTGGGTTGCATCTATTCCGGTGCTAGTAATGGTAAAACGTGCCAAAAATGCCAATTGGGCGACGTTCCAACGGCTTGCAAAACTTGGAAGGGAACTTCCAAGTCTGATATCATTCGCTAGGTATTGTTGGTGGAGTTCTATTGGTATTTAAGGTAGCAATGTTACGAGGCTGGGCAGTGAGCGTAGAATGAAGAAACTGCACTTATCACTATACTTGGTCGATTCTGTCCAGTGTGTATTTCGACTCAGAAATACTCTTGATTGTTGCTAGTGGTGTTATATTAACGTTATTGCTTATTTTATTGCACCAGTTATAAACAAAGCGATTCAGGTGGCGCCATGGTGTAATGTGAGAGTCGCATTCAGGAGGTTGCGAGTTCAAACTTCGTTGACAGCGCATTCTTGCCTCAGTTTTGCGTGGTTTTCTGTTAACTGGTGTACTTAGTTCCATATCACGATTTGCTTTGCATCACTTCTCTATATCCCATTTCCTTATCATCTTTAAGATGTTTTCGACTATAACGCTACCGGATATATGGCGCTGGCGTCACAGCGGGTACTGTCTACCCACCACAAGAAGGCAAGAAACAAATGAAGGGGACAGCGGTTGGAACTGTTTTTCTACTCTCTTAGTGGATCTGTTTAATAAGAAATGAGTGTGAGAGCCCGCCTCGGTCGCGTAGATGGTAGCGTGCCTGTCTCACGTTCAAGAGGTCCCGAGTTTGAATCTCGGTCAGGGCGATTTACCTGGATAAGCTTTTTCCGGGATTTTCCCTTATCCTGAAAGACGAATGCCGGGTAACTAAGCTCATGGTCGGGCTCATTTGAGCATCATTTCACCCATTCCATTCATTGTCCGATATGACTTAATGTTGGAGTACGTAAAAAATAGATATGAGTGCGTGAGAGGTTTTTTTTTTTTTTAAATTTACGTCCTTTAAAGTTAAGTCAAATTGGACGATGAATGGAATGGGTGAAATGATGCTCAAGTGGGCCCAGGGTCCATGGAGCTTAAAGTTAACCAAGTTAAAGGAAAACCCCGGAAGAAAACTTATCCAGGTAACTCACCCTGACCTAGATTCGAACTCTGGACTTCTTGTACGTGAGGCACACATGATACCATCTACGCTACCGAGGCGGGCTGTGTGAGAGCGTGTGAGTCACCCATGCTGTCAGATCTAATGTTTGTTTTAGTAACTGTGGTGATAAGTATTATGCATGGATAGTTATATGATAACACATGCATATTTTAAACGAATCTAGCATCCTTGTCATACTGGGAAGGCGAACATAAACACCGTGGAAACGGCAAAAGTGAGTACGTTACGCATTCCTGTAGCCTGCCTTCTTGTGCTGGTCAGACAGTATGTTGGCATAGGTCTTGAAGTTCTACTAAAAGCTGAGGGTTCAAATGCGAGAATGATGAATTCTCAGCACTTGCAATGGACCTCTGCGCATCTCTGTAGTCTGACTGCCCGCAAGCCTTATGAGGTCAATCCTTCCTTCTTCGTAATAGGTCCATGTAGTTCATGAGCTGTCCATTGTCTATCCTTTACCCGTTCAAGAGCCTCAATCTGAATAAGCACTAATAGAACAATAATATCTGTATACACTAAATAAGGACTTATGGGTACACATAGATGGCATTTCTACACCTTACGGCTTTTGTCTCAATTTAAAAAGGTATGCTTTAAATTTGATGCAGACATCCTTAGCGGTTTTATGTGATTAATATATTAGTTTACTTTTGTAATGCCAGTGAATCACGTGTTCCACTGGATGGAAAATCGAAATTTTAAAATAAAAACTAGTCCTTCTAACATTAATGCTCAAAGCAGTTGCATAAAAGTTGTTTACTTTTCTGGTTGTTTCAGAAAGTTGTTGAAACCTTTAAATATAATGTTTGTAACCACATAACATCAATTTTCCAATTAATATGTCTTTTCTTAAGCAACGTAAATGTATAGCAGGAAGGCTATGCCCGTATCTTTAACTTCATTCTTTCTATTTTCGTAAAAATTGGAAATACGGGTGGTTTCCAATGACGTTGCGTGAAAAGGCGTACTGTCGGCGGTTTAAATGTCATTTGTTCACCAGGACTATGAAACCAATAGTCAAGTTACATAACTGAAGCTAAAGGTTCAAAATACATTTGGACCTAAGTCTTGTTTTTGAAATTTTTGAGAATGATGATCCAATTTAAGGTTATAAAGATAAACTAACCTTGAGAAGAATCATTGATTTTTAAAGATGCATGCACGTGTAGCAGTTTGCATAAACACGTTCGTCTTATGTTGAATCCGCCGGCGGTCACGCAAAAACGTTTGATTTATGTCTTCCTGGATGTAACACTGACTACTCCTTTCAAATTTATGTCTATCAGTGATCTCAAGCTCAGCGCTCAGACCTTTAGTCTTTGTTCAAGTAGTAATATCAGTGAAAGGATAATATAGGATGGGATGGAATGGGATTTTTCACGTCGACTACGCTGATCTTTAGTACTTATGTCCAAAGTGGGGAACCCCCGGGAGGAACGATGAAGTGAAAGGAGACACAAGGCGACCGACGAGTTGCAAACTCCCCGGAAGACCAGTACAACCGGCATACCATCTACGGGTCCTGAAATATCCCACTAGGCCGGCTCAGAGACCGGAGACTGTCCTACTGGAGTACGAAGGTAGATAACTATCGTCTTGCCTCCCGTAGGGGAGGGGATACGTCCTCTTCAGCTGCTGTGTAGCGAGCGCTGCGGAACCTTAGCATTCGTGGTACCTCTGACGTTACTAGAGGAACCTCGGGCCGAACTGCCGAGCCCCTCCCATAGGGGAGTTGTTCAGATTGGGTTGGACTCGAGGGGGCAGTGTGTTCCGGCACCCACGGGGAATTGGGTACCTCCGAGCTGGCTACGTCCGCCCGGAGGGGGTAGACGGTTGCTTCATAAGTCACTAGCCTGCAGAGCTAGTAAAAGGTGTGCTAGATCACCAGGCGGCCCCACCAGGTTTTCGGTAGTCTTCCCTGCGGGGTTGACGCGCGTAAGTGGCGTATCCACTTCCATCCCGTCTTGACGTTGTGCCCAGTGGGGGGCGGGGAGGCTTTTTAAGAAATCAGATATTGCCCTATGGAAAGAGCCTCGGAGTGTCCATCGCTCCCGTGCAGAAGAAGGCCTGGGTCTTCCGCCTACACCTCTACCCTGAAAGAGACTACCAAATGAGAGATGATGATGGAGATGAAGTGGGGGAACAGAAAATTCGGTGCATATAATGAACAAATCAAGCATTCGCCTGATGACTCAGAAAACTCCCCAAAAACCTGTAGGTGAGTGAGACCACCACGGGAAGCGAACCTGGAGCTCCCGATTGCAGGCCACAGAGGACAGCACTTGAGCATCCTGCTCTGTAATGTCAGTGATAGAACGGACCATTACTGTAGTTAACATCACCTAATTGTACAAGGCAAATGTGGAGAAAAACATGAATTTTAGGCCCACTTGCTGAGAAAGTTGATTATTTGATAACTACTGGAGTGTATTAGCATCAATTCAGCAATTGAGAATCAGAAAGAGTGATAAAATAATATTGAAACCGCCTAAATAATGGAATATAGACACTAAATAAGGCATAACAGAGAAGGGCCGTAAAATGCTGTGGCCATAGCATCATGTTATTATATTCAACCTTAAGATGTCAAAAATTCAATGTTTGTAGCATTTACATGAAACACATTTATCCCCAAATGACTATCGTAAACAATGGAGTGTGACTGCAGGAATCAAAGTGTTCGGCAAGGCTACACTGAAAATCCAACTTCTATAATAATAAACCTGTCTTTATGAAAATTTAGCCACATACTTAGAGTACTGTTTTAAACTTGCACGCAAATTTTCATGTTGCTACACCAAATAGTTAATTAATTATTAATTTTTTAAAAATATTGTAAAATTACTCGCTATATAAAATGTTCTATGCATCACAAATTTGAGTTTTGAAGTTGAATTTTGGTTTTTGGCTTGTACAGAGCAATTTTAAAAGACCTATATTCCTATTTTTGGAATATTCTTGTAGCATTTGTTCTAAACTGTTTTCTAAGTGTTAGCCCTCAAAATTTGGAAAATATTAACATTTTTATTCCTTAACACCATATAATTTTCAAAACGTAAGCATTAACAAAAAGGGGGAATGTCAAAATAAGACCTGAAACTTTTCTGGCAACGAATACGCTCACCTTTTTCTCGGGCAGTCAGCTGGCATTTAATTTACTGAAAACAGTCTTTTGTTCAGTAATGCAATTTTGATAGTGTTCTGTCTTTTTTTATGGTTGTGTTATATCAACACCAACTCCAATACTCAGACCATAATACGAGAATCGATTGTAGGAAAAATGGCGGCGCTCGTGGCCCAGCTTGTTATGTTGTGGTTATATCTACAGAGTAAAGTGTGTGTTTGTTTACTTTGATTGTGTGTTTGAAGAATTAATGTAATTCATATTACAGTGGCAATTAGTGACTAACGAGTTAGTTTATATTTAAGTATTTAACATAAAGTGATAACGTTTACCTAAATATATACTGTAAAGTATTGTCGAAATACGTCGTTGTTGTGTTCCCAGCTGCAATCTAATTATGGTAGTGTACCTCACACGACATTCAAATTTCCGAAGGTAAAATCGTAATGGGATAAGTGGACCAGGAACATACATCGTAAACATTTTAAAGTAAATGACAAAACTGTAGTCTGTATTCATCATTTTGAACAGTGCTTTGAGGTTAAGGAAGACATATTTCCCGTAAATGATGGTGAACCAATTCGTGCCCTTCGAAAGGTACAAAAATTAATAGATGATGCCTACCCCACGATTTTTAAGAATCAGCCATCCTATCACACATTAAAGCTCAACCAGAAAATACGAAATCCTGAAGAATGCATCCAAGACATTTTACAGAGAGTGAAGATAATTTTAATATTTGGTGTGCACAAGATGTTATTGACAGTTTTGAGTCCTTAAAAACCGAAGTGGTGAGGAGATTTTAACCCATTGATAGGCATTATTAAAGACGATTAGTTACGTTCTTTTCAATAACATTCAAGATTCCAGCTTCACTGATGTTCCTTCACTTAATAAGTTTCAAAGTATTTCATAACCTAGAAGAAATATTATGAGCCTACCAGTTGAAAATTTTAAATGAATCTTGCAGTGTGAGGGAACTTGACACCTTCAAACGTGACAGTTGGAGTAAACTGGACAATCTGGTGAGTTCTCTTAAATATTATAGTATAAGCAGTATGTCTTTGCCAGAAAAGGTTACCATGTAAACAATGTAAAAGAAACTTTAGTACTTGCTACAGACGATAGGATGATACAGTCCAATAAGGTAAAGTTTGCTGTGTTTAATGCTTATGAGTTGTCATGCCTTATAAATTAAATTTTGATTGGAAGTATAAGGTGGAAAATGCATAATACTGGTCGTGCTACTATATAATGTTATAAGCTCTTAGAATTTGTCATGATGCTCTTTATTTATGTTATTACACATTTTAGTTGAAAGTATAAAGTGATAAATGCTTAGGAGTTACCTCGCTGCTCCGTAATATGGATTATATTATGTCCATTGTGTATAGTTTCCTATTCTGCGTAACCAGAGTCGCTGGGCTTCGACGGGCGCCATCTTGGAATCTGTATTATGGTCTGAGTATTGGAGTTGGTGTTGGTTATATCCACTATTTCATTTGTAGTTAGAACATTTTATAAATATCCTGATGATGGGAGAGATATACACTACCGAAACGTTGATATTTAATCATCTTTTCACCTAGAAGAAGGTGAGGGGGAATGGCAAGTTTCTTATTTGCATATTATGGACCTATCCTGTAAGCTCCACCAAGTTAAATGAAAAACAAAATGACGCTTGAGACATGTTTTTATTTGTTCCATTTATACTCCGCCTTTAACTCCAGTGGTCATATCGGCGGCCATTCTCCTTTGGAACATATCAAACGTGTTAACTTGTATTCGTTGGTTTTTAATCATTAGCTTCCGCACACGTTCGTACTCTCTCATTCATACTTCCAGACTCTAGGGAAAATGAGGGATTATCCTCCACCGCCGGGAATCAAACCTGGGACCCCCTGCAAGGCAGGCGGGTGCTCAACCGACTGAGCTACCGGGCCAGCTGGGAGGCATTTTGTATACTGAAAAGTGTTAGGAAGAACTTGCTCAGAAAATGAATTTAAAAGTAATGATTATTACTTTTAACGATTGTTAAACGTCTCCTTAAATTGTCACGCCTAAAATGCTGTAAATGATATAAATTGATGTCATCTATTGTTTATTACATACTCTATACTATCAAAAAATGCCAAAAAAAGAACCTTAAACTTTTTTAGTGAATTTTCAGTGTAGCCTTGCCTTAAATTATCTTTCTGGATACGTGGCACATTGGTCTTTGTCTGCCTACCTATTAAAAGTTCAAAATACATATTAACAGTATTCTTTATTTTAATATAAAATATACTTGGTAAACTTAATTAACGGATCATTTTGAAGTAAAAAGTTCAAATTTATTTGAAGCCAAGCAAATGTGCTTTATTATGAGGTTCTTCTCAAAATTCCTTTTAAATAGAACGAAACAGAAACAAGGATACGAAAGGATGTAAAGATCAATAGGAGTATGGCATAGATTTAAATTCGGAATTAAACTTGGTTCCTTGTACTTCCTTCTTTTAAGTGCTTATTTCGTTAGTACTACTTAATGCTGGTCATACATGTACATAACAGAATGAAACAAAATAATTGGGAAAGTAAATTTGGGAATGAAGTTTCCTAGCATTTCCTAGTTGTGAGTATGCAGATTTTTGCTACACAGGCCGCACATATAGCGGAGACGATGCCATTAAACTCTCAAGGGAATACAAGTCTGAGCATAGTGATAGCTCACTTGTGAGTTTGTTGTCCTTAACGTCCTCCAACTAAATCAAATGGGACAAAATCAGCTTCGAGATACAATCAACTTTCAAAATAAGATAAAATATCTTATCCAGATAACCCACATTGAGAGAGCTTCGATTTCGGGAGCTTTTGAATATACAGTGGACACTCTACCACGACGCCACAGAGGCTGGTTGTACCTAACTGCATATTAAGTAGCATATTAGTTAAGTGCATATGAAATGCATGTAAATTCTTTCAACAAATAGGAACAACCTATGCATGTGCATTTCTCATGTTGGAGTGCTAACATTGAGTTTATTGCTTGACATGGTTGCTTTCCATTCAGAGGTGCATATTAGCCAACTTAGCAGAAAGGGGAAGAAAGAAAGCAAGGTAGGATGACGTCAGCAGGGCAAGGATATGGTACGAAACAAGTATAGGACATAGCTATACAAGTATAGGACGTAACAACTCCTATTAAGGTATAGGACGTTCTGTAACACAGCCATGAAAAGAGAAATAGAAGTAGGGGTAAAACCAAATGAAGGTGTAGAAAATGCAGAAAAGTTTCCCAAACTTTTTCAAAATTTGCCTATCAATCTAGGGGAAAGCTCTGAAAATATACCTCATTCAGGTAAATCGGCCGTGGAGACAGAACTCACGACATCTAGCGAGTAGTGAGCCGCAGATGTTGCCACGCTACTAACTCGCTGGATACGTAGAAGAAAAGTAACATAGGTTCAGTAAACAAGTGCGGCATTACTTAATACACTGGAAGCTGTAAGGAACAAGTTTGTTTGAGTTTAATCCTTGGAGCCAGACAGGCTTTCATCTCGCAATATCAGACTCGGATCTGCGGTATCCACTTGTTGCTCTATCTCCATACCGTAGGCCATTCACAATCTGCAGAATGTAAATCAGATGTGCGTTAGCTTTAATTTACTCACATAGATGGCAGCATTAATCATCCTGCCTTGGATAATATTACATCGCCTTTATTCTCGACAGATAGTCCAAAGCATTTCGGGACGGAAGAGAAACATTATTCATTATGTCGTAAGGAGAAAGCCGTTTTAAAAGTTGTGTAAGTGAAAGACTTTCAACGTTACTTAGCTCAGGGTAATGTAATGAATGTATGTATAATGTTAATCATTAATAATTTTATTAATTGCAGAAAAATAGTCATTTTCCACGTGGCAATTTCACATGTTTGCACTTTAATGAATTGATCTCTTATTGTGCGTAGTTGTAGTCGTACTTTCACAAATTTAATTATACAGTTCACATACACATGAAGTGGTTGGGCTATGGTATTGCTTGTTTCTGTAAATTTGATGATGGATACACAATTTATTCACAACAAGTGGTTATGTTATCGACTCCGGTGATAATTTTCTCATATATCTTCCATGGCTTTAGGTTGTTTGTAAAAGCCTTGGTAAACCAAGCGACATGGCTGTGTGTTAATCTGCGAGGTCTAGTGTTCGTTTCCTGATTACCGTCCACTCTGACTGCAAGGTTCTCCCTGGTTTTTTCCTGGTCGCCAAGGCCAATGTTTGAATGATGTCTTTTACCGTGGCTCTTCTCTATTACAGTTCCTGTCATTTGTCTCCTTATTTCTTACTACAACGTTGTCTGCTGACCGCTTACACATGATTTGATATGTGAAACTTCTCGGTCACACCAGACGGCGGCCGTGCGAGTTTCTACTGGAGAGGACTCTGAGCCACCCTTCGGCGGAATGTGCAGGTTACCGCAAGTACCTCCCAAATAAATAAAATCAGAAATCTTAGCGTTATTTCCCGTTTACGCCATCCGTTCCTACAGCACACAGCTTTCCTGCGGTTCCTTCATGTCACTCGTTCCTCTTAGAGCTGTAGCTATAAAGGATAAAACTGTAGGTCGAGTAGTTACTTGAATACTCCGTTATTTAATCTAGCTCTACCTCTTACAGCCGTGGAAAGTAAATATAAGTTACAATAGTACAATATCCCAGAGCTTGAAACGGTGTGAGTTGGTCGGTGCGCCTTTGATGGCAAGTGATCGTTCCTGCAGGCTGGCTCGGCTGGCTCAGGTTCGGATGGTTGTCTCGATAGATTCTTCTTCTATGCGTTGTTTTACTCTGGCTAGGATTCTCTCAGTGGAGATACAAGGATCACTGCTTATGGAGGTAAGCGTAACGGAGATCTCCGATCGAGTAGGCAGGAGTGGTGATAAAACTGAAATTAACCTCGCCAAAGCAACTTCTTCTTCACTTTCAATGCATGTGTTAAAAATGATCCTTGTTAGTTAGTCTTACGTTTGCCAAAATACTTGATTTTACAGAATTTGAAAATAGATTTGCATCAGAGACACGTGGTGATGTCAGGTAACTGAGGTTGGAATCACTGTACGGCACGTGGACTTTTCTCGGAGCACTTTTGTGCAAATATACTTCCTTAATGACGCGAATTTGACGGAGTGATCCTTAAGACGTGAGATTGGACCGAAGACTGGCGAATAACGATTTCTCGAAGCTTACTTATACAGGGTGTTCAATCCGAGCCAAAGTTCAATGTCCTTTTTCCCGATTAGCTAGTTTATCTCGCCGTTGAAACTTTCGGTCTGCCATGACGTAATTTTTATTTATGCTTATTAGTTTTACTACTACATCCCTTAGGTGGCACGGTATAGCGAGAAAACACTATACTGTGACGTTAATATTTTGATATACATTTGAAAAAGACATAATTGGTAAAAATTGTATACTTGGAAGATGGAATATAATGGGTACACGCAACATCCGGTTGCGTAGGTTTGCAAATTATGCTGGGCTGTTAGGCGGAGGTCGAAAGCCTTGCTGACATAGCTGACGAAGCAGTGAGTCTTCGGCAGATTTTCGGCATTTAAACCCCAGGGTTTTGGCCCAGGCGGGAGTAGTCTTGCACGTGCTATCGGAATCTGCGTCACCCGATTCTCTGACGTCTATAATCTTCAAGAATGAACATCAAAAAGCAAGGAGCAGAAAACTTAGGCCAGGTAAAAGCCACAGTTGTCCTCGTACAGATAATTTCTTTTGGTTTTGGGTAGATTGTAGAATAAACTCTATTTAACCAGAACTACATGTCGAATTTTAACTTAAGCCAACCCTGCCTGGTAACCCAGACCTTGGTAGTAACATCTCCCTCCTGAGCTACCCCTCTTTAGTAACGTTAAATGAGAAAGTGTAATTTATCTGCCAGTTGGCGCAACCGTGAACGGTACAACACCTACTCCTTCTTTGTCACGTCCTCGGAACGTATTACTTTAGGATAATAGCTTTTTCCGTTTCGCTAAAATAAAAAGAAGTTTCTCGCTAAATGATGTAAACATCTTGCCTTGTAGCTTCCAAAAACAATTTTAAGCTTTCGTTTAAGTTAAACCCTTTCAGAACGCCTTAGCACAATAAATTCACAATTGTACGACATATGCTGTAGTTTGACATAATTATACATGAATATGATACCTATAATTAAATACGCCTTATAAAATTATTTCTTAGGTAAAGTGCTGTCTCAGATATAATGTTTTCAGATAGGAAAGCAGACTTCATCATTAAACTAGGCACATAAAGTATTTTTATTTCTCTTCTGCTTATTTATAGTATCATCTAGGTACATTCCACCTGAAAGTATACTTCGAGACTTTACATGAAACTCATACTATGAATAAAAATAAATATAAGCATTTTAAAGAAACTCACAACCACAAACTACCATTTAAATTGTAGAAACTTTTTCATCCTATTTATTTTCTTAAAAATGACTGTAAAAATTTAAGTAAAATGCTCTTTATTATAGATATTTAAAAGATAAAATGCAGTACACAGCTTGAACTCATGAGGTGTTTTTCATTATAAATAATATTTTTATAACTGTTAAACATTAAGCAAAAAAAAAAAAAAAAAAAAAAAAGCATAAAACAAATGCTGGTTTTATGCCAAATAAGCTTTTGTTTAAGCTATTTCCAATTATTAGTTATTAATGTTTCAATAACCGAGCGGGATGGCTCAGGTGGTTTCGTCTGTGGCCCACATTCCGGAGGGCCGGATTCGATTCCCGTGGCCGACCTACCTGACCCATGGCTTTTGGGGGTTTTTCCGGGTCGTTAGGCGAATGCTGGGCAGGTATTACATCCCTCGAATTCCCTATCTCTCCATTTCATCTTCTTTATAATTTCATATTTGGTGGTCTATTTCAGGATGGAATTGTCGGCGGGTGTCTTGGCGGTACATGGCAGGACGATATGCTCTGACGAAAGCTACTTCCTCTCTGGTAGCTCGGTTACTGGTCTCCGCTCCTCTACTAGGACCATTTCGGGACCGCCAGACAGGCACCTTTGGGGCTCGGATCACCTGCTGGGACCATTAGGGCTCGGCTGCTGTGATCGTTGCCGTTCCGCTGTAGGGGAGCGAGTTCCTTATTCTGGCCTGTAGGGGTAAGTCTCTATCCAAGTAAACTGTAGGGACCCTACCCTCTGTACTGTCGTGTCTCCTTGCGTCGGCCGCCATCTGTCTCCTTCACCTCATCCTTCCTCCCGGGTGTACCGCACTTGAGGGTCTAGGCACAATGGGCTCAGCATGATGGCCTACGTACCGAATCCCCTCCCTAATAAAATCCCAATCCCAACGTTTCAGAACCTTTGTGTTTCTTTTAAAGTTCTTTCGATTTAGTTTTCTTCTCGCCTTACGCCAAGACACTATATATTTTTAAGGCCTTTAACCGAGAGAGGTAGTGCACTGGGAGTTCTGGGTCAGTCTCTCGTGTCCAATCTGCTTGACGCATGGGAAAATCCGGAGTTTTCCAAGAATTCTCCGCGAATGTTGGGAAGGTTACTTGCATCCCCTGAACTCTGTTCGTCCATTTCTGATTTTACTTCGCTCACAATTTCAAGTGTCACGGTACATAGCTGGGAGAAACGATGCTCTTGGTACACCTACATCCTCTGGCGGCCCAGATTCCATTTTCAGGAACCCAGTGCAGGGGAAGGAGTTGTACTAGATGACGCTGAACTGGAACTTGTAGTGTTTGTGCCCTCGGTTCTGTCATGCCACACTCTGTCATCCCTCACCTCATTATCCTTCGTGAGCTGAAACAGGCCTTATCAGCCAAAACTATCGACAGGAGATATAAAACAATATAAACTAGATATACATTATTATGGAAATAATAGTCAATAAATAAGTGATACAAATACAATGATAGTACATGGGAGATCAACAGACTGTATAGGAGCATTTATTTTCCGAAACTATGTAAACGGGCCATTCACCCTGCATTCATTTGTTTTATACTGCCCGAGGCTATGAATGGCGACGCTTTGGTGGGCTCCACTTCCGCTCAAAATCCTTAGAAACGGAAAATAGACGTGACCTTCACAATGAAGATACAGATTTGGACAGACGGTTAGAGTGCGTGACTTAGCATTAATGATGAGTACGATGAACTCACACGTCGCGGTGGAGTAGCACGCTTGTAACAAAACATTTAGAGTGCGAATTGTGTATAACATATCAGAGAGAAATTACTAGTCACATGATCTTCGCAAAGTTCCGAAATTAGAGTAAGTGGGGGAAAATAGTAAGATGGTTGAAGTAGGCCGTTTTTGTGAACGGACACACTTATGGACTTAAAGGCATAGGGATATAAGTGTCGCGCATGTAAGGACAGGTGCGATATAAGACAAGACGCGAGACGAGACAGCAAACTGCATACTACAGATGACGCACACCTGTGGCGAGCATCCAGGAGATAAAGGATAATAAAACTGCATCTCTACAGGAAAAGGTGTTTCTTTTCGCTCCAACTATAGTCGGGACCTACGTTACTCACCCCTGGAATCACTGATAAGAGACCCATGCCAAGCTACACTGAATGAAACACCTTTTCCTACAAGTACCCTCAGTTGTTTATCCCAAATCGCCACCCAGCTAATTATGATGAGTTGAGTGAATGAGGGACCACTCAATCAGGTTCCAACGGGCAAAACCGCATCAGAGCGGATCCTCTTTTGAGGCTTAGGTCCAGAAGTCCGCGAAGCCCAAGTCTCCCTGCGCTTTGTGTACAGATGTATTTTTTTATCTTGAAAAGTTCAGAGCGATGCGCAGTGGTATCTGGACGAGTCCACCTCAGAAGGGTTGCAAATGGAGGGGAGGGCAGGTCAGTTGCGTACCAGTTGCGAGCAAGTGAACACGTGCAGAGCTACTCGGTAACACTACAGCTTGTTTCAAAATGTGCTTGTCTCCTGGTTCCAAGAGAACATTTATAAGTGACGCCTCCTAGCAGCACATTAGAAAATAAAGTGCTACATTTAAAAACACGAGAAGTAATAACCAATATCCATAGATTTATAAAAAAGGAACAATTGTCTGGGTCAGCTATAAAAATCTGGGGAAGGGTATCTGAGGCAACAGTTGTGTCTGAAAGCAGTTTAGGAGAGTTATTAAGGAAAGAAAAGCCAATGGTGCTAGTGCAACAACGTCCTTCTATATACCCAGTAAACAAAGATTAAGAACATGCACAAAATCTAATTTGGATGTTTTAATTCAGAAATAGTTAGGCGAACTATGAATAATGTTTAAAGCACAGAAAAAGCAAAGACCAACTTTGAAGAAAGTGCTTATGAAGCTTAAAAATTCAACTGACTTCCAAGGCAGTGTCTGAACATTAAGAAGAGTTCTTTTGAAGCTAGGATTATAAAAAAAACACTAAGCGTGACAGACAAATTTTAATCGAACATAGCACCATATGTGCAAAAAGGCTTAAGTATTTACGAAATATGCAGAGATATCACAGTGAAGTTTATATAGTTTATATGGATGAAACTTATATAAATACAGCACATACTGGACCATATGCCTGGAGTGAAATACATTACAGGGACTCTGCAGCGATACTGAAAGGCCGACAGTTGTTTATCATGCCTGCTGGAGGAGAACAGGGTTTTGTTCCAAATGCCTATGTACTATTTAAGATGCAACAAAAGCGTGGCGATTACTACCATAGTAAGAATTACAACATAGTTTATAAGAGCTGCAAAACTGGCTTCGAGGATGAAATTTGTTTTTAGACACCGTATGCACCGCCCTCCCCTCTCTTAATCTTATGCGTGTGACGCATTGTGGCGATAGGTGCACTATCCCCACCACAGTTGCTACTTATCCCTACCGCGCAGGATTCCTGTCAAGATAAAAGTAAATGTACATCTGTACCTTACCATATCTAAGGACAGTACTATACTGTGTCGCGTTCTTAAAGATTTCATGCATGAACTTCTCCAAATATTTATTCAATTAAAATCAAATAGTTGAAAAGAAGAAATTACACAAAATTAGCTGAAATACGTAAGTCATAGAGGATAGATAAAGTCATGTCACTGTAACACGGATTCTGAATCATAGCTCACATATGTACTTATTTGGAAAGGTTAATCGTATACTGCATTCCGGCAATAGGCATTGTTGAATACACGGCACAAAGTTGAAAATAATTTAGGCAACATGAGAAACAGCCCTCTGTAAGTTTTTTGATATTGTATGACAGAATTTGGGAGTGAAATGGAAGCGAATCTCAGGTGTGTGATGACAAATATATTCTCTGTGAAACTCCCTCTGTGACTGGCACCATGTGAAAAACTAGTGTGCCACTGATGTCCACTTTGGTTTGAATTGCGGAACATGTGAAATTAATGAAGGTTTAGAAAAAAACACACACGCACACTGACCTTTGAAATGATAAATTGCAATCCCGGCAGATGTACCAACATGCGCTTCATAACTTCTCTGTGCAAACATGAAAGCAAATATTGAACTGTGTGTAGGATTTGTGGCTGTGTCGATAAATGTTTAAAATTCATACGTACCACGTCGAGGCTCTTCGAAATACGAGATATATTAATATGCTTCAGGCTTCAAACGTGTGACAATATGAAATGTGATTTCACGATATTGCTCTGTGAAAGCGCGGTTGTAAAGCGCCTTATGAACTACCGGCAGTAAATCAGGAAAAGCAATACGTAGCTAAATAGTACTGCGAAGTATAAAACATTACCAACTCCTAGATTCACATTATCATCACGTAATTTATAGATGTGATTCTATGATTCATTAAACTGTATATTCCTTAAGGCACTTTTACTTAATTCTTACAGAGGTGTACGGATGCAGTGGTGGAAAAATCACATGTGTTACTTTCATACAACATTCTCTAACCGTTCTTCTTATATTTCAAGAAGTTCATATAAATCGAAATTGGCAGTTCTAGGAATGATTATATTACAGTCGTTTACCTTGGTTAACTTCACACACAATAAACAAAGGCGTCCAGAAAGTAAGTTCTGTTTCAATTTATCTCCGCTGCAGTGCTGCAATCGTAGTTCCGCACATGCGCGATAGACGCTCTGTATCAAGGAGAAGAAACGTGCGCCATTGTGAGACCGCTGTCAGCCACGTTCGCTTTGTTGTGCTTGTTGACAATATCGGTGTTGATTGCTTGTGAAATCAGATCTGTGATTCGTTTTCTGAATGCTAGGAAAGTGAAACCAATTGAAATTTATCGGCAAATTTGCGATGTCAAAAGGTGTTTTATTTCTTCAAGACAACGCACGACCACACAGTGCAAATGCGACGAAAAACATCCTACAGGTATTTGACTGGGACGTATTTGACCACACCCGTACAGCCCTGACCTCGGTGCTAGCGACTTGCATCTGTTTTTTCATCATAAGCTTTCCTTGGCGGTCAACACTTCAACATTGACGAAGAGCTGAAAGATAATGTTTCCAACTGGTTGAAGACACAGGCGGCAAACTTCTATGAAGAAGGTATACAAAAGCGTCTGCCTCGCTTTGACAAATGCCTGCAAAATTTCGGCAGTTATGTGGAAAAGTAGTTTAAGAGTTGTAGAATTTTGTGCAATAAATAATTTTTCTGTATCTGTACACAATTTAATTTTAAATGTAAAAATACAAAGCAAACATTGTTGAGAGCGGCATCATTCAAGGCGATATCTATTGTCAGATATTTTCTAACACGGCAGTTATCGTGTAACAAACACTGTTCTGTAGTTGGCGTAGGTGACATAAGGCATTTAAGGATATATGACACTTCCATTTGCTTTTCTTGGTAGTTGTTGAAATGAAACCAATAAAGCTTCAAGTAACGCTAAAACAGCTGTCTTCTTGACCTTTATCGTCACACAGAAGTTTATTCTGAAGCACTGTTATGTTTATTTGTATACATTTTCAACATAAACCGTCCTGCCTATGGGATACGTTAACTACAGTACCATAAATTCCTAACATATCTGTGTTTGTTCGTAGTTTCTTCTAACTTTTGACAATTGCCTTCAAGATGCCTGTTATTTTCGCTATCTTCTTGCAGAAGAACAGCTTCTCAGGTGGTTTAAGGAAGGGCGGCATAGACGGGCGACATGCACATAGAAGGTCTAGACTTCAAATTTGATGATCTGCTCAATCTGATAGCGCTCCAACACCAGGAAACCGCTAAATGTATGAGGGTAAAGGTGGAACAAAATGGTTCAAGAACAAAGCTCCTCCAACAAAAATTGCACATCAGAGCAGTATAACTCAGTTTCCAGGTGTAAATGGTAATAGCAAGGAATACAAATACGATTCTTGATTGTTGGCAATTATTCTTTCCTGATAATGTAATTGCTCGCATCATGGTATGTACTATCTACCCAGCACAAGAAGACAAAGCATAGGAATGTGTAACGTAATCACTTTCGCTGTCCACGTGGTGTTTATGCTCGCCTTCCGAGTATACAAGGAAGCTAGATTCGTTTAAAATACACAAGTGCCGTCAAATAACTCACCCATATGTAATACTTATCACTGCAATTACTGAAACCAACATTAGATCTGGCAACATAGGTGACTCATACGCACTCTCACACACTCATTTCCTAGTAAACAGATCCACTAATAGAGCAGATAAACAGTTCAAACCCCTCTCCCCTTCATTCGTCTCCTGCCTTCTTGTGGTGGGTAGACAGAGACAATGGCTTAGTATTATTCACGTAATTTATGAGACTATCCTCAAGAAGGTTTTGCATAATTGGCAACCTTCTTTATTGTTCCTTGTGACGCATAATTTTACAGATATATTTTTGGTTCATAATAGTTTAAATATACTTACAACTTCCTCATGCAACTCGTATGTTAACTGTGATGATGTATATATATATATATATATATATATATATATATATATATATTAAAATAAAGACATAATTAAGAAACACATCCTGTTAGAAAAAAATCTGGTATGGAAGCGATCGCGTGACAAGTCACACCAACGATCTTGGGATAATGAGATCTCTATTTTTTGTTCCCTAAGATTTTGTGTATCCCTTACAGTATTTCTTCTTCCATTTAACATCCTCCAACGTTGTTACATCGGACGATAAATAGAATGGGTAACATGGTGCTCAAATGAGCCCATTACCGAATATTTATTTTTCAGTATAATGGGAAACAACTAAGAAAACATTGTGCTGACCCTGAACGGAATTCGAACTCGGAACCTCTTGAACGTATGACAGACACGCTTCGACAGACAGATGTGAGATAGACACGCTTCGACAGACGTGAGACAGACGCTATGAAGGCGGACAGCTTTCCAATTGCCCAGATGTGCAAAATTATTCCAAAATTAAGTAATTTTCCTCAACATCACAATGAACTCTACTAAAGTACATTTTAAAGTACATTTAATAAAATCTGTTTTGTCCCACCTTGGAGTTTACCTTTATGGTACTTTTTAAACCTAAGCACTCGTTTTTATTACTGACATAATTACTCTATTCACATGAAATGAGATGTGTAGTGTTTAACGCCCGCTTTTACTACATACGGCACAGCAGGCAGTGACACAGATGATACATGAGATGAAGATGGAGCACCAGTGGAATGAGATGGCGGGGGAAACCGGAGATCTCGGAGAAAACCCGCCCCAGCGCCGTGTTGTCCAACACAAATCTCACTTTGCGGTCACCTGGGATCGAAGCCGGGCCGCCTTGGTGAGAGCCAAGCGGTCTAACCACTGAGGTCTATTCACATGCTATCCACTTTGGCGCCATAGGTATTGCTGCTGATGTGTGCTCTGTCATATTCCTTTATGCCACTAAGGGCCAATGTTTGGGTATAGCTATATCGAAGGCCTTTTTTGCCTTCAATGACTTCCCAACTGATGAACTTGTATATTCAATTGTTAAGGACCGCAATAGTATATGTTCAATCAACGAAATATTTGTTTGTCTAACAAACTTATAAATGTATAATGTGCCACTAACGTATTTGCGGTTCTATTAAGAAATTCTGGACAAAAATTCCAAGAAATGGCGGAACTATTTATACATCTTCATGATTTCGTTTAAGGACCAATCACAGCTTTCACAATGATCATGTATTTTTTTGTATATGGCATGAGTGGTGCTTATTTCCGAGAGAGTACAGAAATACCCGTCGGGCCATTCTAAGTCATTTAATTAGCAGCTCCAAGACTTTCACCAACAATATTGCTGCGTCCCGCTGTACTGAACAGTTATGAAACATATTGTTGCATTGTTCATGTGCCTGGAGTTAATTTGTTCTCACATTGTTGTATTTTGCGCACATTGTTTGAAGTATATTGTACTTCAACAGAAATGCAGCACACAACACTAATTATGCAAGATGGCTTCAAGGAAAAGTTACACGAAACTTGAAATACGGGGTAGGTCTATGAACTTCTGTTCAGTAAGGAAGCGATTATACCATACACACCCATGAAAGTTATAACAATATATAGTTAAGCTTTGATGAATATTCCCATAATGTACTGATAAGCTTATGAAAATTAGGACACCCAAGAGATACCTACTTCATGATCTAGAGCACTAAACACGAGCGGCTAAGAGTTTATAGGTGGAATGGTGGGATTTTAACCCTACAGTCGTCACAGGAGTATTACGCATACTAGTATATAGCGGTATAAAGTTTACCCTCTCACATGCCTCTGTGTATTTTCGGTAATGTTGCACAAATTGTTTCAGGTAGAAGTTCACTAACATAAAACCAGTATAATATAATATTGAAGGTATTTATGCGTATGGGTTTGTGTTCACATTTGGATGTATTACTGATTCTGATATTGCTTTTACAAAGAAAGAACATTTGCAAATCACTTTTCCATCTGCTCTTAAAGGTGGGTTGTGGCGAGCTACTCATAGTGATGACTATACCCAGGTAGATTATATAGAACTTCTGAAACTAATTTTAGAGAAATAGCTTCGTTTATGTACGCTTGTGTGATGAGTGTATGTCGGTATATAGAATGTACGTATGCGGGTGCATGTGTATGTATATATTGAGGCGGTACTTGCCGGTTAAGTACCTCGTTGAGCCCTCCCGGCACTCAACACCTCATATAATAGTATATGTGACGGGTGAGGGCTGCGGGTGGGAGGTTTACAACAGGTCGGGGGTTTATTCAGGGTATGCCTGCATGGATTCTCTCTTTCGAGTTTCAGAGAGTGGGTACGTCCTGACAGTGTATGGGTATTATCACACAGAAGATACCACGACTGTTGAATGGCAAGTTTATTTATACATGTCGCTTCCGCACTCGCCACTGTTGTGTTGGTGTTACTCGCACATTAGGCGTGAGATTTAGAATTTGCCCGTTGCTGTGCGCGTGACATGACGGTTAGTTTGAATCATAGTCGCGAGTGAACTTGTAAGTTACTAGGACGCGCCGAGTGGTGTATGTAGCTGTGTACGCGTTGTCGTTGCTGGACGTCGAGAGCATTACTTCGCACAACATAGTATTTCCGGAGAGTTATTCAACAACAGAGTTTGGTAAAATTTTAGTGATTTAATGCGTGCAATTTCTCTCACTCGCTAATAATGATGATGATGATGATGATAATGATGATGATGATAATAATAATAGTAATAATAACAACAACAACAACAATAATAATAATAATAATAATAATAATAATAATAATAATAATAATAATAATAATAATAATAATAATAATAATAATAATAATAATAATAATAATAATAATAATAATAATAATAATAATAATAATAATAATAATAATAATAATAATAATAATAATAATAATAATAATAATAATAATAATAATAATAATAATAATAATAATAATAATAATAATAATAATAATAATAATAATAATAATAATAATAATAATAATAATAATAATAATAATAATAATAATAATAATAATAATAATAATAATAATAATAATAATAATAATAATAATAATAATAATAATAATAATAATAATAATAATAATAATAATAATAATAATAATAATAATAATAATAATAATAATAATAATAATAATAATAATAATAATAATAATAATAATAATAATAATAATAATAATAATAATAATAATAATAATAATAATAATAATAATAATAATAATAATAATAATAATAATAATAATAATAATAATAATAATAATAATAATAATAATAATAATAATAATAATAATAATAATAATAATAATAATAATAATAATAATAATAATAATAATAATAATAATAATAATAATAATAATAATAATAATAATAATAATAATAATAATAATAATAATAATAATAATAATAATAATAATAATAATAATAATAATAATAATAATAATATGTCTACATTACTGTAAAGTTCAATATTTCGTGCTTTTACTATCCCTACTAAGTAAAGCACGGAAAGTATTGTATTCCATTATAAAGTTAGATAGGTATATATTTTACACAGGAAATATACATTTTAGAAAACTTTACTGGCAGGAAGAGTGGTCCGCTCTCCGCAATAATAAACTTAGATCTGTCAAAGAACTTCCGATTCTCTGGGTTACCTCCTGTCGTCATCTCGTCATGAGGAGTCGAGTTTGGCTCGGTTGCGTATTGGGCACTGCTTTTTTACTCATAGTTTTCTTTTTAAAAAGGAGCCTGCTCCACTGTGTCCACTTTGCAATGAAGCGCTGTCTGTACGACACGTGCTGCTAGAGTGTTTTCACCTAGCAGACCTTAGGACGTCTCTGCAGCTGCCCGGTCAGCTTTGCGGAAATGCTAGCGGACGATAACGCAGTAGTGGAGAAGGTTTTTAGATTCTTTTCGAGATTAGATTTTAGGATATAGCGAATAAAATTTATGGCTTTTTAGATTATATTTCTATTTTTTATAGTTTTTTTACGTGTATGTAGTTTTGTAAGTCTATTGACATATTTATAGTGTTTTAGAGGAATTTATATCTGGCTTTTGCCATGACCAGTTTGTTTTAAAAAGGGCGCTGATGACCTCTGCAGTTGAGTGCCCTTATACACATCATCATCATCATCATCATCATCATCATCATCATCATCATAGAAACCTTTAAGCTGCCGAAAAGAATTTTAGGCACAAAATATACGTTTGCATGGGTATGTGCATGTAAGTATATGTGTACATGTCTGTGGAAAGCAAAACACAAAAACGAAAAGTTCAGTCCCTTCCTGGAATGCAGCAGAAGTCTTTGAAGGAAATGCGATCATCAGAAACAATACTTTATATGGAAAACATTTCAAAAAGTTTGATTTGCTGAAAAGTGGTCACCTATAACGATTGTTTATTAATATACTAATTGTTCAAAACAGTGTATAAACATTATGAGTATGTATTAAAATATTAATTGCTTAAGGCATATTTCGACTAATAATATCTACATATGTTAGGTGTGTCCTATATGTTTTAGAAAGAACTTTGATAAGTTTTACGTAAATGGTAAACCTAAAAGGTAGAAAAATCTTACTACACAAAAACTGTAGGCAGTGCTAAAATACAAAGTTTACATAAAATAAATTGTTATGCATATAACCATCTTTCAGATACCTTGGTGTTAGTTGAAATATTGCAATAGTGTACTTTTCTAAAGAATAAGTTTTTTTATGTACCAACCATTCAAAGAGAATGGAATGGAATGGAATGTCAGGTCAGAGGTAATACGTGGGGACTATTATACTATTATCAACTATGGTTGAAAGAAGTATAACGGTTTTTAGAATATTTTGAACAAGAATGGGTAGAGGAAGTCATGTGAAGGTACCTAGAAGATTTTTCTTTATATTAATAGGTAGAACGGTGGAATCGAGTATGTAATTGTGGGGGATGTCTAAGGAAGAAGGTTTCAAATGATTAAATGCTGTGAATTATGATGAAGCCACACTCTAGAGAGTAAGAAGTATCTAGAAACAATGAGCGATTTTATATTTTGACGAGGTCCTTTGCATCTCTGTATCTTATTTGGAAAGCTTTTGCCGAGCTTGCACTTCAGCCGTAGTTGATACACAGTATAACTAAAAGCTGCTTTATTGCATTATGTTGTTACCTATTGGCCGTTAAAAATTTGGAATTTTAGGTTACAGGTTATTGCTCCCATTTTTTGTTAAATAATTAAAAAAATCACATTCCCTTATGAAGAATATGTGATTTGCAGGAATGGAAACTGTGTAATGCAGAAAAGACATAATTTCATATATTACGATGTTTACAGATATATTGCAGCAGATGTAGCAAACTCAATTAATTATTTTGCAAAATTAAAAATAATGTATAATTACGTGAATGTATGCGGTATAGAGATGGCAATTGCCTTTTTAAACATACGATAATACTGTCATTCAAAAATGAACTGAATCCAATAGCGTGAGGGAACACGCAACTCATTATGTATGTGATAATTGGACCAGATTTTCTCTGTTTGTTCAAGGCACAAAAGAAAACTACATGACGAGTACGTGTAGAGATGATAGCATGAAACGGTTACACAGAAATTATACCTTTAATGACAACTACATGGATGCAAAAATAGTGTGCCTCTTGTTGTAATTAGCATATTCTACTTGGGAATTAAGCTTCGCTAACTATTTTTATTTCCTAAATTATATAAAATGGAATACACTTTACAGTCGATATATAAAAACATTTAAAAACTAAGTCTATTAAAACTGGGCAACAAAAGGAGTAATTTTTGATCGTTTCGAGCACTTTATGAGGCAATTCTTACTAATTTTGGGTTGAGAAACACAAATATGACAATGGAAAATTTTTATTAGCTCTAGTTTCTATGATATACACAAGTACTACATGTTAACGGATTGAGAGAAAAGGATAACTTTTAATTACATACATGCTAAAAACAATGAAAGTGCATTTGATTTTTTAACTGATAACTACATGCTAAGAGTTCTAAATTGCTGGAAAAATACTTCGCATACAGTGGTGTCTGAAGAGAATCATGTGGTGGCCTATTGACTTCGTCGTCTTTTAGCTTGTCTCTTGTGATGGAGTTCCGCAGAATCCCTATACAAAGACCAACAGTAATTCGCAAGCATTACTTCATTCCAACGGCCCTGATATCTTTGTTCCATAACAGAAATGTCCTGATGGAATCTCTCTCGATGTTCATCACCAACAACTCCACAACTAGGAGGCTCGGTCAGGGTGAGTGGGTGAGTGAGTTACCTTATCGTCAAAGACGAATGTCAGGTAACTCTAAGCTCCATAGACCCCGGGCTCATTTGAGCATCATTTCACCCAATTCATTCATCGTCCTATATTACTTAACGTTGGAGGACGTAAATTACAAAAAAAAAAAAAAAAAAAAAAAAAAAAAAAAAGTCTAGGAGGGAAAATGTCTAAGTGGGAGTGGAGAAAATGGATCTTAAGGGACATGTTGCAACCAAGGTTACGGTATTTTTGGGGGAGCACTGTCACAAAATGATTGTAGTTGTTATCTCTTTATTTAAACATTTTCGTGGCATTTGTGTTTTGTTATTTTACAGGTGTGCCAACTCCCAAAGAAATCCCCCAAATTTAATATGTTCACTCTAAAAATGAAATGTTCTTTATCTTCAAAACAGGAGCTCATCTAGCACATTTATAGCGATTTTTGAATTCGGCAGATGGGAATACGTGTAAATTCACTATTTTTAAGCCCGAAACATTTTCATTGTTGCCCACTGTAATTTTTATTCAGCTGGAAAAGTTGACTATCAGCCAAGACGAGTTTGCTATCATAAACAGATACAACGTTGTATTTGAACAGCGACATTCCGAAGACCAAGAAGTTGGCTTACACAGAAAGCAGGTATGCGATGCCACAGTGGTGTGCTGTATGTACTCGTATGTACCTGATTCTATTTGCTGTCGCCACACCATTACATACTTCCTCTCTGAAGAAAGAATACAGACGGCAAAACTGTAGAACCTTACATAGAATCAGATGTGGTATTACGTCACCACTGTACGTACCCTTCAGCAATACCGGAGTGCAGCAGTAGAAGTCAAAATGCAAACACCGCTCGAAGTCATACGCTCATAAAATAGAAAACCAACGTTCAATGCCTTACAGTTCTGTAAGGAAGAGAAACATTAAGGTCGAATTATTCTGTTAGATAATGTTATAAAAAGAACAACGACAGCAACGGGGAAAAATAAACGAACTGTGCACAATATAGTGAAAGAGATTCAAAACTCATTGAGTACGGAGAAAAACTTTCAATATTTGGTAAACATGCCCACATCCAAAAACTTTCGAACTCGATTGGTTGAATAATGTGTTGTGCGCATAGCTTTTCTGGAATGGAAAACAAATATTACTACAGTACGTAAACTTCTGAATGCTATTAAAGAAAATATCCCTATTGAATGTAAAAATGACACATTCTGAAGAATACTTAAGGGCTTGGGATATCGAATGTACAAGTTTTGTTAGCCCGCTGTGCTGATGATTTGTTGGTCAAACTGTACTGTAGTACGAGGGCTGTTCAATAAAGAATGATCACAGCTTTTTATGGTCATAATTGTTCGCACTAAAATTCAATCCTATTATATTCTCTTAGCCTAATGTGAAACAAACATGCTGTAGTAGTTTCATTGTTGGTACTTCTGGTTCCCACCTGTGAGAACCAAGAAAGTTCAGACATGTTCAGTATCGCCTACCGCTGCAATGGAGGTAACATGTAGTTAAAGTTGATGTTAGAGGAAGATCCGGAGTATCTTTCAAACGTAATCACTACTGATGAAACTTGGCTACATCATTTTGATCCTGAGAGCTTAGTGTGGATATCTCCTTCATCACCAACCCCAAAAATGCAAAAGTGGTTGCTTCTGCTGGGAAAGCTATGGTCATCTTATTCTTTGATATTAATGGAATGCTTTATCAGCATGTTGTACCTGCACACACATCAGTAACTGGACAATACTACAGGGATGTCCTGAAAACATTGCAAGTCCATATCAGGTGCAGAAGACCACATTTCCATGAAGCAGGCTGGATGCTGCACCACGATATTGCGCAGCCACATATTTCCAATGTTGTTGCTGAATATCTTGCAAAAATCAACATGAAGTACATCTCTCACCCTTCCTATAGTCCGGATTTAGCCTCATGTGACAGTTTTCTATTCCCTAACTTGAGAAACGGCTTCGTGGGAGGCATTATCCATCATCAGAAGCAGTGGTGAAAGCTGCGTAGGCGATTTTGAAGGATCTCTCAAAAATGGTTTCCAGCATGTCTTTGAAGATTGGCAGAAACGCTGGGACATGTGCATCGCATTCAGGGGAGACTATTTTGAGAAGGGCCATGAAAATTATGAGGATGAGTAAAGGTACGTTGTCAAAAAAATTGTTATAATTTTTTATTGAACAGTCCTCGTATATTCCAAACTTCTCTGACTTCTTTAAACAAAGCCATGCTACACCAATGACCTCCCCAAACAGCTGCACTCATTCATTTGTTCTCCTTTGTTCTCATCAGGCACCTTTAAAATGCTACGGAAATCATCACAGATGGAATTGTGATTATGTAAACTAGCGATAAATGTTTATTAATATAATGCAAAACATTGAAGTTCTGTGTCTGTATGAGAGCATAAAAATACCTGATCATTGAGAAAAATATATGCTAAAGTATTTATGTTTTCCCATATAGATTCTGCCATCTCTTCAGGCGCACTGCAGCCTGGAGTTTTTTGAGCTAAGATAACATGAGAATGCTGCAACTAATTTATGCTGTTTATTATTTTAACATTGCTTAGCCTACTCCAGGGAAGATATGCACAAATATTTCAATAGCATTGGTACATTTTCTTTTATAAATCCAATATTAATAAATTATATCAGTTTATTAATATGAAATTATTATAATGAATACTTAACGTAAATGTTCAATAATAAATGTGTTAAATACACAACAATTTTATTTTAAGCTATATAAAATTGTTTTAAGGAATAGTTATTACCTGATAAATTTCGCATTCCTACCTGAAATATGAAGATAGTTAAGAAACAGTTATGATCTGCTATAACAATACGAATTTATCTGACAATTATCATGAATGATTCAAGAAAATTATTCCTTTTAAATGCAATGTTAGTTCTGGTAAACACATTAATATGAATTATATCTATTGCAAAATAGGATATAAATAACAATTGAGTGAAGTATTATTTAAAAATTAGTGAATTATTATTTAAAATTGATTTTAATTACATTGGATATAAGACAAAACTTTGGATAAGTGAAAGTGCAAAAGTAATTTGACAGAAGAAAATAAAATTGAATATTAATAATTATTTTAATAACAACAAAATTATTTAAACTAAGAAGAAATATTATTTTGAGTGTTAAGTAACGTTGATAAGTGATTTAATGAAAAGTTATAAAAATATTAATGAAACTAACAACGAACATAACCATAATTGTTTCTGATATGGACCAATGGTAAAATGTTGGTTTCCATAGCAACGGAAGGACCAGTAAATCGAGATTGGCTAAAGATTCCGACTGCGCTTAACCGTTGTACAAAACGGACGAGTTTGCAAAGGTTCATACGTTTCAAGAACTAACGCAGTGCATATATCATTGCAACAGATACATAAGTGTTCTTAATGTTATATTGGCGTTTTATATTATGTGGTAATTATTTGGTTAATTGTATAAAAAGTTTGTTCAGATGATTTATCTAAATTGAAATTACAATTTAAAAAAGAAAGTTTTGAAAATTTGTTTTATCTGCATTCAACTCCACCATAATCTCTCATCTGCGACCGCAACTTGAAATAGGATCTGATGCTAATACAAGAGCAGCCGAGGTAAGTTCCAGAATCCAGCTTAGTGATAATCAACGCAGAGATCATCGCATCAGAAGCCCATTTCCATCTTTAAAACCCTGTTGCACAGTACACCAGTGCAGTTCAAAAACACATAAGGAAAAAATAATATTTAATGGCATTTCTAAATTGGATGTCTAAGTCTTAAATTCTGTCTAGTCAACGCGTGTGCACTTCGATCTCAAAGGAACCTGATCCTCCCGCCCACTAATGACAGTCATAAATCTATCTCCACACTTCATAAATGGAACACTGTCGTTGAGGACCAATAGCAAACCCGATTTTCTGTAAATGACAGTCGCATGTTTACTCCACGTGGAGTCTCAGTTGCCAAAGTTCCAGCTTCCAGTTGATCTGTTTCATTACGTGCAGAAAGTCGTTATGTGTCACGATGTGGAGACCGTGGGAGGGACATGCAGTGGTAAATGCAAATGAAGTAGTAGATAACTTTCAGTCAAGTGAAAATAATCAAAGTGATGACAATAGTGTGAATAAACTGGAAAGTGTTGTTGGGCCGAGTTATGTTACTGGAGAAGCCTCAAAAAACATAGTTATAACTGGAACTATTTCTAAGGAAATTCAAGCGCTTGTTTTGAACACATAAGTGTGCTGAAAAATAATCTTGGTAAGGGGTCATACAATGAACCTGATGACAAATTCTGGGTATTTACAGAAATACAGTAAGAAAAATTGTGACGAAAGGAATACCAAGGTCACCGATCAAGTGTGAAAACAAAAGAAAACGTTTCTCTAAAGCAGATAATTTCACATTCGATTTAATTCACCGAGAAATTTATAGATTCTATGCAAAAGGGAGAGCGCCCACCTTAGAGGAATTGGTTGCACATTTGCAAGAAATTTGTGATTTTCCTTATGGGTACTGCATTTTGCGCGGCCTCCTAAAGGAGCTGGGTTTCTAATATCCCACTTTGAATAATAAAAGGTTTATTATTGAATCCAGTAGAATTGTATATATGTCAAAACTAAGGAAGTTTCGCAGCAAAGGACATAACACGAAACCTCGTACGATACCCATGACGTATTGAGAAAGGTGGCAAACTTGTAGAACGCCCTGGGATAAGGAGGGCCTGTGTTGTAAAACGATTTTAAGGGTTCGTCAAAAGAGTCGGCCGACGTGCACACGAGTTAACTAAACAGACTTTACCTACTGATTGCCGGTAGTCCATAGCGCCTGAAGACCGCGCCCTGCTAGTAGTCCAGGTTAACATTTCAGCAAGCTACTCTTCCTATTGATATTGGAAAGCAATTATCTAAAGCTATTGTTACGTCAGAGGACAGCAGGTGTAACCCTCTAATGCCTACGGCTTCTCGGACTAAGATTGAGGTACACTTCATTCTATATACCAAGATAACTAATAGCCTGCTTGTAACAATACAGTTATTACCATTTTTTAAAGTCAAATTAATTGTGTTGCTTGTTCTCACACATATCTCATTGACAGTTAAGTCATAAAAAATGGTTTGAACCCTGCATGAAACATCATTTCACTTCGCTAATATTGTAATTCATTAATTTCTTTCCCTTTCGCTACTCCTTTGTCAACTTTTATCAACAAAACGTTTACTATAACTGTCAGTGCAGAAGTAAGCCGACCATATGAGTAAACCCAACTAACGAGTGAGGGTAGAACAATAAAAGGGAACGCATTTCGTTTTGCATGGGCCAGTTGCCACACGTTATAGGTTGTACAGGAGTATGTTTCCAGATCTTTATACATGAAGCTTCAGCATTCGCTCTGCTAAGCTCATACATTTCCCCGCATTGACGTGAACATTATTTCCACGTCATACGAAAAAAGTTCATGCTTCGTCATACGTCACGGATCTATAATTGGCAGAGCAGAACAAAAGGGATTGTCAGCCGTCCCTACTGCACCACGTGTGCATCAAAATAGAGTTCCAAGAGAAAAACGGAATACATGTCGGAAAATAAGTCTAGAAAAAGCTTGATACAATAACATTTATGATTATGATGATGACGATTATTATTATTATTATTATTATTATTATTATTATTATTATTATTATTATTATTATTATTATTATTATTATTATTATTATTATTATTATTATTATTATTATTATTATTATTATTATTATTATTATTATTATTATTATTATTATTATTATTATTATTATTATTATTATTATTATTATTATTATTATTATTATTATTATTATTATTATTATTATTATTATTATTATTATTATTATTATTATTATTATTATTATTATTATTATTATTATTATTATTATTATTATTATTATTATTATTATTATTATTATTATTATTATTATTATTATTATTATTATTATTAATATTATTATTATTATTATTATTATTATTATTATTATTATTATTATTATTATTATTATTATTATTATTATTATTATTATTATTATTATTATTATTATTATTATTATTATTATTATTATTATTATTATTATTATTATTATTATTATTATTATTATTATTATTATTATTATTATTATTATTATTATTATTATTATTATTATTATTATTATTATTATTATTATTATTATTATTATTATTATTATTATTATTATTATTATTATTATTATTATTATTATTATTATTATTATTATTATTATTATTATTATTATTATTATTATTATTATTATTATTATTATTATTATTATTATTATTATGATTATTATTATCATTATCATCATCATCATCATCATTATTATCATCATCATCATCATCATCATTATTATCATCATCATCATTATTATCATCATTATTATCATCAATATTATCATCATTATTATCATCATTATTATCATCATCATTATTATCATTATTATTATTATTATTATTATTATTATTATTATTATTATTATTATTATTATTATTATTATTATTATTATTATTATTATTATTATTATTATTATTATTATTATTATTATTATTATTATTATTATTATTATTATTATTATTATTATTATTATTATTATTATTATTATTATTATTATTATTATTATTATTATTATTATTATTATTATTATTATTATTATTATTATTATTATTATTATTATTATTATTATTATTATTATTATTATTATTATTATTATTATCGTCATCATTATTATTAATTATTTCAACCTTTTTTTAGTCGCTGACACGTGGTCATATTGCGACTTGAATCATTGAATCTTCAAGCAGCTCTACAACAAATTTGGAAATATAATTAGTAAAATAAATGGATCCAACAGATCATGTACGACGCTATTCCTACGAAATAAAAATGGTGAGTGATAATAAACACATATCAGATAATTTAAGTCATACATTGCGGCCATTTCCAGTGATTCAAATTACTACCCCAAATTCCTTAAATATAAACAAAAGTTAGAAAGTGAAGCCATGAATATTGTCGTAGATCTCTCCTCCTTCACTGACCAACAGGAGTATGAGAGTGAAATAACACTAGAATAAATTTCGGTTACACTAAGTGAATGTAAATCTAAATCTTATTGACCTGATGGATTACCCCACGTCACGCGCACAGCAACGGGCAAATCCTAAGTCAGCGGAGGGGATCCGTCCCCTTCAGCTGCTGAGGTGCAGGCGCTGCGGACCCCTAGCACTCGTGGTACCTCTGACGTTACTAGAGGAACCTCGGGCCGAACTGTCGATCCCCTCCCGAAGGGGAGTTGTTGGGATTGGGTTGGACTAGAGGGGGCGGGGTGTTCCCGACACCCACGGGGAATTGGGTACCTCCGGCAAGGCTACGGCCGCCCGGAGGGGGTAGAGGGTTGCGTAATAAGTCCCAGGCACTAGCCTGCAGAGCTAGTAGAAGGTGTGCTAGATCACAAGGCGGCCCCACCGAGGTTTTCGGTAGTCTTCCCTGCGGGGTTGACGCACGTAAGTGGCGTATCCACTTCCATCCCGTCTTGACGTTGTGCTCAGGGGGAGTGGGGGCCTTTTTTAGACTCCAGGTATTGCCCTATGTAAAGAGCTTCGGAGTATCTTTCGTTTCCGAGTAGAAGGAAGGCGGGAGGGCTCAACGAGGTACTTAAGAGGCAAGTACCGTCTCAGTTACCAAAATTCTCCTAATAACCTCCGTTTGTCCTAATGACTTAAGGCTTCCACTACTAGCTTCTAATACGATGTTGCCACTTCATTTGTGTATTACTGACATTCTGTTCTTTCCAATCACTATACAGTTCCAAGAAAACCTTCCACATATTCCACAAATTTTAAGCTAGGCTGCTATATGTAATCTGACAATGTAGAACACCTTCACCGTTCTCGCTAACGTTGCCCACCAAGCGACTTCTGCGAACTGGCCGGAGATTAGCCCTCACTAATTACCATACTTAATGACACCTTACATGGTGCCAGTCTATACTCATAATTAACTGCTAAACATAAAACTCATTAACATTTAACCAATGTTCAAAATATCCATACTTAATTTTATTTTAAGTATTAAATTTTCGAACTGATCAATAATTTCTGTATATATGTTTATATAAACGAATTTATTATACATTTCCTTACAGGTACGTATAGGAGAATAAAGTAGGCTTACATGACAGTCAAATATTTTAAGAGCCGACCGAGAGCCTACTCTTCTTGCATGAGGATACGGTTTCTTATTTCAAAAAAATATAAGACTGCAAATTCAAAAGGATTAGAAACACAATTAAGATGGTTCTCCCTGAAGAAAGAATACTTCATTTAACATAGGCTGTGTTTTAACAAATTTACATATTTATTCAGAAATAATATTTTGTGTAACTCTTTTGTTTATGCAAAAGCCATTCAGAATAAGAGAACATCTGAAGACGTAACGGGAAAACTCAAGATGTAAATGAAGTAAGACATCGTTAACCGGACGTCCGTATAATCCAGATTAGTTTTAGGAGAAAAAAAAATGTTGCTTAACATGGTAAATGGAATGTTGTTTTGCAGACGATAAAACGCTATTCTCAGTAGGTAGAGAGATCGATTTCTCTTTCAGTGCCTCAATAACAAACATCTTTAAAGCATACTTGCTGATCGATGGATTAAAATAAAAAAAATTCTTTTTCCATTGGGCGAATTCATTGAGCACACCTGCTTGGGACCAGACTGGAACAGAAACTTTGATAAAATCATGGAAAAAGTTGTGGCCTGGTGTGTTTAACTTGGTGGAACAGAAGAGTGAATGAGAGAGAAAAAAGTGAGGTAATAGGTTTATAGACATTTTTAAAAATATCGATTGCTGTTTCTATGTTGCTGAAGAAGACAGTGACAACGACGGAAGTTGTCGAGCGATTACAGAGGAAGGCCTTTTTTTTTAATTTACGTCCTCCAATGTTAAGTCATATCGGACGATGAATGGGATGGATGAAATGATGCTCAAATGAGCCCAGGGACCATAGAGCTTAGAGTTACCCGACATTCGTCTTTTAGGATAAGGGAAAACCCCGGAAAAACCTTATCCATGTAACTCACCCTGACCGAGATTCGAACTCAGGATCTCTTGAACTTGAGGCAGACACGCTACCACCACGCTACCGAGGCGGGCTTTGGAAGGCTTTTTGGAACATGCAGTGTTACTGAAAATGAAAATGAAGGAAAATGAAGAGTATTCAGATTCAGTGTTGATGAGGCAGCTGTGGTTATGACACAAGCACAAGCAGTAGCAAACATAGAGAAAATGATGCTTTCAAGACTCAAGCCGAAACATTGCCAAATTAATTTCTAATGTTAAAGGGCATGCGAGACCGAGTTGCTCGCAAACGATACACTTAACTGAGACAGCAGAGGCTCACTGTCTTTTTCCCGAAAATGTGTACAGTACAAATACATAGACTGTTACAGTACATACGGTGTATGTGGTTTTTGATGAAGTTGAGCTGATAGTAATTTTTAATCTTCATTAAAATATATCAGTGACGCACATGTTTTCAATCGTTTTTCCGTCATTCTCTGGATAAACCGCATTTTGGCCACCTCGGATCACCCCTGGTCCAGTTGATCTGGGTAAACGAGATTCTACTGTACATTTCGTTTGGTATTAAAATATATTAACCCTTTGCTTCACGAATTATTTTGCTATTATGCCGCCTTGCTGTACTTGCCAAACCGGTTCTCATATCACTTTCTGCGAGCTTCAATGCAATCGATTCGAATAGCCACATTTGGCTTGGCTTTAAAATATCTTTGAAATATCCTATTATATTAAAAATTCTTAAAGACTTCTTTCTGGTGAAATTAAGAAATTTGTGAAACATTCCATGTAAAGGGTAGTGTTGTGGGGTTTTTCTTTCAGATCTTCCTATCTACATCCTTGTAGGTTACTGAATTTAAATACTTAGTTTCGTATTTACGAGATTTTCATTTTTGATTTATTCTGATTATAGACAGTCATAGAAAGCTACCTTTTTTTTAAAAAATAATTTTGTTTATATACAGCGAGTTCAGAAAAAATATATTTAACCAAGAGTCATTTCCGGGCTGGTCGTAGTACGAGTGCTCGAACTTCTCTGAGGAGACGGCCGCGCCGTGGCTCAGTGGTTAGACCGCTTGGCTCTCACCAAGGCGGCCCGGGTTCGATCCCAGACGACCGCAAAGTGAGATCTGTGATGGACAACACGGCGCTGGTACGGGTTTTCTCCGGGACCTCCGGTTTCCCCCACCATCTCATTCCATCGGTGCTCCATCTTCATCTCATGTATAATCAGTGTCACAGCCTGCGGTGCCGTATATAGTAAAAGCGGGCGTTAAACACTACACATTTCATTTCATTTCCGAGGAGACTGCGACACGCCACTGAAGATGTCCACCATAGTAGTGGACGAAACGTCTGGAAAATCCAACTCCAGCAGACCACGGCATGACAGCCCGGAAATAACTCTTGGTTATATTGACTCCGGCCGTGAGAGCCTACGCTCTCTTAAAAATATATTTATAGTAAAATCTCGGTAAGGAATTTTTGTATAGGGTAAGTACGGTTAGAGATAGTAATGCAGTTCTGTAAGAACAATTTAAAAGAAATTATATAATGATAAGCCATAGTTTTCTTTTTTAATTTACGTTCTACAATGTTAAATCATATCCGAAATAGGTGAAATGATGCTCAAATGAGCACAGGGTCCATAGAGCTAGAGTTTCCAGCACTCATGTTTCAGGATGAGGTAAAAAGCTTGAAAAATACCTTACCAAGATAACACATTATGGCCGAGATTCGAACTAGGGGCCTCTTGAAGGCCTTGGACATAAGCCATAGTGGTAGAAAAATTCATGTTTGAAATACCTTTTTCTATTGTGACTTCAAAGAGCAGCGTCAGCTTTTTGGCTTTTTTGGCTCATTCTGTTTCCTTGTACCTTACTGGGGTCACGAATAATCTACTATTAAAAAACCTTATTTATGAGTGTAATGTGAAGATTTTCCATGAATTGAAGGAAAAAGGAAACATGGGGTTATGGTAACTGAATTAATCCGCCATACATTCCTGTTCAGTTAACATGGAAAGGCCAGTCGGTAATTTACCGTGTAATCGGTCGTCTCCTGTGTCGGTGAATTAAAAAACGTGAAAGTTTAGCTAATGAGTACCTGCCAAAGCCGCACAAACACTGAAGCCTGCGTAAAGAGTAGAGAGCTACCGGAAGTTGCGGTCTGCCCCAGCGGGCAAGAACCAATCCTTGGCTACGACAAAGCCGGCTTAACTCCAGGGGAGATGGTCAGCGGCTCCATGTTAATATTTCCGGTTCCATTTGAGGCTTTGGAGGACGCCTTGAGGCTTTAATGTCCTATTAGTGTATCGTCATCGCAGATGCGAGCGTTCCCGAGATAATTCTGCCGAAATTTCCGGCGAATCTGTACGGAAACTGGGAGCTCTCTGTTCTTTATATATGATTAGCGTTAAGTTCACAGTTGGCAGTTTGCAACGAGCGAGAGTACTCGCCAATAATGTATCACAGTAGCATTCCGGAGATGCCAGGATCAATTCATGGCCAGTAAGGGAGTGCTTAGCTGGTTACTTATTCCCTTTTCATAATTTGCCTTTTGTTAGGTTACCTTCTCAGGTGTGCTGTAGCTTATGGAGATTTTTGCCACTGCCTAGCTGACGGGCGCTACAGCAATGGAACGGGTCTTCTAGCTTAGCATTGATACAGACTTCCATTCGCCTCCAGATGTCACTGCAGCTTATGTTTCTTTTACATCATCTCTTCATCCTTGGAGTTGGGTTGCCAGCCACAATGGATTTATCTAGCTCTACGTGCATGAGGTATCCCCTGGGAAATATAACTGCAATTCTAACTCACTTCACCAACAAAATGAAGGCAAACTGTATAATGGATAAGGAGGTATACTTATGCCCGATTTCACCAACAGATGTTAAAATCGACGTTAACAAATGTAACGTAACAATTGTCACAGCGCTAAAACGAATGATAAATTTCTTGCATTTCACCAACCTGTTTTCTTAAAATGTTAACAAACCTATGTTAACGCCAAGAAACGTGTAAATATCACAGTTATAGAAGGCTATGGATGATTTTTTGAATGTACTCCGATGCGCTTTTGTCTACACATATGGTGGATGAACAAAATCATAAAGCCGTGAGACAAATTTCTCATCGACGGAGAAAGAATTGTTAATTGAAATGGTGACCATGTGTAAGGATATCGTGTAAAATAAGAGGACGGATGCACTGAATGTAAAAGAGAAAGATGTCGCGGGGAAAATATTGCAAACGAATTTAATTCAAATGCATGTGACACCACTACAAGCACCAAACAACTTGTCAGTATTACGTAAATTTAAAACGAGGTGCGAAGAACAAGTGCCTTAAACGTTTCAAGACGGGAGGTGAACAATGTATTATCCACATAATTCAGTGACTTATAAAATCGCAAGGTTACTAATACTTGAAGCTAAGGCGAGATAGTCATATTCCTTTCGATGCATGTTCTAACTCAGTATTATGTCAATTTAAAACGATGAGCGAGGAAGGGCAAGTGACTTGAACGTTCAAGACGGGAGGTGGACAATGTATTATCCATATAATTCAGTGAATTATAAAATCACAAGGTTATTGATAAATGAAGCAAAGGCGAGATCGCCATATTCCTTTCGATGTATGTTCTAACCTCTCTTGCACTTCCGCAGTAATCTTCATAGCAACATGTTTCGACAGTCTATACCTCCGTAAAACAGTTTTCTTCGGATAGTTCCTCAAAATTATTTTTCCTCATAGGCCGTACGCTATTATGAATGCCATTTAGACGGTCTTAAATATAGCAAATCGACATCAACAGCCGAGTTCTGCTCGCCATCTTGACTATTTACAATTGTTAAGGACTTAACATTAGAAATTCGGCTTGTTAGTTTAACAAGAGATTTAACACGAGTGTTAGGCTAACACTTGTTGGTGAAATGCAATTTTTATTTTAACTATTGCTCAACTCGAGTTAAATCTTAACATTGGTTGGTGAAATCAGGCATTAGTGTATCAATTGAATATTTATTCGTGTGCTTTTTCAAAGTGAAATTTGCAAATTACAAGATTTCAACGCAAATGTGCCTTTTTAAACCCCACACAATTAATCAAAAATCATTTTAAAAACGGTCAGTGTATCTGAATAGCACAACTGTGAAACAAAATATTCGATAAATATTTTATTTATTATTTTTAGCGTATTCTGTTCAGCCTTGGAAAAGAGTTTATTTCACTCGTCTCCCACGAACACTGCTCCCATTGTATCACATGTGAGATTTGTAGTGGACGAAATGGCGACTGGGCGGACTTTCTCTGGGTTTTGCTTACCCCCCACTATTTATTGCACCAACTGCGTCATCATTAACTTTCCTTTTAACACATATACCTTCGTTTCATACATCTCCTCACACTCACACTCGCGACGCATCCTCCGCTACTACTCTCCACTCATGACGCCCATTGTGTGCAAATGTAGGGATTGCAGCGGTCAGGCGCCTGGCCTTGACATGAATAAGCTGTTGTGACCGGAGTATCTGCCAAAGAATTGACAATTTCGAGCAATAATTTATGAAAGAAACATTCCCGTGTTATTATTTATTTTTTAATTTACGTCCTCCAACATTTAGTCATATCGGACGATGAATGGAATGGGTGAAATGATGCTCAATGCGTCCGGAGCCCATGGAGCTTAGAGTTACCCGACATTAGTCTTTCAGGATAAGGGAAAACTCCGGAGAAAAGCTTATCCAGGTAACTCACCCTGACCGAGGTTCGAACTCGGAACCTCTTGAACGTGAGGCAGACATGCTACCATCTACGCTAACGAGGTGGGCATTCCCCTGTTAAACATATACGTATATAAATTAAAGATACCGTCCGAAAGATCATTTTCTATTTTTACCTTACTTATCAAAACTGAATGATCTAGTTCCACAATCGTACGTGGTCCATTAGTGATGATTAGGAATATTTTAGAGACTTTTTTTTAGTATTCTAGTGCACAAAAATTGATTACCCTTTAGAGCGTATTTTATCGTTTTCTGCTTTTTCCATATTTTTAAACACTCAAAAGCTCCTGGTTTACGTTTAATCAAATTTTTTAAACACCCAAATCTACAAGTATCAAAAGGTTGGAAGTGATTTTTCTTTATTGAACAAGTATTAATTAGGACATCTCATTTTGCTCTTTAAACTATTATTTTACATAGCTTGATAGGTTTTATAAAAGATAAAAGAGTAAAAAATCTGTGTTTAACATACATTTGCATTAAATATTCGTTTGGGTTGAAGTGGATACTCATATTACTAAAATGTTAAGCTTGTTTTACCAATAAAATAAACATTTTAATGCAAATCTACTGCACTACTTAGGCGCTAGGTGTTACTGATGGTGAACAGCACGTATAAATATGAGCATTATTGAAGATTATTACATGGGAAATATTCATAAAAAGCAACTATATTTTTCATTGTGCTCTAGTTGATTATTACTACAAATTTACCATTTGAGGAAAGCAATTAATTTCGTGCCAGTCAGTAAGGCGTAAGCAAAAAAAAAAAAAAAAAAAAAAAAAAAAAAAAAAAAAAAAAAAAAAAAAAAGTTAGTGTAATTATTAGTGTAAATATATCACTGTTTTCACTATTTTAACCGGTTTTTTGCCGGACATGAGGAATTTAAAGGTTACTGCAGATTGCATGCACACTCTCTTGATGGATACATATGTAAATGTGAAAGTGTTGATGAAAGTGTTCAACACTTAACATTTAGATATTTTACATTTAAAGAAATGTTTAGGCCATTGGTTTTAATTTTAAAATTATAAAAGATTTTTAATTAATAGTTCTTTTTAAGTCGAAAAGCTTCATTCCAAAATGAGATATAATCTTATTCAACATATTTCATATTGTAATACAGATCTTCAAACACAGTCGTTTAATGTATTCCAAATGATGTTGCACATCAGCCTTTGAGGATTTATTGGCCAAATTTTTTAAAACGTTATAATTATTAACATCTGCAGTTATTTTTATCTTTGTATTTATGTGTTTTTGTAACTAGAACCCTAACATACTTTCCTGGTAAAATAGGGTTACTTCTTTTGGAGAATAAATAATAATAAATAATATGAATTACTTGTTAATAATGTTTGCAAACTGTGCAAGTAAGGTTGGTGCTACTCGTTTATTAGCCTAAAAGTTATATTTCTTCTAATTTTTCGTTTCTCAAGGTTTCTCCTACGTCGCTTTCCTTCTCTATGGAACTTGAATGTTTTGAAGCACTTAACCATTAAGCTACACGACAACATGTCACTATGACATTAAATTGACGTAATAGTGGTCTGAACTATAAGTCTCGGACCTTAAAGTACTCACAGCGTAAATAAGTTGCCATTAAGGTAGGTGTCTCATGTATATGAGAACTCCTATGCGCGCTTTCACCTACAGATGTTAACCCCCCAGGGGCCTACTTCGGTAGGTACGGGTTTGGTGCACCCGGGGTCCCGAGCCAACAGTCTCTCTCGTGTGGGCTCCTCTTCGTGGTTGAGGGAGACGGTCAACAGCCCCACCCACGTGTAGGCCGTGCGTGGAGACCCGAGTCGGTGGAAAGGTGAAAAAAAAAGGTGAAAAAGGTGAACGAAATTTTTAGTAGGTTTTGATTGATTTTTTTATGTACGTGTATTTTTAATTGGTTTTGTTATACTTGTATAGTTTTTAGAAGGTTTTATATCTGGCTTTTGCCATGACTAGTTTTTTAAAGGGCGCTGATGACCGCCGTAGTTGAGCGCCCTTATATATCACCACCACCACCACCACCACCACCACCACCACCACCACCACCACCACCACCACCACCACCACCACCACCACCACCACCACCACCACCACCACCACCACCACCACCACCACCACCACCACCACCACCACCACCACCACCACCACCACCACCACCACCACCACCACCACCACCACCACCACCACCACCACCACCACCACCACCACCACCACCACCACCACCACCACCACCACCACCACCACCACCACCACCACCACCACCACCACCACCACCACCACCACCACCACCACCACCACCACCACCACCACCACCACCACCACCACCACCACCACCACCACCACCACCACCACCACCACCACCACCACCACCACCACCACCACCACCACCACCACCACCACCACCACCACCACCACCACCACCACCACCACCACCACCACCACCACCACCACCACCACCACCACCACCACCACCACCACCACCACCACCACCACCACCACCACCACCACCACCACCACCACCACCACCACCACCACAACTGCAACAGCGCTAACACTACTGCTAAATTTCTTACATTTCACCAACGTGTCTTCTGAAAATGTTAACAAACACGTGTTAACACCAAGAAACTATGGATGAGTCATATTGTTTTATGAAAGTACTGCGGTGCGATCTCGTTTTCATTTTCGTCTGCACCCGCACACAGCTGAGAAAAATGGCAGGTGAACAAAATCGTAGACAAAAGCCGTGAGACAAATTTCTCATTGATGGAGAAAGAATTTTTAATTGAATTGGTGACGAAGTGTAAAGATATCGTGGAAAATAAGAGAACGGATACAGTGAATGTAAAAGGGAAAGATATCACGTGGGAAAATCGTGGAAACGAATTTAATTCAAATGCATGTCACTACTACAAGCACCAAACAACTTCGTCAGTATTACGTACATTTAAAACGAAGTGCGAAGAAGGACGAGTGAGTTGAACGTTTCAAGATGGGAGGTGCACAATGTATTATCCACATAATTTAGTGAATTATAAAATCGCAAATTTATTAATACTTGAGCAAAGGCGAGATCGGCATATTCCTTTCGAAGCATGTTCTAACGTCTCTAATACTTCCGCAGTGACCTTTATAGCAACTTTTCTCGACAGTCTATACCTCTGTAGAAAATTTTCTTCGGATAGCTGCTTAAAATCATTTCTCCTCACAGGCCGTACTCTGTTACGAAAGTCTTTTAGACGGTCTTAAATACCTATAGCGAATCGACATCGAAAGCTGCGTTCACGCCCACCATCTTGACTATTTACAATTGTTAAGGACTTAACAACAGAAATTTGGCTTGTTAGTTTAACTAGTGATTTAACACGAGTCTTAATCTAAAACTTGTTGGTGAAAGCAAATTTTGTTTTAACGATTGCTGAACTCGTGTTAAGTCTTAACATCTATTGCTGAAATCGGGCATTAGTGGTTTACCTGGAAAAATATGCGCCATTGAAAATACTTAATATGAAACTGTCATGTTGACATGGTAGCTCGGTAGAGAACGGGAGATCTGTGATTCAAATTCCGGCTATGGCATTCAATCTTTCAGTCTGACTCTATCTAAACCTAGTCTTGTACACGGCTGATGTGAAAGTACAATTAATTTGGGAATACAAATTGTTACATTGCAGTAACTTGCATAAACGCACCATTAATAACAAGAACAAAATTATGTAACTTCATAAATGTTCAACCTGAGTATTCAGTTAGTAAACCCTGTCATAAGTACCTGCTATGTTTACACACTTTTGTTACAAACTCTTAACAAAATGAAGCAAGAATATCAATATTTTGATCTTGCATATCATTAGAGCTCGCGTTGGTAATCATTGGTCCAGTCATTTTTGTACAAACATAAAATGTGTTATGCGCCACACTCACATGCATTTCTCTTCCCTTTATCGATTTAATGGGTATACAAATCATCCTTTCTCTAATCATTTAAATAGAGAAAAACCTTTCAAAATAACCTACATTATAGGTTTCGCTATATGTTTCAGAAGTGGACGCTGTATGCTGCACAATGCAACAGCGAGAAACAACCGTAAAGCGGCAGAACTTTAAATGAATGAAAAATTCGAATCAGTAGTAACGGAAATGACTTATGCTATTGTTAAAGTTATTTAAAATAAAGAGTGTGCTTTAAAGAAATTACATTTTTAGTAAAGTACGTTTTCATCCATCGTTTAATATTTACCACTTATACAAATTTCATTCCGAAGGAGATGGACTTCACAGGCTATTCTCAGAAAATTTAAGTCAGATACTTTATTTTTCATGCAAGTGTGTTTAATGTATAGATTTTTAATTCAAAGGCGGGAGAAACATTATTAAAACAGAAAATGTTTCGAAAAGTATTCGATGTCGAGAATAGCCTCTTTTGGAGGGATCTGCTTTTTAAATCCCCGTATTGTGTCTTTGGAAATTACATAATGTTTGATATCTATCAAAGTATTTTTGAGTTGAGCTATTCACGAACAAAAATACGTACGCGTACACCTATACACATAACTTTGTTTTTCTACAAATTATTTTCTTAGATTCAAGATACCTCGAAACATATACGAAGTATTTTCACTAAAATCTGTATCGACATAGTGGATACACTGCAGTACTTTCTCTGCCTACCCTACAGGTAGTAGGAAAAGTAGAAAGCGGGCCCACAAAAATATTTAGAAAATTTGATTTTTAATTTTACGATATCCCATTTTAATCTTGACGTTCACATTATGGGGAAATGCCGTAGCAGTTTAATTGTATAATTATACAGATTGCTATCTTAGGAAGGGTGTAAATTCAAATGAGCATTAGTTTCTCGTGTTGTTTGACTCCAGCTGGCAGTGAACTCAGTTCTTGGTTGTGAAAGCGGAGCAGGCAGATGGTGTCAGTGGTGGGTCGGGGGAGGAGAGGGTCCGCGTGCTATAAGCAGGCGATTTTCTCTCACCAAAAACGATTGTGCCAGCTATTTGCGGCGCGAGAAACTGGCAACAACCCTTCCTGTAGGTAGAACGGCAGCTCGAGTTTGGCAGCATCGATTTTCCAGGCTCTACTCCCCCTTCCAACCACTCAGACACGGCCATATTCGTACCAACACCGCCGCTACCTGCCTGCCTGCCTCGCATCATATCATTCAAATGTTTTCTAAACCTTTCGGTCGGTCACTCCGCTCTACAAAATGTCATAGCAACGCTTTCATAACAAAAGGTCAACCTACATATTTTATTTTTTTGTTTTTAGTAGCTATTTGTTATTTAACAACATTAAAATGGAAATTTATCGATAAATATCAATAAATACGTGTATGTGCCATAATAGCATATTCTAGTATACTTCATTATGTAATAATTGAACTGCAGTATAGACTAATTTTGTTAGCCACTGTTTGTATCACATCTTCATAAAATTTGAACACAGTTAAATTCAATATTTTCTAAGCGATTACTAGAAAATTAATACGTGTGCTTTGTTTATGTAAATTACTGCAATTCATTTGTTTCTTGACATTAAAATCAACGGTGTTTGAAGATCTGTATTACAATATTAAAGATGTTGAATAAGATATGTCTCTTTTTGGAATGAAGATCACATCTAAATTATGGATAATTTGGAAGCATTGAAGTTGATTGATTGATTGATTTGACCATTAATGAAAGCGTTAGTACCGTTATTCGTGTATCGTACCTATTTAATGACATAATTATTAAAGCGTTAATTTGATTAAATGAATAAGATAATTTAGTAAATCATTAGAAATTTGAACTGAAATAGAAGCTATGTATAATTTCGGTGCACACAAATTATGATCCTAGTATCCCTTATTTTTATATAACTTCTACAAACTATGGTTGAATAGTTTCATGTTTAAAGGCGGGGCGTGACATGGTGGGATGCAATTTACTAGCAGGATCACTTTAGAAAGATGACCAGTGTATTGAACTTTTGAAACCAATGTACATAAATGGACATGACTGGCACCACCACAAATGTATTGGATATAAATGGTGCGTGTGGAACATTCACATTTTTTGAACTTTTGAATGAAATTCTTCACGCCCTGTATGAATAATGAAACTTTTTCATTGGGAGAAGTGCAGGTTACTTATTTTTTGTGGGTAATAGTTGTGGAAAAAATCACTTCGAAGATCGTCTGGCGGATACCTTTGAACTGTTAGGAAGTTCTGCACATTTCCGTGACTTGCTCGTCCCCGCCCTCTGCTGGCCTGTGTGATTTCCTTCTCATCTCTTTGGGCTCATCTGTGTTGGTTACATTGTCTCCCTTTCTAAAACGACAGATAAGAGAACTGTGCTCTTAGGCAGCTGAGGAAAATATTGCATTCCATCTATTTATTACCTATTACGTTATAAACAGAAATATGTTTCAAAGTACTATGATTCCAAACAAAAATGCATTAATAGTACTAAAAGGCTAATGTATGTATGTCTTTCTCACTCTCTCTATAATCCCTCTCTCTCTATCTCTTTCCATGCATGTGTGTGTCCGAGAAAAACAACTGAAATTGTATTTAAATACCAAATATTGCGTTTGGCTCAATGTTAGCCAAATTTGACAGGAAGATTTCTCAACAACATTTTCCCGCAGCAAACTGGCCTTCATATGAAAACGCTCATGACATATTGTGGCAACCCTGTATGGGTTGTCAGACCTGGCGCCACTGGCTGATCTTTGTTCATTGGTTGCGCTGGAGAGGGGGTTGGCTTCCTCTTCCGCAGACGACCAGCCGCCACCAGAGAGAGAGGATGTGTTGGTAGCAACCCTCCGGAACACAAACCTCATTGAATGTAAGTTGTCTGGAATTATTAAACCTCTTTTTAAAATGCATTTGTGAGTTTTCCTTCGCTGGACCTTCCACCTTTCACCACCATGCAGGTAAGCTAGTTATCAGTAAAATAACATGTCCACCCTACCGCGTGGTGTAACTAGTGTTTGTTGAGATGGTTTAGCTCTACCGCTACGGATTCCCCCCCAAAGCTAATAAATATTAAATCTATTCTAATGTAGGGTGTGACAATATGCTTCTTCTTAAACAGGTTTAGCCTCTTCCGGCTCCAAAGTCTTGCACCTTTCATCTTTTCCTGAGTCTTCCTAGATTTCTTCTTCCTTGGTTTGGTAATTATATAATATTTCAGCAACTCTATTGACTTCTATTCTATGTAGATGGTGCTTCCAGTTGGTTCTATATTTTATTATTGTTTTATTTAATTCTTCTACTTTTAATTGCTGTTGTATTTCATTTTGTTTTTATCTAGTGTTGTATATTCAGATATGCTTCTAAGGAACGTAACTTCTCCGGTTTGTATATTTATTTTATATTGTGCCGCCATTGAACCATATGTTATAATTGGGACAGCCATTGCTTTATACGATTTTATTATTGCATCTTTTCTTGCTTTATTATTTAGGGTTCTTTTTATTGTACCTGTTATGCAGTTAAATATGTTTCATTTTTTATGCATGTCTGTTTCCGATATGTTTTACACCCGAGGAAATTAATTGTTGACACTGAAATTTCATGACATTTTTAATTTAATATGCATTTTTAAATTCCCCCCCACCCTCTGTAGAAATACCACAGCTGAACATATACTTAAGGAGATGTTTTGACCTAAATATCCTTACTTTGTGCACGAATGTTTAGGATGGCAGAATTCTATCGAAGAGGTTCAACGTTTGAACCTCGCTCTCCTCTGTAGATTTTAAATCTCCGGACGAGATGAACACCCGAGCTGTGAAATGCTTTGCCCCTACAATCACTCCTTTCCCTTTCTTCCTATTAGGTAGGTAAACAGGCATGTTCCAAAGTGGTGGTAATTTAGAGTTTCATTGACACGTATTTTGCGACGTAATCAAATGTACACTTTTGAACTGAAGAGTTGGCTGGGAAAGCACAAATACGATAAATGACACTAGAGAATATGAATGTTGGACGTACTGACATTGCGAAATGGCTCATATTGGCATTAGGTGTAAAATCGCTGCAGAACTACTTTAATGTCCTTAGTCAAATTTTAAGCTGCCAAAAGCAGTTTTATAGAATTAGCTGTTTTTTACCTTTATTTTTTGTTATTGTAATAGTTGCTATGCACGGCTAATTTATTTTCCTTATTCTGCTGAAAACATTTAAATACTTGCTATACTGTATCCTTAAAAGTAAATGTCACAATTTATATTGAAAGTCATATGGGTTTTAGGTAGTGACGTAGTCATGATAACCCCTTAATTTGCACTTTTGGTATTCTTCCTGGTTTCTTTTTATATATTGGTATTTTAATGTGCGGCTGCAAACTAAATGCACTTAAACATAGACTACACTGAAGATGTTCATCGAAAGCTAGTGGATAGCTGGCTCTTGTTCCATTTCAATATACCATACAGCTGTTCACATTGAATAGGTAGTATCAAACATGGCCAGTAATTTTCGTGCAAAATGTTTTAGGCAACATGTCCTGAACTCCACAATAGTGCCCTGCTTTGTAGGCTTTGTGGCTGAGTGTTTAGACCACTCGGCTCACACAAAGGCGGCCCAGGTTGGATCCCAGGCGACCCCAAAGTGAGATTTTTGGCAGACACGCGGCTCTGGGCGGGTTTTATCCGGGATCTCCGGTTCCCCCACCGGTACTTCATCCTCGTCGCTGAGGATGCCGTATGTGTTATAAGCGGTCCTTAAATACTACACACTTAATTTCCAGCGTGACCCACTTTGAAATGCCTTCTTAGGGTGAAGCTCTCTATATATGCATTTTAGCAGGACACTTTAAAACTGTGTTTCACCACCTTGAAGTACAAAAATATATCTAATTATTCTCCAAGTCCCGATTAAAAATTCGTCGTTCATTCATGTTACAAAACAATTTATAAGTGACCACTGCACTGATACTACTGCCCCACGACTACAACCGCAGTTAAACAGTTCAGTTGACTGTGTCACCTGGCTATTGGAAGTAGTGGAGACGAAAGGGAGGACAAATTCACACTTATAGTGCCTTTCTTCCCACGCCTGGTACAGAGTCAAAACTCATAACTGGTTTAAGGTTCTATCACCCGTGAATCCACCACGTATTAGAATCCGTATTGTAAAACTGTAAGACGCAACTTCAAAATTAGTAGAACACTTTCATCTTTAAAGCTTCATACAGATTACATTTGTAAATATCAGGATGTTGCTTTTAATGAATGATACTTCCTTGAGGGTGTCTCGTATTTATACACGATTTCTAACATTCTCGTATATGTTTATCCAGTTATTTTTTCTGCTTGTACGCAGAAGACGTAAAACATACCCGATTTTCCTCTACGAATGAAGAATACATATTTCAGCACAATTGTTAGCAATCTGCTATTACGATAGGTTATGGTTGAGCAACCTTTTATCATTATCGTCTTCGTCGTCGTCATCATCGTCGTCGTCATCGTCATCGTCGTCGTCATCATCATCATCATTATTATTATCATCATTATTATTATTACCTTTTATTTTTAGAGAATACCATAAACTTTACACATATTTAATAATCATGAAAGGAAAAACACTGAATTATAATAAAAACATATCTTAACAAAGTATTCATTAAATCATTTCAATGAATTTTGAAGACGTGTAATATTTAATTCAATTTCTTTTGCATATATTTGTATTCACATTGTTGCTATAAGCTTAGTTTTTACAACATGTGCCCTTTAATAGTTAAAGATAATTTCTTCATAAAATTTGCGGCATAAAACATTTTCTCACAAGCCTATTTGTATCCTAATCGGTTCATAGTTATGGTTGATAACAGATTATGGTTTTATAAAACCATTCAGAATGAAACTTAATTTAAAAATTAGTTCAAATTAGGAAAAGTGCCTCCACAGTGTCTTTAAATTTAGCATAAAATTCTGAGCTGCTGCATTTCTATTTCCATTTGCAAGGATTTGGAATATTTGTGGATATCAGGACTCGGAAATTCAAAATGGAGAATCGAAAGAGGAAGATTTTAGATTAATACGCTGTTTTCAGATGTTGAGCAATCAAAATTTCTTCGCACCTATGCATTAGTATTGGCCACGCCTAGAGTAAATTGTTGTTACGAAGTTGTACCGTACGGTATGTTAATATCAGGCAAAAACAGGGGATGTAGAACATATCTTAGCCAGCTGTTCAGGTTATTCATTTTACCTTCTTTCTTGATTATCTGGCTCCAGCCTAAACGTCAGAGGGTTATGCCTTAAGTGTGCCAAAAGTTTTAATATTTGATAAAAAAATTCCATAAAATACTGTTAATCGTTGAAATTAATTTACAGACCTAGAATATTGAAAATAGGAGGTGAAATTCGATTTTTAAATCATGTTTAAAGCGGGGCCATCTAAGAGACATAAATATAACCGACACAAACAATCTAAGAAGTCAATGCTGATTCAACTACAACAATGACAAATGACGAAAGCAAAACTTCTCGCATGTCTTCAATAATGCTTGAATAAAGGTTTTGGAACGCCAATTTTGATGTGAGGACCATAGATATCCAAAATAAATCCCTTATAGCTGTTAATAAACTGTTATAATATATTTTTCGTTCTAAATATGAAATAGACCGTATAAAATCTGCATAAACAAAGATTATTAACTCATATAACTGATTAACCCCGACATATCTTTTGCGAAGCGTAACAATATCTCTCAACTACACCTTTGATAAATAAATAGATTTTAAGCTGATTGGCAATACTTAACTCATCAAATGTCAAATTTGTGAATAAATAATAGCATTATTATATTCGTTTTAAATAAATTACAATCGAATTAAGCGAATTTAGAATAAATATATTATTTTTTAAATTATTCTTACATCTGTACCAATTAATAAAACCAAATATATTGTTTTAATCATCAATTTCTGCCAATAAACATAATTAAATAAATATGAATATGATATGAATATGAATATGAATATGAATAATAGTTACCTATCACTTCTCCCTCTTTTTACAATGTTTTAAAATTTTATATAATATATGTGATAAAATATAATAATCTTTATATATAATGTATTAATAATACATATCGTATGTTGCAGAAATAATTTTACAAACTTCGGATAGAGTTTCCTCACACCAAAAGAAGGAAAAAAATTCATATGAACATATGTCCCATAATCCTTTGTTTTCACGTTAGGAGGTGTTCAACACAGTGGCACACTTATAACACACAAAAATCATAATAAACGGTCAAAATGTCCTCCTCTTGCTTCTATGCATGCCTGTACTCGTCGAAATATGGAATGTCGGACCTTTAAAAAATCTCCGATATGGTGACGAATGGCACGTCGATGAAGCGTTTTTCCATCCGGTATGGCAGCTCTTGGTCTTCGATCAGTAGTCCATGGTGCAACGGCTCCTGTCTCAGCAAGGCGACGACAAACGGTAACAAATATTAGATGACTCGGTTGTCTTCGGTCTGGAAACTCCATCTTATAGAGCCGTGCAGCCTCGCGTCCATTACCATTCATGCAACCATAAGTAAAAATCATGTCTTCCTGTTCCCGAAATGAATATACAGCTATGCTGGAAAGAAACACCTGAAGATAACTCTCTAAATGTTTACAATTGAAACGTTGAAGACAAACTGATAAAAAATGACAATCGTAAAGAAGTCTCCATAGCAACCTTTCGCCATCTACCGTATGTGGTACAATAGGTCAAAACCTTCTATGAGTGATAGGAAAATGAAGTTATGAGGTTGGACCCCGAAGGCGTTAAACTTACGCTTTCCTTGTGACAGGAATAATGCGTAAACCAACGGTTATAGGACATATGTTCATATGAACTTTTTCCTTCTTCTGGTGTGAGGAACCCATACAAGAAGTTTGTAAAATATTTCTGATATATATATATATATATATATATATATATATATATATACCAATTGTGACAATCGGTGTAAAGCTATGAAGTAGATATGAAAAAGTAGAGCTAGACTGAAAAATTCAATGCCATAGCCGGAATTTGTACCACGGATCTTCTGGTCTCCGTCCAGCAACTCTAAACCATTGAGCTACTGTGGCCAACGTACCAACATGACATTAAATTCTCCAACTGACTCGTGTTTTTCCCGGTAAACCACTAGGTGTTCTCATAAACACATGAGACAACTACCTTAATGGCGACTTACTATGCTGTAAGTACTTTAAGGCCCGGGCTCTATAGTTCGGACCACATTAGGTACAATTAATAGAAATTAGTTATTGTTCATGCACACTAGCCGTATGTAGGACGCACTGTGAAAGAGTAGAGATAGACTGAAAAATTATGTCAGTTGGAGTACTTAATGTCATGTTGGCACGTTGGCCATAGGAGCTCAATGGTTTAGAGCGGCTGGACGGAGATTAGAAGATCCGTGGTTCAAATCCCGGGTATGACACTGAATTGTTCAGTCTGGCTCTACTCTTTCATTGTGCGTCCTACACACGGCTAGTGTGAAAGAACAATTAGTTTCCACTATGAAGTAGGTATGTTGCAGCGCCGCATGTGGCGAGCTACAACAATTGAGACAGCGCAGAAGCTTTCTTCATGTTCAAATATATATTTATGTCTATCAATTTTCCTACCGGTAGGTTGAACGGTATAGAAGTTGGTATGATGTAGCGCAACCTTGTGGTGAGTTACAACAATAGGTATAGCAAGTAAGCCTTCTGGAGAAGAAAGATACACTCACGAATTTTCAAAACGATCGGTTGAATAGTTTTTGAATTAGGTAACTTTATATATACAAACATCCATTTCTACATATTTAGATGGTTTGAGATGTGTAAATGTTTTCTGAAGCGATCAGACACAACTCAGCAATAGTAGTGCAATTATAGCTCTTGTCTTGCCATATAAACATATTACTTCGCCAAACATTTAAAGGCGGTTGGTCGGCGGCGCGTGCAAGCTAGCAATACCGCTCCCCCAAGTTAGTCGTGTAGCACAGAGGATAGCTTTACCTCTGGATATCTGTCATGCCAGAACTGCGTTCCCCGACATTATTGTTTCAGGATGTGCGTGCGCTCCAACCTTTTGCAAAGCAAATATCGATTCTGCAGGAGTTGGCTACACTGTTTCGATTCGATACATAGCGCTTCATAGGTACACCCACAAAAGTAACAAAACACGCGCGATTTAGAGCCGGTCTACAACGCACTGTCTCCGGAAATTACTTGTAAAGCATCCAACAAGCAGATTTAGAAACAGCCGTTAGTCAGTTTAGTAGTATCCGTTCTGTTACAGTAGAGAAACAATATTTTTCTTCAAAACAGACCTCTTCAGCTCGCATCTTCCCTTTCTGTTTAGCTTTAAAACCAGTTGTCAAAGATTACTTCTTTTGACAACAGTAATTTTTTATTTACTTCCCGCTCATGCCGTGATGTTAGCAAAATGAAATATTTATTAGGGACTTCCGAACCTCACTGTAACTGTCTACCGGCTACCCTGTGGCCTCCTGCGGTTTATTCATTTCAGCGGAGCGATGAGATATAATAACAATGGATTTGTGTGAAGACCGCATTGCACGAGGTGTCCTCCTCCTTTGTCTGCCCCTTATGTTTTTGCATAGCTATGAATTACTATAGAAGTAGCATTTCATAATGATTAATATGTTATTATTAATCTTTTGAACACTATTTTATAAAGGCGCTTATCCATGGTGACACCGGAATTATTTACGAAGATGCCGGCCCTCGTAACCATGGTCACTAAAGCGTTGTCTCTAGTATTCCACCGCGAAGACGGTCGCGGGTTCGAGTCCCGCCTTGGACATGGGTGTTTATGTGTATAGTGAATATTTGTAAAGTTAGGAAAATAGATAAGAAAATAAACGGAAACAATGAAAAATCGGTTAAATTAGAAAAAGAGAAAAATATATATCTATTTATAGATATATATGTTTAAAAAATTAAAAAAGTAGGTCTTACGGAAATTTCATCTCGACATAAAATAAGAAAGCTCCAAACAAACCTGGAAAGCAATTATAGCTTGCCTGTGTAGCGCAGAAAGTAGCGTGTCTACCTCACGTTCAAGAGGTCCTGAGCTTGAATCTCGGCCAGGGTGAGCTATCTAGATAAGTCCGGGTCTCATTTGAGCATCATTTCGTCCGATATGACCGATATGAACTACGAAATAACGTCATATAACTATGACGTTAATTAAACAAAATCAATAATGGTCGGAGGAGGCAGGATCTGCAGAGACCTGGGTACACAAATCTTAAAATTAAAAAAAAAAATTCTTAGAACTTTTTAAGTTTAGTAAGATGTATACAGGCACGTTGGTGAGATTTATTATTGTAGATGAGGCTAAGTCCTAAGACAGCGGGCACTTTCCCTCGTATGTTACGATCTTTACACAAGTGGCCGGTGATAAGCAGACCGATACGCCTCATACGGTGACGGGGTATTACATACGCACACACAGTGGTCGTCGGGTTGGGGGGATCTTTCACTTAGCATTACAGTGATTTCTGGCAACCTACGCTTGTCATTGTCGTTTTATAAACAGTTGCTATAAACGCGGAGGCTGAAGTATGAACGCACAAGGCTACTTCCCGTCCTTTTAATAATCAATGTCTTAAAAAATTTGCTAGGAAATACCTTACAGTGAATCAAAGAAATGGTTGTAATGATGACCAAATATTAGCGATAAGAATGACCTTTGTCCCTGCACGCCGATTGGCAGTACTATATGCTCAAGATTTCTTGAGCGCTGGATTTACGGTGTAGTGCGGGCAGAGGGGAACAAAAGAGAGCTAACACGCTTTTGTTTCTGCAGTGTGGTCAACCTAGAAAAACACAATTCAGCCAAATAGCGTGTAAGATAAGCGAAGATATGTGCTGAAGGTATGAGATGTGGCAAAAAACAATTGAACCTCGTCCGATATGCTATACGTTTATATATTTACTATTTTAAAACACATAAAAGTACTAAACAAATATTATGACAGCTATAAACACTCACTCGCTTTGTGATTCTTCGATTTCTAAGTCTACTGCGCCACTTTCATCGCTTGTATCCTCTAATGTGTTAATAATTTCATTAATTTCATTTTCTGTGACACCATCATTTCTCCAATATTGCATTTCCAGCTCTTGGACCTTCTTAGCGTATCCTTCCCGATCCGTCGCTTCTATAGCAAGTTTCCGCAGATTTGTAGTTCTCGTTAACATTGCGTACTTTGTAAACATTCTTTATTTTTGCCCACGCCAGCTCAATTGCATTCAGATCACAGTTATACGGAAGTAGACGAAAAATAGTGTGTCACCTTTCGAGAGCCATAACAATGACAACATAGTCTTGCTTTTAGATTTGTTGTAAACTGGTTAGCTAATAATTAACTTCAAAATTGCTCAAAAAGAAATGGCGTACGTGTGAAAGCTTAGCATATTAGCCACTAGAAGTCACATGTGTAGCGCATTTCCTGTTTCACAGTTGTCATCTGTGTTTACGGAAATAGGCGACACCTACCGAATGAGGACTTGGGACCCGATCGCTCAAGAATACTTGCGCATATAGTAAGTGCCACCTGCAATGAAAACGCGGAACTAATAATGTCCGTCAGACTGTGAAATTTAGCCAATTCTTTCCTCAAGCAAATGTCGGATGACCGTAAAAATTTACAAATACAATACCGAACAACAATACAATTTAAGGTTATCTCCTAAATCCTTTTGAATTAAATCCACCATACTTTTTTCTGACTAGAGGTTATCTTCACTAAGCAGAACGAGTTAAACCCATTAAAGACGATTTCTTCGTTCTCATCTGCAGAAGAATTTATTCTTTTATGTTGAAATCTTACGCGGCCAACAGTGTTATTTCCTTTTTCTCGTTCCATGTAATTTACCTTTACATTGTGCACTACCAGTGCAGACAAATGACGACGTAATAAACCATTTACTTTATTCCCATTAGTAAAACGAAGGAAATATCACAGACTTTTTGTTTTCGCAGCAGAAGCAAAATGTTCTTTTAATCAACTCTTGTAGTGTTAGTGACATTAAAATAATTAAGTTAATGTTAATTATGAACAAGCGGAAATAGCAAATGTGATATACAAACACAGCTTTATGCCAACTTCTATTCAGCACACTTCTACACTTGTTGATACGTGGCTTACTAGTCTTAATGTGAGCATTATTGGTACTACTGATAGACATGTGCTGCCAACGACAGGCGTACAGTGACTAACCAACTCGGATTAATCATATTGTGACTATGTGGGTTCACAGAATTTAAAGTCCAATTTGCGGAAATTCAAAATGTACTTTATTTCCGTAGAAACACACTATTTGTACACCCTTGGCAGCAAGATGACGTAACTTGAACCCAAACAATCTCTCGTCACTTCTGCACACATAAATAAACAATAAAGCTCACTTTCAAATCACAGCCGCCCACGCACAGTTATCAGTTCTGAATACGATTCTCCAAACAACTAACCCCGGCTTCCTCTTCATACCTCTACTCATATTTATATATGAGGCGGCACTAGAACCTTCCGGTTATCCATTTTTATCTGTATAGGCAAGCTTTTTATCTCAGCGCTGCACCTTCTCATTATCTATCTTTATTTGTTTCGGCAAGCTCTTTTATCTCTGCGCTGCACCTTCCAGTTATCTATATTTATCTGTTTCGGCAAGATTTTAATCTCAGCGCTGCACCCTCCATTTATCTATATTTATCTGTTTCGGCAAGCCTTTTATCTCTGCGTTGAACCTTCCAGTTATCTATCTTTATCCATTTCGGCAAGCTTTATATCGCAGCACTGCAACTTCCAGTTATCTATCCTTATCCAGTTCGGCAAGCTTTTTATCTCAGCGCTGCAACTTCCAGTTATCTATCTTTATCTGTTTCGGCAACCTTTTTATCTTAGCGCTGCACCTTCCAGTTATCTATCTTTATCCATTTCGGCAAGCTTTATATCGCAGCACTGCAACTTCCAGTTATCTATCCTTATCCATTTCGGCAAGCTTTATATCGCAGCGCTGCAACTTCCAGTTATCTATCTTTATCTGTTTCGGCAAGCTTTTTATCTTAGCGCTGCACCTTCCAGTTTTCTATCTTTATCTGTTTCGGCAACCTTTTTATCTTAGCGCTGCACCTTCCAGTTATCTATCTTTATCCATTTCGGCAAGCTTTATATCGCAGCACTGCAACTTCCAGTTATCTATCCTTATCCAGTTCGGCAAGCTTTTTATCTCAGCGCTGCAACTTCCAGTTATCTATCTTTATCTGTTTCGGCAAGCTTTTTATCTTAGCGCTGCACCTTCCAGTTATCTGTCTTTATCTGTTTCGGCAAGCTTTTTATCTCAGCGCTGCACCTTCCAGTTCTCTATGTTTATCTGTTTCGGCAAGCTTTTTATCTCAGCGCTGCACCTTCCAGTTATCTACCTTTATCTGTTTCGGCAAGCTTTTTATCTCAGCGCTGCACCTTCCAGTTATCTACCTTTATCTGTTTCGGCAAGCTTTTTTATCTCCTCGCTGCACCTTCCAGTTATCTATCTCTATCTGTTACGGCAAGCTCTTTTTATCTCAGCGCTGCACCTTCCAGTTATCTACCTTTATCTGTTTCGGCAAGTTTTTTATTTTAGCGCTGCACCTTCCAGTTATCTACCTTTATCTGTTTCGGCAAGCTTTTTTATCTCCGCGCTGCACCTTCCAGTTATCTATCTTTATCTGTTTCGGCAAGCTTTTTACCTCCGCGCTGCGCCTTACAGTTATCTACCTTTATCTGTTTCGGCAAGCTTTTTATCTCCGCGCTGCGCCTTCCAGTTATCTACCTTTATCTGTTTCGGCAAGCTTTCTGTCTCCACGCTGCACCTTTCAGTTATTTATCCTTATCTGTTTCGGCAAGCTTTTTATCTCAGCGCTACACCTTCCAGTTATCTATCTTTATCTGTTTCAGCAAGCTTTTTATCTCCGCGTTGCGCCTTCCAGTTATCTACCTTTATCTGTTTCGGCAAGCTTTTTATCTCCGCACTGCCCCTTCCAGTTATCTACCTTTATCCATTTCGGCAAGCTTTTTATCTCAGCGCTGACCCTTCCAGTTATCTACCTTTATCTGTTTCGGCAAGCTTTTTATCTCCGCGCTGCGACTTCCAGTTATCTATCTTTATCTGTTTCGGCAAGCTTTTTATCTCAGCGCTGCGACTTCCAGTTATCTACCTTTATCTGTTTCGGCAAGCTTTTTATCTCCGCGCTGCGACTTCCAGTTATCTATCTTTATCTGTTTCGGCAAGCTTTTTATCTCCGCGTTGCACCTTCCAGTTATCTATCTTTATCTGTTTCGGTAAGCTCTTTATCTCAGCGCTGTACCTTCCAGTTATCTATCTTTATCTGTTTCGGCAAGCTTTTTATCTCAGCGCTGCACCTTCCAGTTATCTATCTTTATCTTTTTGGGCAAGCTTTTTATCTCAGCGCTGCACCTTCCAGTTATCTATCTTTATCCATTTCGGAAAGCTTTTTATCTTAGCGCTGCACCTTCCAGTTATCCATCTTATTTGTTTCGGCAAGCTTTTTATCTCCGCGCTATCTGTCCCTGTGTGCACACCGGCCGCAACAATGCTCGTGAAAATATCCTATCGCCGCACCACTCCCTGCTCAAACTCAGAGTCATAATAGTGACTTGTATGTCTTCACCTTTTTAGACTTTCTGTTGACAGGCAAGTTATGGGTCTTGAACAATAGTAAGCACTGCCGCTTTAGTAGTATAAAAGCAGTGATAATCGCATTCCTCTTTTAAAGGCAGTGCTATGTCACTACCCCCGGAGTCACCTCTCGTCATAAACAATGAAGAACTGATACGTCAGAAATGATATGGTTTCGTGCTTCAGCGGCTATAATTTCTCCTGCTGAGATTCAGAAGTTGTTAATACTCAAACAATCGGTACTCACTTCAAATATATTATTAACCTCAGTTAAATTTATCAGTCAGCATAACTTGTGTGTCTTAGCTTCCCACTCACCTATAAATGCCTCGAGAGAAATATACCACGTAACCCAACTGCTCCTTGTTCACGTAAGCAAAAATACGAACGGGACAGTTCCAGTTAAACGCACATAAAGGCGCGAGCTGACTTGGTTCTCCACCTAGTGACAAGGAGCAGTTCCCAAGTATGAACTAGCCTGTGTAGTTTGCACACTCCACTTCCGTCTAGAATTTGCCGTAGCATCTTGCAACTGTTTTAACGCAGGTAACGGCAGTTGTGAATGAAGCAGTTGACAGAAGATTAATCGAGAAGTTGGATATTGGAAGCATCATCAACAGTGACGCAGGGGAAGTCGTCTATCAGAATATAGATAATTTTTATATATAAGTTACCATAGGAATAGCTGTAATCCGCATTCTACGTTAGTATCCAACAATCATGTGACATGTTACTTAAAAAGAATATTATTTTATTTCAAACAGAAAGGATTCACATCACAGACAGATAGCTAACAGCAATGAAACTGCACTCGATTATTTTAATTACAGTTCAGGGCAGTTAATTTATAAATGTCAAAACCGTTTCTCCCGTCACAAAAACGTATTTTTTTACAAGACCATGAAGGGCGGACATCACATGCAGGCTATTTTTTGTAACCCCGAATTCTGGTTTTGATTTTTTTAAAGGAAATCTTAGCGAGTACTACTATTGATATTAACTCCAATAACGCTGACGTATCAAAAACAGATTTTGTTACTGATTTAAAAATAAGTGTATTTGCTGTCAAGTACAGTGCAGAAGTCTTGGGTTTTCATTTTACATGAAACAATACGGGTGAATGCAGGTTTACAAATCGTCGAGTGTGAACTGATACCTTGTGTTCTAGCTATTTATTCTTATACTCTATTTACTTGATGTATGATTTACTGATAAATTAAGAATATAAATCCACATAAGCTCTGAACTGAGTTACTAAATGCAGAAGAAACAAATGCATCATTCATAGACAAAAGGATCAAAGTTACTCTTTACTTTCGTAGTATTTGAATAACTACTGTTTTGACTACATCAATGCCATCTTTAACATGAAACATGAAACAATACGGGTGAATGCAGGTTTACAAATCGTCGAGTGTGAACTGATACCTTGTGTTCTAGCTATTTATTCTTATACTCTATTTACTTGATGTATGATTTACTGATAAATTAAGAATATAAATCCACATAAGCTCTGAACTGAGTTACTAAATGCAGAAGAAACAAATGCATCATTCATAGACAAAAGGATCAAAGTTACTCTTTACTTTCGTAGTATTTGAATAACTACTGTTTTGACTACATCAATGCCATCTTTAACATGTAAAGTCATTTTGGTGGCTTTGCTCATTGACCAATTAGTCTTCAGCACTCATGTTGATCCACTTCACTACTGTGTGAATCTTTGGGTTTGTTACCATCAGTTTTCATTTGAGAAAACTAAATTTACACATGCATTTACACAATCAGTATTACTTCCAGTGTTCAGGAGGATAGAAATTAAACCTGCTTAAAGATGTCTCCTTCACACAGGAATGAAAACAGCAATTTTTGGAAGCGACAGCTGGTACACTAAGTGCGAGTTTTATGATCAAAATACATTGCATATGCATACATGTATTTCTTTGAGATACATGAGGAATATAGTAGGCGACAGTAAAATGTTTAAAAACAGTGCTGCTATGAAAATACTTTGAAATGGCTGACTATTTACATGTCCACTAAAAGGTGACTTGCCATTTGAAAAACAATTTAAGTAGTTGAAGACTCAAAACAAGGAGATGCCACGGAAATGCCTAAAACAATAATACCTTTTAATTCAATTAAATTATATGTTAGCGGTATCTACATTTTTCGTACAGTACATTCAGAACAAGGAGAGCATTACGCAGCATCCGCTGAAAACTGAAACCAAATATTTTACGTTATGATAAGTCTGACCACCTTCTTAATGGCGTTTCTCTAGTGTTTATTCATTTAATGCTATTCATTGTCTTATACAACATATTACCATGTTTTTAAAAAACTCCCCTACAAAAAGGCCTAATAATGAAAATATTTTAATTAAACCAATAAAAGTACTAAATGTTAATCTTGTTCTAACATCCAAGCATGATGACCCGGCTTTGGACCTGCAGTTTTTCTGCACAATAGCTACGTACGCACGTTGCATCACTCTAACATCTCCCTCTCAAACACGCTGGCTATCCACAAACTCAGTAACGATACTGATGCCTCTCATCTCACTACTTGCTTGTAAACAAGATATTAATATAAGATAATCTAAAATCATGTCTGAAGCCTAATGATAGCACATTCCACTGCGGGAACTGCTAGATAGAGAAAGCAAGCGAAACCATCGATCTGGCAGCCGTCTAGCTCCATGGTGCACATTCAGCACCTTGAGGAGTAATCCGCACTAGGTATGTGTCTGATATCGCCTAAAATCACTTTTGTTAGATGTGTAGCAAATGGTAGGAAAGGTAAATTATGTAAAAGAAATCTCATATTAGAAAAAACACCTGGAGGATAATGGACTCTTTCAGGATAAACAATCCTTAGCATAGATAGAACCAACATGAAAAATTCAATGTCATGACCGGGATTTGAACCACGGATCTCCTAGTTTCGGTCCAGTCGCTCTAACCATTGAGCTACCGTGGCCAACGTGCCGCCCTGACATTAAATTCTCCATTTGACTTGTGTATTTTCCCGGTAGACCACTAGGGGCTCTCGCATTCCAGAGACACCGTTTGTGGTGACTTACTATCGTAAGTACTTGAGTCCCTACTTCATCATTTAACTCTTATTATTTTAGTTAATTGATGGAAATTAATCATTTCCCCACACTAGCAGTATAGGCTAAGGTTTTTGATAGCTAGATTCAACATGAAAAATTCAATGCCATGGCTGGGATTTGAACCACGGATCTCCTTGTTTCCATCCAGTCGCTCTAACCATTGAGCTACCATGGCCAACGTGCCGTCCTGACATTAAATTCTCTATTTGACTCGTGTATTTCCCCGGTAGACCACTGGGAGCTCTCGCATTAGCCTATATATGGCTAGTGTGGAGAAATGATTAATTTCCATCAATTAACTAAAATAATAAGAGTTAAATAAACGATGAAGCCTGGAACTCAAGTACTTACAATAGTAATTCGCCACAAATAGCGTATCTCGGTTGCGAGAGCCCCTAGTGGTCTACCGGACCGTGCCGTGGCTCAGTGGTTAGACCGCTTGGCTCTCACCAAGGCGGCCCGGGTTCGATCCCAGGCGACCGCAAAGTGAGATTTGTGGTGGACAACATGACGCTGGGGTGGGTTTTCTCCGGGATCTCCGGTTTCCCCCGCCATCTCATTCCACCGTTGCTCCATCTTCATCTCATGTATCATCAGTGTCATCGCCTGCGGTGCCATATGTGGTAAAAGCGGGCGTTAAACACTACACATTTCATTTCATTTACCGGGAAAATTCACGAGTCAAATGGAGAATTTAATGTCAGGACGGCACGTTGGCCATGGTAGCTCAATGGTTAGAGCGACTGGATGGAAACCAGGAGATCCGTGGTTCAAATGCCGGCCATGGCATTGAGTTTTTCATGTTGACTCTATCTATCAAAAACCTTAGCTTAAATACGGCTAGTGTGGAGAAATGATTAATTTCCATCAATTAACTAAAATCCTTAGCATAGTTTCCTTCAAAGGAGCACAAAAGCCGGTTTTACCATGTCGTACATTTATGCCACGTAAAACAACTCAAGCATTTTGAGAGGCATCTGAGCAAAATAAAGTGGTTAAAGAGCCTCCATAAATTTAAACTATACCGATATATGTCTATTACTCACGCACTATATGTCTATTAGCTCTCAATTTGAAGCTTCATTACACACTATGGTGCAGATTTATCTTCAATGACTTTGCTGAACCAGGATAACACCATGATTTGACAAAGATATAACTCAGGGATGCCAGCTTATGACCGAGGTGACGTGTCTTACTTTGTAGCTCTTCCAGCAAAATGTATTGTGGGCAGTCACACTTTAAGGCAACACAGTACTGAGTGAGTAGAAGCTCCTTAGAACGTAGGTAAAGCGAAGAATAAAATGAGGAATTTCTTAAACCTCATGTTCCTTCACCCGGGATGTTCTGAACAATAGCAATTGGTACTCAATGGAGAGCTAATAAGGTGATATTCTTGTCTTTTATCTCCTTCTACATATCGTTCTTCATTATGCTGCTGATCATATACTTCATATTTTACCACATGCCAGGCATTAATATATAACTGTGCAAAACATGTATACTTGTATACATATGTAGATATATAGAGGATATTTGCCTGGACAATAGGATATCTACGACGACTTCATTTCCTCCATTTCTCTTTCATTATATTTACTTCTAATTTGTCAGGCCTGGCTGTTAGGTTTCTTAACGTGCTGCGGTACATGCAAATGACACAGAATTATTACTACTTGTGGATACTAGAGTGTTATCTGTTCGTAAGTTATTCATCGCAATCTCTGGATAACTCCACTGCAGGGCTTCCCGCGTCGCTTATCCTCCTACGGGCTGTAGTCTTTTTTGATGATGTCACTGCATCCCTGTTGTAGTTGAAATAGATTTCAAGTAAACTGCAGAATACTAGGTGTCCTCCCTACACCGTATGCTCTATACTCTATAGTTATCTTCCAAGATAAAGGAATCAAATCGTTACGCTATATCTTCTATGAAATCTTCAACTATCCCTGTATAAGTACATACGATATACAATTACATTAAGGGCAGATATATTTCTGCGTCAAAATAATTTCCGTTCCCTCATATAGCCTGCAGGATCTGGAGCTCCAACTTCAGGAATATTTTGTGTTCGAAGTAGGTCATCGAATACATTGTCAGTTTCAACAGATAACTGCAATATCACAAATGTAAATTAACATTTCATGCTCTAACAATGACAGTTAATGAGAAAACTCCATCCAATGGTCTGAAGATAAAGTATTCTAAACTCCTAAAACTTTTAATTGTCAGCCACGATCTGTAGAGTTTAGTCGCTCCAGCCGATTCCTCTTCTTTTTATCCTTTGCCGCTCTCATATCCGTAATTATATATACATCTTTCTCCTCAGACACTTTATATTTTGTTATTCGTATTGTTTAATAATTTGTATTTTATAATAATTTTAAGGAGTAATGAAAGAAATTAAACCCCTTTTTCTCAGATTAATCTACTGAACACCGTTTTCTAATACTTTCTTATAAAACAGTAAGGAAAGAAAGATTTGTATATTTCAGCGTATAATAGGCCTAAATAAATTTAATAGTGAGACATCCTTGTTCTTTTATCGGTTCTATTAGCTTTTAGACGTCAAGGATCATTTACCTATCAGGATGTTATATGTCTGTTATATTCATACACGCATACTGTGACTTTGTGGGTTCGTGAAGTGAAAAGTCCAATTACACAAATTCAACAATGTTCTTTATTTCCACCGACTTACAGTTGAACACTTGCCGATTACACAGAATTACGTAATGCACACAATTACAATTCACCAGTTCGTCCGTTGCAGTTCCACTATACGCTCACAATTACGTAAATTCTTCCGTTGCACGCACACAGTCTTCTCGTCCGTTCACTAACACGGCGCTACTTCGCTGCTTGCCAAGCACTGACTTTCCTCCAGCCCGACGTGTTGCTTATATAGGGTCAGCTGGCCAATCTAGAAGGTACTGGATTAGATGAAATATCCCGTAAGTTCGAGAACTCAGGTGGAACGGAAAGAGACGACACAGTGATGTTTTTCCAGCCAACCCTCGTCACCGCTATAAGACAAATGAGGGGGCGTGGCGAACGCCTACCGTCTCCTGCTGCTGCCGTTCGGTTCTATAGGAAGTTCCGACGTTCGGGTGACAATACGCACGCATACATCTACACCTTTACGTTATATTCCAGTGTCTAAGGAGGATGGAGACATTCCTCGATGGAACAGCTAGTTTCCTGTTTTACAGCTTGGAATCGAACCTAGAACTTCTGCATTTGGATGTTGGTATGCCAACTACTTTAAGCTTTAAAATCAAGGTTATTAGCGATACCTATGTTACTGCTGCCGACCTCCGCAGTGGTATACAATCAGGTGGAAAAAGAATGACAGAAAGGAAAAAGAAAAGAAGGATGGAAGAAAGAACGAAAATGAAGGAAGGAATAAACATCGCAGATTCCGTAAATGACCATATTTAAGAACGTACTGGAATTATATAAAATATGTCTGCATTGAGATAGGTAGCTAGGTAGGTGGGTAGGTTGGTATATGCGCAAGTTAAATATGTGAATTATTTTTTTTTTTTTTTTGTAATTTACCTCCTCCAACGTTGTCATATCGGAGGATGAATGTAATGGTGAAATGATACTCAAATGTATCCGGGACCCATGGAACTTAGAGTTACCCGACATTCGTCTTTTAGGATAAGCGAAAACCCCGGAAAAAACATTTTCTAGGTAACTCACCCTGACCGAGATTCGAACTCGGGACCTCTTGAACGTGAGGCAGACACGCTACCATTAAGGGCAAGGGCCTCCTACTAGAGGGGAGCTCATTAAGTGTCCCTCACGCGGTGAGCTATGCCACGTAGAGTACTTATTTGTCATGTTAGTGTGACATGTCTAGAAATGTGATCCTGTGAACGATCACTTACTTGTCTATTGTAAACATTTACTGCACCACAACAATTTTCACTGCACTTGGATTGTTCCTGCCTGGATTTACCTGTCTATTGTAAACATTTACTGCACCACAACAACTTTCACTGCACTTGAACTGTTCCTGCCATTCACCATGTACTTCTGGTTTTGGCAATGGTGGACCAGTGGCTGCCTGCTATCTTCTTGAAGAAATTGGCTCATTTGCGTCTTGGCCTACCTCTGTATTTTCTATCTATGTATGGGTCCCCACATCGTGGTTTGCTACGTCCATCTGCCATCACGAAGTCCGGCCAGATGACTGCCCCAGATCTATTTACTCCTATCGACTTAGTAATGTTGTTTGACGCTGACCCTTTAAGAAGGGACTCATTGGAAACTTTTTAAGTTATATTACTTTAATTAAGTCACAGGAACACATGTTGTAACTCTCTTCTCTTTTTCTCTGAAAATCTGAAGATATTTTAGGTTCTTCAAAAACTTAAATCACACATGTTGACAACCGTGTAGAGTTTGCTGATCTAAAACCAAAATTTAACATTAAACTTGTATACCTTTTGCAATTGATACTACTATAATGTAATAAACCAAACTATTTTCTGATTTTAATCACTAAATTCAGCATTGCTAGATATTTATTGGTCACTGAAGGATTTCTTTCTATTTTACACTGCCCAGTGTAGGTCAATACCAAGTCATTTACTTGTTATTTCGCCAAAACATTAACATCATCCTTTCATCGCGCCTGTGTGGATTCAGAGACGTAGGGTAATATAAAACTGTTCAAAGGAGAGAAATGCTTTTTTACCTCTGAAGCCGGTTCATTTATGTGACTTTGCTGTACCTATTTGCAGTGTTGTTTAATACTAAGGCCACATTAAGGCTTGCAACAGGTTATTGAGTTGAAAATGGGATGATGAGGTTTGTTGTCATGTTTTATTTCACACGTTTATGAAGATCTTATAGCTTAATAGCTTAGTTCCTGTAGGCTCCTCAGCAGCATCCCTGAAGCAAGAGATCTTACCTCTGGGCGTGGTCTCAAGTCAGAGGAAAAATTATTACTAATTTTAGAATAAACAAATAATTCTATTCTTTTAAAAGTTGTATATTTAATTCTTCCGAAAATTTACCAAATTTTGATACAAATTTAAACAATGTGAAATGCTGTCCTTTAACAAACGGTGATTGATGTATAGATGAACTATTCCCCTGTTACACTCACGCTAATTAATACATCTTAGATACAAACACACACACACACACACTCACACACACACATACACACACACACACACACACACACACACACACACACACACACACACACACACAAAATGTTTCTGCACACACTCAGACTCAAATGCCGTCTTACTCCTACCGAGTTCTGATACAGAACGCTAATTTCAGTTAATCTCCTGCTCCCTTCTTTCTACGTTGCTATAGCAACCAAATAATTTTTCTTTTACTGGTTCACGTCACCACATTACGTAATCATATTCTTACAATTACCAATGACGACAATATTTCATAACATTTCACTCACATTACATCATCTCGTGACCAACCTAATTTTACACTTTCATTTCCGTACAGATTAATCTTTCCATAACAATTCCAAATCAATTTTTAAAATTTAGAAACATAAAATAAGCGTCATAGGCTGATCCAGAAACAGAATTCCAGTATACCTTTCGATTGTAGTACAGTTAAGAAGTAGATAATGGTACCAATGTTATATGCTCCCCTTCATCCGATATATGTTAACAGTACTCGGAGGAGCTTTACATATTCGCTGAACGTAGTAAATAAATTATTTTCCTCATTGAAGTCCATCAAGCACAAAGCGCCGGACATTCCATGAAATTCCTCTCGACTGTAAATTACAGTCAGTTCTCTACAAATTTTTGTTCCAATGATAAAAGGATAGAACCTTATTGTTTCTCTAAGGGAATCCTCTGGAAATGTCTTAGAAATTTTCTTGATGAAACAAAGTTGAGGCTACCAGATGCCCCGTGAAGCTAAATCTGTCCTTTGCTTCTCTAAGAATGTCACATACTTCAAGAGCTTCTCTTCTTTTCACATCATGATCTTCTATTCTTCTCCTCTTAATTACAGTTTCTTCGTGTTCCTCGATATCCACGCTATTTCTTACCTTTTGAACTTCCCTTTTAAATGCGTTTAGCTGGGCGATGGCAAATGTTGTATTGCAGTCTCGTTTCTGCAGCTGATTGTACAAAATGCCCACATGTGGCATGATCTTGTAGAAGAAAGACAGCCAGAATACAAAATTATAATCTTTCAAAGTGGCCATAAACTCAGAAGCCTGAACAAGTGTGGCGTTGTTGTTTAACAGAGCTCTCTTCTGAATAACCTCCATGCATTTAATTAAATTCTCCCTGTGTTCGAAAAGCAGAGCACACAGAAGCTGAGCCTGAAGGTCACGCTATATCCGTTGCTAAGAGTAGGAGGAGCTAGGTTTATAAACCTCCATTTAAGCAATGAATAAGAAGCCACTCCCATCTCTTCACCTTCCCACAACCCCGTCAGAGGGCCTACATTTGGGCGAAATCTTAGGTTAACTCTTCACTGCAAACCTGCGGCTCCTACAGCTAATCACAGTTTATTTCGACTTCTGCGGTCATGGGCAGCTACAGACGATAAGCGTAATTGAAACATGTTTGTATATAAAACAATGCAAACAAGTACAGCTTTAATGTGCAAAATGCACCTGTTGTATATTCAGAATCAGTGGGTGTAGCGCAAACCTGCAACCTTATGGAGGAACCGCCCCTGGTCCGATGTGTGATAAAACCTCACCTCTGGGAGCCAGGTTTGTGTGGGTGATCTTCCTGACCTAAGCATCTCACACATGGAGATGTTAAAGACCCCGCCAGTTGCCGCATACTGCAGCCCGCTATGTCTTTCACTTCACCACTTCCTATTGGAAATTCAGTAGGTACAATGGCACTCTCATTCATGTTTTTCTATACCAAAAGTCTTCTCCTCCATCTCTAATATTTTTACATGAGAATGCTCATTACTAACTATTCATAACAGAGCTAAACCCCTTCATTTCTTCATTGCTCTCAAAGATATAATATTTCAAATTGAAATACACAAAAGTAATTCATTAAAGAAGATAATTCGTCCCGAAACTTAATTCCGTAGCATTTACTCTGCATCATCTGTTCTAGATATTGTTTTTAAATAGTACTTTCATTTGGAAGGAATAAACACGTGTTCCTCATTTAATAGTCATCGTTTGCAGTGACTCTGTTTGTTTCAGGAAATGTCAAATGCCTTTAAAATATTCGAAACACTGATATACCAACAGCGTACCGCTCCGTATGTTTGTACGGTTGATAGCCGAAAGCTATTATGGCATATGACAGAATAAACCTCCACAACACACTAATAGTTATAAAGGTCAGCACCTGCACTAATGCTATAAGCTACGAGGTTAATTTCAATTATTTGCTTGTAACCACCAACATATACTATTAGAGGAGTGTAAACAGGAAATACGCGTTACATACGTTACTGGGATGTACTGTGCATCAATAACTCTAGCAAAGCAAATAAAGTAATATTTTGGGATTGAACGGTAAGTGCATTCAGCACGTGTGCTGGTCAGTATGGTAAGCCATATAATTTATTCAAATGTGGAGGTGGTTAGCCCAAAACCCTCCGTGCGTGATTAGAGAGAAATGTGAAGGTTTGCGAGGATTAAGTGTTTAGCACAGGGGAGAGTTTCGCATAAATTGTATCGCCCCTCATGAAAGGGGAATTTCAGGAAAGAGCTATAGAAACCGGATTAGTGCCTTCAAGAGAGAGCTGTTCATAATTGCATCAATAACAATATTTGCTTGACTGCACGTCTTGAAGGAAGCGGTCAGCTATTAGCCAGTATTTTCTATCAGTGGGCTAGAGTCACTTTCACTCCCCACCAGAGGGAACTAAGTATACTAAGGTTGAAGAAGAAGCTGTGAAGCACAACACACCTTAACATTTCTTACACAGGCTAAGCTTAGGTAAGGAATTTAGGCCCTACAAACCCTAAACCTCAGAGGTCCAGGTTAGGGTGCACGACATACGAAGAATGACTCAATGTTGCCTCCAATTAACAGTTAAAATACTTTAATTCATTATTACAATCCTTGATTATAACAAACATAACTTGTTCATTATAACAATATGTGCTCCCTTTAAATAACACAAAGAAAAACGAGCATCACAATCTTTATAAAATTACTTTGTAAAGAACCTTTACTCCTGAAAGAACAATAATAAGGTATGAGGGTAACAAGGGTCCCAGAAAACATTTAAGTTGCCGATGATGCTAGCCAGTAGCTGCCCAGAAAGCATTTATCCAAACAAATAACTAAGCAGAACAGTTACATGAATAACAAATCAGAACCATTGAATACCTAAGTGACTTCAGGGTAAGCCAACAGTAAAATTCCGTCCCCCATTCCACGATGTGGAAATTCTATGCAGCTAGCAGCCAGCCCTTTGTTTTTAGACCCAGAAACATAAAAAGGTTCCGAGACTGAAGGGAAGAGTCCATAAAACTATCACGGCTCATCAAAAGCGATCATCTGAACACAAAGAATTTTTAGCAAAACCCAAATCTTGGAGCACTTACCCCCAGACTTAAACGCGTCGAGCACCAAGCACCAACTCTCTTCCCGATTCCAGGCAGTGCACACAAGAAGCTTCGAGAACCGCAGCGCTCCCAGAGAACAACTGTGGGAAACCGAAGCGAACCCACGAAACAGCAGCACCTCGAACCGGGAAGGCGAGGAAAAGAAGAAAAAAAGTGCCGGAGGGAAAATAAACGGCACAAAGCTACACCTGGGAGTAGTCTCTGAAGAAATAGCCCTACTCCAGAATAAATAGCCCGCCTCGGTAGCATAGATGGTAGCATACCTGCCTCGCGTTCCAGAGGTCCCGAGTTCGAATCTCGGTCAAGGTGAGTTACCTGGATAAGGTTTTTCAGGGGTTTTCCCTTATCCTTCAAGACGAATGTTGGTTAACTCTAAGCTCCAAGGACCCTGGACTCATTTGAGCATCATTTCACCCAATTCATTCACCGTCGGATATGACTTAACGTTGCAGGACGAAAATTCAAAAAAAAAAAAAAAAAACTCCAGAATAAAGAAAAATTTTCTGCGTTTCCTTACTATCTGTCTAGAAGTTCATCACGCTTATGAGGGCACATTCAACACTTTCAGAATACCACATTTCTACAAATGGCATTTGTTACACTTGGCAATTATCGTTTAATCTTTTGCGAGTTGATTGCGCGTAGTTTGTTCCATCTGCTCTAATAGTTTCTTAATTATCATAATTTAAATATTTTCGTACATCCCATCTATAGATCACTACCATGTTACAACTTTTTACCACTTTAGATCATCACTGACGCCCGAAAAATGTGAAGATCAGTTTAGAAAAATTAACCGCTGATAGCGCCAAATGCAGCCAGTATTGGCACTAATATTTTAATGTCCATGCATTTGTCTGGATTTTCCAATCTCTATGCATCTTTTAAATAGCAAGTCGTTATTCATTTTATCGATCTCTTGGCCATGCAAGATCAACAATCAGTGGCATCACGTAGTGACAAGCTATTTGAACATTTGGTTATTGCATGTAAGCCTAAATTATTCTCATTTTCCCTTGAAACTACAGGAAAATTAGCAATAAGGTCATTTCTGCAAAACAGTTATGTAACATAAGATTAATCAGATGATTAAATGTTTTTGACAAAAACAATCATTTGAATGCATCACAGCAGCTTCGTAAATCATCCCAAATATGTACCCCAAATATCCTGTGAACTGTCAATTTAATATGTATATATGACGGCTGATCAACAAAGACTGAGAATGATTTGTGTTTCACAGGTGTTTATTACTGCAATTCAATTTTTACATGATATTTTTTTTTCAAAGTAGTCCCTTCTTCTTCAATGCACTGTTTATAGCGTCTCTGTCAGTCCTTGAACATGTGCTGCAGACCATTCTTTGTCAGGTCTTTGAGAATCGCCTCACTTTTCTTGAGCACTGCTTCAGAGTTCTCAAATTGAATTGCCCCTAAGCTATTCCTTAAATGGTGGGAATAGAAAAAGTCACAGGGTGCAAGATCGGGGCTATAAGGTGGATGTTGTACACAGGTAATGTTGAATCGAGCCAGAAACTGCATGACTTGATTTGCAACGTGAGGCCTGCACCTGATCATTGCACCTGATCACTTCTAAAGAGTCATCTACTTCGTGCTAACTACTACTCCCCCAGCTCCTGAGCTATACTGGTGATCTCCAGCTCGTTAGACTACCAGCCATGCTGCCTAGTTACTTCTAGTCTCTTACGAGTTCCGTTGCTGAGCGCTAGGAAGCGCTACTTTCGCCTGTAAAGAGAGCCAAAAGCTCGTGGTCAATTGCTTGGCGCTGCACCGGGGGGATTGGCCTTGGACTTTTTCGTCTGGGAGGCTCCGGTAGAAGACATAGGACTTCTGACATGGATCTCGGACACTTAACATCGCATCTGTACTTCGTCACTCGGTACGTAGGAACATTGGCTTCGCTTCATTATGTAAGTTCTGGATAAACCTTCTAAATTTCTATTCCAAATTGTTCCCTGTGTTTCTCGCGTCAATTAAGACAAAGTTCGTTGAGTTAGTGCACTTTAAACAACAAAGAAACCCTAAAGACTTTCAATGCAGTTAAAGAAATAATATATAACGATTGGCAAGGACAATTAATTGAAATGTTTTTAAAAATTTGAAGACAAGAGAAATTGTATATTGTTATATGTGAAAATTTAAGAGTATAAAGATATCATTAAATACATCTAATTTTGAAATAATTTGTGCTTTTCCTTAACCATCCTATACGGACCTCTGGTAATTTTACGCTTCCACGTTTTAAGTCCTCCCAGGAAACGGTACAGGCCGTGTATTGTCATGATGAAATCGCCACCCAGTCCAAGAAAGCTCTTGTGCTTTCTTTGCAATGTGCTTCCTCAGTGTAGACAATACTGACGTGTAGTATGCTGCTGTAACAGTAGTGTGAGGAGGAACTGCTTGCTGGTAAATCAATCCATTACAGTAAAAAAATGTGATCACCATCACTTTCCCGGCAGATGGAACAACTTTTGCCTTTTTTGTGTTGGAGAACCTGGCGATTTCCACACTATGATGGCTTCAGCTTTTCATAAGTTTCGTTGGCTGTATGGTTTAATGTGACTGTCCTGTACTCCTCCTCTCGCGTCACCTCCAGTGTCTAGTATGCGAAATGCATGTAGGGTCTACAAAATAGAGCATTACTACCAACCTACCAATACCAGAGTGCTGCCGCCTACCGACATTATACATGAAAACCCACTCTTTTCAAATATTTATGTTACAGATAAGAAACTATCAGGGAAGCTATAGGACAAAAACAGTCTTTGTTGATCAGCCCTGTATAAATACAGCCATTATCTAGGTGAGAGTGTCTGTAATTAACATTTTCAAGATAAAGAAGGGAAAGCATCAAGATGATTTAAATGGATAAACATGGAATCTACAAGAATTTCAACAATTTTATTATACTCTGGCACTGTGTCTTATACAAAGGTGCCTTTCGAAGACATTTCATTCAGGTTTAGAGATAAAACATGTCATCGTAATGTAACTATTTGGGATTTATCTTCAGATTTATTGATGAGCACAAGACTATGAGGGCTTTTATAAAGGATCGGATATCCTATCATTAGCCACTCCCATATATTATGTACATCTCTCTTTCGAAAAATAAGGAGAGCAAACGATCACAATAATGAGTTAGAGAAAGGTAGTAAATTAAAGAGACAGAAGAAGGGAGAGCACGATAAGAGTATAAGGTTCATTGCCGAACCTAGTTAGGTATTCAGGAGTATACATGCAGTATTCAGGAGCAAAGGACGGAGCAAAACTTACTTTCCTTTGGTCTCAAGTTAAAAGAAGTAATGCAATTCCTGTGATGGGGAAAAGACCATGTTCTTCCATTTCAAACTACATCAAGATAGAATTATTTATTTTAGGGCTCTATATTTAGACCTGTTTCCGGGTTGACAAGAGTACGTATTTTAAGAGGTGTTACTTTTACAGTGCTAAACGAAAGGCAGTGAGCAGAAAGAAAAGGATAGACAGAGTGAAATGCTAATTTATTCTGTAATTACTTTTAATTGAATGAATTATTAGGCAATTTACTGGCAGAATGTCAATAAGCAAACTAGGAATCAGTTTTCAGATTTAATTTCTTCCACTTCGACTATTAAAATTGAAATATTCTATTTTCCCTTGCCATGTCCGATTTTATCTTAGGTTAAATTTAAAGTGTCCGCAACACTGGATATTTATTGCAAATATATGATATCTTAATACTCTTTGAAACCAATTTAATGGCGAGCAAATAAGTTGGCGAGCAAGGGTTACCACAATTGGGACGCCAATTTAATACAATAAGTTTTGTATCAAGCAAAGTTCCACGTTGTTGCTACTTTGAAGATATTATAATGTGTGGCTCAGGGTAAAACAATGAGGTTTCTCACAGGGTATGCGCGGATGTGTGTGAGAAGGATATTTAATGACACTGGAATGCCCGTTTCCAACTTATTTATTCACTGCTTCTTTTTTTTAGAACATCGAAATTGAAGTTGCCGACCAAGGGTTACCAATATCTCTGTTTAGAATTACTGACGGCAAAATGTTTATTACTCGATAAACTTTATTCATTACTCACGTATATATAAACCGACAAATATCCAAGACAGAACAAGAGGACTGCCCTAATCGCCCTCACGTCTAGGACCGCTCTCATCGGCCTGACGCCGAAGACTGTTTGAATGACCACAGATGCGCGTGGGTGTATCACTTTCACTTTCTGAAAACTCCTTTTCAACCAGAGATCCCTTTGTAGCTATTTTGTCACCATTATGAATGGTTCAAAGAATACCCTATTCATCAAGTCAAGTGATCCCCTTTAGAATCTGCTAAGGACACTGTTTCTTGCATTGCTTTTGTTATAATAACTTCCCCCCCAACTTCTATTTGACTCAACTGCCCTTGCACATATTGTAACAAAGAACCAACATTCCTTTGACCTCCATCATGATTCTTTACTTATGGCAAACCTTAATTTCGGTATCATCTTTTAAACTTAGAGTTTCACTGTATTATTGATTTAGCAAGGCCATCTCTTAAGGTCAGTTGGACTGGCAGAATTATTTCAAAATAAGGAATACACAGTTACCAGTGAAAGAGATATCTCAACCTACACGGAGAGGTGAGGCACGTAATAAATTGCAGGTCTATGTTTCAAATTCCACTACGATCATCCTTTTTTCTGCGGTTTTGCCCCAAGATCTTTTGCAATCATTATTGGATAGTGTTAGAAAGTTACAATACACTTACACCTGGAAAATTTCCTTCCCAAGTTCCCTTTTCCAATTCACTTAATGAATAAATAGTGTTACCGCTGATGATGGCGTTTGAAATACAGTATAGCTGTGGCTGAATTAATAACAGAGCATTCAGAGTACTGCAACACTACCTTAATACCCACTACCAAAAAAAAAAAAAAAAAAAAAAAAAAATCCCGTAAACAAACTGTAAAATCCCTTTAAATTCCTATCTTCGGCAAAACCCATTAAACAGGTGGGCACATAGCAAAAACCTTCCGGCTGTCAGCACCACGGACGTATGGACTAATAAGAAAAGAAAGTAGTCCAAATGTGTCTTATACTAGACTAAAAAGTTTAATGACGTTTTAAGAACAGGACTGACAACATTTCTTCCACACAAGCCGTGAGTAGGCTAAGGTTTGAGTGAGTAAAGACAGATAGAAAAATCAAATGCCATAGCCGGGATTTGAACCACGGATCTCTCGCTCCCCGTGTGGTTGCTCTAACCATCTGAGCTACTATGGCCAACATGCCGACATACAGCATAGTAAGTCGCCACAAAAGGTGCGCGTCTCATAGCATATGAGAACCCCTAGTGGTCTACCGGGAAACATACGAGTCAATTTACCTGAATGTCATGGTAGTTTAACAATGAATCCTGGGACTTAAGTACATACAGCACAGTAAGTCGCCACAAAAGGCGAATGTCTCATAGCATATGTGAAATGAAATGTGTAGTGTTTAACGCCCGCTTTTACTACATGCGGCACCGCAGGCGATCACACTGATGATACATGAGATGATGATGGAGCACCGGTGGAATGAGATGGCGGGGGAAACCGTAGATACCGGAGAAAACCCGCCCCAGCGCTATGTTGTCCATCAAAAATCTCACTTTGCGGTCGCCTGGGATCGAACCCGGGCCGCCTTGGTGAGAGCCAAGCGGTCCAACCACTGAGCCACGGCGCGGCCTCTCATAGCATATGAGAACCCCTAGTGGTCTACCGGGAAACATATGGGTCAATTTACCTGAATATCATAGTAGTTTAACTATGAAGCCTGGGACTACAGCATAGTAAGTCACCACAAAAGGTGCGTGTCTCATAGCATATGAAAACCCCTAGTGGTCTACCGGGAAACTTTCGAGTTAATTGGAGAATTTAATGTCATGTCGGCATGTTGGCCATAGTAGCTCACATGGTTAGAGCAACCGCACGGAGTGAGTGAGTCAGAGAGTGAGTGAATGAGAGAGCGAGTGAATGAATTTTTCAAATGAAAAGTGCTCCGTTTGAATTTGTAAAGCTACGTAAAAGAATCTAAGGGAAAAATTGTTTGGGAATTGGAATCCACGTTAATACTTGTGAAAGTTTCAGTGAACGCTAATAGTTTTCAAGCAGAACTGCTTCAGGAGATAAGGTCCTATTGCGCTGCTCCAAGTGCTTCACTCTTAAACAATGTATTATAATATTTTTTACCCAAAGTTACAGGTACGTCTTTATAATGAAGACAGTCCAATGGTATGTTGGCATTTTATAAAAAAACTGGATCAGTGCTGTAGTTTATAATAAAACAGAGTATGCCACAGATGAATTTTTTTCGAAAACGCTTTTCTGATTTCCTTATTACCCAGGAATGAACAAAACTCAGACAGTATTTTGAGTTTCACCAGAATAATTATCTAAAATAAAGTATATAAAAGTATCTATTCCGAGATAGGGATGTTTTTAATCCAATCCAATTCGCTTAGTAATAGACTACGTTTTAATATAAAACTGTAATTGAATTACGAACTCTGTAAAATGATATTTTTAATCATAAAATATATTTCACATCATAATGTGCAGCGTCGTTCATAGATAAGCTAGATTAAAACGTTTATCAGGAACTAATTGGATTTATTCGAAATCCTGAATTAATAAATGTATAATCTATTTATATTAGATTAGAGGACAAACTATAAATTTCGCTATTTGGCGTTTAGGTAATTCCAATAAAAACAGCTTTAGCGAAAACATAGAGATGTCCGGCCTTGCGGCCTGCAGCGCTCCATTTAATTAAAGTGAATAAACTGTTTATGTTTGCGCAATAAATACACATGTGACCGAATGTGTGTCAGTTTTATGGAGAGAAATTGCGTTCGTTATGGCAGGTCTCAGTTTCCCTTCTCCTCAGGCAACGTTACCTCAAACAGCAAGGGATACGTCAGTGTTCAGAAAGGTTGTGTTGATTTTACGTGAGCTTCTCTATTTGTTCTTCTACAATTTCTTAAACAGCTTATCTGGACTTCTTGTTACTCAACTTTTAAATCACCATACATTTTTATGTAGAATATAAACAAATAGATTTTTCCATAGCTTGTGATGGTTTTGAGATTCTTTGATCCAGAGAAAAACTTAATAGCAAATTATCAGTGAAAATAGTACAAACTATTATAACAAGTAAGAATCACATTTGCAAGAGCAATCTGTATAAAGATTATACGAGTTAGGAAGGCAGTATTGCAACCAGAAAGTAGCCGTTAATGAAACAAACTAATCGACCATTAGAGAAAATATCCAGTTCAGTAAAAGATTGTAATTTAAAATAAAATATTGGATAGATTTTCCAGTTTCAATTATCTGGGGTGAGAAATACATCTCTTCAAGTTCATGCAAAACAAAAGTATAAGATACAACAGAAATTTTCCATTTGAAAAATACGAGACAGCTATTTGATATGGACGAAGAACGAATACCATTACGTGTAAATAATTTTAAATCTATTCTATAGTATGAAGGAATGTGTAATGATCAAGTAAGACATGGTCTTAATTTTGAAGCTGGAAAAGGCAAATTCCCCAAGCATAAAGTGAAGATGTAGATGACAAGTATTAAAAATTCTTCAAAAGTTAGAGTAAATGTCTCCAAAATGTTCTGCAGAAAAAAGGTGACATATATTTTCTGTTTTAACGAGACCTACACTTTTGTGTAGTAAAATCTTTTAGTGCTATTAATCATACGAAAGTCACAGAGAACTGTACAGGTCATTCGCAGAAAATACAAGATATTTTATCTGTCATGTAAATATATCAAACATAGTTATTTCAAATAAAATCATTACAGTAATTTTCGATTAAATCTAAAATAACGAAATGTTTCCCACGTATTCGATAGCTAAGCGTAGACAGATTTGGTTAAAATGTCGTATGGCATGCTTGGAAAAATTTTAACTTAAATAAAAGTTTGGTTAACGAGACGCTTACAGACACCTTTGTACACGATCACAAACGTTTTTCTAGATTTTTTTTCAGTGAGCCTATGAACAACCGAAAAATACTTCGGTATGAAATTTTGTCGAATTGTTTATTCCTGAAGTAATAGGAAAGTAAAATTATAACACTAATTTTCTCAAGTCATTGCTACTTGTGTTTTAGGTTCATTGTCACAGCGTTGTCACTTTATGCTCGTGATGTTGTGATATTCCTACTTATAATAACAGAGACAAATACAGATAGAATATGATGGTTTCTACAATTTTGCGGGTTAATGAAACATTCTGGGAAACCTTAAAAGTTCATGCAGTTAAAAATAGTGTCTTTATGATATCCTCAAATAGGAAAGAAAGCTCAGTTAAACATTTTTTAAAAATAGATGTCAAGTTTTTTGTTATTCTTCTTTTGCCATTGGAAAAAAAAAAACTAGCCTGCTGCGTTTCCGAATTTGCCCGTCCAACTTATTTTTGTAGTTATCTAAACACCATGTATCTTAAGGGTTAGGTGTTCCTTGAGTAAAAGTAACAGTTTCGAAAAGAAATTCTTCCACATTTATACAAATAAAAATATACAGAGGTTTGATTTAGAAGACTGCATATACTGGCCGGATAACACTGGGGCACCGGCAACATCCCAGCCTCCAGTTCTGTATCCCAATAAACATAGCGAAAGGCCCATAAACTTTACGCCAGGATACGGCACAAAAAAAAAAAAGAAAATTACTTTAGGGGAATCTCGTTGCATTTGTACTATCTCGTGAGGATTTTCTGAGCCCCAGATGAGCACATCATGAGTGTTAACATGTCCACTAAGGTGAAAGTTCGATACATCACTGAAAACAACACGATCCATAAAATCGTCATCGTTATGTCGTTTACGAAGTTGGCACGTAATCCGTGGTCTGTCGGCTTTAGAGCCTGTAATAACTGTAAACGGTAAGGACGTGGCCGTAAGCGTTTTCTTACAACTTTACAAACAGTCGACAGAGGAACTTGTAATTCACGACTAGCCTTCCCGACTGATTTCTTTGGGCTTCGAGTGAACGACACTCACTCGGTCAATAGTCTCTTCACTTACCCTTGGTCGTCCCGTGCTCTTACCTTTATAAAGGTAGCCGGTATCTTCAAACTGATGATACCATCTAGGAACGTTATTATCACTAGGAGGATGACAACGGACACTTTCTGTTTACCAGTCGCCATCTTTGCTACTACCGATGTCTAGCGGATTGCGGCAGAAACATAGCACGCACATATGCACCGGTGCCAACAAAACTGAGCTGCTTTTCCATTTGACATACTACTTATAACTGTAAGTGTAATGTAATAAATATTATAAAGGGTTAAAACCCCGATATCATTTATGTACACCCTGTATAATTCCTAAGGAAATAATCAACCTTAGTATTCAAATTGATAGTGTCCTTCGCTATGCTAATGATATATTCGGCAACATATGTAATGAGGATTGTATTAGACATTCCTTTTCTAAGATCAGCAGTTGCACTATTTCATATAATAACAGTGTCCACTTAGCACAATAAAAGTAAATGGTGACCAATAAAAACTATATGTTTTACATATTTCATCTGTTTAGCTATTTATTAATACGATGGGTGAATTATTTTCTACTTCATACGTCGGCAAAACTGCTATTGAGCACCCCGCGTATTTAATTGGAATGGCAACAATAACTTGTTTAAGAATAATAATAAATAAAATGCATAATAATTACTAACAAGCGTGGTAACGTATAATGTATTTAAGAGCAAATTATTTAAAAACTGATGTAAGGTATGCCATAAACCACACACAGTAATTAAAGCGTGTAAATTTAAATCAATATTCTAGTTTATACCAATTAGGGAAGTAATACGAAATTTTATAATTGGCATATGGCTGTTTGATATTGACGCGCACTGGTCTGTGTTCTCGAAATATATTTTTAAGTGATACAGATTGTGCAATGTATTTTAGACACTGAAATATTTAAATTAAAGATATTATGAGATTGTCTTACCTGTTTTCTCTTGCGTTGAATGACAAAGATATCTCAATGCGATCACTTCAAACTCTCAATTATCACTGGTTTCTCTGTTTCACGCTCGTTGTGCAGCGAAAATGCACGAGGGTTGTCTGATAAGTCTCCGGCCTCAAAATAATAATAACAAAACTTATTTTTTAACATAATCTCCTGAAAGACTAATACATTTGTCATATCGTGTTCTAATTTATTTAAACCATCTCTGTAGTGAGATTTATCATGTTCATCAAAATAGCTTTTTACCGCATCAATGACCTCGTTGATGTGAAACCTTCGTCTTCCAAGAAATTTTGGAGGTTCCGGACTTGGTAGTCACTGGGTGGATCTGTCCAACAGGGTGGATGTTTAACCAATTCGAACTTTAATTCCCACATTTTTCCCTATAGCAATGACGATGGGCAGGTGCATTGTCGAGAACAAACAACATGTTTATCTTTGCCAAACGAAGCCTTTTTTTTCTATCCACCTCAATTCACTTGCAATTCACGCCTAGCCTTCCGGTCTGATTTCCTTGGGCTACGAGTAAACAACTTTCTCACTCGCTCAATAGTCTCTTCACTTACTTTTGGTCGTCCCGTGCCCTTCCCTTTACAAAGGCAGCCGGTATCTTCAAACTGATGGTACCATCTACGAATGTTATTATTACTAGGAAGATCACAACTGACACTTTCTGTTTAATAGTCGCCAACTTTGCTACTACCGCTGTCTAGCGGATTGCGGCAGAAACATTGCACGCACATGTGCACCGTTGCAAAAAAAAAAAAAAAAAAAAAACTGTTTGAGTTGTTTTTCATTTGACATACCATTTAGAACTAAGTAGTCACCAGCGATACTTTTACCCTGTTCTAAGTAATCAATAAAAATAATTCCCTGTGCTTCCCAGATAACACTCACCTAACTTTGTTAGCTGATAAAATTGACTTTGCCATTTTTTGGAGTTGGTTCACCAGGTATCGTGTACTGTTTTGACTGTGATTTTCTGTCTGGAGTGTAGTGATGTATCCAAGTTTCAGCTATGGTACTAATCCGTCTCAAAAATTAACAGGGTTTATACGGTAGAGCTCCAAATTCTTAACAGAAACATTTTTGCTTTGGAACTTTTGATCAGGTGTCAATACAAGCGGCACCCATCTTGCACAGACCTTGTGAAAGCCCAGCAGCTTCTGCTATCTCAAACAACTTTAATCTGCGGTCTTCCAGTACTACACGATAAATGTTTTCAATGACCTCTGGAGTTGACTTCCGCAAGGCGGCCAGAGCGAGGCTCATCACTAGCGCTCGTATGTCCCATTTTGAACTCTGCAACCCACATTTTAATCATTGTATATGATGCAGTCCCAACGTTAACATACGGTTCCGAAATAAGAACACTGGCAAAGAACCAACGCAAACAGCTAGAATCGGCAGAGATGAGATTTTTGAGAAGCGTGGCAGGTTATAAAAGAATAGACCACGTAAGAAACGAAAAAATAAGAGAAGAGCTCGGGATTTTTAATTTAAACAGTAAAATAATAAAGAACAAAAATTAATGAAAAAATCATATTTTAAGACTGGACGCAGTACGACTTCCAAGAAGAGTTTTAGATTATATGTCGAAGGGAAAGAGAGATGTGGGACGGCCAGCTCTACGCTGGAAGGATCAGTAGGCTCTTGAAGAGAACGGAATGGGTCACAGGGCCCAATCCTTGAAGATTGTGATGTATATGAAGCGGCAGTGTCTTAAATATACTGTCCCTTCCCTTCATGATTTCTTTAGGCGTTAAACCTTTCAAATGGAAGTATTGAATCACTCCTCGTTCTTCCAAATCCTCTATATTCGTGAAACCTCTACATATGTCTTGTTTAAAACGCTTTCATTTAAAAAGTAAGCAAGCTATTGACCTGTAGTTATAGATACAAGCTGCTCTAGAGCTAAACTATATGATGGTATCTGTCAAACTGACCCAGTGACGTCATCTCTATGTTAGGCCCGGGACTTATCAGCCAACTCTCGTACAATCTGTAGCAAATTAAATACTGTAGTTGTTACATAGAGTAATTTATCAGTGAGTAAAGTAACTGTGCCTTTAATCACATGTTAATTTTTCTATATATGACGTATCTTTGTCTTGTGTGGAGTCACTATCGCTGTCATCCAAGTCACTTTCTATCCGACTGTCTTCCTTCTAGTTCGTATTGTTCCCAAAATGCTTTCCTGTTTTATTTCATAAACATACCAGCGTAATTTTTTCCATTACATTTGCTCAATTTACTCAAAACTTTGGTGGCACAGTGTCTTTCATTGTACATTCCACAATTTTGCAAGAAACCCATTTTGACGTCTGCCTATATTAACTGTACAGCAATTCAGATCCGGATGATAGTGAGGAAGCCTTAAGGTTATATTCTGGTCAATCAAAGAATTCTTCTGAGTCCGGTTGTGGGCTAGAATTAATTCATACGAGTTCATTTAAGGGAATATTTTGATTTTGCAACCAAGAAATATATCTGTTCTTAAGCATCTTGAAGTTAAAGGTATATCCACTTGTAGAACTGAGTTTGGGGGTGATTTCCAAATCAACAGTATCCATTACCTTATGAATATATCTCGGTTTCTATTTTTGATTTATAAACAAATATGAAATTTTGTATAAATCTGTTGCATTTATCTGAAATATTCAGGAGAGTAGCGATACTTATGGACTGTCTCTTCCATTATCAATCACCTCAAGATTTTGGCTATGATATGCGTTCTTTTAACTTTGAAATTACAGGAGCATTATACGTTGTTTATTCAAACACGTGTAAAGGCACGTGTCACAGTTCTTTAGAGTCAACTGCACACGTGTGCAGACGATTCATATGGTATATTGTATCAAGTAAGTGAAGCAATAAGTTCACTGAATGCAGGAGTAGGTAGCAGACCTAAGGGTTCTCTGAATGTTCTATGGGAGAAGGCCGATGCGTGACTTATAAATGAATAAATGAGTGTGGCGACTTCAACGATAGTGCCTACTCGGAACTTATAGTGTACACAAATATTGCTGACATCCAAGGAAAGGAAGTCACGTTAACATAAGAAAGAAAGAGAATGATTGGAATCGTTTAACCCTTAATCAAAATGAATTTTCCCTGTTAGATATGTGTACTTAAGGTTATACTAGAAAATATCACAATACTAAAAATATTAAAATAATTGGACTACAGTCTTACAGAATGTGTGGCGTTAATGACCTTTAAAGCAATGGGAAATTATTTCAGCAGCGTTTGATTCCTACAGCAACATGGAGGTTCAATATTTCCAACCATAGTAGCTCAAGGGGTTAGAGCGACTGGCCGGAAACCAGGAGATCCGTGGTTCAAAGCCCCGCCGTGGCATGAAATTTTCAGTTGGCTCTAATTAATTAAAACACCCATATACCGGAGTAATGTATATAAAAGGATTAATTCCTTAATATAAATTTACATAAAAATATTCAGCGATAGAAATCCTGGTATTTAAGTACTTACAGTAATAAGTCGCCACAAATGTGTATCTCGAATATCAGAACTATTAGGTGGTTTACCGGGAAAATATAAGGAGTCAATTGGAGAGTTTAATGCCGCGTCGGTATGTTGGCCATGGTAGCTCAAGGGGTTAGAGCGACTGGACGGAAACCAGGAGATTCGTGGTTCAAATCCCGGCCATGGCATTGAATTTTTCAGTTGACTTTAATTAATTTCGAACTACTTTTTGTTATGCTGTTTCTCTGTCATTTGTAGCTGTGAATGTATGATATATTGTCAGTGATAACACCGCAAGGCTCGTTAAAAATATTTAAAATTTGCTTAAGTCTAACAGCAGCATTAAAATAATGCGACAGTGTTTCAGTAAATATAAGTGGTGCATTGGTTCTGGACCATCATCCTGATAACCGTTAGCTAGCCCAAATCTATGCTTAGGTCTCCTTCAAGCTCCTGTATTCAGCGAGCCTATCTCTGTTACTTGATGCAATACGCCGTGTGAATTATCTGCCCCCGATTCAGTTCAGTATAAAGTGCTGTGACACTGTCATACGTATATGTTCACGTTCCCTTATATTGTGTTGAGTTTATGTTGGGATAATGCCTTTTGTAATTCCAATTCACCATAGTCGAACTCGTGAGATGAATAACTAAAGGAAAATACAGTCTTTAAGGCCCGCTACTCTCCTGAGCATTTTATAGAAAATGGGATTCACACCCCATTTTCCTACTTATTTATAAATCCCAACAGAAAACTGGATATGTACATAAAGAAAGGAAATACTGAAAATTATGAAAAATGACTTAGCAAAATGTTAATTTCAACTTTATCCCCTAACACAGGTTTAGAAATAGACCATTCCTCTTAACATAATATGCAAATAGATAAACCTCAAACTTCAGGTTCTTTAAGGACAGATATACTTTCTTGGTTATAAAATCACAATATACCTTTTGATGAAATAAACCAGGAAAACAAAATTATACGAATTAATTCCAACCAACAAACCGCCTCAGAACACTTTGACTGACCAGAACATAATCAGGTAGTCTTAAAGTTTCCTCCCATCCTGATCTGAATTCATATAGAATTAATACAAGCATATGTCAAACAATGAGGTGCTTGCAAAAATGTAAAATTTACAATTAAAGATGTTCAAATGCTGTGTTGGCAACGATTTGAGCAAATTTGGCAAATGGAGTGGGAAAAGGTACCTATGCCATTATATAGATTAAATATAAGAAGAGTACTGGAAAACCAGAGGAACATATCGTTTATGTTACCTCGTATTAAAATCCTTCTTAAGAACCCACAACCTAACCTACAGTATCCCGAAGAAAATTCCGACTGCAGTAAAACCCTTAATGGGTGGGTTGGCACCATAAACCTTTTGGCCATATACAGCCAACCAGCACGTCGGACGGACGGTACTGGAAAACGACAGACGCACAGAAGAAAGACTTACAACTACAGACAATGCAATGGAAAGTAATGACGTTGGCGACTCCACAGAAGTCTTAGAAAAATTAAAATGTGATGGCAAATTTAGTTTACTCGGTACTGAATTACTGTATATTTAATTTTCTAGAGACTGTACAACTTATCCGACGATTCTATGGAGTTTGAAGTGAAGTGATCGCAATGTGATATCACTGCCATTGAAAGGCAGAGACTCGCATCAAATCCTTCGTTTAAATATTTCAGTGTTCAGGAACATTTGCGCGACCTATACTTTATTATAAGTTTATTGTGTATCCTGAAAAGTGAATGAAAATCTTCAGAACTGAACGTTAATACTCAATATTTAGTTCGTCATTCCAAAAAAGGATATTCTGAATATAAACTTATTTCATACTGCCTTTTCCCTATAGCAGTTTGACGGTCAGTATGATGATTACGTCGTATGTGTTTTAACAAATTATTTTAAATGTGTTTCGTGCAGTAAAAAGATACAGTTGTGTCGTAGTTAAAATGTTTCACTGGATAATTAATTTGGCAGCCAATTTATGATCGGAAACAAGAGCCTTACTCTTCTAATACACAGAAAGGTCAAGATGATTAGTGATTAGAAGATCGATAAAATAAAGGTAGTGTACATATAGGTGAATCCGCTGAGAGAAATGTCATCGTTTATAAAGTAAGTAACATATGGTTTATCAATTTATTTTTTGATCAGGATTATGTTTTTAAGCGTGACTGTTTAGTATATTAATGCAGAATTTCTTTGTGGTAAAATACAATAGTCGTGTAATACAATAGAATTATATAGTACTCACCCAAGAAGAAAGATGCACCTACCTGTAAAAAACAAAAATTATTGATTAATATTTTTAAATACCTAAACATATAGGCAAATATAGTAAAACTTTTAAACGTAGCATTAGATACCCCAACGGTAACAACTGCATGCAACAACTTGTGTATAACAAATATTTATGCTTAATTTTATTAAATTCTTGCTCAATGTAATTAATTTGTCAATAATTGCAGTTAATTCTGGTTTTAACTACAAAAGATAAAGCTGAAAAACGGCTAAGAAATAACGTTATGCTTCACTGGACCTTGTTATTGCCCATGCGTCTTCATCAAATATTTATTGCATTCCATCTAAAATTCCATTGCACGATTTCACAAGAAATCTCCAGGTCTTGGTACTATTTGAATCCAAATGAAGCATGTTCAGAGAAAAAAGTTGCTTTAAATACGGTAACTAATGTTTAACTGACATTCCTGTTTATATTCTTCAAATAAATATACACAAAAACATATAGTTTGTTTTGACCGGAATTATAAGAGAAAATAGAAATAGTGAACTCTTCAAAATCTGGCATACTACAGGAACATGAGCCTTATGTTACGACTTACGCACTGCGCCAGTGTTATCCATTTTTATGTGATAAAATTTAAATTTTCTCCACAGACTGCTAGGTTCTTGTGAGCGTGACTTCTACAAAGTAGTAATTCACTGAAGAAGAAAAGCATCCATTCGTAATCAAAATAAACCGAATGAAAAAGAGTTGAAAGTGATTTGTATTCTGAATATGAATAATGGTGACAAATTAACAGGTAGGACATATTCTAAAAGGAAAAAATAACTTCCACATTTCAACTTAAATTACCTAATCCATCTTTATGTAACTTCTTAAAACAGAAATTTCTTGTTTATGAATCACCACTGATTACTCCATGAAAGAAAAATCAACTGCAGGATTTTAGTAACCGCTAAAATACAGAGTTCTGTTTGTTGCTGAACAATCAGCTAAATGTAAATTGCGGTTTACCAAATTTGAATGTGTAACCGTTTACCACATCTGCATCAGACAGGTATCAGATTTATTCCAATGAGATGGTGCATCACCTCACCAGTGCAAAATATGTCAGTGATACATTGAATGGCACGTGAAGTAGCCGCTTGATTCGAAGAGGACCAGTGAATTGGCACACAAATTCTTGAGATTTCATGCTAGTCAATGGTTTCCTCTGGAATATTATATCTAGCTTTGTGTGCGCCAACTATGGATAATATTCATGATCAGAAGAGAGTTGGTTTTTAGATTTTTAGAAGATTCAAATTTGTGTGGTGGACATTATGCTCAACACATTGATTAGTATACTTATTTTATAAAAAAATACTAAATTTTAAAATATGTTTAAATATTATAGAAGTTTATGGCTATATTAATTTTGTACTCTTATTAATTACATATTCTGAAACATTTAACGTTGTATGAAGGAATAATTTATTTCCATTTAGTATTTACAGTCGACGATTACAATAAATGTCATGACTCAGAATGTAATTCATCAGGTGGCCCAAGCCTTGAGTAAGCGAATATGCCTTCGTGTCTTAAAACAGTTGCAGAACGCTACGGGGAAATTCCAGTTAAACGCGCCGCAATGGTGTGAACGAACTACTCATCTAGGAGCGCCTCGTCGTTCGGAGAATAACCAAGTTCGCTCAAGTCACTGCCATATGTTTAAATGAAAATTTCCCGTTGCGTTCTGCATCTCTTTTAACGCACGTAGGTATATTTGCTTACATGAAAGACGGGGCAGTTGGGCCACCTGAATATCATGCAAAGTACTTCCTATCTAACTTCAGTAAGTCTACTATTCACCATCACTCTCAGCACGGAGATACGTATATAATTAACTCCTCCTACACATATCCTTATTTACAGTTACACATACATATAAGCTATACTTGACTTCCTTTTCTTACTGATTCTTTTAGACGAAACCTTATTTTTCCTGAATATTCCAAAATCACTTGAATCATAATTATCATTTTATCTATTACCACTTCATTTACAATACCTTCTCTTTTATTTTGTTCCATTTTGATATACCTTTATCTATTTCGTTATCCCAAATATTATAGTAGTTACTGGAATTTTCCCTCCACCTCTGTAACAAAATTTCTGCATTGTTCTTCTCTGAAACCTTTTAAAACACAATCACCCTGCCAAACCTTTCTCTCTCAAATTGCTATAATCATGCACTTGTCCTTCGCTTGATCATTTCTGATAATGCTTTACAATTTTAGATAACTAGCGTCTTTGAAACTGATTCAAACCTATTGCATTTATATATTTTCAACACTGCATAACTTCTTTACAAAATAGAACTCCACTTTAAACAGTACATTTCTGGAGCTCCGTTCTAGCTTTTAACTCCGGTACCAATTTGTATGTTTTATCCGTGCGAATTAGTTGCCTTCGGGATTCAAGATATCGCCTTTGCTTCTATAAAATTGTATTTATACATATATTCTTGTACTTTATTTGTGCTACTCACCGAATTCGAAGTGGAAATTCTGACCTAATTTAATACTTTAACTCATATTAAATAGTACATAATAATTCTATAACACAAATTAATCAATACTGTTTCAATCTCAATTGCAATAACAGGCGGGGAACTTCAGTGAAGGTATAATTCGTAATGCGATGAAATAGGATCATCCAGCACTGGTTCTGACCACAGAGATGAATACCATATATCATTAAATAAATTAAATTAACTGTACAATTACAGCTTGCTCATTACTTCACCGTAAACACATTTTAGAGCCCAATGATCCTAAACCAACTTTGTGATAGCGTGACTGACTTAAAACCTGTTAGGTTAATTGGTCGGCTAAACACCGATGCCGTTTGTTAAATCAGAAAAAAATATTTTATATAAATAAAAGTACAACTGCATTAACAACTCAATTAAATATTTAAAAATATGTAAGGATCGACCTTAGTATTTAATTCGGATGACAACACGGATGCAATCTAAACACTTACAAGTGGTGCATTCCAGATTCAAGGTCGTTCAGAACCTTTCGTTATTGCTCATAAAAGAAATGTTTCGAATCTTGAAGTGAGAAACAACGATGTTTATCTCTATTTTCTCATAGCATTTATTCAGTCATAAAATTATAAGATTTTCTTATAAAGCCAAAAAATGCAGAACTTATAAATCTAATGTACGTCGTAATCTTTGATGTGTACCATGTCTTATTTTGTTTACACACTCATAGGGTTTAAAGACTGTACTAAACATGTAGACTGCAGAATCTGAAGAAAATATCAGGTTTCGTTCTATGTTAACAACTTTTTAGCCAACGGTAGTATAAACGTTATTATTCTGTTTTCCCCTTCAAAAGGGTTCGTCTGTTAAGCTCCGGATGCACTGCAGCCTTACGGCTTATTATTCTATTTAATAAATTTATAGTTTACAGTACTGTGACTTTGTGGGTTCGTGAAACGAAAAGTCCCATTGCACCACTCAAAAATGTTCTTTATTTCCACCGACTTACAGTTAAACACTTGCCAATTACACAGAATTACGTAATGCACACAATTACGATTCACCAGTTCGTCCGTTACAATTTCACTTGCACTCGTAATTACGTAAATTCTCTGATGCACTCACACAGTCTTCTCGGCGTTCACTAGCTCGTCAGCACTGACTGACTGATTGACTGGATTCACTCACTGCAGCCCTTTTTATAGGGAAATCACTGTTTTCTAGACGTCTCTGGTTTCCGTGAATCCACGCGAAGGTTCCAGATGGCAGTGGGAGTGGGAAAAGAGGCGGCCAACGACAAATGACATTTCCCTAATCATCCCCCTCAGTTAGTGACAGAGACTAATGAGGTGGGTGTGGCGCGGCCCCCGATTCCTTACTCAGCTGTCGTTTGTTGTGCTTCCCGATAATTGGGTAACAGTACGTATTCATTCACAGCTATCATGTAGTGGGAATGAACAATGACGCATTTTACACAAATACAAAGTGTACAGAGATACCTCTCGTCCACAGAGAAGATCAAAGGAATTGAGACTTGACAACTGAACCAACATTAATGTAACAGGTATCACCCAGCCCATACCCTGCTAGTAAAGTTGGAGATGCAGCTAAGAGAATAACCAGTATACGTCCTACAAATACTTTCGCAGAAATTAGTGACAAGTTAAACCATAGTTGCTAGACTCTCTCACTCCGTACATAAAGCCAGTAAAAGCGACAAATCCTCCCGTCATCAGTATTATATGAAACTGCAAGGTAAATATACTTTTCCTGTCACATGTAGTCGGTAAGGAGAAGCATTGTGCCCCATTTCGTTGAAAATACGTATTTTCAAGCGTCTTGAATAAAAATAAAAAGAAAAAGAAAAGAAAACGATGTACAGGAAAAGATTCGCGCGTGTGATATAAATATATCTGTGAAGGTATACCATAAAAAACAAAAGTTTTCTTCGGATTTAAGTTAGTATACTTCAATGATATAATATAAACATCTTGAAGAAATTAACATAAAAATGAAAAGTGGATGAACACCAAATATGTTTTAATCCCTTAAATTTCACGAAGGTTTGGAAAATACTCCCTCAACCCAAAGGGCTTGTAGGTGTAAAACTTGTTCAAACTTATTTAAAAGAGGGCTTTAACAATTTTATTTAAAATATCGTATGTTTAAACTATTTTCCTGAAAAATAAAACGTTAAGGTAAACAATTTTTGGAATAGCCTGTTAAGTCCTCTTTATTCTACAATAAAGAGAAAATAAGAATAGCACTAAATAAAAAGAAGCAAGCAAAATTTTAAATTTAAAAAAAAACTCTATAAATTGAAAGGTATATCTTTGTGTCATTAAAAATACTGTTATATTACTGCACAAAAATTGCAGATCTCGTTAATAGTTTAACTTTGTGGGTTCGTGGAATTAAAATTCCAATTACACAAACTCAAAATGTTCTTTATTTCCGCCGAATTGCAGTTGAAACACTTGCCAATTACACAGAATTACGGTACGCATACAATTACAATTCACCAGTTCGTCTGTCACAGGTCCACTCTGCACTCACAATTACGCACAACTCCTCCGATGCACGTACACAGTCTTCCGGTCCGTTCTCTCATGGGCGCTCCTCACGGCTGCTCGCCAAGAAACTGAACTGACTCGCTAACTTTAGGCCTTATATAGGGAAGATTGCCGTTTTTGGAAGGATCGCGGCGCGTACAATTTTCCCGAGGTTTCGAGACAACTGGTGAGAGGGGAAACAGACGGTACAGGGCTCGCGCCGCACTTATAATCATCCCTCCAGTTAGTGACACGAGACAAATGGGTAGGCGTAGGCTAAGTGCGTCCCGCCTGGCCCTACTGCCGGCCGGTTCTATAGGGAGTTCCGAAGTTCGGGTGACAATAGATACAATCTACTTCAAATAAATATTTGGTACCGCGTGGAGGTATTCTCCCACTAGGAGATCTTCCACTCAGTACCAAGACTGAGTTCGGGATGCACTCGGTCTTGGTATGTGCCTAAGAGGCATACACTGAGGAGTTACTGGATTGAGGAGTAAAGGTCACTAGTTGCGCAGAGCCTGTAGACACCAGGCTCTGATCACCTCCTACCCTACAGTACTTCACTCCATTCATAAAGTTCTAGTGGGCACAGGGATGGGAGTTTTTTATTTACATTTTCCAATGTTCAGCCGGACGATGAATGAAATAGGTGGAATGATGCTAAAATTAGTCTGGGGCCCACAGAGCTTAAAGTTACGCGACATTTGTCTTTCAGTATAAGAGAAAACTCTGAAAATACCTTATCCACGTAACTCTCCTGACCAAGATTCGAACTGTTGAACGTGAGGCAAACACGTTACCTTCTGCACTATCAAGGTGAGTAATCAGGGATTTGCAGTACACTTAAGCGATGTCAAATCTTTTAAGAGTTGATTACTATGTGATGGTTTTGAGAATCTGTCCTCTTTGTACGATGAGGGCAAAAAGAATATCGAACTCTATCAAATTTGATAGAAGTACACATTTTAAAATTGGAACTAATTATAATACATATTTCAGAAATGTTACCTCTAACAAAAATAATAAGTGAAGGGGGCATTTGACATAAATTCTTGCAAGATCTCTACCTTTTATGTAGTAGGACCTTTTGTATTTCTTGCAGTTTATCTTGATATGTTTTTATATCAGTCCTGGTTGGAAACCAATTCGATATGGATTTTTATTTAATCCGCGTTGGGATGCCAATTCCATGTGGCGTTTGGGTATGTGACTTTTTATTGTTATTTCCTCGGTCTAGCTACAGTTGGCGAGCAGTTTACTATTTATTCCCAAGACGTGGTCTCGGCTCGATTATCTACGTTATGGTTAATTAAAACAATACTACCGTTTAAACATTGTTGATACTTCTTTAATTGAAAGTAGTTTACGTTCACATAGCAAACTTTTAACACGGTCTTAAGCACATCAACTTTACTCGTCTGATACAATCTATCCACTACTTTTCGGTTATTTTGGAAATCCGCCCTTATCATCATAGTGACGTAACTTTTTACTTTGTCCTGTTGTGTTACCCTTAACTCTTATACATTTTTTCTTATAAATTAAACAAAAACATGATTCCACAATTCAACAAATTAACACTTAATCTACAAACCCTTTATAAATATAAATGAACCATTTCCTAGGTCTAATTTAGAATAACTGTCTCATGCTGTTATGTCAAAGCGATTTAGGAAGAAGACCAGAGGTCATTACAATAATATGCAAGTGAAACATTTTATTTGTCATAAAATACCATAAAATTAAGTATATCGTTACAATATTTTTAGGCAAGTCAAAATATTCGAAATATTTTTCACCTGAAGTTTGCTTTGAAGTGGAATTTTCTTTTTCATTTAAACCTTCCTGTTGCATCGCTGTGATGCTGAACTTAAATAAGTTTGACTATTTAAGTAAATTGTTGGAGTTTTTTAATGTAATTTATGTCCTCCAACGTTAAGTCCTATCGGACGATGAATGCAGTGGATGAAATGACGCTCAAATGAACCCGGGCTCCATAGAGCTTAGAGTTACCCGACATTCGTCTTTAAGGATAAGGGAAAACCCCGGAAAAACCTTATCCAGGTAACTCCCTCTGACCGAGATTCGGGTGAGTTATCTGGATAAGGTTTTTCCGGGGTTTTCCCTTAAATCATTTCTTCACACTAGCCATATGTAGGCTGTTTCGGATAGATAGAGTCAACATGAAAAATTGAATGCCATTGCCGGGATCTGAACCATGTATCTCCTGGTTTCCGTCCAGTCGCTCTTACCCACTGAGCTACCATAGCCAATATGCCGTCCCGACATTACATTCTCCAAGTGACCCATATATTTTCCCGGCAAACCACTAGGGGCTCTGGTATACTTTGGCCTGGTAGCTCAATAGCCAAGAGAACCGTGGTTCAAATCCCGAAAATGGTATTGAATTTTTCATGTTGACTCTATCTATCAAAAGCAAGTTTGATGTTTAACTATTTGTTTTCCAGTTATATCGTACATACGGTATGTTATACCAGTTATACCCAGGAATCTCCTCTTGGGTAGATTGCAATACCTTCTCTACTTGCTACCTATTTGTTAGAAAAAACAAAAACATTATGATAAATAGAAAAGTTGGGAACAAATGACGATGAACAAAAGAAATATGCGTCTAATTGAGAATTTACTCATACACGACGCAATTAAGGGAAAGTTTAGCAGTTTGAAAAGAAAAGAAACAAGAGAACGGGTAGTAACAGCGTAATATTTCCTTGCATTTGTCAAACCCAGATGTATCTGCAACAGTCACCGTTACTGCTGGAACTAGTACGCAGATATGCACACACACACAATTTAATAGCAAATTACTTTGAAGTCACGTTCATGTGTAAACGTTGCATTTGCAACTAACAGGAGTCTGCTCGGCAATTGGAAAGTGTGTTATTTGCAACACAGCCATTACTAATTCGATGTCTGTGTTGTGCACATTGGTTTTGTTGTATGTCAGTAGGTCTCGCAGTGTTCGTAGCTTCAAACATGGGACCTCCATGTTGCGGTCTGGCACAGAGATCGCCCCAAAACGAACCACTGTATAACATTCGCGAAATGCATCACATCTGGTGATGACATTTGGTTTGCTACATTCACTCGAAACATTCGAACATCGTCTTGCGCAAAGGGTAAGAACATATATATCCGTCATATTTGTGCTGAACTGAATAAAACGAACAACCGGTTGAGTTTGCTTCATTTCATTTACATATATTTATAGAATCAATCTACTCTACAGTTTGTCTTCGTTTCCACCAACCATTAACGCATTCTTCCACAAAATATATTTAAAATCCCTTTAATCGTGATACATTTTCATTATACATTGTTAAAGGTATAAAGACACAGGCTAAACCCTCAGTGGTCGTGAGCTCAGCATGCAATCCTAAGGTCACGGCATCTACTTCCAGCCGGAGAATGAAATTTCCTTTTTGTTTATATCAATCACCATTGACACCGTAGTTGGTAGCTTGTCAGCTCACGTTCTAGAGCTCCCGATTTGGAATATCGGTCAGAATGGATGAGGTTTTTTTCCGGAATTTTCCCTTTTCCGGAAGAAGAATGTTTGGTTACTAAGCTCACGGACCCCGGGTTAATTTGAGCATAATTTCATCGTTACCTTCACTCATTCATTGTTACCCCCTTTGGAGGATGTAAATTTGGCTGAAAATATGCAAAAAGTACAACTAAAATTACCTAGTGACAATGTTTCATTAGCCAGTGTTCCTTAGAGTCTGGAAGTATGAAAAATAGAAATATTACAATCCTAGGATAATAATAATTGGTCCTTTACAACCAAAGGAGAAAGTAAATAATTATTTAATAAATAAATAGAGTGTTAAATGCTAGTTCAAATTTCAGAAATGAAATCGTCCGGCGATTGTCGTGAATCTAGCATGAGAAAGTGGACAAAGAACAGCATCCCACAGCTTCAAGAAAGTATATGTTAATGTACGTGAATATTCAAAGCATTAACAAAAATATCACGGCAATGGGTTACACAAATTATACGTTAAAATTAACAGTATCATTTAACGGGATCTACAGTTTAATAAGCAGTTATATTTTGTCTCTTAAAAACGTTAACCACTGGCGCGACAGCCCTTAAAGGGGCCCTCCAAACTGACTGCCAGCCTCACGCCCACTTAAGCACGGCAGAGGTGGACGATCAACCGATACGGGGAGTAGATGTGGTCAGCATCTTGGCATCCCCCAGCCGGAATGTAGGCCGTTACCTAGCGTAAGCTCCTCAATTTCCTCACGATGCTGAGTGGGCATCGGTCCTATACCCGGGACCCCACTGGATCCCCACCACATGGGTGGGCTCGAACCTGGGCCGCTTTCTGTGGCCACGGACCAAGGCATGCTGCCTTAGCCCACTACGCCACGGCGAAGGACATTTTGTCTCTTATAGTTTACAAATTACACAGTACCTTCTAGTGGTACAATTACTAAAGTTGGTTTTTTTTTTTTTGGAAAAAATATTGTTTTTTTGGCATTTGGCAATGCTATTTAAAGGATTCCATGGCTAGTTTTGCGTACATTGTGAGTATGTATCAGTCTGCAGTTGTTAATAAACAATCATAAAGTTAAAATTACTAAGTTTGAACTAGGAGTCCCTCTAAAAATTACTGGAAACAAGATTATAAAGCCGAAAAATATGTGAAGTGGAAGAAGAAGTTGTCTTCAGTGAGCGGGTGGCACAACGTTTCAACAATGGAGATGAAAACACTAAAGATTTACCACGTTGTGGAAGACCTAAAGTATGGAATATTGAGCAAAACTCTCAAGTTCTGCTAGAAAATCTGAAAAAATAGCCTGCATCAAAAGATGACATACACAGCCACATTAAGACACTTAGAAAATCATTCAGAAGCTGTAGATATGTACCTAATGAACTGACACCTCAACAGTCTGAATGTAGACTGGATATCTATTTTCAGCTTATACGTAATCCCATTGCTGCTAGATTTGTCAGGAGAATTGTCACCAGTGATGAAAAATGAATGTATTACCAAAATCCTAATGCCTCGAAACAGTGGCTTCATCCCCACCAACCTGCTAAAGTAATCGTTAACTAAATCACTATAATGTTGTGTGCCTGGGGAAATTTTGAACATATAATTCACTCGGAGTTAGTTTCAAGCGGGTGGGTGATTGATGTGAATTTTTACACTCAAAAACTAGAAGTTCATGAAATTTTGTGACGGAGATACCCAGCACTAGTTAATCAAAACTGACTTCTATTGCAACAGGACGATGCAAAACCCCATACTGCACAAACAACCATAGAGAAAATTCAGGAATTGGGGGGAATCGCACTGCTACCACACCCATCATACAGCCCTGATCTCGCACTAATATTATCATATTTTTCGATCCATGGCCCATTTTGTACGTGGAAGAAATTTTGACAAGAGTGAAGTAGTGCAAGTGGGTCAGCGGATTCTTCGCATAAAAATCAAAGGCTGGCAACATAAACCTCGCTGAATGATGGCTGAAGACCAACGAATCTAATGATCCATACTTCTAAAATTAGTTAATTCTTTGTAGAACACATTTAAAACAATGCCAGCTGTCTGTTCAAACAACTGAACGATGAGGTCTATATACCTACACATTCCAGAATTGGAGCTTTAGGTATCATATTAATTTCATTGAAATCTTATTTCCTATAAGAATTACAAAATTTGTCATCGATGGAAATTAGGTGAGTAGGGTAATTTGGAGTGTTTCAGCGCAGACCCAAAAGGGCAAGATGGCGGCCGTGCGCAATCTATGAAATTTAAGGGTTTATCCTCCTATTTATATTATTTTTGCTGTATGTACTTAGACTCTTTTTGTGTATTTAGGTTCCTTTGCGGGCATCTTTAGTCGTTTTTTATGTATTAAGAGGCTTTTGGAGCGTATTTAGAGTATTTTTGGAGTGTTTAAGGGCTTTTGGAGCACATTGAGAGGCTTTTTGTGTAATTTAGAAGTTTTAGATATGTATTTAGAGTCTGGTGAGACGTATTTAGACTCTTTTTGGTGTATTTAGAGGCTTTCGGGGCGTATTTAGAGAATTTTGCAACGTATTTACTGGCTTTTCGGGCTACTATAGAGGTTTTGGAGACGTATTTAGGAGCTTTTAGAACGTATTTCCTGGCTTCTTGCTGTATTTATAGGTTGTAGGCGTTTTTAGCGGCTTTAGCAACGTATTTACTGACTTTTTGCTGTATTTAGCAGCTTTCATCATGTATTGAGGGGCTCTGGAGGACATATTTAGTGGCTTTTTGAAGTATTTAGGGTCTTCTTGGGATGTATTTAGGGTCTTTTTGGTGTATTTAGTGGATTTTTGAAGTTTTGATAGCTCCTTAGGATGTATTTAGAGGATTTTTGTAGGTATCTAGTGTCTTGCGGTGTACATTTAGTGTCTTTTGCGGTATCTAGATGCTTCTGAGACGTATTTACAAAACTTTTTTGGTGTTTCTGGGGTCTTTTGGGGCATATTTTATCCCTTTTTAATGTATTCAGAGGCTGGGGGTGTATATAGAGACATTTGCGACCAATTTAGTATCCTGAGGGGTGCATTAGTGACTTTATGGTATAATTTAGAGCTTCTTAGGAGGTATTTAGAGGCTTTTGGGGCGTATTTACTATATTTTAGTTATACTTAGTTGACTTAGACTATATTTTATTTACTGTAGTTCATGATTTTCTTTAATCATTTCAAAACGTTTACTCCTCATTTGTAATCGGTATTTCTATCACTTTAACCTACACTTATGCCTTACTATTTCATTCCATTATAAGCTAACCTAACCTAACCTAACCTAAGTTAACCCAAAGCCTAACCTAACCCAAGTCCTTCACTTATGCTTTACTATTTCATTCCATTATAAGCTAACCTAACCTAACCTAACCTAAACTAACCCAACATTTTAAGATAACCCAAGTCCTTCACTTATGCTTTACTATTTCATCCCATTATAACCTAACCTAACCTAAGTTAACCCAAAGCCTAACCTAACCCAAGTCCTTCACTTATGCTTTACTATTTCATTCCATTATAAGCTAAACTAACCTAACCTAACCTAAACTAACCCAACATTTTAAGATAACCCAAGTCCTTCACTTATGCTTTACTATTTCATCCCATTATAACCTAACCTAACCTAAGTTAACCCAAAGCCTAACCTAACCCAAGTCCTTCACTTATGCTTTACTATTTCATTCCGTTATAACCTAACCTAACTGTGCTTTTGGCTACATGGTTACATTTTCGTGGTTACATGTGTGGTTAATTTGGTCACATTTGGTTATATGCGTGGTTACATTTGGTTACATTTGTGGTTACATTTGGTTACATTTGGTTACATTTGGTTACATGCGTGGTTACATTTGGTTACATTTGTGGTTACATTTGGGGTTACATTTGGTTACATTTGGTTACATGCGTGGTTACATTTGGTTGCATTTGTGGTTACATTTGGTTACATTTGGTTACATGTGTGGTTACATTTGGTTACATTTGGTTACATTTGGTAGTTTGGCTACATTGGCTAATTGATCAGGTGTAGTTACCTAACCGATCTTTGTGTTTCTTTTGAAGCATTTGTTTTTCACATTGTATTCTTTGCACTTACTTCCGGTCTACTCTATCCTCTTTTATGAAGCTTTAAAGCTAACACTGTCTGATACTCTAACCACCGATATTGAAGTACTTATAGATTAGTTTTATGCGGAATATTTTGTAAATTCTCTTATGATACCCCCCCCCTCCCAAGCTTTTACTGGTGTTTGTATAACGTAAATCAGGGTATACTTAGCTTGTAGTTCCATGGTAGACGCCTCTCCTCTTTTATCTGGGCTGGAGACCAGCACTAGAATGTAATCCTAGTGGCAGAGTTAACGCCTTCATCCATTTTTCCCATTTATTCTTTCTTCTTCAGGCGTCTTGGGAGTCCTAGGATAGATGCCACTTGTGTAACTATTCATTCTGTAGGATAGCTTATAGAGATCACCATTATCTTCTAATCTAAGTTGCTCCCCTCTTGCATTCTTTTTGCAACTCTATAATGCCCGTAGGCGTATGTTGATACTCCGTCCTCGGCAATCACTCTCTTGTTGTCATGAGGCGATAGGGATATTTTATTAGCTTCAACTGTAGAAACATTATGTTTTTGGGATAGGATCAGGTTCATAGGAGTTCTTAGGATCTTTTGGGTTTTAAGACAATCCACATAGCTATCGAAGTTGATGTATTGCTTGATTGCGCTACGCTTTATGCCTTTAATCTTCTTGATTACACTTCCATCCATGTCGAGAGCATACATCTTGGGTCTCAGCCCTACAAAACGATGAATAATTTTCCCACAGGCTTCATCTTTAAATTTTCCCAAAACTTTCCTGTTGTTTTTAGAATGGCATATATGGTCGAGAGGATAATCAGCTGTATCCAGATGTTCAAGAAAGCGTAACTTATCCTGGTATATATCTCTTGTAGTCACTCTATGGATGAAAGAGTCTGTATCCATGTACATGAGTTTTAGATTTTCAAGCCCGTAATACGGCAATAACACATCATAGTGATATCGATACATCAAGGTCTTTGAGATATCCAGCACACACATCCCGATGTATATAGGTTTGTTGAACACTATCTCCCGCGAAGCCATGTGTACTGCAGCCAGATTAGGTCCATATATAGTTCGATCAATAAACGTGGGCTTAGCAACCAGCTTTTCCAATGTCTTCCAATCGGTAACAAGTCGTATATTCAGTCGATTTCTTATATTCTCCATAGTTTTTCCAAACATAGCATTGTTAAAAAGTTTGTACAGATCCTTCTCGAAATCATTGCTAGATCCTTGTCGTAGCCGGTTATTGAATTCGACATAAGGCTTTAACCAGCACGACTGTCGAAATTGTAGCACACGATGGATTTTTATCAGTTGTAACCCATGATCAAGGGCCTGTTTCAAGGTCATGTAATGCACCACATACTTAGTTCGTGATCCAAGGTGTGGAATTAGTTTCTTTGTAGAAGAATCCTTAGGCTTGATACATTCAGGCAGGAATGGTAAATCATTATGCAGCTCATGAAGTTCTGTAGGATATTCAAGGTCCACTTCTAAAATGTATCCGAGAGGGTCATCTTCTCGAAGTATTTCTAGGTTAATGTCTGCAGGAGAAACCCACTCAAAACCCCCATAAGGATGGGCGTGGCACATTGCCCAGCCATATTGGTTATTTGCGTCCTCGTACGTAATATATTGAGAGGGCTTACTTGAGTCATACTCGTTCATGTAGATGTTGTTAGCCTTTGCATACCTATGAGAAACTTGACATAATCCTCCTCTTATACCTGATTCAACCATGAGTAGCTGATCGTAATCCTGTAGCAATTCTAGTTCGATTCCTGTATACAGCAGCATTGCATCCCACGTAAGTCCAGGAGATGTAAAATAATGTGCAGGATCAACTTTATGCGTTTTTAGGGTCTGGTCTCTGAATGTCTCAAACACATCAGCTAACAGAAGAACATCTGAAGTTAGATAGAGATCGCTATACTCTCCTAATGTTTTAACGTTGAACTGTCTCCATACACTTTTTGCGTGTTCATACTCTCCATCACTAATTTCTTCTTTGTTCAACTTGTTGTAGAATGCCTCCCTTGGAGGAAGTTCTGTTTCACTTAAAACATCCCACGATGTAACGTAATCGTAGGGGAAAACACCCTTACGTGTCATCAATTTGATCTTCTCTGCTCCAAAGTGCTTTAGAGTTTCAGGATATGATGTTAGATTTTTTGCTAGTTTATCCAAGCTGGTACTAAGGAAGCGGTAGGTATCCACAAAGCGAAGTTTTATATTTCCAACATACTTGGAAAATGATATGTAACTTTCCTCAGAGCTAGGAATAACTTCTACTCTATCGCTAGTACAGCCTAACTCTTTAACAATAAAATGGGAGTCATATCCACTCAGGTTATGTATGAAGACGGGAATATAATTAGGCGTTTTACAGGTTAGATTACACTGATTATGTAGACTTCCTCGATATTCTCCACTTATATGATCATGATCCCGTACTTTCCAATTATCTCCGGTAAATTCTTTACCACATAAGTAGCATTCTGTAGAAGATTCGAATGATTTCTGCTGCTCATCTGTTAGAGTTAATGGAGCACCAGTTTTATATACACCATTAATCTTCTTTGCGAGAGAACTTACATACTCCATAAACTTCGATGCAGCATCATAACCACGATATACATAGGGTTCTGTAGGAAGATCAGTCTGTAAACCTTCAATTGCAGCTGAGGATTTGACATAAACACAGAAACTCATAGGAATATGCTTCTGATATGGAACTGTATAAGACGTTTCGGGATTAGAAGAACACCCGTGATAAGGAGTAAGAATGCTTTCAAAGTCAGCATAGATGACATAAGGTAATTTCAGCATCCTTTCATAATTCTTGAATTTAGCGATAGATTTCTCCTTCGTTGGCATAACAATCTTAGCAACTCTGTGTTGACCACATATTTTTCTATGTTCATTTAACCTCTCAATTCCTCCATTTCGATAATCAAAATGCGTAAAACAGCGTTTGCAGATGTAGATCTTTCCCTGACGTATAGTTTTTTGTTGATGAACAAGTCTCTCGAAATTCTTTATATAGACGTAATGATGACGTCCAGCAGCATCATTTAATAGAAGCAGGTCACGATGTTCAGCCAGTTCTTCATCGACAACCTTCATAGGAAACACTTGATTTTTCTCATCCAGTCCGAAGACATTTATAGAGATGTTATTTCGTCGTTCAAATTTCGGGATGTCACACAAACTCGTAGGAAATGATACACAGGTAAAGTCATATCTTTCTTGAAGATCCTTATACTTGTTAACACGCTGAGGATCCTTTTCAATGAACTTGGCAAGAACAGCATACATAAAACATTTTTCATCTTCATAGTTCTGTGGATTTATGCACGCTCCTTTAGCTCCAACAGAGGTCGGTAGAGGGATGTAACTGCTTCCTCTTAGTCCATTATTCTTGTTGATTCTAACTCGAACCCCGTCAACAGCTAATAAAGCCCAGTTGCTTCCTTTAAGTTGACTCTCCTCCATTTCAGTACAAAGTTTCTTAAATTTACTTTCCAAGATGGCGTCCAAGTCACTTTCCAAAAATATTGCTTGATTTTGCGTTTTGAAGGCTTTATCAGTAGTATCTCCAACAGCATTTACAAACTGGCATTCAGTCATGATGTTACATTTAATACTTTTATGAATCCTTAGCTCCTTCTGAATCAGTTGAATTATCCGCTGTTTTGATTCTTGGAGATACGTCTTTAGATCCTGACATGTAGAGCACTGTATGAAATATGATTTCAGCCGATCTTGAAAAGCTGTCTCGTATTCAATGACATCATCTTCGTCAGGAACCATTAACAGCAGTTTATGTTTAGTAGGCTCAATCTTGATTTTCTTGGCAGTTATTCTACCACAACGTTCTTGATGTGCATCTCTGCGATGTTCAGTACCATAAACCTCTCTGCAATGCTTACATTCATGATACAGACCGCAAGCCAGTTCATGTCTCTTTTTGTGGTAGTTCCTCAGGAAGCACTTCCCACATTTGCTACACTTAAATTCCGGTATAGCGTTTGAAAGAGATTCCATCACTTTAGTGTTCCACATCGTAGCACTAAGCAGTTTAATTCTTGGGTGAATAGGTCACTCAGTAACTGTTTAATACACTTTTCACTTCTCTTCTACACCTTGATAACTTATCAATACTTCGTTATACTCGGATTTAACTGCAGTAGTTGATCCACTAAGATAGAAACACACTAGCGCAATGACAACTAATCTCGATTAAGCTCTACTTATACAATTATGGCAAACCTAAAAGAAAACTTCATCATCCCCACCACCAGGGTTCGAAGACGGCGCTACTATCGGAGAAAACAGGAATTAAAAGTTCACGAGAAATACCTCTACCATTATTATAAGTATATATGACCATCATGATCAAAAGCAACATCATCGTCATCACATCAAATTCATTTACCATAACTGTATGATTAAAACAAACAAAGAGAAATAAAGAAAAAAGAAAATATTTCAGCCTCCATTGCTCCCAGGCAACCCCTACCACTCCTACCACCCCTACCACCCCTTAAAGATTCTCTCCCACCTCCAAACGTTTAAGCAAACCGGTTTCGTTATACTTCATCGCCCAAACCCAGATATACGGAGGACCGCTGACGTCACGAACAATTGGAGACAGAATGTCTGGCTTTCTGCGACAGGTTTCAACATGCATCATTTACGCATGAGTATACATAAAAGCTCCGAAACAGCCAATATTGCAAGCATCAGGATAGAAGCATTCTAGTAAAAGTCAAACAAACCAACCCTCTTCAATGTTTAAGGATGTTTTATTCACAGGTGTTCAGAAATTACTCATTTAATATTACGTAATCTATAAATTGCGATTTTATAAGTTTCACGGTAAACAGTAATGCACATCATTTACAACTCATTAGCTAATCCAGCTTCAAAGACGCTCCTTTATCCCATTTTTCTTCTTAACCGCTTCCATGCGTGCCCTCTTATGCAAGTTTTACTGATTTTTATAAGTTGGAGCAAGCAATTATATTTAATTAAGCATGTTATATTAACCTTTAGAGAAATTATTGTATTCTGTGGGTTTCAGAGAGGCCAACTATTTAAGGTTTTTAGTCAATTTTAACAAATTTATGCATTAAAGATATGTATTGACGGATTTTTCTAATATTGGAAACGTTTTCAGCTTGCAGACAAGCCCAAAATATGTATATTTCAAGGGTTATTTAAAATATCCCACAGAGATTCGAACCAAGGTCCTATCTGCGTAAATTACCTTTTCAACAACTATTATGGTCTAATTTGTGTATTTGTACCTTATTTCATAATTCTAGACCCACTGCTAACCGATATATTAAAATAAACCGATTCAGGACTCGAACCAAGGACACTGGGTGTATGGCATAAAGCTGGTGGACGCTCCTTAACAGTATGAAATTAATAAAGTTTATTTGAAGTTTCTATCGCAAATAGTTTCCAGTTTATGATAATAATAATCAAAGCATTGATATGTGCGAGAGTCGATTCCAGGACCAATGTCAGGGTTAAAGTTACCCTTTAGGATACGATTCCTTACTATAAATTCATTAGCGTTAATTACATTTCGATATCTTGAAGGATTCAGGAGGTATAGACTAAAAATTAGTGGAGAAAAGGTACCGTGTTTTCAGGGTGGTGGGGGAAGGCTGTGACGTCATTTATGACACGTGTCACGAGTCGGGCGGTATTTTGTAAGGAGAAAGGAGTGTGATAATTAGATTACATTGTAATCCAATTAGCGGCATGTCTTTGAGAGATTTTAACATGTTGAGTCCATTCTGTGACGTCATTAAGGCGCGTGTCATTGAGGGGTGTGTCTATGAAGTTCGTTTTGGTCGTGTGCCATTTAGGATGTGGCTGTGACGTCATTTATGGCGCGTGTGACACGGCCCTGGCTATGACATCATTTGGAGTTGGCGCGTGGCCTTAGGGGTGTGGCTATGACGTCATTATAAGTTGGCGCGTGCCGCGAGGGTATGTCTATTACCTCACTCATCTTAAAGCAGCACTTTAAAGTTTATTTCATCGCTCTGGGCCTATTGGTTTCGAAAATATTCAAATTTTTCGATTCGGGACTCGAACCCAGAACCCCTCAGCCACACACTTCTAGAATATGATTAACTAGGATACGTATTACCACATAAAGTTTATTTCACCGCTCTAAACCCATTGGTTATGGAGATATTCAGGTTTACCGATTCAGGACTCGAACCAAGGACAACAGGTATATGACAGAGAGTCAGCAGATGCTCCTTAACGATATAAAAGTAATAAAGTTTACCCGAGGTCGCTATCATTACTAGTTCCGGAGTTATAACAATAATAAATGTCCTGATTTGCACGGGATTCGAATGAGGACCATTGATAAAATTCGCAGGAGCCTTGGAAGATGCGCCCTGTTATAAAAAATCTATTAGAAGTTATTTCACTGCGATATCTTGATTGGTTCAGGAGATATACGCGAAAACGTGGAGTAGTAGGGTAATGGCGATTATTAATTGATTAATGAGGCGTTAATTTAAGGTGGAGTGTGAAAACATGTGTTCAATTTAATGCCTCATTAAACAATTAAAGGCCTACAAAGAGGTGGTTACATCTGTTATCAATTGTCGGCATCTCTTTGTCGGCATGCCGACAAGGAGGTGTCATAATTGCTTATCAGATGTCGGCATCTCTTTGAGGGATTTGAAAGCGGTATTTCCCTACTACTCCACGTTTTCGCGTATATCTCCTGAACCAATCAAGATATCGCAGTGAAATAACTTCTAATAGATTTTTTATAACAGGGCGCATCTTCCAAGGCTCCTGCGAATTTTATCAATGGTCCTCATTCGAATCCCGTGCAAATCAGGACATTTATTATTGTTATAACTCCGGAACTAGTAATGATAGCGACCTCGGGTAAACTTTATTACTTTTATATCGTTAAGGAGCATCTGCTGACTCTCTGTCATATACCTGTTGTCCTTGGTTCGAGTCCTGAATCGGTAAACCTGAATATCTCCATAACCAATGGGTTTAGAGCGGTGAAATAAACTTTATGTGGTAATACGTATCCTAGTTAATCATATTCTAGAAGTGTGTGGCTGAGGGGTTCTGGGTTCGAGTCCCGAATCGAAAAATTTGAATATTTTCGAAACCAATAGGCCCAGAGCGATGAAATAAACTTTAAAGTGCTGCATTAAGATGAGTGAGGTAATAGACATACCCTCGCGGCACGCGCCAACTTATAATGACGTCATAGCCACACCCCTAAGGCCACGCGCCAACTCCAAATGATGTCATAGCCAGGGCCGTGTCACACGCGCCATAAATGACGTCACAGCCACATCCTAAATGGCACACGACCAAAACGAACTTCATAGACACACCCCTCAATGACACGCGCCTTAATGACGTCACAGAATGGACTCAACATGTTAAAATCTCTCAAAGACATGCCGCTAATTGGATTACAATGTAATCTAATTATCACACTCCTTTCTCCTTACAAAATACCGCCCGACTCGTGACACGTGTCATAAATGACGTCACAGCCTTCCCCCACCACCCTGAAAACACGGTACCTTTTCTCCACTAATTTTTAGTCTATACCTCCTGAATCCTTCAAGATATCGAAATGTAATTAACGCTAATGAATTTATAGTAAGGAATCGTATCCTAAAGGGTAACTTTAACCCTGACATTGGTCCTGGAATCGACTCTCGCACATATCAATGCTTTGATTATTATTATCATAAACTGGAAACTATTTGCGATAGAAACTTCAAATAAACTTTATTAATTTCATACTGTTAAGGAGCGTCCACCAGCTTTATGCCATACACCCAGTGTCCTTGGTTCGAGTCCTGAATCGGTTTATTTTAATATATCGGTTAGCAGTGGGTCTAGAATTATGAAATAAGGTACAAATACACAAATTAGACCATAATAGTTGTTGAAAAGGTAATTTACGCAGATAGGACCTTGGTTCGAATCTCTGTGGGATATTTTAAATAACCCTTGAAATATACATATTTTGGGCTTGTCTGCAAGCTGAAAACGTTTCCAATATTAGAAAAATCCGTCAATACATATCTTTAATGCATAAATTTGTTAAAATTGACTAAAAACCTTAAATAGTTGGCCTCTCTGAAACCCACAGAATACAATAATTTCTCTAAAGGTTAATATAACATGCTTAATTAAATATAATTGCTTGCTCCAACTTATAAAAATCAGTAAAACTTGCATAAGAGGGCACGCATGGAAGCGGTTAAGAAGAAAAATGGGATAAAGGAGCGTCTTTGAAGCTGGATTAGCTAATGAGTTGTAAATGATGTGCATTACTGTTTACCGTGAAACTTATAAAATCGCAATTTATAGATTACGTAATATTAAATGAGTAATTTCTGAACACCTGTGAATAAAACATCCTTAAACATTGAAGAGGGTTGGTTTGTTTGACTTTTACTAGAATGCTTCTATCCTGATGCTTGCAATATTGGCTGTTTCGGAGCTTTTATGTATACTCATGCGTAAATGATGCATGTTGAAACCTGTCGCAGAAAGCCAGACATTCTGTCTCCAATTGTTCGTGACGTCAGCGGTCCTCCGTATATCTGGGTTTGGGCGATGAAGTATAACGAAACCGGTTTGCTTAAACGTTTGGAGGTGGGAGAGAATCTTTAAGGGGTGGTAGGGGTGGTAGGAGTGGTAGGGGTTGCCTGGGAGCAATGGAGGCTGAAATATTTTCTTTTTTCTTTATTTCTCTTTGTTTGTTTTAATCATACAGTTATGGTAAATGAATTTGATGTGATGACGATGATGTTGCTTTTGATCATGATGGTCATATATACTTATAATAATGGTAGAGGTATTTCTCGTGAACTTTTAATTCCTGTTTTCTCCGATAGTAGCGCCGTCTTCGAACCCTGGTGGTGGGGATGATGAAGTTTTCTTTTAGGTTTGCCATAATTGTATAAGTAGAGCTTAATCGAGATTAGTTGTCATTGCGCTAGTGTGTTTCTATCTTAGTGGATCAACTACTGCAGTTAAATCCGAGTATAACGAAGTATTGATAAGTTATCAAGGTGTAGAAGAGAAGTGAAAAGTGTATTAAACAGTTACTGAGTGACCTATTCACCCAAGAATTAAACTGCTTAGTGCTACGATGTGGAACACTAAAGTGATGGAATCTCTTTCAAACGCTATACCGGAATTTAAGTGTAGCAAATGTGGGAAGTGCTTCCTGAGGAACTACCACAAAAAGAGACATGAACTGGCTTGCGGTCTGTATCATGAATGTAAGCATTGCAGAGAGGTTTATGGTACTGAACATCGCAGAGATGCACATCAAGAACGTTGTGGTAGAATAACTGCCAAGAAAATCAAGATTGAGCCTACTAAACATAAACTGCTGTTAATGGTTCCTGACGAAGATGATGTCATTGAATACGAGACAGCTTTTCAAGATCGGCTGAAATCATATTTCATACAGTGCTCTACATGTCAGGATCTAAAGACGTATCTCCAAGAATCAAAACAGCGGATAATTCAACTGATTCAGAAGGAGCTAAGGATTCATAAAAGTATTAAATGTAACATCATGACTGAATGCCAGTTTGTAAATGCTGTTGGAGATACTACTGATAAAGCCTTCAAAACGCAAAATCAAGCAATATTTTTGGAAAGTGACTTGGACGCCATCTTGGAAAGTAAATTTAAGAAACTTTGTACTGAAATGGAGGAGAGTCAACTTAAAGGAAGCAACTGGGCTTTATTAGCTGTTGACGGGGTTCGAGTTAGAATCAACAAGAATAATGGACTAAGAGGAAGCAGTTACATCCCTCTACCGACCTCTGTTGGAGCTAAAGGAGCGTGCATAAATCCACAGAACTATGAAGATGAAAAATGTTTTATGTATGCTGTTCTTGCCAAGTTCATTGAAAAGGATCCTCAGCGTGTTAACAAGTATAAGGATCTTCAAGAAAGATATGACTTTACCTGTGTATCATTTCCTACGAGTTTGTGTGACATCCCGAAATTTGAACGACGAAATAACATCTCTATAAATGTCTTCGGACTGGATGAGAAAAATCAAGTGTTTCCTATGAAGGTTGTCGATGAAGAACTGGCTGAACATCGTGACCTGCTTCTATTAAATGATGCTGCTGGACGTCATCATTACGTCTATATAAAGAATTTCGAGAGACTTGTTCATCAACAAAAAACTATACGTCAGGGAAAGATCTACATCTGCAAACGCTGTTTTACGCATTTTGATTATCGAAATGGAGGAATTGAGAGGTTAAATGAACATAGAAAAATATGTGGTCAACACAGAGTTGCTAAGATTGTTATGCCAACGAAGGAGAAATCTATCGCTAAATTCAAGAATTATGAAAGGATGCTGAAATTACCTTATGTCATCTATGCTGACTTTGAAAGCATTCTTACTCCTTATCACGGGTGTTCTTCTAATCCCGAAACGTCTTATACAGTTCCATATCAGAAGCATATTCCTATGAGTTTCTGTGTTTATGTCAAATCCTCAGCTGCAATTGAAGGTTTACAGACTGATCTTCCTACAGAACCCTATGTATATCGTGGTTATGATGCTGCATCGAAGTTTATGGAGTATGTAAGTTCTCTCGCAAAGAAGATTAATGGTGTATATAAAACTGGTGCTCCATTAACTCTAACAGATGAGCAGCAGAAATCATTCGAATCTTCTACAGAATGCTACTTATGTGGTAAAGAATTTACCGGAGATAATAGGAAAGTACGGGATCATGATCATATAAGTGGAGAATATCGAGGAAGTCTACATAATCAGTGTAATCTAACCTGTAAAACGCCTAATTATATTCCCGTCTTCATACATAACCTGAGTGGATATGACTCCCATTTTATTGTTAAAGAGTTAGGCTGTACTAGCGATAGAGTAGAAGTTATTCCTAGCTCTGAGGAAAGTTACATATCATTTTCCAAGTATGTTGGAAATATAAAACTTCGCTTTGTGGATACCTACCGCTTCCTTAGTACCAGCTTGGATAAACTAGCAAAAAATCTAACATCATATCCTGAAACTCTAAAGCACTTTGGAGCAGAGAAGATCAAATTGATGACACGTAAGGGTGTTTTCCCCTACGATTACGTTACATCGTGGGATGTTTTAAGTGAAACAGAACTTCCTCCAAGGGAGGCATTCTACAACAAGTTGAACAAAGAAGAAATTAGTGATGGAGAGTATGAACACGCAAAAAGTGTATGGAGACAGTTCAACGTTAAAACATTAGGAGAGTATAGCGATCTCTATCTAACTTCAGATGTTCTTCTGTTAGCTGATGTGTTTGAGACATTCAGAGACCAGACCCTAAAAACGCATAAAGTTGATCCTGCACATTATTTTACATCTCCTGGACTTACGTGGGATGCAATGCTGCTGTATACAGGAATCGAACTAGAATTGCTACAGGATTACGATCAGCTACTCATGGTTGAATCAGGTATAAGAGGAGGATTATGTCAAGTTTCTCATAGGTATGCAAAGGCTAACAACATCTACATGAACGAGTATGACTCAAGTAAGCCCTCTCAATATATTACGTACGAGGACGCAAATAACCAATATGGCTGGGCAATGTGCCACGCCCTTCCTTATGGGGGTTTTGAGTGGGTTTCTCCTGCAGACATTAACCTAGAAATACTTCGAGAAGATGACCCTCTCGGATACATTTTAGAAGTGGACCTTGAATATCCTACAGAACTTCATGAGCTGCATAATGATTTACCGTTCCTGCCTGAATGTATCAAGCCTAAGGATTCTTCTACAAAGAAACTAATTCCACACCTTGGATCACGAACTAAGTATGTGGTGCATTACATGACCTTGAAACAGGCCCTTGATCATGGGTTACAACTGATAAAAATCCATCGTGTGCTACAATTTCGACAGTCGTGCTGGTTAAAGCCTTATGTCGAATTCAATAACCGGCTACGACAAGGATCTAGCAATGATTTCGAGAAGGATCTGTACAAACTTTTTAACAATGCTATGTTTGGAAAAACTATGGAGAATATAAGAAATCGACTGAATATACGACTTGTTACCGATTAGAAGACATTGGAAAAGCTGGTTGCTAAGCCCACGTTTATTGATCGAACTATATATGGACCTAATCTGGCTGCAGTACACATGGCTTCGCGGGAGATAGTGTTCAACAAACCTATATACATCGGGATGTGTGTGCTGGATATCTCAAAGACCTTGATGTATCGATATCACTATGATGTGTTATTGCCGTATTACGGGCTTGAAAATCTAAAACTCATGTACATGGATACAGACTCTTTCATCCATAGAGTGACTACAAGAGATATATACCAGGATAAGTTACGCTTTCTTGAACATCTGGATACAGCTGATTATCCTCTCGACCATATATGCCATTCTAAAAACAACAGGAAAGTTTTGGGAAAATTTAAAGATGAAGCCTGTGGGAAAATTATTCATCGTTTTGTAGGGCTGAGACCCAAGATGTATGCTCTCGACATGGATGGAAGTGTAATCAAGAAGATTAAAGGCATAAAGCGTAGCGCAATCAAGCAATACATCAACTTCGATAGCTATGTGGATTGTCTTAAAACCCAAAAGATCCTAAGAACTCCTATGAACCTGATCCTATCCCAAAAACATAATGTTTCTACAGTTGAAGCTAATAAAATATCCCTATCGCCTCATGACAACAAGAGAGTGATTGCCGAGGACGGAGTATCAACATACGCCTACGGGCATTATAGAGTTGCAAAAAGAATGCAAGAGGGGAGCAACTTAGATTAGAAGATAATGGTGATCTCTATAAGCTATCCTACAGAATGAATAGTTACACAAGTGGCATCTATCCTAGGACTCCCAAGACGCCTGAAGAAGAAAGAATAAATGGGAAAAATGGATGAAGGCGTTAACTCTGCCACTAGGATTACATTCTAGTGCTGGTCTCCAGCCCAGATAAAAGAGGAGAGGCGTCTACCATGGAACTACAAGCTAAGTATACCCTGATTTACGTTATACAAACACCAGTAAAAGCTTGGGAGGGGGGGGTATCATAAGAGAATTTACAAAATATTCCGCATAAAACTAATCTATAAGTACTTCAATATCGGTGGTTAGAGTATCAGACAGTGTTAGCTTTAAAGCTTCATAAAAGAGGATAGAGTAGACCGGAAGTAAGTGCAAAGAATACAATGTGAAAAACAAATGCTTCAAAAGAAACACAAAGATCGGTTAGGTAACTACACCTGATCAATTAGCCAATGTAGCCAAACTACCAAATGTAACCAAATGTAACCAAATGTAACCACACATGTAACCAAATGTAACCAAATGTAACCACAAATGCAACCAAATGTAACCACGCATGTAACCAAATGTAACCAAATGTAACCCCAAATGTAACCACAAATGTAACCAAATGTAACCACGCATGTAACCAAATGTAACCAAATGTAACCAAATGTAACCACAAATGTAACCAAATGTAACCACGCATATAACCAAATGTGACCAAATTAACCACACATGTAACCACGAAAATGTAACCATGTAGCCAAAAGCACAGTTAGGTTAGGTTATAACGGAATGAAATAGTAAAGCATAAGTGAAGGACTTGGGTTAGGTTAGGCTTTGGGTTAACTTAGGTTAGGTTAGGTTATAATGGGATGAAATAGTAAAGCATAAGTGAAGGACTTGGGTTATCTTAAAATGTTGGGTTAGTTTAGGTTAGGTTAGGTTAGTTTAGCTTATAATGGAATGAAATAGTAAAGCATAAGTGAAGGACTTGGGTTAGGTTAGGCTTTGGGTTAACTTAGGTTAGGTTAGGTTATAATGGGATGAAATAGTAAAGCATAAGTGAAGGACTTGGGTTATCTTAAAATGTTGGGTTAGTTTAGGTTAGGTTAGGTTAGGTTAGCTTATAATGGAATGAAATAGTAAAGCATAAGTGAAGGACTTGGGTTAGGTTAGGCTTTGGGTTAACTTAGGTTAGGTTAGGTTAGGTTAGCTTATAATGGAATGAAATAGTAAGGCATAAGTGTAGGTTAAAGTGATAGAAATACCGATTACAAATGAGGAGTAAACGTTTTGAAATGATTAAAGAAAATCATGAACTACAGTAAATAAAATATAGTCTAAGTCAACTAAGTATAACTAAAATATAGTAAATACGCCCCAAAAGCCTCTAAATACCTCCTAAGAAGCTCTAAATTATACCATAAAGTCACTAATGCACCCCTCAGGATACTAAATTGGTCGCAAATGTCTCTATATACACCCCCAGCCTCTGAATACATTAAAAAGGGATAAAATATGCCCCAAAAGACCCCAGAAACACCAAAAAAGTTTTGTAAATACGTCTCAGAAGCATCTAGATACCGCAAAAGACACTAAATGTACACCGCAAGACACTAGATACCTACAAAAATCCTCTAAATACATCCTAAGGAGCTATCAAAACTTCAAAAATCCACTAAATACACCAAAAAGACCCTAAATACATCCCAAGAAGACCCTAAATACTTCAAAAAGCCACTAAATATGTCCTCCAGAGCCCCTCAATACATGATGAAAGCTGCTAAATACAGCAAAAAGTCAGTAAATACGTTGCTAAAGCCGCTAAAAACGCCTACAACCTATAAATACAGCAAGAAGCCAGGAAATACGTTCTAAAAGCTCCTAAATACGTCTCCAAAACCTCTATAGTAGCCCGAAAAGCCAGTAAATACGTTGCAAAATTCTCTAAATACGCCCCGAAAGCCTCTAAATACACCAAAAAGAGTCTAAATACGTCTCACCAGACTCTAAATACATATCTAAAACTTCTAAATTACACAAAAAGCCTCTCAATGTGCTCCAAAAGCCCTTAAACACTCCAAAAATACTCTAAATACGCTCCAAAAGCCTCTTAATACATAAAAAACGACTAAAGATGCCCGCAAAGGAACCTAAATACACAAAAAGAGTCTAAGTACATACAGCAAAAATAATATAAATAGGAGGATAAACCCTTAAATTTCATAGATTGCGCACGGCCGCCATCTTGCCCTTTTGGGTCTGCGCTGAAACACTCCAAATTACCCTACTTAGGTGCTTTACCAACGTCTAATTTTCCATTCAAATATAATACGCCCAGCTTTTGAACCTTTTTACTTGTTAACTATTATAAAAATAAAACACTGTTGCATTTAACAAACACTGACGTGAATTATCATTCCCGCTATAAAATGTATTTGAAACTGCGAGCAAAATTCTATTTTTAAACTTAGTGAACTTTGTAAGCAATATAATATGAAAATTTCTTTTATAAAATCAAAGGTAATGGCATTAATTGGGAAAGAGCCAATTAGAACAAAAATAGTTATAAATAATCGTTGTGTTGAGCAGGTAAGCCATTTTAACTACTTGGGAACTGATGTTAGTTATGACAAGGAATATGATGTCTACAATAAAATATGCAAATTTCAAAGAGTGTGTGGAACAATAAATAGAACATTTAGAAACAAAATACGTAAAGAAACAAAATTAAAGTTCTACAAAGTTATGTCTGTACCTATACTGACATACGGAAGTGGGACTTGGACGTTAACTAAAAAGCAACAGAGTAAAATACAGGCCTCAGAAATGAAATTCTTGAGAAGTGTGAAAGGATGCACGAAGAGGGACTTAATACGAAATGAAAATATAAGAGAAGAGCTGGACATTTTTAGTATGAATGACAGGTTAAAAGATCTCAAACAAAAATGGAAGGAACATGTTGAGAGAATGCCAGATAAGAGACTTACAAAACAAACATTACAGTATCATCCTAAAGGTAGGAGATCGGTGGGCAAACCCAGGAAACGATGGCTGGAGGACTTCGAAGGCGGAACAGGCACTTGATTGCCTATGCCATGAAGTGAAGAAGAAGAAGAAGAAGAAGAAGAAGAAGAAGAAGAAGAAGAAGAAGAAGAAGAAGAAGAAGAAGAAGAAGAAGAAGAAGAAGAAGAAGAAGAAGAAGAAGAAGAAGAAGAAGAAGAAGAAGAAGAAGAAGAAGAAGAAGAAGAAGAAGAAGAAGAAGAAGAATTGCGAGCAAACAAATGTGTTCTATATAAATATCTATTACGTAACTGCAGCAATATCACGTAAACCACTAGAAGAACCTCCGCAGTGTACTAAATATACAAACGACAAGACTGTGTTATTGCTTTAGAAATCTCTAGCAATTTAATACTATGCGCCAAATTTGATTATCTTTTCCAGGAATGTTTTCATATATTGGCTTCTTAGAAACAAGAAGGAACATATGTCGACAGGTGGAGCCAACAGCGCAATGAAGCAACCAGAGAGAAAGAGAGAAAAACAGAGCATCTCAACCGCGCTTGGTATTCCATGAAGTACCGTGGGTTCAAACTCGGCGGAGGTCAGCAGATAGTTTCGTAGATTTACTGATAAAGATCTTCTGAGCAAAAATTAAGCTGCCTTTCACGCCCAACATAGAGTGGGACGTTAAGAATTATATCAGTTACAGGGCGTTCATAATCGACATCTTAATGTATATGTGACGTAGTTCTTTGTTCCATTTGTACTCCTTTATCTACAACGGTCATATCGGCGGGCGTTCTCCTTTGGAGCATATTGTATTATTTGGGTTCCACTGCACACATTCGCACTGTCATTCACACGAGAGTTGTTCAATAAAGAATGATCATAATGTTTTTACGGCCATAATTTTTCGCACTAAAATTCAATATTGTTATATTCTGCTAGCTTAATGTGAAACAAATACGCCGTAGTAGTTTCATTGTTGGTACTCCTGGTTCCCGCCCGTGAGAACCAGGCAAGTTCAGACATGTTGAGTATCGCCTACCGCTGCAATGGAGATAGCATACAGCTAAAGTTGATGTTAGAGGAAGATCCGGAGTCTCTTTCAAACGTAATCACTGCTGATGAAACTTGATATATATAAAGGCGCTCAACTACGGCGGTCATCAGCGCCCTTTAAAAAACTAGTCATGGCAAAAGCCAGATATAAAACTTTCCAAAAACTATACAAGTGCAACAAAACCTATTAAAAATACACGTACATAAAAACATCAATAAAAACCTACCAAAAACCTCGTTCACCAAATCCCAAACCCCAAACCAGAAAAGAATCTAAAATCCTTCTCCACGGGTCTCCACGCACGGCCTACACGTGGGTGGGCCTGTTGACCGTCTCCTCAACCACGAAGAGGAGCCCACATGAGGGAGACTGTTGGCTCGGGACCCCGGGTGCGCCAAACCCGTACCTACCGAAGTAGGCCCCTGGGGGGGATGAAACTTGACTACATCATTTTCATCCTGAGAGCAAAAGACAAAGCTCAGTGTGGAAACTTTCCATCATCACCAACCCCCAAAAGAGCAAAAGTGGTATCTTCTGCTGGGAAAGTTATGGTCATCTCATTCTTTGATATTCATGGAATGGTTTATCAGCATGTTGTACCTGCACACACATCAGTAACTGGACAATACTACAGAGATGTCCTGTAAGTATTAAAAGTCCATATCAGGTGCAAAAGACCATATTTCCGTGAAGCATGCTGGATGCTGCACCACGATAATGCGCGGCTGCATATTGACAATGTTGTTGCTGAATATCTTGCGAAAATCAATGTGAAGTGCAATCCGTCAGCCCTCCTATAGACCGGATTTATCCCCATGTGACTTTTTCTATTCCTAACTTGAAGAAACGCCTTCGTGGGGGACATTATCCATCATCAGAAGCAGTGGTGAAGGCTGCGGAGGCGATTTTGAAGGACCTCTCATAAAATGGTTTCCTGCATGTCTTTGAAGACTGGAAGAAACGCTGGGGCAAGTGTATCGCATTCAGGACAGACTATTTTGAGAATGACCATCAAAATTTTGAGAAAGAGTATAGGCACTTTGCCAAAAAAGTGTGATCATTCTTTATTGAACAGCCCTTGTACCTCCAGATTCTGGAGAAAATGAGAAATTATCTTGGAGAAAAATCCCCACCGCCAAGACCGGGAATCGAACCCGAGATCTCTAGCATGGCAGGCAGGTGCTCCACCGACTGAACTACGGGGCCAGCTACGTAATTCTTTGTCATATAAGAAAATTTTAACAATGAATTCTTCCAGCTCTGGGACTGCTTGACATATTATTAATGTCCCAATGGCAACTTGCAGTTCTTAAGTAGAGAAGTCCCTGGTTTTAAGGTTTTATTATAGTCATATTTATAAGGGCAATAAGTAATAGCGGGCCTTAGGTCAGAGTGGATGGTGAACGGAATCGAACTTAGGAGCCTCAAACGTTACCGCAGGATCATCTCGTTCGGTAAACTAAAGTCGCAAAACAATTATATTAGAAACATCATAGTTCAAAGTGATGCATTTCTGGAGTACTTAAATGGCTAGAATTCACAGTTCGCATGCATTCTCCCAATGAGTGTTTTAAAGAGTGCATGGGTCCTGCCCGGGTCACATTTCTGTAGAGTATTACTTTAAAAGTCCGCCGAGGTTTTATGAAGTTCACCGCATCCACAACGCAGTCGAGGACCATATTCGGTAGAGGACTTAGAACCTTTGTTTCAAGAGCCCCTCTATGAACAATGCAACGGATGCAGAGTGCATCCGGATCTTTGTTTCGCACGAGTGCCTGCAATCCTCCATAATGGCCGAACAAAGAGCCATCTCCATCGGTACAAACGCCAACACCCTTAATCTAACTCTCAGTTATTCCAGCCACAAGGTGTGAGTGAGACTTCTCGAACAAACCACTGATCTCAACCTTTAATGGATACTCCTTCAAACGAAGAAGCCTTTTGGTCTAAAAGCAATGATGACAAAATTCAAGCAAGTCAGTGGTGAACCTGACTCAATTTTATTTCACTTCTCTTATTATCAAATGTTACTGCGGTATCCAATAATAATGCTTGAAATAGCGTTACTATGTATTTTTGCAGCATATTATTATTTGATGAACTGGGACAGTGTTACTAATTCTAAAGATCCATTAGCTAATTGTTAATAATTTATAGATTGAATATGTTTTAAGCACATTAGTAACAGATGTTTTAAACCTATCTCTGGGAGAGTGGTGCGGGGTATGACGGTATATAGAGTGCAAGGTCCTTACATAGTTCTGGCCACTAACGTTTTCAGATCTAGCCTTTCATCCATTGCACCCCTATCTGCAACATTGTGGTTGATGTCTTCTCCATTCACATAAACAAGATCGGAAAGAAGGTCCTAAGGCAAACAGCTTTCCTCAGGATAGTGAAATACGTTACATACACTGTGGCTGTAGCATTCGGCACTGTGACCAGTGTTGATCTATTGTACCTTATGCCTCAAGTGGTGCATTACCAGGAGGAAGGATGAGGCGAGAGGGGACAGACTGTCCCAAGGAGCTACTTCAGTGCAGAGGGCAAGGTCTCTACATTTTCCATAGATGGAAACTTCACCCGGCAGGCCACGACAACGGACATTCCCCCGTACTATAGTCCCAGCAGTCGGTACGGAGACCGACAACCAACCTACTGGAGGAGGAAGTGATTCACTCAGAGTATATCATCCTGCCATACACCACCGAGACTCTAGTCGACACTTCTACCATGAAAGAGTACACCAGATGAGATATACTATGAAATGATAGTGGAGATGAAGTGGGGGAGGGGAACTTCGGGGGATGTAGTCAACCTACTCAGCATTTGCTTAGCGACGCGGGAAATTCCTGAAAATTCCCAGAGTCAGGTAGGTCTGATACGGGAATCGAATGCGGGCTACAAACGAAACCGCTTCCATTATCCCGGTCGGTTGGCTGTCGCTTTAAAAATGAGGAAGGAATAAGAGAGGTTAAGTTTACCTAATTTTTCCTAGTCAACAGGGAGAATTCCTTGATCAAGTCTGTCAAATATATTTTATTTGCAACTCCAGACCTACCTATTGTAAATTAAATAAGATTATTTAGCTGAAGCATATCGTAGTTTTATGATCTACCTAAAAACGGAATCATATTTGAACAATTTTTGGGCTAAGAAGGCAAATGGTCCAGCACTCACAAAGGGTCACTGAGACAATTTCGTAGACTGACCTCCGAATTGTTATATAAAAAATTAATTGAAAATAAAAGTTATACTTTATCTCAGATAGGCTACCTGTTGGTCGAGAAAAAGTTATAAAGTTTAGACCTGAAATAGCTCTGTGAACCGTTCTACCATCAATTAATTGAGACATTTGCTTGCAGACCGCACTAAAGGAAGCTTATGAACCAAATTACATGTAGGGAAGAGAAAGTCAGCCGGCGTTTTATCTCATATAGATGAGTTCTTTCACGATAGAAATAAAAAGTTTCATTATATAAGGAAATTACATATTTACAGTGACTAATTATTTTAAAAAATTGTAAATAACTTTTCTTGTTAAGCTTCGCATATGAGAGAGAATTGCTGACGCGGTTAATTTATATATCTAATGTCATTAAAAATAACAATGAGTTCTTGTGGGCCAAATATGGAAAAAACTACTCCCATATAATCCAACGATTCCTTAGAATTTTCAAGGTATATACAACATCGAATTTCTTATTAGCCATGATATTGGGTCAAGTTGGCCGAATGTCAAAAGGGGATTTTGATCAAAATTGTTTCAGTTTAGCAAAGCTGATGGAAAAGAACAAGATACATAAAATTTAAACGTACGAGAAGTTTATTCATTTGCTAATTTACGATACCCAACTAATTCGCAAATCACTTCAGTATGATAAGAAACAAGAAAATCACACATACACTTTAAGCCTAATCTACACTACTCAACAGCTGACATGTACAACGTAAGCAGTTAGTACTAATATGTTGACCATTTGCACAAACTCTATAGACTTAATATAACTGTACATGTTTCAGTGTTAAACTTGAGTCAGAAGCTGTTTTCAAAGCCTACTGGAAAACGCGTTGAATGGAGTTCAAGAACATCTGAACATCTAAAGTGTTCCAATGGTCTAAATTTTGTAGATGTTAACCGGTGGGTAAGTTAAATTTAAGTTTTTATTATTAATTATGCAATACATATAAATTAATATACGACCTCCAACGTTGTTATATCGGACGATTAATGAAAAAACCGGGGAAAAACCTTTATCCAAATAAGTCAGCCTGACCAAGATTGGAACACAGGGTATTTTATTGAATAAGAATTATATTAAACTCCTCATCGGTTCTTATAAGAACATTTTGGATACTTATAGGCTTTCTTATATTAATTTCCTCATTTCTATGTAGAATTTACACCACGGTGGTTTCAGTTTCGCCTCGTATAGTTGATGCCAAAGAGGAAGGTTTACTTGAACAAGTGTCGGCCATGTTCAAAGCTGCTTAACTCGGAGATCATTGGCAAGGAGCTAACTATAATTCCAAGATTCGAAGCCTTAAATATGCTGGGATGTCTGCTTTCATATGTAACCGTTTAGGGTCATGGGCTTTTCCTTACACAAAATGAAGTTAAAGTCATTTTTACTCACTCGAAAACATTTCTTAAAGAGCCCTCACCTTAATTTTAAGTCCACTGAAGTTACAACTCCTCTGCCACTTCACTAATAAGCATTTTTGAAAGCAAAGCTTACATAATTTTTGTTTTTCTGCTGTGCTAATTAGCCAAATTGGGCTTCATAAACCTTCTTTTCTCTTCATTCTCATAACATACCACGTAGAGGTGTGTGATAGCAATCCTGTTCACTGTAGTTATATTTTGCTTTTATTTGATGGATCTTATCCAAACAAGTGAAATAATTTGGATGGAGTATTAAAACTTTACAAGATATCCTAGTTTACAAGAATGAACATTTTCTTAATTGTTGAATGGTAAGATTTTAGACGAGCCTTTACGTATACCTCGAGAAGGCTGCGCCAACAAGTTTTGTTGTAAGTTTACAACTTGCAAACGAGTGTCAAGCAATAAATCTAGTCTAGACAGTGTTCTACAATTGTTTGTGTTCTAAGAGCCACTCTGGAATAAAGTACATGTTCTTCCGAGTCTTTAAAATCCATCGACCATAGCCGACCCGCAGTGTGTGTCTCTTTATAAAGGAATAAGGAGAAGGGGAAGAAGAGGAACTAAGGACAAAAGAAGAACAGAAAACTCCATCCAAGAAAAACAGGAGAAACTTTTCCTCTCTTATTGTTCGCGACTTTCTTTATTCTTATATTTTGTTATTCTTCTTGGAAAAGTCATTTGACTTTTAAACAGGTAGTAAGTCCCAGAGCAGCCGATTCCCTACTCCTCAAACCCTTGCAGAATCATCCCCCCTTACATAACAGGATGTTCAAAATATTCCTCTTTCAATTTTTTTATTCTTTTCCATACCTTGCCATTATTTTGCATATTCAACCATTTTGTTAGCTATATAATTAAACGTAAGGCACGTGGAAGGATCTGTTTACTATTCTCCCACTGCCAACGAGAGAAATAGCTCCGCTCTAACCTACATAGTGCATGTTCGAAGCAAGCCGAACCCAAGTATAATTCTTCTCCTAGCTCTAATTTACTTTCCTTCGTTGTTTATTACATACTTTGTTTTATCTTTTCTGCTTCAGATGGGTTTAGGGGATGTACAGCTGTAGAGCAGATGGCGTAAATGTTTGATCGTTGGAATGTTCCTCTGGATCCTATCAATAGCAGCTTTCTTTTGAAAGGCTGATGCAAGACCAGGGCGATTTTAAATCAAGAAAGCTTCTGAATTAATCGTAGAACATATAAATCCTCTATGTTCAGGTGGGTCTAGTTTCTCACATTTCCGCCAGAGGGATACTTTCTCTGAGTAACCGGATCACCAAGATGTAGACAACCTGTTTGCAGTTGTAACTCCTATGGTTGCCTCATCTCATCCGTTCCTTCTGGGGTGGTAAGCACAAAAGATCCGTGTTGGATCGAGGAGCAAGTTGTAGACGCTCTATTTTCTACCGGTATGAGCGAGGTTCTGAGTATCCTAATTGGGTCATTATGGACCCTTAGCACCTTGATATCAGAAATACCCTGGCTGAACATTTGACTGTAGAGGACATAGTGGGCAATGATTCCCGAAAATCCATGGGAGATTGGGTGCGACGCTGTTGTAATCTCCAAGGGAGATTTAGAGACACCTCAAGATTTGGTATCATCATTGTAGAGGTAGAAGACCTATGGTAGTCGACTGTCGGTTTTGGGGTTGACGTACATTTCGGGATTCGCGCAGGCATGGGGAGTTTCAGGCTCAAAATTCTAATCGACAAAGGAACATCGGCTTTAGTTTCCTTCAGAAGAAAGCTATACTAAGGATTGAGATCAGTGTTCAGAATTTTTAGCTTCGGACCTAATATCGGAGACACTTTCTCTAACGTTCCGCATGCAAAAATTTATGCGGGAGCATGCGTTCTGCGCGTCGGTCAAAATGTTATAGCTAGCTTGTTGTCAGAAGCACGCATGGGATTTTAACAGTAGGTTGGTTTCCGACTGGGAGGCGCCAAATTTGCCTTGAGGGCAAAACAGACAATAGAGTAGGGTTGTTTGTTTACAGGGATTGCAAAGGGAGTTTACTGACCTTCGCAGAGTGGCCTTGTCACTGTGACGGTCTCCGGAGTATATGCTAGCATTATGGCATATATCTATTCTGGTATACGTCATTTATTTATATTTATTCCTTTGTTTGTGTTAATTTCTTTCTGATATCAAGTTATATGTCGTCTCAGCATTCCTAGGTGACAGGGGTTGCGTCAACCATCACCCTATTACTGTAATGCTGCAAACCCGTATACCACGCAATGTGTATTCCATGGAAAGATGAGAGGAATATGATAGCAAAATGAACTACTCTGTGTGTACATGTATAACATCATAGCAAATTTTTCATACTGTATTTGCGAATTAAGGTTAAAACTTAGCAAGTCTCTAGTATTACCATTTCAAATCCAGGGGGAAAACTAACTCTAAATCACGAGCGTGTAAGTACATTGTATTATTGATACATTTATTTTCTATAATTTATAGTAACATCGCTGAATAAAATGTGAGCAAGTCACTATTATTTTAAAACCTTCCAAGCATATACCTTATCATTCCTAAATCTGAAACTTTAGTCGCAATAGAAATATGGTTCCAAAAAGAAGTGAATATTGAGTGCAAAAGCACAAGAGAAAGTTTGAAGCTTATTGGTTGAGGGAAGGGTGGGTTGTGTTACATGGTGCAATTACCGTGCCGCTCCAGGAAACCCTACTCCGTCATTACCGGCTCAGCAGAGAGATCAGCACGCAGCACCAATCACAGCCGGCCAAACTTCCTTTGTCTGCAATTAGAGGGGCCTCCTGATGAGACAAGAGCCTAAGACCATGTGATTTGCACACCACAGCCACAATCATTCTTTTCTTTCATTGCGCTATCTCCTCTTTCGCCTTTACCTGTTCTTATCATCTAGTTTTCTATGTCTCTTGTTATTCTTCCCCTTTCGTTCTAATCTTCCTCCTCGATTCCTAGCATTCCTTCTCTTTCGCTCCGATATATGACCCTTTTCTGCTTACTTTTGTGTACTTGCTCTTTTTATACCTTTCTTCGCTTCTAACAAGTCCTGCATATTCTTTTCAGTTCTATTTACCTTGAAAGTTTACTTTTTCCAGGCACTCTTTTGTTTTTTTTTCCTATCCACATTTCTTATTCTATTCCCTGTATCTTAAAGAATTCTTTGATATCTGTATCTTATGTGCTACTTCGTCGACTAGTGTCCTATTTTTATTTCCTCTACTGGTTTTTGAAGTGTGTAGCTAAGAATTGCATCAAACCCAAACAATTCAATTCTTTTATGTCAGAGAAATACATGCCTCTAGGTATGTACCAAATAGGTATTTAAGGTTCTCAGTTTTCCACAGAATCGACAAGAAGAATTTAAAAGATCTCAATTCTCAAACTTTCCTTCATATGGAAGAATTGTCGAAAAGTTTGTTTTTGTCAAAATGATTTTAACGATTTTCGTTAAATTCCACACATTTAAGCTATTTTTAAAACGAGTAGCTTGAATTTTCTAGTAATAAGCTCTTAAATCTTTTTCATTTTGAATAACTTTTGCACAACTGTAAACCATAATATATAGGAAGAATTTTTCTGCACTAAAAATGCAGAGATCTTTAAAGTACACAGTTTATGAAAAAGATACATTTTCTTTTTGGAAATAACTGTTTCCGAAATGTTCATTGTTATTGATTTAATACCTATACTATTCTAAAAAGTGAAGCAGTTATTCTTCTTTTGTTCTTTCTTTCATTTCCTTGGCCATGCACGGAGAATGAGGTTTCAAAGTCATTACATAGCAACCCCCTCTTAAAATATTTGACTGTCACTTAGATCCTGTTGTACACCCCTGATTACGTTAAAAAGTGCTTGAAGACAATTTGTGCGGATGCTTATTTCCATATGCAGAATAAGCCGTTCTAAGAATGGCTTGTAGAAGAGTTAGCAGAGAAAGTTATATTGGTACAACATATAAAATGTTTTACTTCTTCAAGCTCTAATCAATTCATTTGGTATTGTAATTCACCCAAAAATTCCATTTCGACAGGTCACTGGAAATACATATTTTAACTCTCCCTGAATGCAAATAATTTCAAAGACAAGTGTGTTAGTATGAGGGAGTGAATGAGTGAGTGAGTCTGTTAGTGAGTAAATGAGTCCGTGAGTGAGTCAATGCGAAAGTTGAAATAACTTAACTAAAAATGAATATTAGTTAAACACCAAACCTTGTATTTAAATTGAGTGTCTTCCAAAATGTCAGGTAAAGCTTTCCAAGAAAATTCTCCAGTTTAAATTTTCCTTTGCTCATAAATGATCTCATTATTTTTTATTTTCTTAAAAATATTTCCTAAGAATTTTGACCACAATATCACAAGCTTAAAAGAATAAATACAAGGGGCGTCCAGAAAGTAAGTTCTGTTTCAATTTATATCTACTGCAGCGCTGCGATCGCGGTTACACACATGCGTGGTAGACGCTCTGTATCAAGGAGAAGAAACGTGCGCCATTGTGAGATCGCTGTCAGCCACTTACGCTTTGTTGTGCTTGTTTGCAATGTTGGTGTTGATTGAAAATCCCACCGCTTGTGAAATCAGATCTGTGATTTTTTTTCTGAATACTAGGCAAATTTGCCATGTCAAAAGGTGTTGTGTTTCTTCACGACAACGCACGACCACACAGTGCAAATGCGACGAAAAACAACCTACAGGGATTTGGCTGAGACGGGTTTGACCACCCCTGTACAGCCCTGACCTCGCTCCTAGCGACTTTCATCTGTTTTTGCATCTCAAATCTTTCCTTGGCGGTCAACACTTCAACAATGATGAAAAGGTGAAAGAAAATGTTTCCAACTGGTTGAAGACACAGGCGGCAAACTTCTATAAAGAAGGTATACAAAAACTTGTGCCTCGTTATGACCAATGCTTACAAAATTTCGGCAGTTATGTGGAAAAGTAGTTTAAAAGTTGTAGAATTTTGTGCAAAAATAATTTTTCTGTATCTGTACACAATTTAATTTTATTATCAAACAGAACTTACTTTATGGACTTCCTCGTAAAATAGATATCTTATGTTTTCCAGGAACAAGCTATGAAGTGCTCCTCATCCTGAAAATTTTTAGATTCTTTTATGTTATTCATAACCATGGTACACAAAAGATTGACGGAATAAAATGGATACAACTTTAAGGTTTATTTATTTCATGGCATATTTACGGAGCATTTACTCTATATCCTTTCCTAATTAATCGACTCATATTTTCAACTTTACGGTACTTTCGTCATATTTTAAGGTGTTATCGCTTTTCAGATTTTCTTACAAAGAGGTACATTGGTCTCGCTTTTAAGCATTTTACTATGGAATCAGTTTTATCCGCTTCCCTTGTACTTTCAATGAAATTTATAATGAAATTATATCTGTGAGATTATAGGTAACAAAGGTTAAGCAATAGAAAATCATTCGAAAGGTTTTAGAATATTTTATATTTGTGAACGTAATGCGGCATACATGTGTTTGTGGCCATTTGCACTCAACTTGCGATATCTCCTCTGTCTAGCATCATGTAGAAGTTGGGCCACTGTTACAGTGCTTGGCAGAGCGTTTAGTCGGAAGCTTTATAAAATTAACGTTCTTCCTTTTTCTACAGAAGATAAAGACTCAAAGCGGGGCTACTCTGCACTGCTCTCCAAGTGTGTGCATAATTCAGGTCGGTCTGGTCCAGCGCTCTGAACAAAAACAGAAAAGTGTTTGTCTAGAAACTCCTAAAAAAAAAAGGAGGGCATTGTCGCCTTGGGTTTGTCTTAGCCTCAACAAGTGACAGTCGCAATGAGACAGAGCCATCTTGACAACCTGGAATGCAATTTTCACGCCCTCTCACACACCCACCGCTACATTTCCTTCGCCTTTTTTTCCTCCACTTCTTTTTCTCCACTGCCTTTTCTTGTTTTCCTTCAAGTGCAACCTTACTAAAAGAAGGCTTAAAACTAATCCTTTTGTCCCAGTAAACCATCTCTTGTTTTTCTGGATAAATATAATTGCTATCATGCGAAATCTTCAGTAGGCACTCGAATAACAGACAAGAAGATCCAAAAGCTTTCTCGGAGCTTATAATATCATTTCTTTAGCCTTGTGTTACTGTCAATAGAATTTATATACAAATTGCGATGTGTGTGCTTATTTTTACCAGTTTATAATTTAATGTAGTTGCCGTTGAACCATCGTTTCTATTAGTCGCCATATGTGCCGTGTCGAATATTGGAGAAAATGATCTCACGAGAACTTAACCTTGATCGGAGAGTTCTATTCTGATAGTGTCATAGGAAAATCTCTCTATTTGGTGAGTTTCATGTCTGGCTTAATAAAACAGTTATTTAAATTGGCAACGTACTGTCTACCATTTTCTCACTTCATTCGCCCGTTGCTATTTTTCTTAAGCACGGGTTGTTTATTAAGATGTACCTAGTTTGTGTGGTGCCATAAGCGTGATATGCATTTGGAATGTACTGTTCATTTCCTGCCTGCTTAGTCATTCTATAGAGTTTAAGTGTCTTGTTATATTCAACTGTTTTAACTTGGTGCCTCTTGTTAAGCTTTCTCACGAGTCAGTTGGGGAATTTAATGTCATGCTGGCACGTTGACCATAGTAGCTCAATGGTTTAGAGCGACTGGACGGAGACCAGAAGATCCGTGGTTCACATCCCGGCTATGGCATTGAATTTTTCAGTCTGGCTCTACTCTTTCATAGTGCGTCCTACATACGGCTAGTATGAAATAACAATTGATTTCCATTAATTGTACCTAATAATGGTCCGAACTATAAAGCCTGGCCCTTAAAGTACTTACAGCATAGTAAGTCCCTATTAAGGTAGTTGTCTCATTTGTTTATGGGATCTCCTAGTGCTTAACCGAGAAAAACACGAGTCAGTTGGAGAATTTAATGTCATATCCACACGTTGGCTATAGTAGTTCAATGGTTTAGAGCGGCTGGACGGAGACCAGAAGATCCGTGGTTCAAATCCCGGCTATGGCATTGAATGTTTCAGTCTGGCTCTGCCCTTTCACAGTGCCTCCTGCACACGGCTAGTGTCAAAGAACAATTAATTTTCATTAATTGTACCTAATAGTGGTCCGAACTATAAATTCCGGGCCTTAAACTACTTACAGTATAGTAAGTCGCTATTAAGATAGTTGTCTCGTGTGTTTATGAGAACTCCTAATTGGTTTACCGGGAAAACACGAGTCAGTTGGAGGAGTTGATGTCATGTTGGCATGTTGGCTATAATAGCTCAATGGTTTAGAGAGGCTGGACGGTGATCAGAAGATTCATTGCTGAAATCCCGGCTATGGCAATGAATGTTTCAGTCTGGCTCTACCCTTTCACAGTGCCTCCTACACACGGCTAGTGTGAAAGAACAATTAATTTCCACTACTCAAAGTTGTTACCTTCCTCATAGTTTATATAAAATAATAAAATAAATATATATAATAATGTTAGTTTACTTCTAAATTGTTAATATAATTTTGTTTACTTTCCGAGGGGCTTCTCTCTGTCATCATGAGAATTTTTTGACAGTGGCGCTTTCCGCTTTAGTGATCAAGTAAGTATGAGGTAAAGTTTTCGTGATGGTTAATGGTTTTTAGAAACATATGAGCATAAATATATAGAGTATTCAACAGTTACATGATATATATTGCCCTAAGGCAAATATTTGTTCATAAAAATCCACTGTAGCATATCTCGTCCCGGTGGATAAATTTCTTGTCTCCCCATTTTTCGGCCACATTGCTTCCTCGTTTAGGTATCTCCATTTTTCAATCTTGTATTTAAAACAATTTCTGAGATATCTGTTGCTCGCACAAGAATATGGTTTTACGGAATGTTGGACATCAGCAACTCTAGTGTGATCTGAGAAAAATTGCAGATAGACTTTCAATATTATGACAGGGCTTTAGGATTCAGAGCTTGTTCTTGTGTTAACAATGTCGGGATACTAGCATTAAGTAATGTGTTCAATGTAGATATGTATAACATAATCGTGAGCCGCCATATGAAAACGTCTCGCTCACTCCAAACAGTAGAACACCCCTCAGACAACATCTCGTGAGAGGTCTGTACTAGGTGATTATGGGTATAGCGGATATAGCATTGTTGAGATAAAAACTTTTAATTTTCCATTACAGTTTTGCTTTCGGTACCACCTGGACCTAGGTAGTAAATAGGGGAAGTGTTCTAACTAAGTCATTAGCTCTAGCTGGAAATATCATCGAAAATAAAGTCTTGCAAATCCCTGAACCTCAGAAAAAAGCACTTTTAGAAAAATTGTATACCAGCGACTTTGAATAGCGAAAATTAGTTCTAAAACCAAGCTAATATTTAAGTTAAAGATCTTTCAGGGATGCCACACTTAGGTTTTCAAGAACCTTTTTTTCATTCCTAATCATCCATTATATGGAAAATAGGTTTAAAAATTGTGATTTTTGAAAAATGGTTGCTGATAATTTTGATTAAAGAAGTACATATTTAAGATATTTTCAAAACAGATTAAATATATATCCTGCATTTTTGGGGATAACTTTCGAAATATTTTCTTTCAAAATAGTTTTTGTAAATCCGATAAATGGCAGGAGAGAAACAACATTTTGCTGCAAAAATGCAGATCTGCTTAAAGCACATCACTCATAAGAAACATATGTACTTTTATTGCAAAGTCTAATATTTACAAAATTTTCTATTTATTGCATTGATTTTAAAAAGTGTTCGCCGTTCCCAAATGTAAAGTCATATTTTAATTTTGTTTCTTGACCGTGCAAAGCCATCACATAGGAAATCTCTCATAGAATATTTCACAGTTACTTAAAGACTACTGTATTCCTCCTACTGCTGCTTACATCGATAAATCTGCAATCAATTAACAGCTAGAAACTGAAGATACATGTTAACCAAGAAAGATTCAAATTGAATGGGTAAATCTTTTTTTCCTATATGTTTAGAATGTGTTATATAGGACGTGGAAGTACATTTGCTGCATAATATTTTCCGTATTATTCTTGGGACTGGGTGAAATGTTTGCGTCTCTTTGTGGGAGGTGTCTGGAGGTGGTTCACAATTCAATGCTTACAGCCACACCGTATATTTTCACTGGATTAGAATGCCTTGTTATAATAGGTTACTAACTATAACCTTTTATATTTTATATTGTTGTAAGTGATATAGTTTGTGATTTTTGTAGAGTCCTGGTGACGCTAGACTAACGTAAAAAAAAAAAAAAAACGCACTAAGCTTAATGTTAGTTAATGAATAGGACTTTGATCACCATATTAAATTTAATTTAAGTACAGGAAAATTTCAGAAATGTCCAAAGTTAAACGTCAGCAAATACAATATTAGCATAAAATGAACATCTTAATAGAACTTTATACACAGAATTTGAGAAAGAATATGAGTTTTGTCTAAACATAGGAGTTTAGTAATTGATATATGTTTAGTCATCTTCTAAACAGAATTTACCAATTGCACACAAAATTTGGTAAGTTTCCAGAACCATCTAGTGAGTTCAAGTAAAACTAACGCATGCAGGACTAGCGATACAATTGAGTGAAAATAAAAGGAAGAGATTTTGATGCTGTTTTGTGCTTCCGGTCAGTTTTCAGTATTATGATCTCTTGCTATCGAGTACTGAGTCATCGTGACGTGAGGCCGCGCCATAGCTCAGTGGTTAGACCGCTTGACTCTCTCCAAGGCGGCCCGGGTTCAATCCCAGGCAACCGCAAAGTCAGATTTGTTGTGGACAACACGGCGCTGGGGCGGGTTTTCTCCGGGACCTCCGGTTTCCCCCGCCATCTCATACCACCACTGCTCCATGCATCATCAGCATCACCGCCTGTGATGCCGTATGTTGTAAAAGTGGACGTTAAACACTACACATTCATTCATTCGTGACGGGAGGTGATACGTCATATGGGATTTTTAGGATGCGTTCTAGGTTCGGTTAGCCTTCGTTGTTTCTACACCTTTACTTCTTGTCACCTTTATGAGATACCTCATCTCTTCCTCTCCCTCTCTCTCCTTTGGGGAGGGGCTTTTTGCTGGTTTTACTTAATTTTATTCTTTCTTTGAAATTTTAAAGTGCTTCTGAAGTTAGTCCAGCTTTTAATTCATTTCGATTCTATTCTTTTTTTCAAAGCATTGGTTTTACTCTCAGCTGGTCCATCTTTTACACATATAGCTTGTTACCGCTGGTGTTTTACAAGTACACTGACCACGTAACTTGTTTGTTACTTGTTAAATATTTGTCTCATATATTGCAAAACTCTTTCAGCTGTACATTTGTATAATATGCCTGCTCTTATTACCGCAATGGTATCTGTCTAGTTTTTTACCCTCCTGATCGAGTACTTTTTAAACTTTACCTCTCCTGAACATAATTTTTCTTACCACTACTTGCTTTATTATGTTTCTGATATTTCATTTCCCACTGACCACGTATTGGATTTGTCTTAAACACTCCCTGCATAACTGCGTCTTTATGCCGGGGTATTCACTAGTAACGTTTCCCATTTATCTTAGTTCTTAGTGTGCCAGTTGTTACGCGGAGTATACTACTTCAGTACGCTACCCCTAAGTGAGAGGCAATTTGAAGAGTAGCAATTGGTAAAGTAAATATTTTATCGTGCCTCAAGCTGAAGGGAAAGACGTGGAAGTTTTTCTTTTTGAGCACGCAGGACCATCACCGTCTGTTTTGTTGCTGGCAGTGATGGAGTGGAACTCAAACGCTGAAAGTTAGTTGAAGAAGCGATGATTCGAGATGATTTCTGTCCACCAGTTGGTGTTTGCTGCTAGAGATAGTATGTGTCAGTGCACAATGAAACTGTGCGAAAAAAGGCTTGGGGTGGAGCGCCGAGCAACTTCCGGGAGGGTTTAACCCATGCGAGATGATCGATTTAACAGTGACGTCTTTCCGTCCGCAGGAAGCCAGGAGAGCGGAAACTGGTTCACTGACTGATGATCATGATGATAGCCCCCAATCGTTTTAAAGTCAGCAAATGCGCTGCTGGACTAATTCGGATGTACACGCTATACATCGGCAGGAATCGTTACTAGGCAACGCAGCGATGGCCGCCGGATACTTCCATCTCTGTCGCAGAGCTGGCTCAGTGGCGGCTAATAATGCCACCTTAATTAACACCAAATTCAAATATTTAGGCTTACAGTTGATTACGGCTGAACGCACTTTAACATACAAGCCGTCATTGCATGTTGCACAGTGCTCTATGACATGTAGGTGATGCTCGCATGTTAATGGAGCAAGTTACTTCGGTAAGGATTTTAACGAAAAGAGAAGGTGCGCTAGATTCACGATACTCCGTGATACTTACGTATTTTCATTTGTATAATTACATACAATTTATATTAACTGGATAATTACTAAGGCACATAAAAATTCACTGTCATTTATAGCACCTAACAATTAAAAATTGGAAATTAATTATTATTCCACACTGGCCCTGTGTAGGACAGATAGAGTCAGGAAAGATAGAGTCAGAATGAAAAATTCAGTGCCATAGCCGGGATTTGAACCACGGATCTTCTGGTTGCCGTCCAGCCGCTCTAAACCATTTAGCTACCATGGCCAACATAATTGATCTAATAGTGGTTAACTACAAAGCCCGCGCCTTAAAATACTTACATGTTGTAAGTCGCCATTAAGGTAGTTGTCTCATGTGTTTATGAGAACTCCTAAGTGGTTTACTTGGAAAAACACGAGTCAGTTGGAGAGATTACTGTCATGTCCGCACGTTGGCCATAGTAGCCCAAGGGTTAGAGCGACTGGACGGCAACCAGAAGATCCGAGGTTCAAATACCGGCTATGCCATTGAATTTTTCAGTCTGACTCTCTCTTTCCAATTAAAAATTGCATTGAAATACTTTAAATAAAATAAACTTTAATTTACAACTCACCTACAAACCCACATGATTTTCGCCTCTGGGGCTTTAGAAACGTCCACAGCAATCCTCTGGCCCGCCGCTTTAGCATGGTGGTAGCGTGTCTGCCTTACGCCCAACAGGCTCCAAGTTGAAAACTCGGTTAGGGTGAATTCTGTATAAGGGTTTTTCTTATCAGGGGTTTCTCTTATCGAAAGACGAGTGTCAGCTCTATGGGCCATGAGCTCATTTTAATTATTTCACCCATTTCATTCATCGTCCAATATGACAAAATATACAGCTTTTATGAGGAAAATTCGAAAAAGGGCTTTTAAAAACTAAATTTACCTAACACCTTTATTAATTACCTTCACTTTACCTATGCAAAAAATTGTAATTGGATATGATAACAAAATAAAATATCTTAGGCATTTTATAATCTAGTAAGTAAAATTCCGTAGAAAAGTTCATCATAATCATGTTTCTACTGTGACTTTGTTGGTTGGTGAAATTAAAAGTACAATTGCACAAACTCAAAATGTTCTTTATTTCCACCGAATTACAGTTGGAACAGTTGCCGATTGCATAGAATTACGTAGCTCACAAATTACAATTCGTCAGTTCGTCTGTCACAGGTCCACTCCACACTCACAATTACGTACAAAACCTCTGATACACGTACACAGTACGTTCGCTAGCACTGCGCTCTCCACGACTGCTCGCCAAGAACTGAACTGACTCGTCCACTGCATCCCTTATACAGGAAGATCGCTGTTTCTGGAAGATTCGCGGCTCGGAACATCATCCCGACTGTTCCAGACGTCAGGGGGAGGGGAAAGAGACAGCACAGTGCCCATGATACGTTCCTAACCATTCCCTCAGTTAGTGCCACAAGATAAATGGGTAGGCCTGGCCTCAATACCTCCTGTCTCCCACCCAGCTGTCAGTTGGTCGTGCCTTCCGATAACTGGGTGACACTATTGCTTTATTATTTATGTTTTAAAGAATTTATATAACGAATCCCCAATAGTTACCGAGCGGGATGGCTCAGACGGTTTCGTCTGTGGCCCGCATTCGGAAGGCCAAGGTTCGATTCCCGTGGCCGACCTACCTGATCCATGGTTTTTTCGGGGGTTTTCCGGGTCACTAGGCGAATGACGGGTAGCTTAATTACATTCCCTGAATTTCTTGTCCCTCCATATCATCTCCATTATTATTTCATATCATCTCTCATCTGGTGGTCTTTTTCAGGGTAGCAATGTCGGTGGATGTCTCGGTGGTGCATGGCAGGATGATATACTCTGAGGAAGACTATTTCCTCTTCCAGTAGGTCGGTTGCCGGTCTCTGCTTCTCTGCTGGGACCATTTCGGGACCGCCAGCCTGGGACCATTAGGACTCGAGTGCTGGCCTGGTTACCGTCTCGCTGCAGGGGAGCCAGTTTGTTGTCCTGGCCTGTCTGGGGAAGACTCTATTCACGTAAACTGTAGGGACCCTGCCCTCTGCATCCGTGGGCATCCGTGTCCTTCAGCTGCCGTGGTGCGGGCGCTGTGGACCCCTAGCACTTGTGGTACCTCTGACGTTACTAGAGGAAATTCGGGCCGAACATTCGAGCCCCTCCCTGAATGGCAGTTGTTCGGATTGGGTTAGACTCGAGGGGGCAGTTGTTCCTGGTACCCGTGGGAGATCAATTACGTCTCCGAACGGGGTTCAGCGAAGCCATATAGTAGCTTCTAACAGAAGGTGTGCTGGATCACCAGGCGCCCATACCGAGGTTGTTCGGTAGCCTTCATCTTTTGGGTTTAGCGCGCATAAGTGGCCTAACCGCTTCCACCCGTCTTGTGTTTTCGGACCAGATGGGGGGCTTCGGTCTTGCTCTACTGGAAAGCCTCACGGAGGCGCCCTTCGAGGACAGCTCGGTAACTCCCTGGTACAAGAGGGAGGCCAGCGACGACTGCCTCTGTAGACCCTACTCGTAATGCCCTCTGCACTGTCGTGGCACCTTGGGGCAGTCGTCCTCTGCCTCCGCCTCATATTTTCTCCCGGGGTTGCCCCTACTTGTAGGCATAGGAACAATGGGCGCACCTTGGTGGCCTACTTAATGTACTCCCAATCCCTAATAGCTGATAAAGATAAACAATACTCTTATGTACTCTATGTCCTGATGTTGGCAGAAATAACATAGTTCCGAAATGCTCAAGTAATAAGTTAAAGTTTGTAACAATAAGAAGTAGAACGAAGATGTATAATGTATGAAAATTAGAAAAGAAAGAAAAAGCAGCTTGATGGAAAAGCAGGAAATTCCTCTTTTGTTTAATAACAAGTTAAAAAGCCTGTATTGTAAATATGCTATATAAATGTCCCGTGTCCAGTAAAATTGATGTTTCGGCAAGCTGTCCTGTACTAATAAACGCAGAGCAGATATCATATAGAAGCAGTTACCTATGTCCTAGAAAAAGATCGGAGATGTCGCTGGTTCAGATACATTTCGTTTTTTAACTGTACACTCCCCTCCCTTCCGGTAAAATTGGATGGTGATTGCACAAGTGTGTGTGTGTGTTGGAAACCGCATTAATTTCGGAACATTAGCGGAATTAATTAGTTATTGAATAACCACCTCATTAATTCAGATGATGTGCATAGTTCGGTCTGGGGAATTGTGATGATGTCGATGAACATTCGATATTAGAACTGAATACTTGTTATTGAGCGACATACTCGACGTGACAAGAAATCGTGGACAAAACCTGCAGCGCCTGCTGTAAGTTGTGATACTTCCTGGCAAGCAAGGCTTACGAAAGGCGTTCCCCAAGATGATTCACTACTGGCTGACGTCTGTCCGCTACACGTTTAAAATATGGTCTTCCTAACTTCTCTCATTTTAACTACTACTAAGGCAAGGCATTTCTGAAAGTGAGCACTTGAAAACATGCGAAAACGTTATTATATTTTTTGAATCATGTTAATAATAAATGCCTTGGCCACATTTTAAAATACTCTTGAGCATTCCAATGCACACTTTAATTTTAAATGTCTTTTTATCAAAACCTTTAGTATTTTTGATTAGTTAAAGTGCTCTGCATATCACGCTTTTAAACTAATTATTTCTATTTTTCATCAGAACTTGAATAACAGTTACTTAGCTGATTCACATAGTTATTCCTGAAATTCTATAATTATCGTATTTTTAATTAATTATTTTCACAGCTTTATATTTATAACGCTAGTCAGTAAGAAAACCTGTTCAATGGTTTTCTATTTTTTTGTTGTTGTTCTAATTTACATCCTCCAACATTAAGTCATATCGGACGATGAGTGGAATGGATGAAATGAAGCTCAAATGAGCCCAGGGTCCATAGAGCTTAGAGTTACCCGACATTCGTCTTTCAGGATAAGGGAAAGCCCTGCAAAAAACCTTATCCAGATAGCTCACCCTGACCGAGATTTGAACTCGGGACCACTTGAGCGTGAGGCAGACTCGCTTCCATCTACGCTACCGAGGCGGGCTGGTTTTCTATTGAAATGGCATGCGCTTAAGATACTTTCACATTTGAGTATTCCTGTGAAGTCCTCTTTATTTGAAATATGTACATATGGTAAACAGTATATCTTGTTGAAGCATGTATTTATATCAAATACTCATTTTCTTTTTTTTATGCATTTCAGTTCCGATATATTTTGATTTCAATGTTACCCCCTGTACCTATAAGGTACTATATATATACAAAAATAGTTTCTGTAAATGATTATTTGGATTAACATAGTATAGTAATGTACGCAGAAAAATAAGCTTTTATAAAAATATTTAAAGAATGCGTATAGAAATTTATGAAAATCAGATTTTTGGGGCGTCTTACTATTAATCCTCTAATGTCTATCTTTGATTTGTTTTAGAAGAATTAGCTATCGGCAAACTTGTTTTACTGTTTGCTTTGAAGTCCTCAAACGTTAAGTCATATTGGACCATGAATGAAATAGGAGAAATGATTCTCAATTGAGTCCAATGTCTATAGGATAAGGGGAAATCACGCATAAAACCAGATAACTCAATCTGACCTAGATTTCAGCGCGGAAATTCTTATTCTCCTCTCCGTCACGATGAGTTATTTGAATAATATTCTTTCCCGAATCTTATTTTCCTTACAAACTCAACTTTTCTTTTCTATGTCCGTCCTTACTCGTATTCTCTCTCTCTCTCTCTCTCTCTCTCTCTCTCTCTCTCTCTCTCTCTCTCTCTCTCTCTCTCTCTCTCTCTCTCTCTCTCTCACGCACGCGCGCACGCGCGCGCACAAACACACGCACACACTCACAATATTTCGCTCATGTTTCCAAACTTCTGACAGAGGGAAGAATAATCCCGGCTGAAAAAAAAAAAAAAAAAAAAAAAGAATCCTCCTATGCTGTAATCTAAAATCGAACGAAACCCATGATTTCAAAGAAAAAATTATCATAATCATCCTCATCATCCACATCGCCATCGATATCGCCATCGCCATCGTCATCGCCATCGCCATCGATATCGCCATCACCATCACCATCGCCATCGATATCGCCATCACCATCGCCATCGATATCGCCATCGTCATCGCCATCGCCATCACCATCGCCATCACCATCGCCATCGATATCCCCATCGTCATCGCCATCGCCATCGCCATCGCCATCACCATTGCCATCGATATCGAGATCACCATCGCCATCGTCATCGCCATCGCCATCGATATCGCCATCGCCATCACCATCGCCATCGATATCGCCATCGTCATCGCCATCGCCATCGCCATCACCATCGCCATCGATATCGCCATCGCCATCGTCATCGCCATCACCATCGCCATCACCATCGCCATCGATATCGAGATCACCATCGCCATCGTCATCGCCATCGCCATCGATATCGCCATCGCCATCACCATCGCCATCGATATCGCCATCGTCATCGCCATCGCCATCGCCATCACCATCGCCATCGATATCGCCATCGCCATCGTCATCGCCATCGCCATCGATATCGCCATCGCCATCGTCATCGCCATCGATATCGCCATCGCCATCGATATCGCTATCGCCATTGTCATCGCCATCGTCATCTCCATCGCCATCGTCATCGCCTTCGCCATCGCCATCGCCATCGTCATCGCCATCACCATCGCCATCGCCATCGGCATCGATATCGCCATCGCCATCGTCATCGCCATCGCCATCGTCATCGCCATCGATATCGCCATCGCCATCGTCATCGTCATCGCCATCGATATCGCCATCGTCATCGCCATCGCCATCGATATCGCCATCGTCATCGCCATCGATATCGCCATCGTCATCGCCATCGCCATCGTCATCGCCATCGCCATCGCCATCGATATCGCCATCGATATCGCCGTCGCCTTCGCCGTCGCCGCCGCCTCCACCGCCGCCTCCACCGCCACCACCACCACCGCCACCACCACCGCCACCACCACCACCATCACCACCACCATCACCGCCACCGCCACCGCCACCGCCTCCGCCACCGCCGCCACCGCCACCGCCGCCGCCATCGCCGCCGCCGCCACCGCCACCGCCACCACCACCATCACCACCACCACCACCACCACCACCGCCACCACCACCACCACCACCGCCACCACCACCACCACCACAACCACCACCACCACCGCCACCGCCACCGCCAGCGCCACCACCACCACCACCACCATCACCACCACCACCACCACCACCGCCACCGCCACCACCACCACTACCACCACCACCGCCACCGCCACCGCCACCGCCACCACCACCACCACCACCACCACCGCCACCGCCACCAGCACCACCACCACCGCCACCGCCACCACCCCAATCACCACCACCACCACCACCGCCACCGCCAGCGCCAGCGCTACCGCCACCACCACCACAACCACCACCACCACCACCACCCCAACCACCATCACCACCACCACCCCAACCACCATCACCACCACCACCACCAACGCCACCGCCACCGCAACCGCCGCCACCACCACCACCACCACCGGCACCTTCACCGCCACCACCCCAATCACCACCACCACCACCACCACCACCACCACCACCACTACCACCACCATCATTACCATCATAGCCCGCCTCGTTAGCGTAGATGGTAGCGTGTCTGCCTCACGTTCAAGAGATCCCGAGTTCGAATCTCGGTCAGGGTGAGTTACCTGGATAAGGTTTTTCAGGGGTTTTCCCTTATCCTGATAGACGAATGTGGGGTAACTCTAAGCTCCAGGGACCCCGGACTCATTTGAACTTCATTTCATCCAGTTCATTCATCGTCCGAAATGACTTAACGTTGGAGGACGTAAATTTAAAAACAAAACATCAGCATCATTATCATTATTGGGAGAGGAGGTAAAGCTTCACTTGAATTTTCAGAAATTCCAATGTGACACTTTCACTTTCACTACTTTAATTGCTGAATAGGATCTAACAAACAGTTAAGGTATTTTAAATCATATCAGAGTAAATGAATTATAATCAAAGCATCATTAATGTCCTTAAACTGATGTCTCTGAGAAAAATTAAGGGCTTTTTCATACCCAGCATAGTAAGTAGTGGAAGTATTCTAGTGCGCCCAAAAAAACTGCATACCAAAATGTCATTGGAAATACTTGCATAATATATTTTGAGACTCCGTAAATTAAGGCATGAAACAAACCAAGTGTGCACTTTTGTGTTTGCACGCACTTCCGTCATATAACAGCACAACTCAAAAACAGGGGCTGTTAAGTACAGAACTCTTTATGTAAGTTCTTTATCTTCTAAGGGTGGCACACCAACACTTTAAAAAGGTCACCTAACCCAGAAGACCCTTGATATTTTCGGAAGTGTAGAATTCTCAGGAATGTCTCTAAAGAATTTCAGCCCATCTCTACAGTGCAGATGATAGCATTTGCCTCTTGAACGTGAGGCAAACTGCCATCTACGCTACCGAGGCGTGGTGGTAACATGTCTGCCTCACGATCAAGAGGCCCCGAGTTCGAATCTCGTCAGGGTGGGTTACCTAGATAAGGTTTTTCCGGGGTTTTCCCTTATCGTAAAAGACGAATGTCGGGTAACTCTAAGCTCCATGGATCCCGGGCTCATTTGAGTACCATTTTACCCATTCCATTCATTGCCTAATATGACTTAACGTTGGAGGATGTAAATTAAGAAAAAAAGAATCTCGGAGTATCATGTAGTGTCTATCAAACAAGGTTTTACAAGTGTAACTTACAGAAGCTATTTAAATGAAGTATTATGGGTAACAAGTAATATGCAAAGGTGAAGAACACGTATAAGTTTTTACTTTTAATATCCTGTTTTCTGGGACCAGTCATTTTTTCTATAAATTAGTAAGAGATACAGAGGAAAAAAAGTTTTTCATTTATCTTTCTTTCAAAATACCAGCTTTGTGACATAGTGAATTTTACTTGAGCGATACAAATTTACAGACGTGTTGTGAAGTAATGCCAAGCAACACCGTTTTTCAGTTGTTATTTGACTGCAATTAGAGAAATATATGAAATCACAGAGCATATAATAATGTAATAGCTGCAATTATAAAAATGACCGGTTCGCTTCAGAAGATTCAAACTCTCGCGTTAATTGATGACTACACATTAAAATGAGCAGAATTATGAAAATACACAGTACAGAATTTGGTATGGCGTGAGAGTGCTGGTAATGGCACGGTAACGAATTTTTCTGTAAATGTCGGGGTGCAAGAGCTTTAAACTTTAATTATTGCCAATGTTAGCAATTTTAATCTCCCTGCTAATGCCACGATTTAGTTCCATGTCAACAGCATTTAGTTGGCTTTAATGCACAAGTTATAACTTATCGTTCAAAACCCGCTAATGTTATCTGCTCTAGGTATTTGTAATACAACTTACATTATATATTACTTTTTAAACATATTTAAAACGTAATATGCGAGCGTTATTTTAGTATTTGAAGTAATTAAAGGTTTATTTTAAGGAATTTTTAGTGTGATACGTTCAATTTCTGCTTTCGCTTCTGTTCATCTGCATTAAACAGGCGATGTACTGTATTGAAAGCAAACATTAACATAAAAGTTTCACCTGAAATGTGCGTTTTGAGATGCCCCCAAAATAAAAAGTATACTAAATCGATTTTTATAAAAAGGTCTGTCCATGTATACATAGGTGGTCTGAAAAGTTTCCGACCTAATAAAGATACAAAGACATTCTTTCGGATTATCTTTTATTCTTTTAATTTTTCAACATAGTCTCCGTGTAACTCAAAACACTTCTCCCAGCGATGCTCCCATCTCTGTAACCCGTCGAAATAGTACTCGACGTTTTTCTCTGCAAAATAATTGTTTATCGGTATATCTAGGCCACCCGGGCTCCCGAGGGGAAATTTATATTGACTGTTGCTCAGTGTCAAAGGGCCCCATACACTGGGTTAAATGTGAAGACTTCAACGGGATTTTCGGCGGAGAAGTTCTTCACTATGGCGAAGTCGCGGAAGAGGCATCCCTCCTAATGGGGATAGTACATTAGGAACGGACAGATGAGGTTCGAAGTTCACTAAGAGAGGACAACTCCGATATGAAACCGGGCCCTCCAGGATGGGGTTTAGCATTGGGGTGGTAACCCAAGCTAGTAAAAAGGAACTTACAATTCTCATAAAAATAGCCGGACTGAAATTATGTTGACGATACAAGCCAAGAATAAGGATAAACGATTTGGAATATCGGAAATTTGGTATTTAGCCGTATGGAATGTGAGAGGACTAAGCCAAAAGCTCGATGAACTGCGGAAAGAATTGATGGAAAAGAAAGTAGATATAGCTGTATTGTCAGAAAAAAAAGAAGTTCCGAGGCTCAATGGATTTAGAAAATTATGCTTTAATATATAGCGGTGTTCCACAGGAAATAAGGGCATCTGCTGGAGTAGCAATAATGATAAACAACAAAATGAAGCATAAAATAGGTTAATAGATTTAAGTATCTAGGCTACACAGTAGCTGTAGCAAATAACAACAAGGATATGGAAGTAAAATTAAACAGATTCGAACGTGTGGGACTATAATAAGAACACTGAACAGGAAAACACGAAAGGAAACACAGATGAAATTGTATAAGATAACGGCAGTCCCAACGTTAACATAGTTTCCGAAATATGGACACTGACAAAGAACCAACGCAAACAGCTAGAATCGGCAGAGATGAGATTTTTGAGAAGCGTTGCAGGTTATAAAAGAATAGACCACGTACGAAACGAAAAAATAAGAGAAGAGCTTGGGATTTTTAAATTAAACAGTAAAATAATAAGGAACAAAAATGAATGGAAAATTCATATTTTAAGAATGGACGCGGAACGACTTCCAAGAAGAGTTTTAGATTATATGCCGAAGGGAAAGAGAGATGTGGGACGCCCAGCTCTACGCTGGAATGATCAGTAGGCTCCTAAAGAGAACGGAACGGCTCACAGGGCCCAGTCCTTGAAGAAGATGATGGTGGTGGTGATGATGATGATGATGATGATGATGATAATAATGATAATGATGATGATGATGATGATAAATTGTTCACGAAGGTGATTGCTTCTTCATTTGACGAAAATCTCTGTCATCCGAACGCAATTTTCTGACGAGGGAACAAAAGGAAGTCACTTGGGGTTAGATCTAGTTAGTAAAGCGGATGGTCCAGCAGTTGAAACTGTAATTCGTGGATTTTCGCAGTGCAACCGCTGAGGTGTGCGGCCGTGCCTTGGTGAAACAGGATTTAATTTTGCTGCCAATGTGGCCGTTTTGGTGCAAGTTCTGCCCCCAGCTTGTCAAATAATGATGCTTAGTATGCTCCCGTAGTGGTTTTTCCTTTTTTGAAGATAGTCGATTAAAATAACTCCACGAGTATCCCAAAAGAACAGTCACCATCACCTTCGCAGCTGAGAAGTAGTGTTTGTTTCTTTTGCAGCCGCTTCCCCATTTGTACTCCATTGTTTGGACTGTATTTTTGTTTCGGGCGTATAATGATGTGTCCAAGTTTCATATATAATAATTAATCGGCGCCACAAATCGGATTTATTGCGCCTAAACTGCGCCCACAGAGCGTTGGAAATTCGAAAACGTTTTTGGTCAAACGTGAGCAAACGTGGCACCCAACCCGTACAGCTTTCTCATGTGTAAATGTTGATTTAATATGTAACATACACATTCTTTTGCATGTTAATAGCCTCTGTTATCTCTCTCGCTTTAATTTGGCGGTCATCTTGCACCATTTCGTGAACTTTGGCATGGTAGGTAGTTGCAAATTTTGGACTCCCGAACTTTCATCGTTTCCCAGGCTGCCCAAAATTTCGCTGTGCTAAATGATGATACAGGGTCCCCATACACAGAAATCAACTCATCTTTGATTTCCGTACGCGTATTGGCTTTCAAAAACAAATATTTAATGACAGCTTGATACTCGATTTTGTCCATTTTCATAAGAAAACTCACATCAACTCACTCAAACGACTCTTACGTAACAACTGCGCGTCCAAAATAACAAACTTTGGTGAGTAACTGTCAACAGATGGACAGTGAAATTCACTAGATTTTATTTACGAGTGCTACCATGTTCACGGTGAGGTCGCAAACGTGTCAGACCACCCTCGTATATGAGGTTGCCTAACTGCCCTGTCCTTTGCGTAAGCAGCCTTAAAACAGTTGCCGAACGCAAAGGGGAAATTCCAGTTCAATGCACGGCAGTGGTGTGAGCGAACTGCACAGGCTAGATCAATCCTACTGCCTTTTGTCGTTCGGAGAAGCTTACGTCATTGGCTTGCGTCTAACTGGAACTGCCCCTTTTTTTTCCAACTCTTTCAGCGGATACCTGACTACGTGAAAGACGGGTTCCAAGCGGACTCTCGACGGGAATCGAAGTGAAGACCAAATACCAGGTCCACATATTACAGTGGAGCCATTTTTCTCAGTATATGACTTTAAAAATAAAAGTTTTGGGAAAGTGTTGTAAGTTACAGGTAGTTTGACAGAGAAGTTTATTTTTTTTGTGGAAAAACATGGCGTCCTTTCTAGAAGGATGCTCAACTTAAACACCAAGTTGAATATTTAACAGAAATTTTACTTCTGAGTAAATTTGTCCTAATGTTTATATATTTTTCCCTCCGCGTTCATTTTGTGTATGCCATGTAGCCGGCGCTTAAGATGGCGCATAGGTGTGGTTTGCTTTCACTGTAGTGACATCAGTATGTTTCTGCAGGATACCCGACCAAGGTTCCCTTCTCAGCTCTGTGTTTCTCTATCATTTGCTCTCTTCAATTCGATATTGTGACTTTGTTGATTCGTAAAATTTAAAGTCGAGTTTGCAGATATTCAAAATTCTCTTATTTCCGTAGAAAAACACTTGTACAACTCTGATATCAGCAGAATGACGTAACACACACGTACGAAGTCTTCAAGTCCGTCTGCCGCAGGTCCGCACTGCTCCTCGTCTCTAGAATGACTGATTCTCTGCATACTCTCGGCCCCTGCCTTACTCTGCCTCTCGCTGACTGGCCGGGGTTATTTTATACCTCCACTCGTTCTAGAACTCACTGGATCGCTCGAAAGTTGTCGATGTTTAAACGACGTAGTTAGTAAAAGAGAGAATCTTCCAGAGGTCACTCCATCACCCCCTCTCCGCCATTCCTTCATCAACGTGCACCAACCAGTCACACGTGTGGGCGTGACTTGGACGCTATCTGTCTCTTTTTTTCTGCCAGCAACTTCAACGGTCGGGTGACAGCATGTAATAACTGGAGTTGGTTAATTCTGCACTATTTTGCCAATTAGTTAGATTAGTCCTGTTAGTTCACTCAAACCGCTACTAAATAATTCTCTCTATAACAAAGAATTTTTATCTACAACATATCTTAAACTACAAATGACATAGATAGTGACGTAGAGAATTTCTAAAAGTTTTCTGGTATTCCAGTTCCAGGTACAGACACTGTTAGACGTCTGGTTGATAAATGAACGCTAAAAGCTAAACCTAAGAAACAAAATGGGAATGCAAGATACAAAGCAAATCACGAAGTTGGAGAACATGTAGACGCTCTCCAAAGAATTGTTGTACTTACTGCAAGTGGGTGTTTCGCTTTTGTTTATAGGGCTGCTGAAGTTTTAGAAAGTTAATTATAATTTTATATAATTTATCTCACGTAGTAACTCTGTGTCAATTATAAATTCGTGATGAATGTCTGGAATATTTCAGTGTTAATAGAGAGTACACTCAACTTATTACAGGGCTATGTTCATTATAATATATGTTAGAATCACTCGTTAGTAGATAATGCAAGGGATTTGAAACGGTATAGCTGCAGTTAAAAGAACGTGCCCTAATTTCAAACAAACGGCTTTAGTGTTTTATTTTATTTCATGTAAGCAATATGTACTATTATTTACCATATAAGGGAAAACATATGCTTTAAACACAGCAAAGAATCTTGATAGTAGATAGTAACTGATTTTGCCTTATATTTTAAACTCTCCTTCTTTCCCCAATTACGTACTTAGCATATCTTTATGAAATATGCCATTTTATAATTTTGCACAAATAATGCAACTAGTTTCGTGTATTAAATTTGAAATCAAGCACTAACCACATAAATATTAATAAAGAAACTCATGCTCAGAAATCAATCTCTGAATTTAAACTACGGTATGTATTTCTACAGTTCATATTGGGCTGACTGTATAAAAAAATTCTGGGCAGCACTCCCCCACGCCCCGCCCTCCCGCGTTAGAGAGTGATAGCAGAAAGCGAGGGTAGGCAACACAAGTTCTTGCTGGTGAAAATCACACCAATGTCCGGGCTGTATAGCTGATGTTGTTACAGATGACAACAACAGTTGTAATTGGCGTGTAAATAATGGAAGACTTGAGTTGTGAGGGACGATCAAGCTTTCTGTTTGCAAACAACAGCAAATGTGTACACCACATTGTTTGTCCTCTTTCATTCTCTACCACTTTCTTAAACCCCGCTTTCCTTATTTATGTGTTTTCTTTGTCATTCCGTTCGTTGTTATTTTGATTTATATATTGAAACATCTCAATGCCATTATTTTCGCAATGAATACTTTAATTCTTTTGTTTTCAAGCTGCAGCTGTCTCTTTTGCTTACATTTCAACTACATTATCTGCGGGTTATAACTAAGTTAATTCATTTGTTGTTCTAATATTCCTCCCGAAGTCATTAAATAATTACATGAATTTATTAACTTCAAACCTAAAAATATTTACATTCATAATTTTGAGATATATTAAACCAATTTCGACAGGCTGTTCGTATTCTTCAAGCGTTGTTTGCAGTATTTAAGAGTATGTGTGTATGTATGTGTATATTTGTTTAAATTCTCTAGTTGCAGAGAAATGTCAAATTGCAAATTGTCCTGTTAATTGTGCCCGAGCACGTTATTGAGCATTTTTTATTGTATTTTACGTCCTCCAACATTAAGTCATATCGGACGATCAATGAAATATGTGAAATGATGCTCAAATGGGACCAGGGTTCATAGAGCTTAGAGATACCCGACACTCGTCTTTCAGGATAATTGAAAAGACCGGAAAAAGCCTTACCCAGGTAACTCACCGTGACCGAGATTCGAACTCGGGACCTATTGAACGTGAGGCAGACATGCTACCACCACGCTACCGAGGCGGGCATTTAGAATTTTTCATATAGCATGTGACGTTAAATAATTCTACCGATAAACAAAATAATCATACATGATTTAGTAGTGCATGGATGGATTCCCAGATTGCCTGGACCATTCTTGTAATCTTCTGGCAGATTGTGACGTCTTGAAGAATTAAATTATTGGTGACTTTGGAACTACTGCAGAAAAAATAAATACACAAATGAAAAACATGAATGAATTCTTGTATTTTCTTTAAGTAGAACGTAAGGCCTTTCTGAACCGCGCAACCTCAAGGTCCGAGGTTGAGGATCAGAGGCTTCCTGATCAGAGAGATTCCGGAATGAGTGATCAGCCCTTCGCCGTAAGTAAAACTACGAGAGAAATGGGCTGACAGAAAAGATGATGATGGAGCAATCGGTGGAAGGCTGATGGTGGAAACCGGAAAACCCGGAGAAAAGGCGCCCGAGCACCATGTTTTCCACCACAAGTCTTACTTTGCAGTCGCCTGGGATCAAACCCGGCTGCCTTGGTGAGAGCCAAATGGTCTAACTATTCAGCCATGGCGCGGCCATTAAAGAAAGAAATACATAAAGAAAGAAAGAAGAAAGTAAGAAAATCACCACTCTTGAAGAGAAGCATCTTCAACACCTGGCTTGTAATTTTTTTCTACAAAATCTCACAGAACATTACGAAATAAAGCTTTTCAAACCCAAACAAATATATTGCCAATTGGTCAAGCTCTGTAAATGTCCAAATATCTAAGAGTAATTTTAAACGCTGTATTACCTGACTTACAGACGATAAAAATATCCAGCAGAATAAAAGGAATCCTTCCGAGGAACGGTAAAATAAACGTAGAATTTACTGATATAAATTTCAGGGTTGGGTGATATAAAATAAAAGCCTAAATTTAAAATATACATAAATGGTTTAAAAACTTAGAAATGCCTTGATAGAACAATGGTCATTGTGGAACAATGAAACATTGGACTGATAAGATTAAACGAAAAGTGTATAATATTAAGCAGAACTTAGGGAAACTGAAATGGAAACTAACACCAGAATAGCACTACTGGAAATACATGAAACTGTCAACTGTCAACTTGGGAACGAAAGCAATAAATGTGCAAAAATACGACACATCGGCCATCTTCCTTTGGGTCAAACCACATACTGGACTACAAGGAAATGAATGATCTGACTTACTAGTCAAAACAGGCACAACCTATAGATATACTATAATTTACAACAAAGGTCCAATGAGCAAGGGAAATCAGTAGCTGAAGATTCACTATTAGGTACACTGAATTCAACATACAATGTTAACTATGAAGTTGAAGCTCGCACTAAACGTCTCACAGATTCAGATTTTCTTCAACAAACCTGACCAAATTATATGCTTGTTGTTATTAAAGCATTTATTTAATGCAGAGCTTTTGGCATTTATCATTAGCAACATTAACACGACATAGATGTTTGGATTTTGCTTCCACAAAACCAACGAAGTTCCCTCACCAATATATGACTATACTGAGAAAAGCAGTTCAAATAGTACACCATTTCACGTCGAGAAGTGTGATTTTATAGAGAAAGGTTTGGAATCTCCCTTTGCAACAGGAGCTGAAACACATCAATTAAGTCCGCCTCGGTGGCGTAGACGGTGCCGTGTCTGCCTCACGTTCAAGTGGTCTCGAGTGCGAATGTCAGTTAGGGTGAGTTACCGGATAATGTTTTTTCCGGGGTTTGCCCTTATCCTGATGGACGAATGTTGGGAAGCCTAAGCTCCATGGACTCCGGACATTTGAGCATCAATTAACCCATTTAATTCATTGTCCGCCATGACTTAACGTAGGAGGACTTAAATTAAAAAAACACACATCAGTAAGGTCAACATAATCCATCTTCAACGCACTCATACATTGGTATAATTGTTCAAAGACAAAGGTATTGGGTTCCGGGTGCCCCTCCATGAATTGTACCCTAGTATTTCACTTGAAGTATATATTAGATAATCTTTAAAACAAGCCTTCATGGAACACTCCGCAAGATTTTACAAGAGCATCGACAGGAACGCGCTAACATAAATAAATATCTAATGTTTAACTGAGCTTTTGCTCTCAATGAGCTAGATTCTCTTCGAGCTGTAACTGTGATACCTACATCCGGGAGAGGTTCGTTTCACAGCTGTGGAGCACGAAATTGGGTGGCAATACATCCTAGTCTATAATGTGCATTTACAGTGCACCCTGATCAACGCTGTAACATCTCCGTCTCGCATTAGACGATAGCTCTTCGGACGCCGCGAGATTGCAAGTCAAATAACTGAGCACATTTGAATAACGATTCACCGTGATTTACACACGAAAACGTGGAGTGGAGCGAGAGAGATTCATTCTGAATCAATTCAAACAGCAGACTATTCAAACACATCATTCGGTGACAGTTGGTTAAGCAGTTATCGAGGCATCTTTTCACGGCTATGCGTAGGTAGCTCTGTCTGTACGCTGTCACTGAGACACTGGAATATCGGACCAGCATTGTTAAATATGCATGATCTGTACCTCGGAAGTATTAATGAAGAATTTCAAATATTCGGGAGAAATAAGAACAAACAAAATGTTCGGTGTGTATTCTCAGATAAATGGGTAACTGCATACTTCTTCTCGTATACCTTGACAGACCATTACCTCTCACTTCTATAGTTACAAGGAGACTATCACTACGCTCACACCTGTAAGTGAGACAGCTTGATGGTATAATCTCTGCACTATGTGGGACCTGTGTGCCAAAAATAGGATGCGGAGTATGGCAGGAAGTACCCGAAAATAAGTCCAGAAGGCGCAGGAACATATAGGCATAGTAACACAAATTAATTCCATTAATTGTACCTTATTAATCAATTAATTGTAATTAATTGTCCGAACTATAAAGCCCGGGTCTTAAAGTAGTTAACTCATGTGTTTATGAGAACTCCTAAGTGGTTTACCGGAAAAACACGAGTCAGTTGTAGAATTTAATATCATGCTGGCACGTTGAGCATAGTAGCTCAATGGTTAGAGCGGCTGGACGGCAACCAGAATATCCGTGGTTCAGATCCCGGCTTTGTCATTGAAGTTTTCAGTCTGGCTCTACCCTTTCATAGTGCGTCCTACACACGGCTAGTGAAAGAACAATTAATTTCCAACTGAAGAATAGTATCCGAGAACTCTAAAGCACATTCTTCTTGTGCTATGTAAGCAGCTTTTGAAATCAACAAGGTTTTATCAGCTCTATTTTATCACTGAATATGAAAGCCGTCAACAGTGGATCGACTTCACAGAAACGCATACATGGATCTATCTCAAAAAGTAAAACAAGTGGACTTTCTGACATAAGCAATTCAAATATATTTGAGGTCATAAATTACGCACTTTTTCAGAACTTTTGAGGATAATTGAATGAAACCTTCATGTAATAATCATAAAGTGCAATGGTGTTAAGAATCTAATTTGCTATTAATAAGTTGGTATGATTTAAAGATTAAATTAAAAGAATTAAACTATCTTAAAGTAATGTGTCTGTGAATTATATAAAATACTCAGTTGTGGATATTGTGTTCGAGCTTACATCTTCAAAACTGAATCGCTAATGATTTTTCTATTTATCAAAAGTGTAATAAGAACAATCCAGACAATGTAATTTTCAAAATAGCCAAATCAAAACTCTCGTTTTACAATAAATTAGCTATGAAATATTTGTAACTTCATATACGCTCAAATTAATCCCTTGAAATTCTATAAAAATTTCGCAGTTCAAAAACTCTTGATTTTTCAAAAGCTAATCTATTTCCAAGTGCTACAGAATTATTTTCAAAACTATGTGGTCACGTTCTCTAATATATACATTTTCAAACGAATTAGTAAAGAACTGCGGTATGAAAAGATAATGAAAAAGGAATGCAAAAAATTAAAGTTTAAAATTGAACGTGCCCTCTTCGGTTAATTGGTGGTTTCAATGCGCTAATGGAGAAAATGGTGCGTGTTTTATCATTGATATTATTTAACAAATTGGTTCTAATTTTCCATAATTTTACACAGGCGTTATATTAATTGAAAAATACCTTACTTAATAAACCAAATTATTGCATAAATGTACAGCAATGTAGTTGAAAAATATACATCCATATGCTGTTGTAATATTTTCAATATTATATCTGAAGGAATTTGTCAGATAACGAGTCATAAATGTATAAAAATTAACATTGGGGATAATATATAGGTATATATAATGTGTAATATATGATGTTATATATAATGAATGTTACCATTATGTTATTGTTATCAGTTTAAAATGTTCCACTTTGAGATTACAATCGAACTATGTACCCATGGTTCACAAGTTGGTATGATTTTAACTTTATTCAAACATTAGCAATAGACAGATGTGCAGTACGTTTACACAGTCATTCAATTTTTCTTTCAGAAAATAAACCACCCCTTTTTCCAGTCAAAAAGGGGGTAATATATACGGACGTCCGGAGTGAAAGATGGGCACGGGTGGAAATGCATTATGATTTATTCACATCGAGTGTTTCTGGGCATGCGCACGAAGAGGCAGGCCGTATACACATGCAGATAGAATATTTTATTTATGTCCGTTTGTGGCTATCAGCTGATTAGCTGGAATAATAACAATAATAGTAATAATAATATAAATCGTGTCGCAGACTGATGTCGGCTATAAACGTGGCATGTTGTGCCGGTATAATTTTCCTGGCTCATGATGTATGTACAGCCAGGCATAAAGATGGTGAAATATGTGGCATTGTCCAGTTTTGGCTGGCTCAGGTACCGCTGCAAATCGATTGATCGCTTACCTATATTACAAACACGGAACGCGAAACTCCAACTAAGGAACACGGACTTGTGTAGTAAAATATACAATGTTATCCATAATGTTAATAAATAACAATAAAGATATTTCAACAATGGTAGAATGCCCCAATTAACACATTACCATATGTAGCAGTTATTTTAGATACTTAATGTTTTGTTAATTATAGTCAAAGATATTGGTATTTGTAATAAAATAAAGAAATAATGTAAGGTAATGGTGTAACCATGACAACGTAATATGATAAGATGTTAAATGTTTTAAAAGATTATGTTCTTCTGCATATGAAAGTCTCAGAGGTAAGACGTGTATTTGCCTATCTGAGTGTGTGCAGAAGCAATTTTGTCTATGCATTAAGGATGCATAAGTGCGTGTGCGCAAGAAATGAAATAGTTCATCATTGCATCAACCGCTGTTTATAAAAAGACTACTCTAATAGTATTCAAAATTATATCAAAGAGTTTAAAAATGTTTATGAGGAATTAAATTTCCATCTTTGAACAAGAAAATTATTATTTGATCATAATTCAAAAGTTGTAATACTAACTTTATCAGTGTAGTTACCACGACCATGGGAAGAAAAAGATCTCATCGCTCAAGAATTACAGATGCACCTACTTATCCAAAGTTGCTGGAGAAACTTCCAGATTTCAAGATCGTCACCAAAAGTGAGAAATTGTTCTGCATCTACCTTCATCCCAAATAATCCTGCTTCTTGATTGTGTCACAACGTGGTGCATCATAAAGCATCTTCAAACATCGCATGCGTGTAAAATATTGCTTCACATATAAGTAAAAGAAATGAAACAAATCTTAAGAGACACAAAAAGTAAATAAACAAGAGGGGAAACTTAGGGGAAAATTAATGTAAATATGGAAATATAGAATTTTGGAGGTAAAAGATTAACGTAGCTGCTAAATACGATGTAGACTGAAGAGAAACTTCCAGATGAATTGATAAAAGAAGGATTATAAATATAAATAAAATTATGAAAAAACCACATATGAATTTTTCTCTTGGATACAGAAAGTAAAATATTTACTGAAATAGTATAAAAAGTTGCAAGTTATAGCAGAGAAAATAAATATGAGGAACTTAAGTTGCGTTTTAATAAGGGTATATCTTGCATTAATCTAATTGTCAAGGAAAAATTATATCTTACAAAAAGGAGAATAACTTCAAAAGCAGATTTCTCTTTGTAGATGAGAGAAAATCTTATGATAGAAATGATTATGTGAAATACTAGAAGGGTATAACATTCTTATGGACTTTATAAATGGAATTAGGTCATCTTAAAACGAAAACCGTAACGTACAATTGGAAGCAAGAATCAGATGTTAACAGTTATTTTTATATGTGTTTGAATGAAATTTTGGGGAAACAAACATGAAGGTTGTCTGATAAGTCCTAGGCCGCACATAGAGTTGGCGACGCTGGGCCAGTTTGACGGACAGCATCATATAGTTTAAGTATAGAGCAGCTTGTATCCATAGTTACTGGTCAATAGCTTGCTTAGTGTTTGAATTAAACAAGGTAGTTCTTTGTAATTTACGGCCTCCAACTTTAAGTCATATCGGACAATGAATGAAATGGTTGAACTGATGGTCAAATGAGTCCGGGGTTCATGGAGCTTAGACTTACCCGACATTCGTCTATCAGAATAAGGGAAGACCACGGAAAATACTTATCCAGATAACTCACCCTAACCAATTCAAACTCGGGACCTCTTGAACGTGAGGCAGACACGCTACCATCTACCCTATCGAGGTGGGCTTAAGGTAGGAATAGAGGGGGTGAGTGAGTGTGTGGTGTTTAAGGGCCCGTCGACAACAAAGTCATTTACGAAAATGGATGATCTGGAAAAACGAGCTCTGATTAAATACTTTCATTGAAAAGGCTCAAGCCTAAAGAAATCATATAGGAAGTGGATAGTACAATGGACTTTGCCCCTTCATATGGAATGATCAAAATGTGGGTTGCCGAGTTTAAAATGGGTGTACGAGCACTAGTGTTGAGCCACGCTCTGGGGGCCCTGTGAAAGTCTCAACTCCAAAGATCATTGAAAAAATCATCGTCTATTACTGGAAGACCACAGATTAAAGTTAAGATAGCAGAGTTTGCAAACATATGAAAAGCATATGATATTACTTCATCGTAAAAAAACAATTCATCTTCTGCTGTGATCAGTGTGGCAGTTTCTAAACACGAGGTTACGAGTTCAAATTGACTTAAAAGAGAAATATTTATTCAGTAGAGTCGTTCCCTATCCTCTCCAGGGTCTCATAAGATAAACGTGTTATTAAGGCTTGCCATTTCGTCCCGTCTTGCAGACGCCTTGCAAAATTGGTGTAGGCAACCTCTCTATCGCCTGTGTTTTGCAGGGATGCCGACCGTAAAGGAACAGTAAGCAAGAGGACACGCTAAATTAGCGTGCGCGTGTGATGATTAAGTATTAGCGACCTAAGCCGATTAACTAGCATCTTCTGAGCGGTAGATGATGAGGAAGTAGTTCGCAAAATGAACTATAGGGGAACCAAGAAACCTTTCCTGATGTCGTTAATCGTCCTTGCGTTGCGGAATAAATCCGGGCGTTTTGGAGTACATATGTGTACATCAATACTGTGATACATTGCGGTAGATTATTTTCAGTTTGTGCTAATTAGATTGATCATTAACGACCTATTACTGCTAATGCGCGGTGAACTTACAGCGTGTAGAACCTACGGAGCAAAATTATTATTGAGGCCAGTTTAGGGTTATCAGAATAATTATCACATATTACGTCAAATCCTTCTAATGAAGTAGAGCTATGAATAATATACCCTCTTACAGCAAATCTATATGGTCAGTCAAGGATTGCGATATGTACGTAAATGAAAAATTATTGCGTAATATTCAGGTTTTTACTTTCTTTGCTACGTCTTAGAGCAAATTTAGGAAATATTGTATTGGATAAACAGTTTATATCAGGATTTTACCGTAAAACGATACTCTGATACGTCGTAATTACAAAAAGGAAAGGTGTTTCTAAAGTACGTTTACGTAAGTGCGTGTTTCTAACACAAGAATGGAAAAGATGTTAAAAACCATCCTTTGGTATTTATCATCGTCCAGGAAAGCGACATATTTTCACAAATATTTCCTCACTTGAAATATCTCTTACATGGAACATTTTAAAACGCTTTCCTTTTCTTTAAAATGACGTTGTTTTGATTCAAATGAATATTTAAGTTTTTTCTTCGGACCACCCAGTATATATCCAAACCATCTAGTACGCATATATTATTACCTAATTAGATGGGCACTATGCAATGTGTTAGCGCAAGCCTCTGTGTTTGTTTAAGTTTGCATGAGTGAGAGAATGTATGTAGATGCTTTCAATTAACGTCCTCCAACATTAAGTCATATGGGATGGTGAATGAAATGTGTGAAAGTTGCTCAAATAATGCCCTGATCCATATAGCTTACAGTTACCCGATATTCATCTTTCACGATAAGGGAAAACCTCTGAAGAAACCTTACTAGATAACTCACCCTGATCGATATTAGAGTTAGTGAGGCAGACACGCTTCCACTGCGCTACATAGGCGGGCTTGTGTATACATGTGTACCAGCGCGTACGTGTGTCTAGAGCTTTGAATATATTACACACAAACGAAAATATACATGATAATACCAAACTTGATATTTAAATTTATAATTTTTCAAGGAAACAACTTGGACATTTTCAAGAATATTCCACAACTCAAACTATCCTTTACATAGTAAATGTGCCACTAATTTCTCAAAAACTAATCAAACATTTTAACTTTCGAATTCTAAGAATTTCTTCTTTATAATTTTGAGAATTTACGAAACCTGTATTTTCAACTCTAAACATACTAGGTTTCAAGAACCTGAACCTAGAGCTAATTTGTTTCTTGTCTACTTTCCTAACTTCTTATTCTTATTATTCTACTTCAAGCTACAGGCTTTCGGCCTATTGCGGTTCCTTTATTTGTTAAATCCATCTTTTTGCTAGCTGCCCAATAATTCTTTATCCAGTAGATACATCTTCAGCAGTTATTTTCGGGATTCCATCTTGGTTCATACTGTTACCGTGTGACATTATTGTACTGCTACCCAAGCCGGAGCCGGGCGCGTGGGTAGGGGAGAAATAGACAGAGAGAGGCTCCAGAACGTTCTGCCCATTGTTGCGGCCACCGAAGTTCTTGGAAGGTCTGTGGCTTTATAGAAACAATGATTGGGGAGTTATAAGTACCGACAAGGTATTACAAGCGGCAGTTGTTTGTTGGTTATTGCAACAGTCGACAGTTGAAGTGTACCGCAGTGCTTTCTTTCATTTGTTTTCGTGCAGCAAAACATCGAGTCAGCTTCGAAGACAGCTGACTGTCAATTTCACATCTGTTTACTGCAGCAAAAGTTGTTCTAAATTTCTGCAAACCAGCTTTCCAAATTTACGTAACCCACGCAGTCACAATACGTTGTACGTGTTTCCACCATTTCAGTTTATATTGATCTTAAGTTTCTAAAAGGCTGTTAACTTATAGGTTATTTCTCATTTCACCATTTCTGATACGATGCAGTCGGGTCACTCCCGCTACACTACAGAGAATTCGGATTTCGGCTTCTATCTTTCTCCTTTAAGGTCCAAGTTTCACTATTATATAAGCCTGTTGGTACTGTCATAACTTTATATAATTTAATCAGTGTACCTTTTCTTGTCTTGTTATAAAGTTTTGTTCTAATAGCTCCACACATGTTATTAAATTTTGCAATTTTATAATAAATATATTTTTCATGAGCTAGGATAAGTGAGAGCCAAGTAAAGGTATTAACTTTTTATGTGATATAATCTTTGAAACAATATATTATAGAAGGATTATGATGCGATGATCTCGGTCTTGAAGCAAGATTATTATGTGATGAAGGTGATGGCGATCTTGAACGAATCTAAGAATTTCTCCTGCAACTCTGCATAATTAGGCGCGTCTATTATTTTTGAGCGATGATATCTTTTTATTTCCCAGGATCGCGTAACGGGGATGATCGAGATAGTATTACTATCTTTAAAGAATGAATAATACTTTTCTTGTTCAAAGATGGAAACTTAGTTCCTCATAAACAATCTTAAATTCTTTGAAACAATTACAAATATTATTAATGTAGTATCTTTTTACAACCAACGGTATATTCCACGATAGACTAATGTTTTTCTTGTGCACACGCAAGATGATGCATACACAAAATTATTTCTGCACACACTTGGATAGACAAATATACGTCTTACCCTAAGTCTTTCAGAAACAGAAGAACAAAATCTTTTTAAAATATTCAACAACTCACCATGATCCGTTGCCATGGTTACGCCATTACCCACTTTGTATCACTTCTTTATTTTATTATAAATACTAATTATCTTTGACTATTCCTAACAATATGAAGTATAAAAATAACTGCTGCATCTGCAACTACCACCTTTTCCTACCTAACTGCTTTCACCATTCTGATATACACCTGACTGCAGTTTCTCAAGTCGGAACATGAAAAGTAACTTCTTAATCAATGATAGAATTAAATGGCATGCTATATATATTATGTTGTAGTTTTGAAACTAAAAATTATTAGTTGAAATTATTTGAGTACCTCGATATTATTTCCTTATAACATTAATAATGTTACTAGCCTGTACAAAAACCTAAAGTTAGGTATATGGGGACTGAATTATTATAAATGGCAAGCCACATAGTAGGATTTTTAGGATTTCAGGATTACTAGCCTGTAGTTTTGGTACTTCCTGCAGAAAAGCAGCTAGGTAATCATACATCTCCAGTCCCTGAGTCATTATTTATTGCCTACAAGTATTAGACTCGGACACATTATTAGCCATGGTTTATACGCCGTTTTAATAATCATCATCATCGCAGCAGCGGATCATAATACCTTTGCCCGGGGCTTTAGTGTAGTTTAATTACTGGAAGAATAAACAGAGCCACCTGAAGTTTGGGTAAGCGCCTCCTCTATTCAAACGATCGTTACGGCTCGCTAGTTGAGAAGGACGGGACGAAGAAGAGAAGAGAAGAGAAGAGAAGAGAGAGAGTGAGAGAGAGAGAGAGGAGCTTTAAAATAAATTCTCATCAAAGTGTGTAAACAAACTCCTCGCCGAAATAGCGACAGCAAGAGAAGAAGCAAGAATGGAAGGAAGAAAGAAAGAAATCCGAAACTCTTCTACTCTTTCAAACTGCAATAAGTCTTGCTGCGTCATGGCGGACCAGAACAATGGAGGGGGTGGATTATTTACCTTAGGAACGGTGTAGAGGAAAATGGGGTGTATTACATTCATTTTGTCCACGTTAGGCAACGAGAAACCAAATTAGGTTGACGTATTTTTGTCCAACGTCACAAGGCACAGCGTCAGAAGATACGAGTGATTGGTAACTGCTGTGTATGCTTTCCCTACCCTTCATCATATTTGACTTTCTCTATTATGTATAGAAATTAGAGAAAGCATTTGCTATTACATTCAAAAAGTCTATGTCGAAATGTCAGCTAAAATATGTTCTGAGGTCCCTTGAAACCCCCCCCCCCCCCAAAGACCGTGAGTTCCCAAACGGCATAACTAATAACAAATTGTTGAATATCTCACAAGTATGTACGTCTAAGAAAGTTCACCCAAAACTACACTTTTAATATAAACATTTTCTGAAATTTAAGTTAAGTGATGGAAATTAATAATTTTAGAAATGTTTATCTTCAATAAACGGCTTTAGGAAGTTTCATTATAATACCATTTAAAATTCTTTCGTGAAAAGTGATAGGTGGATCTTGAAAGTCCTGGCAATAGCTTCCAAAGTCTTTGCAATCTTAATGACTTTGGTAAATTATTAAATATGTGCAGATTATTTAAACAATACACATCTACTGCAGCAGGAATTGGTTTACACAAGCGTATCATCCTGACATGCAGCGCCGGGACTCCCGCCGACATTTTGTACCTGAAAGAGATCACCAGATGAAAGATATGAAATGATAATGGAAATGAAATGAGGGACAGGAAATTCGGGGGATGTAGTTAACCTATCCAGGTTCACCTGGCAACTTGGAAAAATCCCCGAAAAACCGCATGGTTCAGGTAGTTCGGCCACGGGAATTGAACCCGGGCCTCCCAAATGGGGGTCACGGAACAAACCACCTGAGCCATTCTGCCTTACTTCAGAAATTAAGAAGGCGTTATCATCGTCGGTTTTCAGACCTCCTGGAATGTATGGACTTCCGAAGATCTACAAACCGGACGTTCCTTTACGCCCCATTGTGTACGCCAGGAGCAGCCCTAAATATCGCCTGGCACGTCAGCTGGCTGATCTATTACAACCTCTGGTAAGGGGTTGCCCACATCCTGTGAGTAATTCCACACAGTTTGTACATACACTTAGGAACATTACCATTGGCCCTTCTGATCTTCTTGTCAGCTTCGACGTGGTTTCTCCATTTACAAGAGTAGCACTCCAAGAATTCATCCAACTTCTGAATGAGCATTTTCCAGCTGATATCATAGAGCTCTTCCGACATACCCTGACGTCCACTTTTATTTGGTGGTACTTTCTATGAACAAGTTGATGGCGTAACTATGGGCTCCCCTTTGTCACCAGCCTTAGCTAAATTCTATATGGAACACCTAGAATATGAAATACTTGCCACAGCTCCACTTAAACCATCTCATTTCTATAGATCGTGGACGACACTTTTGTAATTTGGCCACATGGATCAAACACTTTACCTAGCTTTCTTGCGCATCTCAACAGCCGTCGACCTCAAATACAGTTTACCATAGAAGTGGAGAAGGATGGAACTTTTCCATTCCTGGACATTCTTGTTTAAAAAATCAGCAAAGGTACACTGGGGCATGCTGTATATCGCAAGCCTACACACACCGATCTCTATCTGAACGCTCATAGTTTCCATAATAAGTCACAACGACTGGGAGTTCTCAATAGACTGGCCCTCAGAGCTCTTTCTATCTCATATACCAGCCACTTAAAACAAGAATTACAGCACCTGAGACTCAGTTTCCATCAAAACGGCTACTCCGAATATGACGAAGTCTCGATCACCAAAGCTAGGAAAGGGAAACCTGTAATACAGCAAGAGTCAGATAAGCCTACCGCTGCAGCCTGCATCCCGTTTACCGGCAACCTATCCGGCAGAATCAGCAGATTTCTCGCCAAATACATCAGGACCATCCACAAGCCACCTCCAAAGATTAAACATCTGTTGAAACCAGTGAAAAACAAACTGGACTTCCAAGTTCCGCAAGTGTACCGCATTCCCCGTGAATGCTATGCCATGTAAATTGGTCCACTTCCAAAGGAGTTCTTAGTAATTATTTTTATACCGAAAAGAATCCATCGTGAGAAACTGCAACCCTAGAGGCCAACCTCGTATCCCTAGACCATGCGAACTCTTTAAGAATAAAGCTTAGCATTTATCAGTCTTTTCATCTAAGAGTTATATTAATTACATAATTTTAAGCCGGAAGGATATTTTTCTATACTTTCTGTTTTGGATTCACGAGTGTCTAAATCTATATTCCAGACGAAATATAGACAACAGAATACAAATATATCCTTTTATTTCCTTGTGCAGATGCAGCATTCGAGTGAAATGCAGTGGAAAACGATTTGGGTTGGGTGATAATAGCACTTAATATTCCATTAGCCAATGACAGGCAGGGCATGCTAGTCAGGTTGCCAATCAAAACCATACTTCAGCAATATTAACTCACCTTCTGTTAGCATAGCCGTAGTAGTGCATTGTACTGCATTTGTTTTTAATTTATAGAAGTGCATTGTATGAGTTCACATAGACCATGACTACAATAATTACAATTCAATATGACGCGCTTTGCTAGTGGAAATACTGCTGATGTAACAGCAGCTACAGACAAGTTAACCTCCTGAAAATAAAAAGAAGAACAGGATATGGCTGCAAACACTTTTAGGAATTCTGTGCAGAGACAAATTACGACTCGCTTAGTAAAATATAGGTTACTTCGATTCTAGGAGTGAGGAGAAAGAATATGAGAATGATAAGGAAATAATAGTAAAAATGATATGGAATATAACGGCTGTAAGGCTAAACAAACAAATCTAAGCAGATCTTTGCTTTAAAAAATGTAAGACAACGCTTTCAGTTACACAACTTTGTTTCATGCAAAATATTCTTAACTAGACTTGTTACTCTATGTACCTGTTATTATACTGCTTCAAATTTGTAATGCTATTGCTAATTTTCTTGTAAGTGCAAACAAAATTTTGAAACACTAGACTTTGCTTTAAAGCTCCTGGCTATATGACAGGTTGGAAATTTAGCTTCCTTTTCATAACCAAACGATAACAAATCTTCACCTTCATGAACATCATCATCGTCATCATCTTTTATTTCTTCTTCGCCGTTTGGGCTTCAGCCCATACCGGCTTCAAATTGTTGATATCATTTCTTGGGTCTTCCTGGTTTCCTTCTACGTTGTGCTTATAATTTATACCTATTTTAAATATATTGTTTGTCATTCTTTTTAAGTGTACCTTTCAATTTTCTTTATATTTATTAATTATATTATTTCGTTCCTTTACTTGTTATTTTTCACGAATGCTTACATAGCAAAGGAATAAGGAATTCCCATATAACTAAGTGCTGGAATTTCAGACAAGTAACAGGAGTATATTAGCACACACACATACACACACCACACCTCTGTTTTAAGTTGTATATGTGAATAACGCTTACATATTTTGCATTAAGATTTTGCACATTTATTACGATTTTAGAGTTATGTAAAAATCATCCAGAATTAAGAGGACTTTTGAGGACATTTCCAGAAAATTCAAGATGTGGGAGTCATTATTCATAAAAAGATAGAGCTAAACAGAATACAAATCCTTAAAATTGTGTTAGTAAATCAAATGTTCCCTATAGTCTACGGTGAGGGAATTTTCTTCAAAATCTTTGTTTCTACCTTGGAAGATATTGGTATTCAAATAACTTTTGTTTAGCCGACATTTCCTTCCTGAGTTATGCTGTTGACGAACACTCATTCATACACGTACGTCATCCTCCGCGGTCTAATGGTAACGTGCTGCACGTTTCAAGTTAAAACCCGGATAAGGGCGATTTTTTTCTTGGGACACTAAAATTCTTGACATGGCTTCCTTCAGAAGAGAAGTAAAACCGGTATTTCTGTGTCGTAGATTTACTTATGTAACTGAACCTCAAACCTGGTAAACAGGTCTCTAAGTTGAAGCAAGATTATCTACCTCGATGATGGTTCGCCGATTTTGAAACAGTATCAGTCTGCCTCAGGCTGTTGCTCCAATTTGTAGCCGCATGCTTCTGCTTCTCTGAGCAGAGTCCTATCTCAGAGTTTGTGTATGTGTGTAATCAAAATAAATCTGAGTTTGAAACGTTTTAATACACTGTACTCACCCTAAATGAGAAGTTTCCGACCAATGGGGACTATATATATATATATATATAAATCTCCTGAGTTAATATTTAATATGTGATCATGACCTCGAACTACTTCAAAATCGTGCCTTGAAAATAATCTACAATCTGACCTTTAGATCAAACACAAACACATTCTAGCATGTAATAACATTTTACGATTATAAATATTCATACAGTTGTCCTTGATAATATATCTCCACAAAATCAATAATCATCTAAAGTTTAATACAACATTTGAAAGCTTCTCACGTATGTATAATACAAGAAACAAAGGGAGCTGAATAAAACCAACCGTGAACACTTCTACTTTTGGCCTGAACAGCTTAACTTCATGCACTGCCATTGGAACTGAAAAAGCTGCAACTTGCTGAATGTTTACTTGGCATATTTCGATAACTGACATACTGACACTCATTTATAGCTAGACTGACTAGCTGACCTGGTTAAAAATTAATATGTTTTAAAGTCTTATAGAATATGTAGTATTTCGCAGTGCTGTCTGCTCCTATTACTTCTTCAGTTATTGTGAATATTTGTATATTTGTTTTACATGTGTTATTTTTGTAGGGCAGTTATCTCCTGTTATAAAAGTGTATTATAAATATTGTTAATGAATGCTTGCCTGCCATTATTTTACATACTTTTGTACTGTTCCCGAGCTCTGGCTCTGGGAACCTTTTCAGATAACACTAAAAAAATAAATGAATAAGTGAAAGAATGAATGAATGTATTTGAACACGTGGTTCTGTACTTGAGGCAAGAATGGCATTACGTCTTGTTTCTCCGGCGACCCGAGCAGAACTGTCCAAGATTCTGCCCAGAATACGTAATTCGGCTACCAAAGTTCTCCTAATAACTTTCCCTTTTGTTAGTGACTCTTAGATCTCTAATACTAACTTCTAATACGATATTGCCACTTCATTTCTACATTACTGAAGTGTGCTTCTTTCCATCCTGAAGTCTCTCTATAAATATCTAAAGAATACTCTCATATTCCAAGAATTCGGTTAGCCTGTCGTATCTAATCTGGCAACTTTGGATAGTGTCTTTGCCCTTTCTAACGTAACCTACCGAACTACTTCTATGAATTGGCCTGAGAACTAGTCCGTGCTAATTAGCATACTTAGTTGCATCTTACCCCGAACCAAAATGTAGTCATAATCTAGTTTCAAACCTACAACCACTTAACATTTAACACAAATGCAAAAACTATTGGTATTTAATTTTAGTATAAATATTAATTTATTCAAATTATCCATAATTTGTGGGCCACCGTCCTTTACGGTCGGTATAGAATGCTGAGAATCACAACATAAATAAAAAAATAAATAAAGGACACAATTTATAAAAATACTTTCTTTAAAATCAGCAGGTTCAAAAACTATAAATATCAGATGCAATCTGGAGTTTCGATGGAATGCAATGCTCCTCTCGTATTTAGAACACATAGTAGAGAACACATAGAGCGTAGATGGTAGCCTGTCAGCCTTACGTTCAAGACGTCCCGAGTTCGAAACTCGGTTAGGGTGAGTTACCTGGAGGTTTTTCCCGGGGTTTCCCTCATCCTGAAAGACGAATGTCGGGTAACGCTTAAGCTCCATGGACCTCGGACTTATTTGAGCATCATTTCACCCATTTCATTCATTGTCCGATGTGACAACTTTGGAGGACGTAAATTACAGCAAAAAAACACATAGTAGATATTAAATATGTATTTTGAGCATAAGAGAAGAGTATTTCTTTGTTCTATATAATTTGATATGTTTCTTTTTGACAAGCATGCATTACCATCTGTAAGGCAGTGACTGAGAAACCTGACATCCGTTAAAATAGCGGAAACTCATAACAGATAAATGTTGTGTTTAATTATCAATTTCAGTATCAATTTTGTTTTCAGTTTTCCAGAATAGTCGAGTTTTGGTTTCTAATCAGTGCATAACATAATTATTTCAATATAGAAAACTCACGAAGAATGGTAGTATTTGTTAAATTTAATTAAATTAATCTATGAAACACCTATACCACTACTCTTGATATATTTCTTATTTGTTCTGGAAGGAGGAAGATTCATTAGAGTGTTATGCTGACAACTAACCACTTTATGTTGCCAGAGAGAGTAGTTTATATAGCAGTACATTCCGTCTACCTGCACTCAGGGCGACACGAGCACAAAACGAACCTCATAAAGATGTTGCTGCGTTCAGACACTGGCTGCAGTACCCTCAGCGACATTAGTAATCCAACGAGTCGTGTAACAGGACGCTCGGCTAGACCTTTTCACAAGACATCGATACAAACAGCAATTCCAGCCATGCAGAAAACAGCGCGAGAGGGAAAACAAAAAAACGCGATTCTTATAACAAGAGCAGAAGATGCACAAGAAATGTTACGTTGCTCAGTTCAATTGGTACAGAGCGTTCCTCTACCCTCCTATATGAATATATAGGAAGTCAGAAAACATGTTATAGATATCTATATCCACATGTCATTTCCTACTCACTGTTTTACAAAATAACTTTATCAAAGCTTCTTCTTCTTTTTAAACTATAAAAATCTTCCCGCATCCTACTCTAATCCTATTTCATTCGTTACAAATGGCATGTTTTATGAGATATAAATTATACTTTTGTAAGATGTTCTACATTTCTCAAGGTTTACCAGTTACAGAATTTAATATTTTCAGAATTAAGGCAAGGCTACACTGCAAATTCTATAATAATAAACCTATCATTATAAAAATTTATCCACTTAATTAGAGTATCATTTTAAACTTGCATGCAAATTTTTGTGTTGCTACCCCAAATAATTCATTAATGATTAATTATTTTGTTGTTAAAATATTGTAAAAATAAAAAAAATCTTCTACGCGTCAAAGAATTTGAGATTTTAACTTGAATATTTGTTTTTGGCTAGTACAGAGAAATTTTAAAAGACCCACATTCTTACTTTTTGGAATACTCTGGTAGATTGGTTCTAAAATATTTTCCACGTGTTAGCTCTCAAAATTTTGAAAATATTAACTTATTTAATTACTTAACACAATATAATTTTCAAACTATGAGCATTAACAAAAAACGGGGAATATGAGGTTTGTTATTTACATATTATGTACCTTTCCTGGAAGTTTCATCAACTTAAATGAAAAACTTTGACGCGTGGGGCATTTTGTATACTGAAAAGTGTTAGAAAAATGTTTCTCAGAAAGTTAATCTAAAGTCATGAGTGTTACTTTTAACGATTGTTAAAGCTCTCTGTAAATTTTTACTTGATGGCCTAAAATGGTGCAAACGATAAAAATAACATGTCATCTATTACTACAAACCCTAAGTTACCAAAAATGCCAAATAAGAAAATTCCATGATTTTAAACATTTTCGGCGATTTTCAGTGTAGCCTTGCCCTAAAGGAAATAAAAGATTACCTACGCGCACCCCCAGAAAATTCTAGGATTGAGATTAATCTATCTTGTAAATATGACAAATATATAGAATTTTGTAAATCATTTCAGTCATTATGAATAAACTAAATATAGGGGAGATTTTCTGTGTAAACCATGATTTTGGGTAAAGATAGTTTTAATTAACTAGAGAAAACTGAAAAATTCAATGCCGCGGACGGGATTTGAACCGCGGATCTCCTGCTTTCCGTCCAGTCACTCTAACACCTTGAGTTACCATGGCCAACAGGCCGATGCCACATTAAACTCTCCAATTGACTCATACTATTGTAAGTACTTAACTACCAATATTTTTTAACATTGTTAACATTAAGGGTTCAATGATAAAAATCCTGGTATTTACGTACTTGAATAGTAAGCCACCACAAATGTGTATCTCGAATATCAGAGCTCTAAATGGTTTACCAGGAAAATATAATGAGTCAGTTGTAGAGTTTAATGTCGCATCGGCCTGTTGGCTAAGGTAGCTCAAGGGGTTAAAGTGACTGGACGGAAACCAGGGGATTCGTGGTTCAAATCCCGCCTGTGGCACTGAATTTTTCATTTGACTCTAATTAATTAAAAACTCCATATACTGGAGTAATGTATTTAAAATGACTAACTCTGATAGGATTAATTCCTCAATATAAAGATAGTTCGTTGAAAATCAAGATGGTACACTTAAAAATAGGTTTGGTATTTACTTCGTTTTCGAACTATATTGTTCACGCATACACATACACACACACGTACGGCCCTTATTCTGAAAATATTTAGATATCTTTTAATTAAACGTGCCTCAAAACAAATTTTTCTAGAGATCTCGCTATAGCATTTTGGGTAGAAGACACACTTTTTCTGTTTACTGTAGATAAAAGTAAGCAATGGAAAATAAAAAAAAGGAAAAGCTGGAATAGTGAAGCCAATATGTAAATTTATACAGCTTAAAATTCTACACAAATGTATGTTTTAGCAGAAATGACAAAACAGGTTCGTCATAAAGTTCGAGTATGTATTTTAATAAGATATACATATGTTCACTACTGTACGTGTTTGTTTTTATGGCGGTTTTGTGAAAATAAACATCCATAACAATTCCCACTAGAAGGTAAAGCACAAATGAGAGTGCCAGAGAGGGAGTGGCATACAATCGGAATGCAAACGGCACACCATTTCCCTATACCAGGTTTTATACTCTCATTATATTGCATTTCACAGAAATGTTATTTAATAGACAATCCAATATTTACGCATCCCAAAGTTATTTAAATTAATCATAATAATAACATTCACGGAATAAATAATAAATAACGCCATTTTTATTTTACCTCGCTTTAACTGCGTGGTCAAATCCCAACGGATCTGTTAGGATAGACCTTTCGGGCCGGTGTGTGATCGACAGTCAGCCTTCTAGCGCTCATTTCTATAAAGTCGAACGCGAGTGCAGTTGCCGCTCAAAGGAAACTCATCCTACCGTACACTAATGACCGTCATAAATCTATCTTCATACTTCAGAAATGGAATACTGTCGCTGAGGACCAATAGGAACCCTGATTTTCTGCAAATGACAGTCGCATGTTTACTCCACGTGGAGTCTCAGTTGCCAAAGTTCCAACTTCTAGTTGATCTGTTTCATTTTGTGCATAAATTTGCTACTGAAGAAGCCTAAAAGAAAGTTGTAACGGGAACTCTTTCTGTTGCCTTCGATGTTTTGGCTGAGTGAGCCCAATATCTCTGATGAGCACTTCATAGCTCTGAGATAATCTCATTAAGTTTCAGCCATAGCCATAATAATCAAGAAATGCATATAGTCACTCTGGCAGATGGGAAGACAGTGCTTTGTCAGCACCAATATATACAGCTCCAATCCATCATGGGCTAAAGTTTACGACATCAATATAAACACAGCTAGTGTGAAAGAATAATTATAAAACAAAGTCTTAACAAGGTGATTTATTCATCAGCGGATCAAATTCCTTCAAAAGTAAGACAGAGTCGTAAAAACTCCCTTACTATGCTGTAGATAAACAAAGCAATATCAGTTTCAGGAAATGGTTTCCCTCGGAGGAGAGGGAATTGTTTAGTCTTTCCTTCGCCGGTACCGTTCCTAAGGTTCTTAATTGAGTTGTAAACGTGGGGGAAGTGCTTCTGCTGTTTTATATCCGAAACTCAAACTCGAAGAGACTTTCATTACAGTTTACCGAACTCGATTCCAGCACGAATGTCGTTTTGCGTGCACTTAATTCTTCCAGAAACCGTCTTCAAACTATCTCACGACAAACGTAATTTTCACTCGCATTTCCTGATAACAGTCCCGACATTTTCCGGTGAATTTAGGAAGCGCAATCTTAGAAAATTTGAATGCTTGTGAAAGAAAGTGTCACAAAATGAATATCCGACGTGTTGATATGACAGTATAGGTGACTACCTCACGCTGATATCTTCAGCTGTTGAGGTATAGAAGTATAGATCCAGATATGTACTTTGCAGTGACAAATTTTCAGTAATTAAATTATTACTAGATTCGGCTTGCTTTTAATTTACCTATATAATCTATCAACCATGGTACTAGAATATACTACATTAAATTTAACTCCAAGTAAACATAACTAAAAGGCTCTGTTGTGTTTCACTTACGTAATCTTCTCTCCCAGTCTTCTACAGGCTACGAGGGCTGTTCAATAAATAATGATCACAATTTTTTTGACAACGTACCCTTACTTATCCCCACAATTTTGATGGTCCTTCTCAAAATAGTCTCCCGTGAATGCGATGCACTTGTCTCAGCGTTTCTGCCAGTCTTCAAAGACATGCAGGAAGCCACTTTTTGAGAGATCCTTCAAAATCGCCTTCGCAGCCTTCAACACTGCTTCTGATGATGGATAATGCCTCCCACGTAGGCATTTCCTCAAGTTATGGAATAGAAAAAAGTCATATAGGGCTAAATTCGGACTATAGGGAGGGTGAGGGATGTACTTCACGTTGATTTTTGCAAGATATTCAGCAACAACATTTGCAATATGCGGCCGCGCATTATCGTGGTGCAACTTCCAGCCTGCTTCACGAAAATGCCGTCTTTTCCGCCTAATATGGACTTGTAATGTTTTCAGGACTTCCCTGTAGTATTGTCCAGTTACTGATGTGTGTGCAGGTCCAATATGCTGATAAACCTTTCCATGAATATCAAAGAATGTTTAACGGCAGACCCAGGCCTCCTTCTACCCAGGAGCGATGGAAAACTCCGGGGATCTTTCCATGGGGCAATGCCTTGAGAGTAAAAAGCCCCCCCCCCTCCATCGAGTACAACATCAAGACGGGTGGAAGTGGATACGCCACTTACGCGCGTCAACCCCACAGGAAAGAGTACCGAAAACCTCGGTGGGGCCACCTGGTGATCTAGCACAGCTTCTACTAGCTCTGCAGGCTAGTATGCGGGACTTATGAGGCAACCCTCTACCCCCTCCGGGCGGCCGCAGCCCGGCCAGAGATACCCAATTTCCCGTGGGTGTCGGAAACACACTGCCCCCTCGAGTCCAACATAATCCGAACAACTCCCTTACGGGAAGGGCTCGGCAATTCGGCCCGAGGTTCCTCTAGTAACGACAGAGGTACCACGAGTGCTAAGGGTCCGCAGCGCCCGCACCACCGCAGCTGAAGGGGACGGATTCCCTGCTTTACGGGAGAACATCAGAGAATGAGATGACCATTACGTTCCCAGCAGAAGCAAACACTTTTTAATTTTGGGGGTTGGTGATGAAGGAGATTTCCACACTGAGCTTTGGTGTTTAATCTCAGGATCAAAATGATGTAGCCAAGTTTCATCAGCAGTGATTACGTTTGACAAAAACTCCGGATCTTCCTCTAACATCAACTTTAACTGTGTATCACCCCAATTGCAGTGGTAGGCGATACTGAACATGTCTGAACTTGCCTGGTTCTCACAGGCAGGAACCAGGAGTACCAACAATGAAACTACTACGGCGTGTTTGTTTCACATTAAGTTAACAGAATATAATAAGATTGAATTTTAGTGCGAAAAATTATGACCGTAAAAATTATCATCTTTCTTTACTGAACAGACCTCGTACTATTGCAAACGTTTGTTGTGCTCTCTAATTTATGTTATTCAATATTTGCAGAAATGGCATTATTACGTAATTCCTTCTATATATAATGTAAATAGGGGAAGAGAGTAAGTTTTAGGAAAAGTGAAATCATCTAAGAGATTTTCGCTATATGATAGCTTGTAACTTGTATTCTCTTTTCTTACTCAGAACATTAAAAGCTGAATAACTACTTCTAGTTCCAGAAGAGTGTAATTTTTGACAATTCAAAACAATATGATGGAATATCTCGAAAAAAGTTATTCTACGGCATGTTTAATATAAAGCGTGTGCCTTACAGATATGTATCGTCTTATTTATTAAGTGTCTATCTCTTTTGGTTCACCAGTTACTAAGAAGTTATTCGAATGAAGAGCACTTCACAGTTTATTCTCAGTAAGCTTAACATGTACAACTTATTTGTCAGCAAAATGATACACATACCATATTTCCATTAATTGTACCTAATAGTGGTTAACTATGAAGTCCGGGCCTTATAGTACTTACACGTTGTAAGTCGCCATTAAGGTAGTTGTCTCATCTGTTTATGAGAACTCCTAAGTGGTTTACCGGGAAATACACGAGTCCGCTGGAGAATTTAATGTCATGTTGGCACGTTGGTCATAGCAGCTCAATGGTTTAGAGCGGCTGTAAGGAGACCAGAAGATCCGTGGTTCAAATCTCGGCTATGGCATTGAATTTTTCAGTCTGACTCTATCTGTCCATACTTTAGCCTACACACGGCCAGTGTGAAAGAACAATTAATTTCCATTAATTGACCTAATAGTGGTTATCAACAAAGCCCGGGCCTTAAAGTACTTACATTTTGTAAGTCGCCATTAAGGTAGTTGTCTCATGTGTTTATGAGAACTCCTAGTGGTTTACCGGGAAATATACGAGTCAGTTGGAGAGTGTAATGTCATGTCGGCACGTTGGCCATAGTAGCTCAATGGTTTAGAGCGGCTGCACGGACACTAGAAGATCCATGGCTCAAATCTCGTCTATGGCATTGAATTTTTCAGTCTGACTCTATCTTTCCATTATTTAGCCTACACACGGCCAGTGGGAAAGAACAATTAATTTTCATACCGTATTTAATTAAATATATAGAGCAGTTCTTTTAGAAAATCAAACATTTCGAAATATTTTCCCTGTGTAACGGTAGTTTGGGTTAGGAGGATATTTCTGAAAATACCTAATTGGCTACTAACGGACTTTTCGTGTTGAAGCGATGCACTTCACACACATAAACGAACAGGAACACAAATCCTTTTTGAAAATGACCTCTTAAAACCTCAAAAATAACTGTTTAAAAGAAATATTTCTATTGACTTTTTGTCACTCAATATCCCCTGCACCTACTTCTACGTGTAGAGAAACTTAACATTACATCACAGTGCATTTGCAATACCTAAAGGCCTCACGTTCAAGAGCTCCCAAGTTCGAATCTTGGTCAGGTTAGAGTTACCCTAACAAAAGTGTAAACAAAACTTAGCATTAAAATTATTACAATGATATATGCCTAAGGGTTAAGGGGAATAGCTCACATTTATATATTGTACCTTTAGTGACGTGAAACATTTTCTGAGAATATTCAAATATCGTGTATTGAATCAAGGAGACTCATTGGTGGAAACGGGACCAAAATAATTAAAAACTACAAAATTAAGGTTTTTAGTATCTTATTATTACCGACTTTCCTGCAAAATTTTGGTTATCAGTCTGAAAATAAAAAAAATAAAAAAAATCATGTGAAGATAGCAAAACCTGAGTATAGATCGTGGTTCACTTTATTCTAAAGATTCTCAAACTGATTATGCGATGTTTTCTTTATGTATAAATCCTTGCACTTTAATTGTGCATTTTAAGTTAAAAATGTGCACAATCTAATAAAGTACGTACTGCACTTCAGGGCCAGCGTTTTTAGGAACATATTTTCCGGTATGATTACTTGTTTGTAATTCTTTGGATATATTTCAACACCTTTTTGTTTCGTTTCTTAAGTGCCCGATCTCTCTATTTTTTTTTTTTTTGTAATACTACGGGCGTTGGTATATCCTTTTTTCCGCACGTCCTTTTTTACTGTCTTTCATTTTTGTTACTTAACTATTTGTATAAATGTCTTAAGTAATCATTATAAATATCTCTAAGGAAATAGAGACTATTCAACAAGTGTATCCTAAGTTTTTTATTTTATTTTTTATTTTCATATATATTTTCATTTTTTATTTTTTTATAATTTTTTATGTTAAAGACGGGAACGGGTACAGTGTAAGTCGTCTAGAAAATTTATTGTTTTATTGCCTTGTACTGTGAGACAATATGAAGGGTTCTATTTGCTTAAATGGTTATTAGATCTGCATTTTCTCCACGTGATAAATGTATGGCTCCAGAGAACGCAAGGTTTTCTTCCCTATATAGGTCCATCTCTGCTCCTTTAAAAATATACGTAAGTGCTTTCCAAGCACAGTGTCTCCTTGCCGTACTTTCAGCAGCCAATGTAGTGTACCAGCTACCAACCACACTGCAAATTTATGAAATTTCGTGTCTTTGAAGCAAAACTCCAGTTCTACCAGCTGTGGTACTGAACGTAGGCATTCTTGTGGACGAAGTTTATGTAATGCGTCTCGGATGGAGGTCCAAATCAAGTCAGCCCGCTGACAGTTGTACAAGCGATCTTCAAGTGTATCATCTTCCACACATACGACACAGATCTTCGAATTCACTCTCCCGTGACGCCACATCATTTCTGCAGTTGGAACCGTTTCATTAACAACTTCATAAACAGTTTCTCTCCAGATCGACGGTTGCATTGGCCCAAACACATTTCCAATCACGACTGCATTTTTTTCCATATTAGGTCGTTTAATACTTGGCTCCATCAAGTGACGATAGAGGTTCTTGGTAGTGAGAAAGTTCTCCAGTGGCTCCCCGGAATTTTCAAGAGCACGAAGCTTGGCAACCAAACGTTGAAATTCCCGTTTCGGTCTCTCCACGGTATGTAACTGGTCTTACCAAAACTTCTTGTCAATCGGAGACTCACTGCTAAGTAACGAGGACAATCTTGTCTTTCCGAACAGCGCCATACACTTGTCAACATCCACTAGACCACAACCACCTTTCCTTAGAGGAAGACGCAATTGCGGGCGAGCAACTCGATATGCTTTCCCCGTCCACAGGAAGTATCCAAGCAGAATCTCAAAACGTTGGGCGAACTACTTAGGGAGCGGCAAAATCTGCGCCACATACCACAGTTTATTCAGGGCATAAGTAAGAATGTATTAGAGGCGTTGCAACAACGTTAGATTTCGAGAGCGATCTTCATGTAAGTTAAAACGTAGCGCGTTGAGCCTCTGGGTCCAATTAAGAGAAATAATTTCTGTTAAGGTAGAGGTAAATATAACCCCTATATAGTGGTCTGTGGTACCACCTTTATATGCAGTAATGTTGGTGGATGTCTCCAGGTGACCAGTGGAAGGATTTCTGATTTGTGGGCTCGTTTAAAATGTCCCCTACGATGCAGTTTTCTAATTAATATAGTGAAAGTTTTTGAATAGCTAACTAAAACTTAGTATGAGTTTAAGACATACATATTGAGTAAGGCAAAACCCACAATTATAAAAATATTCTCAAAAACCAATTATGTACCTAAAAGCAAATTTTTAAGAAAATTAAAGCTCTATAAGTTACACATATTCTGTGTAGAACACCCAATCCAATAATGGTTTACCATATTTGTACCAAAGTTCAAAACACACTTCTTAATACATATATGAAATCTATGTACATATATTCATCAGAATTATTTTGATTATGAAAAATGGACCTGTAACTCTCCTTAAAGCGAGTCTGTCAAACGCGAAAATGAATTCACCACTTTATAGTCTGGCACATTTTTTTATCTCGTTCTGCTTGTTACTTTAATGAATTCTACTTTTTGGCGTATCAGGTATATGTTTATCAGTTTTTCTGCTCAAAAGTTAGTTATGAAATTATGAATTGATTGATAGCAGGGAAACCAATTAAAAGATTAAAAGTAAATTAATTGCATACGAACCGCATGAGGATTAAAGAATAAATTGGAAAACTATATCAATTACTGGTTCAGGAGCTGTTTTGCGATGCATATTCTATGTGAATCTCTTCTACAAAACACAGCGGACCTCATCTCTATTCAATAGTGACGGAGGTATCGACAATTAATGCGTAATTCTATACGAAACTGAAATTTGAAATAAGTTACTGAATTTCTTGCAGCAATTCAAGATTATTTTTCAATACTATATGCGGTCATATCAAATGAAGGTTCCTCTTTATTTAACACACACACACACACACACACACACACACACACACACACACACACACACACACACACACACGCACACACACACACACACACACACACACACACACACACACAAACACACACACAAATCGTCTTTCTTCTATATACGCCTGTTTTATCAAGATAAACATTTGAAAACGTTGCCTTTTTGCATTTATATGCTTAGTTACTTGCGTAATTCATTTAGTAAACGAATTATTACAGAATTTTACCTTGACATTGAGAACAACTCCTCTTATAATATAACTAACAGAATGAAAACTTATTTCTGGTTCTGTTGAAATAAAAAGTTAAACTTACTATAGTTAGCGTTATGCAAACTTTCGTGCATTTACCTCCAGTTGTTTCAGAGCGAAAGATCCACATACACGAAAAAAACTCAAAGGTGACAAATCTTATAGTGCCTGATAAAAAGGTTAAACTGAACATATGGTACTTTCATCTAGTACTCTCTTTTGCCTTTGTTGTGTGAACTCTTGAGGGAGACCTACTTCATGGAGGATATCACGAGCTGCCATCCACAGGACCATATCAGGAAATGGTAAACATCAGAGACAAAAAGAAAAGGGAAATAGACCTCAATTTCTATGTCACGCATCAGCGATGCTAGAGGACTGCTGGACCAGAGAGTATAAGCTTTAGAAGTACTTCAGAGAAAGATGACAAAGGATGAGTTTATGTACAACCAAAAATACTACTACGCGACTGAAGACTGCAATGTGTGTTATATGAACAAAAGTGCACACTGTGAAGTGCAAGAGAGAACACATACATACAATTTGCTGTAGTAAAGAGTAAACTGCATAATAATGCTCAACTCGAACGTACATTTCCAGATATATATTTTGCCCTGCAGGCATTTGTACCAAGAAACGTCACAAAATCAGTAGGTAACATTCAAGTCTATGGGTTAAACATTATTTAACTATGCAATTCTTTTCCAAATAATTTCTTCCAACAAAGAAAAAATGCAAAAGTCATATTTCTCAGTGCATTTTTGTTGTCTAATTTTAGCACCTGAGTGGAAGAGCTAGTCCTTTCATAGTGTTTTATTTATGTAAATTTAACACAAGATTTTATAACATATAAACTTTTAATTATATTTTCCATACACGCATAGTTTCTTTTCGATCTGAGAACAGCTACAGACGTTTAATATATGAATTGGTTCTCCTGTGACCAAGGATAGCTATGTAGATGTGTTAAAATTAACAAGAGATTTAATTTGTTTTTTCTGCCATTTTTCAGACATCCCAGAGCTTATTGATGCATAATCTTACACTATATATTAATGAATCAGCACCTTATGACAGAAACCGGTGTAGATAGTAGAATGATAGCGCGATAATCGCTCTCTGATTGGTTACATTTTCATATCTGGCAGAATCTTGTACCTTATTAGTTGCCGATTTATGATTAGTACTGTGTTTATTTTTATATTTACATGATTCACTGTGAAATATATATATGTGTGTGTGTGTGTGTGTGTGTGTGTGTGTGTGTGTGTGTGTTATAGTTTTTAAGTTTTCGTTATGTTTAGGCTTAGCACCTTGCTAGTACTCTAGAGTAACCAGCTCATTATTAGTATATTGTGCAATATTACAACACGGCATTTATGTTTTCGGAAAACAGTATTCTGTAATTTCTCTATCTTTTCCTTGTGAAAATTACATTTTGAATATCAAGGGTAGATTTTCAGACCTGTCACATAGAAGTGCAATGTTGGAATTTTCTGTCTCAAAGTCACAGATGTAAGATATCTTTTGAACCAGGACGGACCTTTAAACGAATCTTAAGATGTACTAACACTTTCGGTATGTGTGTAGAAAATAAAAAATCAGGATATGTGTATTTTAATATGTAATTTGTGACGTCACTATATAATCTTGTATTGCTAGCGAAGCAAGTCACGTTTTAAATACATTGTGTCCCTTAACCATTATACGTATTTAAATTTATTTTTAATGAGTAGAGCCAGACTGAAAAATTCAACGCCATAGCCCGGGTTTGAACCACGGATCTCCCGCTCTCCGTGCAGTTGCTATAACCATTGAGCTACTATGGCCAACATGCCAACATGATATTAAATTCTCCAACTTACTCGTTTGTTTCCCGGTAAACCAATAGGAGTTCTCATATCTATCAGACACGCATATTTTATGGTGACTTGCTATGGTGTAAGTACTCAAGTACCAGCCTTCATAGTTAAACCACTTTGTTTTGTTTTAGGTAAGTTGATGGAAATAATGATTTCTTCCACACTATTCCATCCAAACCTTAGCGTACACACAGCTAGTGTGAAATAAATTATTTTTTTTCCATAAATGTACGAGGCATGTATTTTAAGTTAGTACCGTTTTGTGATTCCGCCGCCGCAGCGCTACGGTCGGCGTTCCGCGCATGCGCGCTGGTTATCTACTCTCTTGTCTACGCACTGACGCCATTACAGTCTGATTCTTCATTGTATACGTTGGTTACTGAGTGTTTAAGATGCCACCAACAATCATGAGTCCCGCCGATTGTGAAGTAAGGGCTGTTATACGATTTCTTAGTGCTAAAGGCGTAAAACCAATCGATATTCACGGTGAGATCTGTGAAGTTTACGGACAAAACATTATGAGTGATGGATTGGTAAGGAAATGGGTGAGAGCAGTAAAGACAGCCACACAAATGTGCACGATGGAGAACGGATTGGGCGTCCTTCGGTCGTTACTGAAGATTTGGTGCAGAAAGTGGACGAAAAGGTGAGAGAAAACAGACGCTTTACAATTTCATCATTGTGCGACTATTTTCCTCAATATTCTCGTAGTGTTTTGTATCGCATTGTAACCGAGAACTTGAAGTACCGGAAATTGTGTTCACGTTGGTTTCCGAAAATGCTGACGGATTTGCACAAAACATTGCATTGACTTTCCTTGAGCAGTACCACAATGAAGGTGAAGGTGAAGACTGTTTTAGACTAAATTGTTACTGGGGACGAAACATGGGTAGCCTACGTCACATCAGAATCGAAACAACAATCCATGGAATGGTGACATTCATCACCCACAAAAGTGAAGTTTAAGCAAACATTTTCTGCCCGGAAAATCATGCGCACAGTTTTTTTTTGGGACAGAAAAGGAGTATTGCTAGTGGAGTTTCTGCTTCGTAATGAGACAATCAATGCAGCGTCTTATTGTGAGACATTGAACAATCTGCTCCGTGCAATACAGAACAAAAGACGTGGCAAGTTGATTAAGGGTATCGCTTTGCTGCATGACAATGGCCGTCCTCATGTGGCTAATCGGACCAAAGTTCTCATCAAATATTTTCAATGGGAAACTAGATCATCTTCCATACAGCCCTGATATGGCGCCCAACGACTACCATTTGTTCCTGCACTTGAAGAAACATCTGGGCGTTCCGCGTCTTCAAGACAATAACGAAGTCAACACAGTTGTGATACAGTGGTTAACACGTCAGGCGGCAGGATTTTATGAGGAAGGTATTCAAAAACTGGTACCACGTTATGAAAAGTGCCTCAATATTCACGGAAATTGTGTAGGAAAGTAGATTAAAGTACAGGCTTTCATGTAAAAGTAAAATTATTGCGATATCTATGCACGTCTTTTTTAATTCCAAAACGGTACTGACTTAAAAAACATGCCTCGTATTTTAATAGACAGAGGTGGTCGTGGAGTACCCCATAACTGTTATTCCTGTCTCGTCATTTTGTTTTTTGTTGGACGGTTTAGAAATCTGTTCCTTTAGTTCAACACATGAAATTTCTTTATATTCAGGACAGACAAGAACCGGGAACCTAAGCAACACTTTTGTCAAGATAGGCAACTCTGTCCAAAAGGCTATGGTATAGGTACACTACTATAAGATCTTTATTTTAATAATCCTTTTAAACTCCATTTTTAACTAAGGGAGCAGTTTATTTAAACAAGAGGATTCCGTACATGTGATTTTAACAGGTCACACTTATTTCCGGTAGCTTTCAAACACTGCATAGTTCTAAAGTTTAAGTGTAACGAATTGATACTTCCATTGTTTACGTGACGAGACTGTTTTACCACAAAAAGAAAAAAAAACATAAAATAAAATAATATTTCTATTTCCTCATAAGAGCAGTTTTGTGGTGTTCAGAGATTTGGTCTCTTCATAAAGAACACTCAAAAATTAGAGTGATCATGAAAATCTAAAGCAATATTTAAATGGATTTACCAATATCTGTCTCATATAACCTTGCCCCGCTGACATGTATCACTCCGCGTGCAACTAACTACCCCCTCAAACTAATTGGCTAATACTTTAGCGCCATAGGCCATAGGCGGTGCCTTCCCGTCACATTTAAACCTGCAGTAAACGTCATAATAATTGCTAGGAAGATAGATAAAATCATACAAATAAGAATATGAAGGCATGCAACAATAATGAAGTTTATAATGAAACTGAGCAAGTTGAAACTCAATGAATGAGCAATGAAACTGGAACAAGTTTATAATGAAAGTCCTTCGACCTTTTCCACTGCAATTTTTTTTACCCTGTAAAAATGCTGGTCGTTCAGTTTCAAAAGTCGTGTCAACCCATACTTGTCGTATATACTTCATTCACCCAAGTCTCGTCGAGGTAGCATATTTTGCGACTTGTATCCCGGTAGAGTCTGACTGTCCTTAAATACTATCTTCGCCACATAGCAATATCGCCCCTGGAGTGGTAAGTTTTCCTGTTGTTTCAGTTTCATGTCGCGATATTCCTACGGATCTAACACACCTGTAAGTTCAGAGCACAGCTGTTTGACTTCTCTCACTGACAAGAACGGATTCTTCTCTGTGATTGCATTAAACACATGCAACACAATTCTTTTATCGCAGCTTTGTAAAAGTTTTCAATTGCGATGTTTCAGCGAAAAACTGACGCTAGATTCTGCCATTATACATATAATAAGTACACGCGCAATAAAATAATTTAGCGCTCGCACTCGGCACAACACACCTTCGAATGTCGATATATGACTAATCCAGTTCAAAACAAAGCAGTGATAAAAGTCATATAAACAAATATGTCATCACTACAGCTAAATCACATGCTATCGAGCTTGAGAGCAAAGGAAACTCCTCTTTACTTCGTTTAAGAATTAACATGCATTTCAGATAAGTCAACTCTGTTGCGTAATATATTTCATTAAAACAGTTACGAAAATATAAATTTGACAATTCTCTTCCTACATATAAAAACATATCACCATGTTAAATAACGAACTATTTTTACCTCACAACAGTTTGCAACACAACAGCAGCCAATGAGATGTGATAAGGTCACGTGACCGTTAAGATATACAGGGCAAGCTTACGTGAAACAAGGATTAGGTATCTTTTGAGTGTATCTCGATTGAATCACTATGCAAGCAAACGACACCTCTTTGTAAATATAGGCAAGCACGTGCTACAAAAAGAAGGGATTTAGGGCGAGCATATGGGTCTTAACAAACAAGACCGTTTCTGTTTGTACGAAAATTATCTGTACACTCATTTCATTATCCGTAAATAGGCATGCCCGCTCTAAGATACAGCTGTAATTGAGAAAAGCTTAAAATCAAATATATAGCCAATATGCTTTAAGAATAAAAAGTCTTCAAACATAAACTAGTTGGTTTCAACACAATCTATTAAACATTAAAGCCAGTATAATCATATTTCATGCTCGTGCATAAAATTCACCCACACACTACGCAGAGATTTTGTGAGAGGGTTTTGAGGCAAGTTCAAAAGATCCTTCCACCCAGGACAAAAGTAACCTTATAAATAATTACAAGAGATATGAAAGTTTTAGCAAGGATCTAGGGGTGCTTCTGTACTTACACATGGAAACATGGGTGTGCTAGTCCACCCCCGTGGTCTCTCTACTATTTTTAAAACGCTTATATTGGGGCTAACCCCTCTGTACCTAGTGGTGAGTCCATATTTCATGTAGTATCCCCTCCCCTTGAGAATTTCAACCCTTCCTTGTTTCTCCCACCCTCCCACTCAATTTATCCCTTCCCCTTGAAATGCCCAAAACCCCGTGAAAATTGTTTCATAGCGGTACACTCCCTGTGTACCTTCTGAAAAGTCTACCCCTTATTTTGGCTTCCCTTATAACATTTAACTGGTTTCTTATCTACCTTTGGGGAACTTGTCGCCTCATTATAGTCCTAACTTGCGACTTTATGGATGTAATACACACCCCAAAGGGAAATGACAACAGGAATTAACTAAATAAATTACAGTACAACTGGAAAAATGTTTAAATGTTATCGTAAAATATCCAAAATGAACTAATAATATGCCCAAACTGAACATGAAGTATACCACTTAATACATACGTTTAACCGGCATTTACTGATACAACATTTGCCCCAGGCATATGACGGACTTTGCCTAAACAGGTCCATGTGTTGTGCTTTAGGTGTGTATTTACATTACATAATTAATTTTATCAGAGTGCGTTTATGCCGCAGAATATGTTTAAATAAACAACTTGACGTCGTTGGAAAAATTGGTGCACAACTATGGTGATACAATTATATATTACTGGGTTACCGGACGTGTACTGTTAGACATTTAAACACGAATGACCAATTAAAATCATGTATCTTCCAGCTTTTCTATGAAATTATTGTACGACATGTTAGAGTTGTTAGGTAATGGATTCCCTTCTCCACCCCTTATAATTTTAACTGAGCAGTGCGATCCAAACCTGAACCATATCAATAGGCCATAACTTTTGAACAAAGAATAGGACACACGTGTGACTTTGGGAGAATATACGATGCATGTTTTTTAAGTCCTTATCGTTTTGGAATTTAAAAAAGACGTGCATAGATATCGCAATAATTTTATTTTTACAAGAAAGCCTCTACCTTAATCTACTTTTCTACATAATTTCCGTGAATATTGAGGCACTTGTCATAACGTGGCACCAGTTTTTGAATACCCTCCTCATAAAATTCTGCCGCCTGATGTGTTAACCACTGTATCACAACTGTTTTGACTTCGTTATCGTCTTGAAGACGCTGACCGCCCAGATGTTTCTTCAAGTGCAGGAACAAATGATAGTCGCTGGGCGCCAGATCAGAGCTCTATGGAGGATGATCTAGAGTTTCCCATTGAAAAGATTTGATGAGATCTTTGTTCCGATTAGCCACATGTGGACGGACATTGTCATGCAGCAAAACGATACCCTTACTCAACTTGCCACGTCTTTTGTTCTGGATTGCACGGCGCAGATTGTTCAATGTCTCACAATAAGACGCTGCATTGATTGTCTCATTACGAGTCAGAAATTCCACTAGCAATACTCCTTTTCTGTCCAAAAAATTGTGCACACAATTTTCCGGGCAGAAATTGTTTGCTTAAACTTCACTTTTGTGGGTGATGATGAATGTCGCCATTCCATGGATTGCTGTTTAGATTCTGGTGTGACGTAGGCCACCCATGTTTCGTCACCAGTAACAATCTTCAGCTTCTTTGTGGTACCGCTCAAGGGAAGTCAATGCACTGCCTAAACGTTGGGTTTTGTGCAAACCCGTCAACATTTTCGGAACCCAACATGAACACAATTTCCGGTACTTCAAGTTCTCGGTCACAATGCGATACAAAACACTACGAGAATATTGAGGAAAATAGTCACACAATGATGAAATTGTAAAGCGTCTGTTTTCTCTCACCTTTTCGTCCACTCTCTGCACCACATCTTCAGTAACGTCCGAAGGACGTTTAAATGCTCTCACTCATTTCCTTACCATTCGATCACTCATAATGCTTTTTCCGTAAACTTCACAGATCTCACGAGGAATATCGATCGGTTTTACGTCTTTAGCTCTAAGAAATCGTATAACAGCCCGTACTTCACAATCGGCGGGACTCACGATTTTCGGAGGCTTCTTAAACACTCAGTAACCAACGTATACAATGAAGAATCAGACTGTAATGGCCTCAGTGCGTAGACAAGAGATGTAGGTAGCCAGCGCGCATGCGCGGAACTCCAAGAGTAGCGCTGCGGCGGCGGAATTGCAAAACGGTACTGACTTAAAAAACATGGCTCGTAATACACAATTAGGAAATTATATTACACTGTTTACATCTCAGGGAAAATGTTGGAAGTGTCCTCCACCAGCATCTATGAATTGCTGGTCCCATTTTCTTTGGTACGACTGTAGGCACTGAAGTTTATATGGGTAACTTCAAGACATTTGTGAAGTATCTGGAGGATATCGAATTTAGGGAAGGTTATTTCCAGGAAGATGGAGCAACGTGCCATACATCTAAAGACACCGTGGAACTTGTAACCGGTTTCTTTGACTTTTTTGTAATTTACGTCCTCCAACGATGAATGAAATGGGTGAAATGATGCTCAAATGAGCCCGGGGTCCATGGAGCTTAGAGTTACCCGACATTCGTCTTTCAGGATAAGGGAAACCCCGGAAAAACCTCATCCAGGTAACTCACCCTGACCGAGATTCGAACTCAGGACCTCTTGAACGTGAGGCAGACATGCTACTACCACGCTACCGAGTCGAACAATCTCAAAAAGTCTGTGGTCCTCAGATCCCTTGATCTAACCTCACCCGAAGTTTTTTTGTGGGAGTATCTAAAGTAGAGTGTCCAAGAATAGGACACGGACAATTGATGTCCTCAAGGAATCCATTTAAACCAAAATAAGTAGCATTGGCACAACGTTGTGAGGTCGTTGAAGGGGGTTCCTCTTCCGCAAATGAGGGTCCTTCGACTCCTGCCATACCGGGAGCAGGTCCAATACTGGCATGGAGAAAGTTTATTCATAATATCGTGGCAACAGGCAATAAAGTTTCGGCACAAATAGAAAACAGACGGCGGATATTGTTGCACTGTAATGGAGAGCTTGCGTAAGTAGTTAACGATAGCGCGGCTAGTGTAAACCGATAGCCGAAATAAAAGACTTGCCGGCTCAGACGTTTCCGGAAGGTGATAGAATATTCAGATTACGTCATTAGATGCCTTGTTGATTCGATAAACATCTAGTGATTGTAGAGAACAGTCTGGAATCCATGAATGTGTGTATAAAAAAGAAGCCATGGCTAGTGATGAGTAAGTTGTGTGTAATACGAGAGTCAGCCTTGAAGTTGTGTAACAGTGTTGTTGTAACGAGCGCTAAGGATGTAATCTGCTGTCACTGTTTATTGTGATCGACCTTGGTAGACTGATGGTGTATGTAACGTAATGCTGCTGTTATCTGTAAGAGTATTTCTACGAAAATAAAGCAGATTTTTAATTTCTGCAACTCAGCCTTTTAATTATACGAACCCACAAAGTCACAATAATGATGGTGGGCTGGCCACCATTAGTCGGTAGAGAACCTGCCTGCCGTGCTAGGGGTCCCGGGTTCGATTCCCGGCGGTGGGGGTGGGGATTTTTCTCCCTCCAAGATAATTGCTCATCTTCCCCAGAGACTGGAAGTATGAATGAGAGTGTGAATGTGTGCGTCATCTAATGCTTAAAAGCCTAACGTTTACGAGTTAATACTTTCAACGTGTTTCAAAGGAGAACAGCCGTCGATATGACCATTGGAGTTAAAGGCGGGGTATAAATGGAACAAATAAAAAAATAATGATGGTGGTTTAACTTTGAAAGACAGGTAAGGATATAGTTTTATTAGGGAAACAGGTAGAATATTTGGAAGTATATTGGAGATTTAGATTAGGTGGGTTCTAGTACAAGCCGGGTCTCTCATACTCTCCAAGTCCACGGATGAGGTTACTGAAACTATTTGGAAGTTTGGAGTAGAAATTGTGGGATATATGTAGGATGTATTCGAATAATTTAGGAAAGGATAGGTCTAAATGAATAGTGTCATTTGGGATATACCAGTCGCTTTGAAGGACTTGGTGTTTGGAGAGGTGTGTTTCGGCTGCTGCACCCCAGACTTGGCAGACGTAGGTCATTGCCGGCCTTAATACCTGCTTGTAAAGCAGTAGCTTATTTCTTAAAGCCAATGGAGACTGGCGGTTGTACAATGGATAGAACATGGCCATCGTTCTGCTAACTTTGTTAGCCACTGATGTGATGTGGTCCTTCCAGGTAAGGCGCATGTCCAAAATAACACCAAGGTATGTTGCCTGCGATGGTCATGGTACTTCTTTATCTCCGAGACGGAGGTTGGGTACATCCTGTATAACTCGCCGGTTGAAAGTGACGGCTTGGGACTTAGTGGCATTTAGTTTTAATTGCCAAATTGGCAAACCAGGTATACAGCATATTCGTAAATATCTGGTATCTCTGTACTGCGATATCATGTCGTTTAGATGATGTTGTTATGGCGGTATCATCGGCAAATAAGTTGCAGTCTCTTAGGGTGAGGATACTCTCCGTAAATCTTCAGAGAATATGGTGAGACGAGTGCAAACATGTATAGATGCCTGTGGAGGACACTTCCAACATTTTCTCTGAGATGTAAATAGTGTAATGTAATCCCACAATTGTAAGCTATATTCTTCCAAAGCTATACCTATGTCCTATTATTGGTTCAAAAGCTGGTTCAGGTTTATATGGATCACACCATATTAGATAACAAATTAAAAATAGCCCTCATCTCGGATATTCTTACCAAAGCCGTGAAACATCGACCTCCTTAATCCCTTCTCGGAAGTATTGCAAATTATGTAAAAGCTGCAATAAAGAAGTGTTTATATAGTTTTTCTTCGTATAAACCTGCAGTATTTTGTAAATAACAATTAAAGAAACAATAAATTTTGATCGACTCACGTTTTATAAATTAGTATTTTATATTATGTTTCACCAAATGCTTCCACATCCTCCACAGTCACCAGAATAGATTCACAGCGATTACATTTGCTTCTAAACCTGTAGAAATTGCTGGGTGGGTGACCGAGGATTCCTATCAATGATAATGAACGCTCTCACCTGGATGAATCATTCTATACATTTACAATGAGAATATTTTCAAAAAATGTTATTTTGTATCTCGTGTTATCTCGGTAACGCTGAGAGATTCAACGGCCTTCTCGATTATTTTCGCAATGTTCGTTCATATCTAAGAAATGACAAAGGAAAATATTTTTGACTTCGCTTTGTCTTTAAAACTAATATTTGTAATTTTGTAGAGATATTTTTATTGTTTTCTAACTTTAGAACTGAATTATTATGCTTAATGCGGTTTAAACAAATCTTACATAAAGATCCTTATACCTCTATTTTTACGAAAAGAAAACTGTTAAGGAATACATCAAGTATTTATTCTTCTTCTTCTTCTCTTCATGGCATAGGCAATGAAGTGCCTGTTCTGCCTTCGAAGTCCTCCAGCCATCGTTTCCTGGGTCTGCCCACCGATCTTCTACCTTTAGGATGATACTGTAATATTTGTTTTGTAAGTCTATTATCTGGCATTCTTTCAACATGTTCCTTACATTTTTGTTTGAGATCTTCCTATCATTCCTACTAAAAATGTCCAGCTCTTCTCTTATATTTTCATTTCTTATTAAGTCCCTCTTCGTGCATCCTTTCACACTTCTCAAGAATTTCATTTCTGAAGCCTGTATTTTACTCTGTCGCTTTTTAGTTATCGTACAAGTCTCACTTCCGTATGTCAGTATAGGTACAGCCATAACTTTGTAGAACTTTAATTTTGTTTCTTTACGTATTTTGTTTCTAAATGTTCTATTTATTGTTCCACATACTTTTTGAAATTTGCATATTGTATTGTAGACATCATATTCCTTGTCATAACTAACATCAGTTCCCAAGTAGCTAAAATGGCTTACCTGTTCAACGCAACGATTATTTATAACTACTTTTGTTCTAATTGGCTCTTTCCCAATGAACGCCATTACCTTTGATTTTATGAAAAAAATTTTCATGTTATATTGCTTACAAAGTTCACTAAGTTTAAAAATAGATTTTTGCAGGGCAGACTCACTATTTTGTATAATAACTAAGTCGTCAGCAAACAATAAAATATTTAAAAAGTTTTTATTTGAAATTTTAAAACCTACATTCACTAGCTGCTTCCATTTGCACACTAGGTCGTCAATATAAATACTAAAATGTGTAGGTGATAAAGTACACCCTTGTCTGACACCCTGATTAGTAAGAATTTTTTTTTAGAAATTTTACCATTGTTCCTCACATTTATTTTTGTTTGTAAGTAGAAGCATTGTATCATTCTGTATTCTTTTTATTGTTGTCATTATACAAATAAATGATTTAAGATTTTGAAACTGACATCACCTAACGTTAAATAATGTTTCTCTAGTGGTCCTGAAAGCTGAGCTTTCTTCCCTTCTTTTCTTTTAACAAAAACAATGCAATAAATACAAATGATTCTATAAATCGCAGTTTAGGTATTCACATTCTCTAGAGCTCCTTTCGGTGACAGTTCATCTTTAGAATAAATGTGACGCAGTTCCAACCCCACGTTATACATTTGTCACACGAAATTGCTTTACTGCTCTCTCTTCCTATACGACTATATTTATTTGTCATTGAAATATTATCAGTTTAAGGGGACTTATACGCAAATTGTGTCAGAATATTTTCCTAGCTTACAAGAGTATGGCTTAAGAGAACAGCAATGTGTGGATGGCTAAAAATAGCATTGGTAGCCACCAAAGAGATGGGAAATACTCGTATAGCTGCAGAGAAGAAGCTAACTTCTTTTATATAAACGTTTAAGCACGAGACGTATATTGTAGCCAATAAAACAAACATTTTGACATCCGTCTTCCAAGTTCTCATTTTTAGTAGCTATGTACGTTTTTCTCAGAAAGTACCAGAGGTATGAAGTTAAAACTCCAGTATACCGATCTGAGAGAAGTTCAATAGTTAAAGAGTTATTTGTATTACAGTCTGTTATTTATATAGTTTACAAAAGAAGTCTCTTTGCGTAGTTAAAATAATCATTTTATAATAAAGTATTGGCATTAAGTTAGTTTATATTACGCAGCAAAAGACAGACCATTTATTTTTCATTATAACATATCTTACATTTGCACATTTTTGTTCTTGTTCCTTGGGAGGAAAAAAAAAAAAACCATGACAAATGAGCTGCACGGAGAGGGAGAGAGTCTGGGGAAAGAAGATTTTTTTGTTGTCGTAATTTACGTCCTCCAACGTTGAGTCATATCGGACGATGAATGGAATGGGTGAAATGATACTCAAATGATCCCAGGGTCCATAGAGCTTAGAGTTACCGGACATTCGTCCTTCAGGATAAGGGAAAACCCCGGAAAAAACCTTATCTAGGTAACTCACCCTGACCGAGATTCGAACTCGGGACCTCTTCAACATGAGGCAGACACGCTTCCATCTACGCTACCGAGGCGGGCAAGAAGGGGTTACCCAAACTGTTTTCAGGAGTTTGTATTTTGGAATTAAACTACATCACAGTAAAAAGGCATTATAATTCCTCGGTCAAGTTCATTACTCCTCGATTTATACTCGGCTTGTCATGTTGACAGATGAAGTTGACAAAGGATGAAGCAACTTGGCAGAGCACCACAAAGAGAAAATGACTTTTTGATTCCAATTTTATTTAAAATATTTAAAATAGTAATATTATGAAATGACTGCATTGAAATAAAGTTTTATTTAAGCATGAATCCAAAAGCACAACTAAAATGTGTATGGTTTTTATAATGTAGTGTAACATAGAAGGCAAAAGAGTTAAATAAATTATTTAATATATTGTAAGGAGGGAAGGATGATGCGAGAGACACTAAGGGTACCATAAAGACTTTAAGAAAGTTCGGGGTTCCTAACACTTACATTTCGAATGATTCTACGCCGATGCAGCCCTTGTCATGATCCCCTCACCCCCGGCGAGATGAGAGAGGAACGTCAGGCAACTGAACGCTAGTAAACCTAAATTCACTATCCGATCGCCACACAGCGGATTCTGTCACAAGATCCTTAAACCCCGAACGATGACAATGAAGGAAATAACGGATGCAGGAAGCGAGAACCAGTAAAGTTGTACTATAGGATAAACCATTTTAGTACAGACAGGGAGAGACCATGAAAACCCTAAGGGTCAGAATGACCAGTTATCGGGAATCGAATTTGAACCACCCGAATGGGAGTCCCACACGTTAAAACAGCGCCACATTGACTTGACCCTTGACAAGAAGACACACTTCTGTGCAGTAGGATACAGATTTCTGAAAAATAAATTTTTCTGACCCTCATATTTTTCGTATACGAAAATTTTCGGAAAATGAAGAAAAAATGCAAGAAAGAAAATATTAATAACAGTACCTGCTTATTCAAAGTTGAACTAGGTTCATAATAAATGGTAGGTAAATACGTTACCTGTATGTCCCCTCACAATTGTAGAGAGAGGTGAGGGAGTGAAAGAGGTGGAATGCAATATGGACAGCTACTAAAACATAACTGGCATAAAGTTAGGCTTATTTTGCAATGTGGAATTTGCGTCACTTGTTCCAGATGAGTTAAAATGTCCGGAAACGAATAGTGCTCAATCAATGCACACAATTCTCGTACAAACAGAGAACCTGTTTTACGTTACATGATTTCAATTTGTGGCTATGTTATCGTGATTCAATACGAAAACCAGAGCCGTAATCTAATTCTGGGACGCTAATTCTGAATCACATTGAATATACAGGTTGGAAAAGGTTCGCCAGCTGAAAGCGTATAAACAAAATTACCTGCTTATTGTGTTTCAGACGTTAATTGAAAGTTAAATTGATGAAAACCGAATATGTTTTTTACATCTCTTTGACCTCTAGAGGTTTTGAAACCCTACCGCACTCTCGCGGTTTTCACAAAATAATGCTAGTGTAGTGGTTATTGTGGTGCACAGTAGCTCACAAACAAAGAGCACTTTTGGTTTTCTTATTTTCATTTAATTACGTTGAAAGGAACTGTAGTGTTGAATAGATATTAAATGTAACGTGCATTTATTTACTTATTTACTGCGGCGCTGTACTCTGCAGTCAGAGAAAGTGCTGTACTGCACTTAAAAATTACTGTTGCGAATTCACCGGAAATTATATTTCGAGTGTCTATGAATAACATAAACCAAACAGAAAACTTCCAATAAATATCAAACTTGGTACCTCAATGCAGTAATTTTCAAAGATGCTCCACGATTTTCATACAATTTTTCCACCTGAGGGGAAATGTTCTGAAAGTGCAACGCCTCCCCACAATGTGTATATTGTGAACACAAGAGTTTGTGTTAATTTTCACAAAATTATAATTTTAATATAATATGAACAATAACTTCAATAGCCAACTCTTGGATTTAAAATGACTCCTTATACTTTGTGTACCAGTTGAAAGACCATAAAAGCTATAACTTTTTTTTTTTTTTTTTTTTTTTTTTTTTTTTTTTTTTTTTTTTTTTTTTTTTTTACTCACTCATCTGAGTGAGTAATCCTAAAAATGTTTGACAACTACTCATTTTCTATACAAGCTATAACTTACTTTATACGAAGTCTGTTCTATAAAGAATGATCATAATTTTTTACGGTCAAAGTTTTTCGCACTAAAATTCAACCTTATTATATTCTGTTAGCTTAATGTGAAACAAATGCGCCGTAGTAGTTTCATTGTTGGTACTCCTGGTTCCCGCCTGTGAGAACCAGTCAGTTTCAGACATGTTCAGTATCGCCTATCGCTGCAATGGAGGTAACATGCGAGGAACAATATGTGGCTTTGAAATTCTGCTTTCGTCTCAACAAATCTTCAGTTCAGGCCTATACAAAGTTACAGGAGGCCTATAGAGAGTCCGTTCTTTCCTACAGCACAGTTCGAAGGTGGTTTAAAATGTTTAAAGAGAGGAGACAATCAATTTCAAAGAAAGGTGCACTCGGTGCTCCAGTTACGGCTCTTACTTAAGAAAACATCAATACTGCTGCTGCCATTGTGAGAAAGGATCGATGAATTGCCTTAAGATCACTTTCTGAAATACTGAACATTTCATTGGGTACCACCCACACGTTGGTGACACACACATTACACATAAGACGTGTTTGTGCGCGATGTGTTCCAAGACTGTTGATTCCCGAAAAAAGGACATTCACATGCAGGTGTGCATGCAGTTAAAGTTGATGTTACAGGTAGATCCGGAATTTCTTTCAAACGTAATCACTGCTGATGAAAATTGGCTATATCATTTTGATACTGAGAGCAAACAGCAAAGCTCAGTGTGGAAATCTCCTTCATCACCAACCCTCTAAAAAGCAAAAGTGGTTGCTTCTGCTGGGAAAGTTATGGTCATCTTATTCTTTGCTATTCATGGAATGGTTTATCAGCCTGTTGTACCTGCACACACATCAGTAACTGGACAATACTGCAGGGACGTCCTGAAAACATTGCAAGTTCATATCAGGCGCAAAAGACCACAATTACGTGATGCTGCATCACGATAATGCGCGGCCGCATATTGTCAATGTTGTTCCTGAATATCTTGCAAAAATCAACGTGAAGTGCATCCCTCACCCTCCCTATAGTCCGGATTTAGCTCTATGTGATATTTTTCTAATCCCTAACTTGAAGAAACGCCTTCGTGGGAGGCATTATCCATCATCAGAAGCAGTGGTGAAGGCTGCGGAGGCGATTTTGAACGAGCTCTCTAAAATGGTTTTCAGCATGTCTTTGAAGACTGGCAGAAACGCTGGGAGAAGAGCTTCACATTCAGGGGAGACTATTTTGAGAAGGAGCATCATAATTATGAGGTTGAGTAAAGGTACGTTGTCAAAAAATTATTGTGATCATTCTTTAGTGAACAACCGTGGTACAATAAACGTTACTATGGAAAAAATAATTAGTTTAGGAAGAACTAACTATATTTGCGTCAGCTCAACTATAACACTGCTAAAATTAAAGCAAAATAACTTAAAAGATGCAAATGTTCAAATAGTCGATTCCTATTTAATACTTAAAATTAGAGCTTGTGGAATTCCTTATAGTTGCATTCTACCAGAACCTTTGAATCTCCCACATGTGCAAATTCCTTTAATTTATTTTGTACTCTCTTCACAGTAGCTTTTTTTTTTTTGTTTGTAATTTTCGTCCTCCAACGTTAAGTCATATCGGGCGATAAATGATATGGGTGAAATGATGTTCAAATGATTCCGGGGTCCATCGAGCTTTGAGTTACCTGACATTCGTCTGTAAGGATAAGGAAAACCCCGAAAAAAACTTATCCAGGTAACTCACCCTGACCAAGATTCGAACTCGGGACATCTTGCACGTGAGGCAAACACGCTACCATCTACGCTATCGAGGATGGCTCACAGTAGATTGATAAACAAGAAGTTTATTTGGATATAGTTCACTGAGGGTGCACATACTTCATCTTATTACATTTCTTATAATCCAAATAGGTCCTTTTAAAAACATTTCCATAAGCCGGGTCTTTGAAACACGTTCTATAAATTGAACTGCATTATTTTTCCCGGTAATAATTCTCAAAGAAGGGATAGCCTTTAGAGTCGTTTGTCCGGTAACTACACAATTCCAATGTAAAGAAAAGATAAACAAATTCATATCGTAACACTAGTTCCTTTCTTTCTATAGCAACTGACTATGATCGTCGAACTAAGTGACTAGACTTTAAATTTTAATGGTTTTTGAATGATTATGCTGTTATTCATATATCGAAGATTGCATTATTATATTTTCAAATAAAATATTCTATGTAACAGTGTACTGTCGCGACGAATTCGAGGCCCTAAAATGCAGAATAGCCAACTATATCAGATCGAGAATAATGAAATTTAGATTTGTAAATAACTCAGACGGAGGAAAGTTTCTGACGGAATGGCCAGACGTTGCATAAAATGATTAGTGTTTCTAAGAAAATGAAAGAGATAAGGGTTTCCGTTGCCCCTATTATTTACTTAGATGAAACGTGGATCAATATAAATTATACAAAGTGTGAAAAAGTGAAGAGGACGATTTTGAATTTACACTATGCATCCCAATAGTCAAAAGCCAGCGTGGCGAGTTTGATGGGTTTTATCCCAACGCTCTTCCGAGTTTTAAATCGAAATCGGCAAAGACTGTCATGAAGAATTGGATAGTGAAACACTTAGAAATTGGTTTATTAATCAGCTGTTGCCCAACATTCCCTCCAATATTGTTATAGTAATATACAAGCATCTTATCAGTCTATTAAAATCAACAAGGCTCTGATATCATCACTTAAATCTGTAATATGGTCACGCTCCATGATAATCATGTTGAATTTGATCTTCGTACTATACGAAGTAATAAAGCTGAAAAAATATGGTCACAAAATGTATGAAATAGATCGGATAGCGCAAACGACCACGCTGTAATACGACTACCTCCGTACCATTGTTCCTTAATGCTATTGGTACAGATAAATAATAATGTCCCAAAACACAACATATCATTTAAGCGTAGTGACGTAAACGTATTGCTTATAGCTTAGTAGCAAATCTGGCGGCGAGTTTGTGAACATGTTAAAAAATTGAACAGCTATATTGGGAGAAAGATGGATTAGTAGATGAAATTAGTGATATATTCATAATTAATTTGGAAGATGATTCGGATAGGAAATATGAGGAAAATTTTGAAATTTCTGATACGAAAAAGGGGAACAGAAAGCAAATTTGGAGGAAAGTAGCATCATCCGTCACTGATGTGTCTGCCCTGCCTGGCAGGCCATAAAAGAGGGGCGGGTTAGAAAGAGATCCTGAGTACATATTTCTTTCTCTTTCTAAAAACCAGGGCCCAAGTTTAATCTCGTACACTATAGTCTCTGATGGAGAGGTAGTAGTGAAGTTAGATTTTGAACGTGGTAAGTTATGTGCAGAGGTTCTACTCCCATTAGTCCTGGACCCGTAGGACCAAGGACCCGGGCCTCCTGCTACTCCGTGGCTCTTTCCATAGGGCAATACCTGATTTCTTAAAAAGCCCTCCCCCGCCGAGCACAACGTCAAGACAGGATGGAAGTGGATACGCCACTTACGCGCGACAACCCCGCAGGGAAGACTACCGAAAACCTCGGTGGGCCCGCCTGGTGATCTAGCACACCTACTAGTTCTGCAGGCTAGTACCCGGGACTTTTTAGGCAACACTCTACCCCCTCCGAGCGACCGTAGCCTGGCCGGAGGTACCCAATTCCCCGTGGGTGTCGGGAACACACTGCCCCCTCGAGTCCAACCCAATCCGAACAACTCCCAGAGGGAGGGACTCGAATGTTCGGCCCGAGGTTCCTCTAGTAACGTCAGAGGTACCAAGAGTGCTAAGGGTCCGCAGCGCCCACACCACGGCAGCTGAAGGTGACGGATCCTCTCCCCTACGGGAATGTTGAACGTGGTGTGATTAAGTATCATCGGAGTGAATAAAAAAGTCGGGAAACTGAAACATGACTTTTCATTGACTGGTGGACGCTGGACGCTGAGAAAGACAACTTTTGCTCACCGATACATAACCTTAAATGAACGTTCCCACAGCACAACACTGTACTCCTTTTACCTCACCCTAAAAGGGAAACAATCCATCCTGCCATACCGCACCAAAAAGACACCCAAGTTATTCCACACAAACTATCAGCTCATTATTGCTCTGCTCTCACGTAATTATAGAATTTATGCTTGCAAACATTTTGAGCGATACCCCACTAGTTGGAAACATAGGTAATTATTCTTATAAATCCTTCATGGAAGTGTTGAAAACAGTGTTGTTGTATAAATTAAATTAATTGGGAGTCGATTAATGACACTAAACAACACTTACTTTTAAATTTTCCCGGAACTAGTTTCTGAGGCCTTCCCTCTATCTTCAGCCGGACATCGACTGGTTCTCATTAGGAACATAAAATACAAACAATTAGAAAAATCAGCAGTTGCCACGCATTTTTGGAAAAAAAACCACAACATAAATCCAGAACCAAAATTACTAAAACATACAACAGGAAAAGAAGAACTGTCCACATGGGAACAAATCTTTATTTCAAAAAATAGGAACAAGGTATTCAATTTCGACATCCCCCAGAAAGATTTGTTCAGCAAGTTCCTCGAACCGCCACCAGAGGAGACCCATGACAAAATATTGCCAGCTACACCAATAAGAACCAGTCGATGTCCGGCTGAAGATAGAGGGAAGGCCTCAGAAACTAGTTCCGGGAAAATTTAAAAGTAAGTGTTGTTTTGTGTCATTAATCGACTCCCAATTAATTTAATTTAAATTATTCTTATGTTTGAGGGCTCCATTACGATATCACTGTTTGAGGTAATAGTCAACTAGTTTTAATGAGAAATAATCTCTTTGATGCTTTTTGGAGCCACAACTGTTACGTTTTAGTATTAATTGTGTAATCTCACTCTGTTTGCTAGCAGCAAAAATTACTTGAGACATAAACCGCTCTCCAAATGCACATTTCCTAAAAATAATATGTGAAGGAATTCTAAGCGTTTATATTTGAAATTGGTAGCTATTATCTTATCAGTTGAGAATATGGTAATACATCCGCACACCTTCCCTTATTTACTTAACCTCCACCTCCTCCTCCTCCATCCCCGCCGTTTAGACAAAGAGAGGGCTGCAACCCCGAGCATACCTTCAAGAACTTCATGAATATTCAAAACCACGAACTGCCCCACCACACCGCTGCCACCATTTCTATTCAACATCTACAAAGTTTAAATACCAGTAACGTTTATTAAACACACTTCTGCGGCTGGTGGCTGGCTAGGGGGTGGGACAAAAATCTGCAGACGCCTCCAAAAACCGCCGTCTGCTACTATTGTTGTCCGTATCGCGTAGCCCCGTTAATGCGAACATGTGGACACTTTATTTGCCAACGTCAGCACCCCAATTTCATCCCCTTAAGTTAACTCTGTGGTTAAATCACTAACTTTATAGACCAATCAACACTCCGGCTTTGTGATATGTGAACAGCAAGCTGCTTTCTTTTGACACGTTGATAAATATGCACATACATATATTTAAATACGATTCCGTTCACAAAGATATTAAATCTACTAACTTCGCTCTCCATTATCATATTTAAAATATAAGGCTAAAATCTTTATAGGATATAGATAAGGGCTTTTAGAATTCAATAATACAATAATTTGGCTAATTATCGCCATTTACTCGCCCCTGAAGAAACTAAACTTTATATGGTTTTAAGGAGAATATTTTATGAGCCCTGCTAGTACTGTAGAAATAACTTTCTTTCTTCTAGTAGTCTGAGATCGGTTAAAATCTTATTTGCCTAGCTATCTGTCTGAGTCAATCTAGCTATCTGTCAATTTTATTTAATATAGAAAACATGTTTATTGTCTATGAATGTTAAATTGAAGGAAAGGCGGAATTTACTACTATTTTTCAAGGTAATCATCATTGCGATCCATGCACTTTTGCATGCGCTGTGGCAGTTTTTGTACACCCTTGTCATAGCACTCTCCCGCCAAGTTGTGCAGGTAACGCTCAACCTCGTTTTTGAAACCACCGTCGGTCTGGAAATGTGTTCCACCCAGGTCTGACTTCAACTCAGGAAACAGATGATAATCACTAGGTGCTAAGTATGGACTGCAGGAGGGATGGGTGAGGATGTCCCGTCCGAACTGGGCCAGGAGTTCAGCCGTTGCATGTGCAGTATGGGGACGAGCGTTATCGTGATGAAAAATTACTCCCTTCGTCAGCATTCCCTTCCTTCGACTTTGAATGGTACTTCGCAATTTTTTGAAAGTCTCACAGTAGCTAGCGGCGTTTATTGTTGTGCAAGTAGGCATAAACTCGCACAACAATACACCTTTTCTGTCTCAGAACACACTGGTCAACACTTTGCCGGCAGAAAATGTCTGAACTTTCGTGGCTTCGACGAATTCGAATGCCGCCACTGATGAGAACGTTCTTTAGTTTCTGGTGTTGTGTAGTGAACCCAAGTTTCATCGCCAGTGAAAATTGAATCCAACAATTTCTCGCTCTGTTCTGCATAGCGCTCCAGGAATCGGTGGGCCGCTTCAACACTTTGCCGTTTATGGTCTTCGGTAAGCATTTTGGGGACCCACCTCGCACACGCCTTGCGGTAATGCAAACGTTGGGTTAAAATCTTGTCAATTGTAGTCTTACTGACTTCAGGGGTAAGTTCGCACAGCTCGTGAACTGTCACACGCCGATCTTTAAGCATTTCTTGCTCCACTTTTGCAATTGTTTTGGCTGAAACCGAAGGCCGACCAGAACGCTGTTCGTCATGGACGTCTGTACGTCTGTCTTTGATCTCTCTGACCCACTTGCACAGGTTTTTGATGTCCATTCACTGTGGCCCATAGACTTCGCATAACTGACGATGAATTTCAGGGGGGTAGTGCCCTTGACACTCAAAAATCGGATCACTGCACGCAACTCGCACTTGGCGGCGGAAGTGATAGGCAGCTCCATCACAAACGGCTGCCAGGGTAAGACTAATGGCTGCAACGGGTTCGTTGAGATGGGGATACGAAGGGGTGAAACCAAGCTACGCCAGTGTTCCCGGATCTCGTGTAATAGCGTTCCTCACGGCTTCAGCGCCTTGGAGACCTTATTTTACGGACACGCCTCGTATTTGGGCCTTTTACTCAAGTTGTTAGGATGATTAGATAGAACTCCTAGTGCTTTAATTCACAAATGGATATAGGTAATTACTTACTCAAGTTTTAATTATGTGGCATCACTTGTTCTGTCATAATGAATGAAGTCCGGAATTAAGAAATACTTTGTTTAAATAGATGGGACTAGACTTAACAACTAATGCCTTTACCCAAATTAAAACTATTGAACTTTTGGTTTCCATATAGTTGCTCTAAATAAGTAATATCACGCTATAAGTTTCCTTGAAAATCTCATTCCCATCGTATGATGAAGGGATAAAGGGAAACAAATATTCATGTATATATTGTCATTTCATGGGTTGGTAGAATCAAAAGTTTTGTTTGCAGAAATTTAAAACACTCTATATTGCAGTAAACAGAAGCTTTGTACAGCCCTTGCAGCATCAAAATGACGTGACATTGATAAACCAAGGTCTTTAAGGTCGTGTAACTCGCCCATCACACGAAACAAATGAAAGAAGTCAATGCAGTACATCACACAACTGCAACTAACTCTTTGCCGCAATTTAAGCCTTCCGGTCATTGTTCTATAATGCTGTAGATTTTCCGAGAACAATCGCGGCCGCAAATATCCAGACATCTCTCTGCCTCTTTCTCTTCCTGTTTCTTTCTCTCTCTCGGCAATCGTCCAGCGCTTGCGTGCTACTATCTTGTCTCTTTCTTTCTTGCCCACGCGTACAGTTCTGGCTTTTCGGCTCCAATCCAACAATGCGATCGGCGACAGTATAATTATTAAAAAATTCACGCGCACTCAACTGGAGAATACCATTAACAAGGAATATTAAACAAAGGCATATAAATACATATATAAATTATAAACAATACAAATAAACACTAACAAATATATGAAAATAAAATAACGTAGAATGAAACTGTTTATAATGAAGAAATATATATATATGGAAATGGCCCTTGTATAAAACAAAGTATGTAAGAATTATTTACCCACCATACCAATGACCCCTCTTATAATACAAGGTCCACTGTTAGTTAAATAAAGTGTGTAATTTATATTTTATGTAAAATTAACCAGAATAGCTTGCGATGGTACCCCTGGACTCAGTAAGCTAAAGTCAAATGAAGCAAGATTATATTTACTTACTGCAAAAAGCTGCGAGTATTGATTAAATATTTTCTGGAAATTAATTGTTCTTTCGCACTAGCCGTGTGTATGACGCACTATGAAATGGTAGAGCCAGACTGAAAAATTCAATGAAATAGCTGGGATTTGAACCACGGATCTTCTGGTTTCCGACCAGCCGCTCTAACCATTTGAGCTACTATGGCCAACGTGCCAACATGACATTAAATTCTCCAACTGACTCGTGTTTTTCCCGGCATACCACTAGGAGTTCTCATAAACACATGAGACATGTAAGTCTCCATTAACGTAATTGTCTCATGTGTTTATGGGAACACCTAGCGGTTTACCGAAAAAAAAACGAGTCAGTTGGAGAATTTAATGTCATGTTGGCACGTTGGCCACAGTAGCTCAATGGTTTAGAGCGGCTGGAAGGAGACCAGAAGATCCGTGGTTCAAATCGCGGCTATGGCATTGAATTTTTCAGTCTGGCTCTACCCTTTCATCAGTAATTTTTGCTCATCTACCCTGCAAAATTAGAAGAGAAGATATATTTATTTAATTATTCTGATAAAAATTGAGATATTTTGATTCCAATGCCCTTATTGTACGAATAACAATGAGTAATGTGCAGTTTTGCTTTTGGCACTTAAATCATGACTTGCATATTAATTAGGCATTTCTAGTTTGTTAAATCGCTGGATAGATAGTTTCTTTAAAACACAATAGCATCAATGGCCCTCTTATCTAGGACTGACAAGTTCCTTGCCCATTCCTTGCTAAAACTATGGCTATTATTTCCTGTTATATAAAATATAGATGTTATTCATTATAACAGATGAAATGACTGACAAATTATGGAATGCTGGAATAAATGGTGGAATTGTTTGCAATATTAGAATCCATAGCCAAATGGTTAAGATGTTTATGCCTTTTTAATCCCTGTAAATGCACGAGTTGATTAGAAGCTTCAGAAACGGCGTGATTTCTATCGCAGAGACATCCTGTCCAGGTAAGGCGCACCTATTCATACCAAATTATTTGGCAGCATTTAAGGAATTGTGATGGAAAATCGGCGTGTGCCTGTGTATGAAATAACCTCAAATCCAACACTGGTCATGACTCAGCACATCTCAATATTAATGATGGGTTAGTCTCTCAAAGACCTTGCTCACTCCAGAACTTCTACAGCCGCCTTACGCATCAGACCTCACTCCAAGTGTTTAACACCTGAGGCGATGGAAGAAATGAAATTTCGTTCCGATGAAGACGTGCACATAACCACAGTATTTTTATCCTCCAGTGAAATCCGTGAACCTTCTAAGCAGAGGAGCACGTGTACTGAAGCTCATGCAGACTGTGTTGAAGTAGTTTACACGTGTGCTTCACTGTTGTTAAATAAATTAAATAAAAATATTTAATTTAAGGCTTTTATATGACTCCATTCTCGCCGTATGCTGTGATTACCGCAACACTATTCCGTACGCCTTGATATTATTCTACATTTTATAACTCTAGATAACCATATTGAAGGCCAATTAATATAATTGTAAACATTTTGAAGAATTTTCATATATATTGAAGATATGAAATACTTGTGTTTAATTATTACATGTAATAGCTCATAGGAGTACGTAGTGAAAGTAAAACAATGATTACATAGGGTGTTATGAATTTCAGGTAATAATTAGATAATTATTACCTTAACATTGTGACTTTGTGGGTTAGTAGAATTAGAAGGCCAAGTTGCATAAATTAAAAATCTCCTTTATTTTCGTAAAAATACTCTTACAGATTACAGCAGCATTACGTTACGTCACCATCAGTCTACCAAGGTCGATGACAATAACAAACAGTGACAGCAGATTACATCATTAGCTCTTGTTACAATAACACTTCCAGCTGTCTCTTGTATCACAACACCGTTTCACAAAAAAACTGTTTTAAAACTACTCACTTTGCAAGTCGTCACGTCCTTAAATACCTAATTCGTAATTCTAGATTGTTCTACAATAAACCAGAACCCGAACTATCTCTGTCAGTCCAGAAATTTCCGGAAGAATAAAGAAATCAAATTGTCACATTCCAGAAGCGTAACTTAATCTATGCTGGCAAGTCCTTTACCTCAATTATCTTCCGTGCAGGCGCTTGTTTACAATAGCCGCGCTATCATTAACTGCTTAGCAAGGCTCATTATTACCATGAAACTTTATCCGTCGACTGTTTTCTTATTTGTGCCGAAACTTTTATGCCTGTTGCCGTGACAATATGTATCTGCTTCATTGTGTTAATTGTTGTTTCTCTTCATATAACGGCTTTCACACAAAGCAGATCACATGACATATTAGCATTTTTTTTTACGGCGAAATGAACAACGTCTATGACTTCGGACTATTCGTTTTGGTTCCAAGTGTTGACACCTCAACGCAGTATCTGTTGTCATAGGTAATGCGATCACTGATCTTACATTGGTATTATAGCTCAATTTCATCATTATCATGAGGCATGCCTACTCTGCATTACGCCGCTGGGGCAAAATAAACACGTATGGCTTGCGTGTGCCATTTCTACTTGAGTATACTATTATGCATAAGCAAAATTATAAGTCCACAAATAAAGCAGATATTGATGTAACATTGCTCATTTCACTGTCCTCAAATTACCCATTTAAATATCTGCAGTTACAACTGTAACAGCCTCTATAGCACTAGCAGCACAAGAGGGGAATATTCTAAGGAACATCCTAATGGAGACAAATTATAACAGCGAGAAGAATGAGGTGAACATAAATCCAGAAAAAAGAGGGGAAAAAGGTGGATACACCAGGAGCACAGGAAATTAGGAACATTTTCCAACTGAAGACCAGATAGTAGAGAATGTGAACGGCTGCAGATACAAGCATGTTTCCGAAATAACACATGATTTTATAGAAGCCATTGTCAAATTTGTAGCCTTTATTTAGCATGACTCAAATATGAATTCAATTTAACACAAGATCGTTTCAATAAGATTATCCAATAATTTGTTCACATGTTGTATGCAGTCACGCGTGGAAGTCAGAGAACACACTGCCCATTTACGAATGGACAGTATATAAATGACAAATCTTTGTGTCATATGCCAACATAGATATTTATTTCTACTTCTTTTTCGGTCATGAAAAATTGCAAATAACTTTTGTGACATTCCGTATATGTCGTTCAAATTACTTTCTATGGAAAATATGTTGCCTGCATTTATGACCTTTTCTACTGATCGTTGTATAAAATATTCTTAAATATGCTATTTTCATGATTACTTTATGTTATTATATATAAATTTTGTATAAATAATTTTATTATCTACCTCCATATTGAATTATAGAAACTTAATAGGATACAGAGTAGCCCTATACGATAGTCAACTATTTTGGCAGCTGTGTTGTGTCTTTGAAGGGTTAGAACATAAAAAATAAGAATAACGACTTTAAATTTAGAAACAAATAAATTTGAAATTAATTATTATTTCACACTGGCGGTGTTTTTTTTTTTTCATTTACGTCCGCCCCAACTTTAAGTTATATCGGACGGTGAATGAATTGGGTGAAATGATGCTCAAATGAGTCCAGGGTCCATTGAGCTTATAGTTACCCGACATTCGTCTTGAAGGATAAGGGAAAACCCGGGAAAAACTTACCTAGGTAACTCACCCTGACCGAGATCCGAACTCGGGTCCTCTTGAACGTGAGGCAGACATGCTACCATCAACGCTACCTAGGCTAAAGTATGGAAAGCTAGAGTCAGACTGAACAATTCAACGCCATAGCCGGGATTTGAACCACGGATCTTCTGGTTGCCATCCAGCCGCTCTAACCCTTGAGCTACTATGGCCAACGTGAAAACATGGCATTAAATGCTCCAACTGGCTCGTGTTTTTCCCGGTAAGCCACTAGGAGTTTTCATTAACACATGAGGCAACTACCTTAATGGCGACTTACAACGTGTAAGTACTTTAAGGCCCGGGCTTTATAGTTAACCACTGTTACGTCAATTATTGGAAATTTAAGTTTGGAGCTTACTGAAGCTAAATACCGGTTCTGATTTTTTATATACGTGGACCTCATTTTAAAACCATTGTTTACTCAGAGGACTTTAAAACTTACATTTTAGTGAAATGTCAATAGAGAATATTACCTACTATGTATTCTTGACGTATTGGAAGTAAAAATTAATGCTGTGTAACATAGTATTACAATGGTGAAATAAGTATCGGATGATGCATGACGATGTAACTCAAGAGATGAAGCAACCGCACTTGGAGTGGGGAGGGCCGCGTGAAAAGGTATGGATTCCGGTGACATTAACAACTTCACGTACAGTTATTTTATACCGTTCTAGACGAAAAGTAGACCATGAACATCTCGTTTTATTCTATTCCTTGCTAACGGCAAGGTTACTGCTTGGGCACAAGTCATACAAACATTTGTGACCACGACAGGCGTAGAGAGGTTCTGTACCGGGTTTCGACCTAGACCTCGAATCCTTATGTATCTCTTAAAGAAAACATTGAATTCAAAAAATCCGATGAGTTAAGAGTATTTCGACCCAATTTCTTCACCGTTATTGACAGTATAACTAACAGACCCCAAAATTATTTTTGTTAGCGTATCTACATCTAAGGCATATGCTCAAATCTTGGGCATCTTACACCATGAGCACATAACAATTACATTACCCAATTCTTTAGATTAAAACACTATTGCTTTTCGTCAAATAAAATGTGGAAACTCGCATAGACAAAGCATCTGCCTTTGTTGCTCTTTCGTTCTAACTTAAAAGGAATAGTAGAATTGTATTAAATTTTTTTATTGACCTTACGTGTTAGAGAAGTCAAAAGAACAATTTTGACGGTGAAAGTTGGTATTAATGGAATTCAGCGTAATGTACGGCTCTCTGTAATAGCAGGCTATGATGCATAGAGAATAGCCATTAACAATTCAGTTCTTTGTGCCTGTGTCCAAGTTGCAGCATTATCATTGCCAACTCTAATGACAATCGGAAAACTTGAAGTCCGGCACGCCTCAACGGCACACGCACGACATCTACAGCATGGTGGGGGAAACACCGGGAACATGAAATATCGGGCCAAATGATATACGGAGAACAAGACGTAAAATTTGTCCCCTTCGGCCGCGGAAATTGGAATCTTATGAGAGAAGGGGCTGTCCGACTGTGGCGCCCTCTTCGATAAAGTGGTCTGGCTAGGAACGACAAACGTCTAAAGGAGTTCTAGGAGGCTTTGGAAATGATGTAGTAGAACGCAATGCAAAGTGGAACGGAAAATGGCTTCCACAGGTTTCTTCTTCTTCTTCTTCTTCTTCTTCTTCTTCTTCTTCTTCTTCTTCTTCTTCTTCTTCTTCTTCTTCTTCTTCTTCTTCTTCTTCTTCTTCTTCTTCTTCTTCTT